>OZ037937.1:6863969-8063969 GCA_964035585.1 Polytrichum formosum | reverse complement strand
CTTTGATTAAATATTAGGTACAAAGGTGCCCAAGCTGCTAGAGAGCTACGGTAGTTTGTGCACCACAAATCAAGTGCTAAGGAAAGATCACCTGTCATGGGAACCAAACTTTGGAATTAGCATTGAATCCAGGCTTAGGTCTCACACCGTGCCATTTTCATGATGTTTTGTAGTTCAATTTGTGTTTATTCAAAATTGATATGGGATAGAATACCGTAGTCCCATGACCCTGTCGACTTTCATTAAAACTATTGGGGATATATTGAAATTTTGAATATTCTTTGTCAAAAAATCATATCTGTAAAGAAAACATGAGACTGTGGTAGTATATCCTATTTGTCAAATTGGATTATTCCAAATAAATGATGACATTTGAGGATAAACATGTTAGAGTGACATGAATTCCACTTGGTTTTTTTCATACGTTAAATTTGGACCTGGTATAATGTCCTCAAAGATGTCATATGAAGAGGTTTAAGGGCCAGCTCACGTGGGGTCCCAAGTCCCAAGTCCCACTCATGTTAGCAAGTCCCAACATGGAGGCAAAGTCCCAACTTTTGAGCCTCAAGAAACCATTAGAATATGGTTAATTAGTATCCTTAAAGTCTGACCTTGATTATTTATGCAAAAATATTTGTGAGACATGTGTTGAAAGTTGGGTCTAGTTTTTTGCTCGACCCAACTCTCAACACAAGTCCCAAACCTCACCTCCAAAAAGTGTTGCCATGTAGGCATCCATGTCACACTTGGGACTTAGGACTTGGGACCCCATGTGAAGTGGTAAGTCCCAACTTCCATGCTCTCAACAACTGAGATTGCACGGATCGACCTCAAGTGTCTTGGGACTTAGGACTTGGGATGTTGTGTGAACCGGCCCTAAGATTACCTCTTGATATATCTAGCTCTATCTGAAATTGCGTTGTTTTGTCTAATTGACGTGGGTGGGAAATTCATGCGAGTTTGAATTTAGTGTGTCCCACATTAATATTATAGTACTTTGGTTTGGTTAAAATTAGTAATTTTATAGTGTTTGCCTTGCCTTGAATTTCATCCAAATATGTAGACGAAAAAACCCACACTAATTTTTCACACTGGAAATTACAATGGGCCACCTTAAATTATAACCCCATACTAGAAATAAGATCATATCTCACCCTCCACGGAAAAATCAAACTGGTTAAAAATAGAAGTTGGGTTGACTTTGCTAAAAATCGTGTTTTATTGGTTGTTGCATTCTTGACACCCTTTTGGACGCGTGGCTATGTTTAGCCAGTTTACTTTTTCCTTTGTTAGAAATCGAGTTTTATTGTTTTACTACATTCTTGACGCCCTTTTGGACGCATGCTATTTTTAACCAGTTTGGTTTTTCCGTGGAGGGTGAGATATGCACTATTCCAATGAGAGCATACATTTATGTCAAATATACTAGATTTTTTTTGAACTCACATTAATGACCTAAATGCAAATACATACAATGCATATCTCATTACTGTTCTCCCTCATTAGTATGACACGTTTGGGAAACGCAAAAAATGTCGTATTATCGAGGTGTCGTCTTCTCGTTAATATGACAAATGGCGTAAAATTGTCATATTATCGAGGGAATACAAAAACATAAGCAATATGAGCTTAAAAACATATACAATGAGTTTAAGCAATATAGATTGTATGAAATAATAACTTATAACTCCAAACAAATACAAATACTCTCAAGAACTCTTGAAATAAGAGTTTAAAGATCTCTGGTGTTGCCTACCTAAGTTAGCAACTGTCATCTCATCTAAATTCCCTACTAGCTTTTGAAAACTAATAATTTCATTAACACCAAAATGTAAAGAGTTGTCTAATAAGAAATTAGACAACAATGATGCATGACGTTTAGCATCACTAAGCTTTATTGTAGGTGGAGCAACATCATCCACATCTACTAAATGTAGATCAACATTAAGATCAAAGCCTTGTGCATAATTGATTCCCAAAGTAGCATCCACCAATTCATCAATACTCAATTCTAGCTCAATAATCTCTTCCCCTTCAATTCTCGCATTATATTATTCTCCCTTTCATCAACTAGGGCAAAATCAACATTCCATGTTGCAGGTAATATACGCGCCATCCTCCAACAATTCCTAACTATTTGTGCATCCAACTCACTCCATACTTCATAACTCCACATGATAGCTTGTTTGATGTTGGGCACCACCTTCCTTAAGTCCTTCAATGTAGCATCATCATATTGTGACAAAACCCACCGCAAAAGTTTTTTCTTGTATTGAATTTTGAAAGATGCTATTATACCTTGATGTAAAGGTTGAACTACGCTTGTAACATTGGGAGGAAGGAATACCAAAGTCATGTTGCTCAATTCCAAGGTTGAAAAACCACGAGACTTACCAACTTTGGCAGAGCTAACAACATGTGAAGATGCATTATCCAAAATCATAATCACCTTTCGATTTTGGCCTTTGAATTGATTGTTGAGTTGCAAAATCCAAGCTATTTTATTTGAGTGCCACTGAACATACTCATGAGGTTGCCACCTTCCAAAACATCGTGGTTGCTTAGACTTATAAATCACAAGCAACTACAACTTATCAGTCCCAATTGAATTAATAGCAAGAGCAAGTGTTACACGCTCCTTCTGTAACTTCCGACCCTTCACCTTCCCTTGTGTTAATGTTTTATTAGGATGTGCTCTAAAATACAATCCAGTCTCATCCATGTTGTAAACATCTTCAGGCTCATAATCTGACAAAAGAATAGGAAGTTGGCTTATTGCTTGGGCAACTCCATCAGCATCACCACTTTCACCATGTAGATACACTATATACAATAGTGTGAGGATAATTCAATACAATGTAATCAAGACATGATCAATACTTAGTGTGGCCTTTTGGAGATAAAATGAGGACTTGCATGATCAAATAATAAAAATGAAACATAATCAATGTTTACCTTGCAATAGTGTTCCTTTTCTTGAAATTTTCCAACCAACCATTTGAAATCTTGAAGTTTTTGTACTCTTCAACCTTGATTGGATCATTTGCAAGTTTTGCCATAAAATATTCCCGAAGAATTGTAGCCATTCGCATGAGCATCTCATCAGTCAGAGCCCCATCTTTACTTCTCACCTTTTACAAAATTAAAAAGATCAAAATTACTTGAAATGAATACAATTCCACCAAACAAAAAACAAAAAAACTTCAGGCTATGCTTAGGAGATGGAACATTCACCACACAAATCAAGAAGCAAGATTGGAGCGAGACTAGTCTAGAGTACTGCAAGATTGAATTGGAGATTGTAAGATTGTATTGTACAAAGATACTGTCTCATCCATGTACAAAGCAACATACTAGGCATGAGGCCACTCTAACCCTAACCATGTCCATTCTACACTAGTAACCCTAATTATCATTAAGTTCCCAATCATAAGTGAAGTTCTCAAGTAATTCCCAAGTGAAAATGGATGTATTCTAGATGTACATAACATGGATGAAAGGAATTTTAACATTTATTCCCTCTTTAATATGACAAAATGAAGTTTCTAAATGTCGTATTATCGAGTGTCGTAGTCGTATAAAAGAGGGAGTTTTGAACTAAAAAGTTTGGTCACGCAAAAATGTGTCGTAATATCGAGGGTGTCGTATAAACGAGTGTCATACTAACGAGGTTAGACTGTAGCATTGTCAGACTCATTATTCCACTACCTCTCTTTTTTATAATAAGGTACCTTCATTTGAACGATAGATGGTTAGGGTTGTAGTCAAATTGAATGGACACCGAAAAGACATCCATTCTAATGAGATTGGACACCATCGTAGGTTCAATTGCTAACACAGTTAATAGAACTGATGTGACGAATGAAAAGAAGATGATATACTTCACTTTCACATCCAATAATTTTGGCATGTCAACTCCGATTCATACACTTAAAATAACAATATGCACGATTTGCAAGTGCTAACCGGATGAGAGAATTCCTCATTCAAATCCAACTATAGTGATTGTTTTCCTTCACATTCAAGGAATTTGCTACCGTACCCCCCCCCCACCCCCCCAAAGAAAAAGAGAGTAGGTTTTTGACCGTGGGTTAGTTTGGGGTACTTATGAGCTGGGCCACTTAACCTAAGGTACAAGATTCACATCTGATTCTGATTGATCTCATCTCTTCATTGGCGTTGCCTAACTTACGCATCGGAAGCTTCTGGCCCCACCGAGGAAGTTTCCCCCCTTACCGATCTTGGGTTCGAATCCCACCAAAACCGCACAATTGTGTTGCCCCTTATGATAGGCAAGTAGGTAGGTAACTTAGGCTGTACTCACATCGGAGGACAACGAGATTTCGAGCCCTGCATACAAGATTGTGGATTCAAACGGCCGTAGAATCGTTCCATCCATTTGATGAATGGAGATTCATCCACGTTTCATCCATATTGGAGGTCGGTCCCCCCATCAACACGACAAAATAAATGAAAAGGGAATTGTCACCTTTTCTTACCCCTTGACTTGCCCATACATTAGAAACACATGTGGTTGTCATTTTAAGCAACTGATATTAATATTATTATCATTATTTGGCTCTTGTTAGCAAAACATTACTCAACCTCTTAGCCTTGCACCCTTGCTAATCTACGAGGCAGAATTCTAATAATAAATGACATATGGTAGGATCTGGTTAGGAAAATTTAAAATTGGGTTTTGATGTCGGGAAAATGCATGATATTTGTAAGCAACTAAATGATGGTCTCTTTTGAAAGAAGAGGTTGGAATTTTTTGAATTATAGATGTTTGTTGAAAATTACAAAGTCTACAACTTGAGTGCTCTCCATAAACTAGGTATCCAAGAATTTAAGGATAATTTTGCTCGCCCGACACATGGTCCCATGAAACATAGCCAAGGAGCTTAGTAATGTTATGTTGTGAACAATGTGTACATTGGGCATGTGAAGTCAATGTTTAGATCTTGCATGTATCCACTTGTTTTTGAATTTTGTTGGCCATGCTACAATACTCATCCTGAGTGCATTAAAAAACAGTTGACCCCATGATATTTGGGGTCACAATGCCAATAGATTCACGATCTCACAAAACAGAAGAGAGGAGCAAAGTTAATGCAACGAGCGATTGAAAGGAATATATTCCAATATATCTTAATATATGTTAATTGAAAATGGTATGGATAGGTTGTGAATTTCCAAAGTGTTGTCCATAGGTGTAACTTGAAATCAACCCTAATCTCTAATGAATTTTGATCTACTGATCATGTACATATTTGGAATCGATATCAAAGTTTGTTTGAGCATTTTCTTGATCAAAATGTAGGGGTTCTTTTGGGGGTATTTCTACCTTACATTGATCATGGTTATTATTGTATAGCCACGCTATTCAACTTATTCTTGCATAAACATCCATGGGAGATATTAGCTTAGTTATACTATATTTTCCAACCCACAATGTATAACATCTAAACTAATCATGAAAAGAAGAAGACAAAACACGGTGACAAGTTATGATTACCCTTATAACTCTTTGGATGAGCGATCGGTAATGACCTTGATTTGGATTTGCTAACCTTGATCTCGTATTGATCACGTGTTTTGTATTCTATGATGTGAGTGGCTTGTAATGACTAGTAACCATAAAAAGGCCCGTCTATGTTAACTCTAGTGGAGCTCATAGGTACCTCCACTCACATGCTCTCATTCGCCTCGGCCCATTCATTTAGCCTACCTTGGGGGTACATCGTCATGTCTAGGATATGGTTGTTGTTGTGGTGCACGGTAATAGGGGAAGCTTGTGCAATTATGTGCCATGTACCTCCCCGCTTGGGTCATGAAATGACGATTTTGGGTACCAACCCACTTGCAGCTTTTTGGATTGATTGGTAGTGAGCAATAATAAAGCCAAGGACTAAACGAGGTTACTTATTGTTCGAGGCGACTCGAATGATCACGCGAGCTATGGAGCATCTCCCCACACAAGGCTTTCAAGTTTCCAATTTATTTGATTCTTGGGTTTGTTAGCATATCTTGCATGTTCATTACCACTCGAAGTTGTAAACGTACTTTCCTTCTTGGAGAGTCGGGCCCGAGGGTTGATTACATTTAGTATACCGTCCTACCTAGACGGCTTCAATGGAAATTATGTTACTCTATAAAACAAAACAAAAATTGACACATACATCTTTTTATAGAACAATTCTTTTTTATAAAGGAAAATATCATTTATCAACATTTTAGGGATCTATTTATAGACACGATTTGACTGTTTTCTTTTTAAGATTTGAAAGCAAGCAGGTTGGACAGTATACGCGATCAAGAGTGCGGTATTATAAATAATGTGTCATGTACTGATTATTTTGGGTCACATTAATATTCAATATTCTCAAAATTGGCGTGTTTTCTTGTCACAAAGTATTGAAGTCTTTTCTCTTCGTGTCACCTATTATGTTGTTTATGCTTCTTGAATATAATTTATTGGTTAACTATCTACAATTAATGTATACTTGATTAAGAGTGTGGCATTAAAACGGACGTGCTAGATAATATTCATCATGGGGTCCGCATCAATTCAATCATTCCACAATTGATGTGTTGTCATGTGACAAATTATTAAAGTCCTTCATCTTTGTGTCATGTTGTTTACTCGTGTTAATATAATTCACTAGTCTGAATTGTTGTATGTTTGTGAAAAATAATGCGGTCCATAATACAGAGAATGAAAGAAACTGTTAGTAAGGAAAGGTGGTGTTACTAGAAAATAATATGGCCCATGATATTTGGTATGATGTTTATGGTCGTGGATCAATGTTGAGTGATGTGGCCCACACTAAATCATATAGAAATATGGTATAGTGAGAAATGACAAAAGGGAATATAACAAGATATAATGTTACAATAACTACATTTGTAGCAAAACATGATGACATCTTCTTATCAATCAAACATTTTGCTTCATTTAGTTATATCGGTGGGACCCTGATAATAATTATACTCCCAAGGAAGGCACCCCTATAGAAAGTTGGCATACATGTGCGGGAACCAAGTTTTTGTTAAGGGGCTATTATCTTAGTCTTAGAGTTAGTCTTATTATGAACCCTATAGTTATTAAAAGTCCTACTTATGGCCATTTTCCTCCACCCTATAGGTAATTATATATCCCATCATTGTGTAATAAAGTACAACCTAGTTTATTTATAAAAAGTGGGAATTGAATTATTTCCTCGTGGTATTGGAGTGGAATTCCTTCTTTGTTGATGTCGTAAGGAGACATAGCAAAATGAAAAACATCTGAACAATCTAAAGATGGTGTGATTATGCGATTAAGGGAGTTGTGTAAAATGACAATGGATAAAGAAAACTAGCTCAACATGCTTCTAAGCCTAAAGAACATTTTTCTTATTTCGTCCATAGTGAACCAAGTTCATCCACATTGGACTCAAGTTCATCCACATTGGACTGAAGTTCATTAACAGTGAACCGAATCTCCTCCACATTGATTGAAAATCCATTCATGTTCCCAACAAGTCCTTGCTGTTTTTTAAAAAACAAAACTTGACTCACTTTCTAAACATATTCATCCTCATAAGCTCATTATTCATCCCAATTTTTGTTAGGCTATTTTATAAAAGATATGAATATATATTCAATGTTTAAAATAAAACATAATTACATTGCTTTGTTTATTTTTTCATACGATATGTATTGCTATAATACTATTGAGTATATTATCAACTACATATGTTTAACATTAAATTGATATGCACATATTCAAAACTATAGATTGAATCATTCACACAACCTGACTAACAACCACATGAATCCCCTCAAAATCCCCAAATCCTAGTCAATTTGTGCATGTCACCTTGAAGGACCGAACTCCCATATATATGTCCACTACCACTCTAAAAATAAGCACTCGATCCCCAAAATGAAAGCTTAATAATGCATTATTACTTTGGAGGTACAAAATACAATATAATAAATCATAGCATCGAGGTGATATTATTGTGCCTAATCATTTAAAGTGATTTTTTTAATAATGAACTTGAGTAGTGTGAGAAACATTGTGTTGTTTTGAGAAAATTATATTTTTAGTTTATATTGTTATAATATACTCAATATATGCATTTTTAGAATCTATGTGTATGTCAAAATCTACAATATATCGAGCTGGAGAAAATATTAATATTATATCAACATACCAATATTACATCAATTATTGTGGGTTGAAAATATGATATAAATACAATATTGAGACAATGCAAATTTCAATAGTATTGTTAGTTTTTTCTATCCACACTACAAACTATAGAATAAATACATATGAAGTGTCAAAAGATCAATGTCAAGAGCCAGATATGCATCATACAAATTCATGTATTCTAAAGTCAACAAAGTTTTGACCATTCATAAACCCATGTGGTTTTGTCCAATCATAACAATTGCTTTTAGGTGTTTAAAATGCATTTTTTTCACAAACAATTACACTTTTTAGGTTCCACCTCTCAGCAGAAGTAACAAGAACAAAAGACAAAACATGATGAACAATTATTCAATGATAATGTTGCCAATGATGACAAAAACTTGATGATTTGTCAATTGGAGCAAATATTAGATTTGCAAGTTCATTGAAGGGTTCAATATGATGTGTGCAAAGGACATGTCCTCGGACTAGGCGAACATCACGTTCTAACTCAGTGATGCAAAAAACCATGGTCTTTTAGGTATAAGTTGCTGCATGAATCGATGTCAACATGTGTTGATAGTATGAATGTTATGTAAGTTAAGTTAGAGTCTTTGCAATCGTCCAATTTTGTGGGCCCTACACATTCCGGGGTCAAGTGTACAATGGCGGCTAATATTTACGAAACCATAATCCGTGTGTGCAAAGTTGAAGGGGGGGGGGTTCGGAGGTCCTCAAAAGGCATAGATTTTGGGGGTACGATTGTGGTGGATTTTGGGTACCACCATTTAGAGTTGTGGGCCAATCATGAACAAAACGAGAGTGCGATGGACGGAGAGAGGGAATTATTGCATAAGAGCGTACCTCTCCTCCATCTAACATTGGAACTTGACCCCTATAAGTTTGTGGCTTAGGGCCACTTCACACACGACGCCAAGAGCCGTGACCATGAAATTGTGAGAGCCCAAAAGAAAGTGTCCAAAGGCCGTCCCAACACACCTCCAAAATCACGTCGTGTGGTCACGGACCCTCAAGTGTAGTGTGAAGTCATATGTGACCGGGCCCTCAACCAAAGGCTATCTCAATGAATTTCTATTCATGTGGGTCCTCATGCATGATAAAATAGAATAAATCAATAGTTGTGAGTGTTCGGAGTGCCATGGTTTCCCGGTTTTGTGTTAGGCCTACCTCCAAGAGGTGGTTTTTGAAAATAGTCCAAGTGACCGTGAAACATGATCCATTCGATGCCATGTAGGGATCCATGTAGACTTTACATCCATCTTGCATTCACATGCTCCGTTGGTCCCTCAAGCATAGTTTGAAGCGAACTTGGACCGGCTCCGTCTTTTCCACCAATGAGAGTGCTTGAAGTGTAATGGTCACGGGCTCTCAGTCTCGTGTGTGAAGTGGCCCTTATTCATCTCACAACATGACTTATACTAGACTAGTATAATTTGTAGTCTTTAAAACTATTTCTGGTGGCAAATCAACTATGAAATGAAATCTCTAGGCTGCACACTAGTTTAAGATGTTAATGTGGGACAAATAAGAGGCATGCTTGTATTACACAATTTTGTCTCGCCGTGATGGATACTTAAGTGATCAAGGAGTCCCTTACATGCACAGAATTAAGCTGAATTATCGGGGAATCCCATCAAAGGCAAAATCCATGGATTTTCCAACAAAATTTCACATAACCTAAGTACAATATCCGATACAATTTGACTAATGATTTGAGATAAAAACACCCTTGAGAGATTCAATTTGATGTTAAAATATTATGAATTTTCCCAACCGTCCATGTGGTGTATTCTACGAGGACATGTATTGGATACGTAGGTAGAGGTACAATTTAGGTAATATTGGAACTTGCTTTTTTGCTTTGGATTCTAGAGAGAGAGAGAGAGAGAGAGAGATTTGCCACAAGCTCATGTGTGAACCTGGAATGGTTTTGTTGAGTATGGTTTGGGGACAAGTGTTACATGATGTATAATGAGTTGCATGCAACGTTTTACAAAAAAAATGGCTTGATTTGGACTCCTTGAAAATGATTAGGCCCTCGAAAACAAAATTTGTGGACATATGTGTTCACTGCGGTATCAAGGGTTTAGGGATTTAGAGTCATTGTTTGAAGCCTTGGAAGTGACAAATATGGGAGATTCCCTTAAAATTGGGGGTTTCCTCTCCACTTTTGGTGAATTTATGGTGAACTCTAGTCAACTATGTTAAAATGCATTGTTTGGTGATCATGTATAATTTCGCAAGCACCTTATATGATTTGCATTCAAGATTTTTTTTCTTTCCAATATAGGACTTTAAAAATCTTGTGTCATGGAGTAGGTAGTAGGCACGAAGCTCATGGGATCAAAGAAACATTCCAACCAATGTATAAGACAACCTTTTTCTTTTGGAGTGTTTTGAATATTGATTGGTTGGCTTTAGGCAATCGCAAATTGTTGCATATGTGGCTATGACAAACATGTTTATTTAGTAGATATTGAAAAAAATAACTTAATATTTTTCACACATTGGCTATACACAATGAAAGCAAGATTGACATATATGATGATTTTTCTAATTAAAAAGTAGTAGCCAAAGGCAATGCATAAATTGTTTAAGTCTAAAAAATGGTTATGAGGGCCTAAAGCCAAACCTCAAATTGGCTAAAAACATGGATTTTCTCTCTTAGTTGGCTTGGGTGTGAGGGGCAAACCTCCTAAGCATATCAACTTTAGAGCGACATTTGCTCGGGGAGGGGTGGAGCACTCAAGGTCTGAAATCTTGTTCCCAAAGGAGGATGCCTCCGACTCACGAGCGAAGCGACCACGCTTGCGAGCAAAGGGCACATCCAAAGGCCATGGATCACACGCATTCCGCAAAGCTTACAAAGTATAGTTTGAGGACGTTGTTGCGCTTCAACTTACCCCCTTTTGACATGATTGTGATTGACACAGATTCAAGATTCACATTCAAGGTTGATTGCGGAGGGAAAGGGTTAGTTGCACAAACACCAAGAGAGCAATTTACCAAGAGGACCCGATTGTGGAGGGAGTAGATTACCAAGAGGCGAGCGGTTACCAAGAAAATGAGATTCACCTTGGTTGTGCTCATACCAAAAAGTGAGATTCACCTCACATTCAACTGCATCCCATGCTATACTAATGACATTCAAAAGAACAACCACAAATCAAAGCAAACATACACAAGATAAAACATAAACGAGGGAGGGTTTGAGCTTCCTTGTTTGGCCAAGGCGGTTGTGCGCAATCAAGGTATTCACCTTTGAATCCATCCCCCACAATCACACCAGTTCCAACAACTTCGATCGTGACCTCTACATGATAGTTACTCACCACTCCCCCACCTCCACTATAGTGTGAAGTGTGCAAGTACAAACTCCCATCAAGGAATGGAAACTTGGCAAATTGGAACTAGGAATCAACGAAGAGATTGGTCATCAGTCACTGCAATTAACGACACTAAGCACTAGCAACCAATGCACATTCATCATGGGCGATGAAACCAAACACAAAGGTGCTACCAAAGGTGATGGCGGACTAACAGTCTGTGATTGCTATGGCGATGAAGAATAGAGGGAGGGGGAAATGGATATGACATATCTCACAAGTGACAATGGGATTTAAATATGTCAACAAGGGGTGTTGCATCACTGGCTACATATAGAAAAGGACGGTAACTAGAGAAGATGGGTAGGGCCTCCCGGTTAGTGGAGGGTGGCGCTGGTGAAGCTTTGTGGCTCTAAACAGGTGGTAGTCGGAGTAATGATGACCCTTGCCACTATGTGAGCCCGGATATTTTAACACATGTTTTTCGTGGTCCCCAAATTTGCTTTGATATTTGACCCCTTTGAGCCCTAAAAAAGGCTGAAATAAGATCTATAATGACTTAGGAACAAAATATAATGATATTTTAAGGTTGATCTTGAATATACAATTATAGGAACAAAAAAACAACCAAAAACAACAAAGAAACAAAAACGTGGGTTCTTTCCAACGGTGTTCTTGTAGCTACAACATCAAATAAGAGCATGGCCATGATGTTTTATGTAAACAAAACAATTTCTTAGCTCACATAAAATAATTCCTAAACCTTTTGATTCAAAATTATTGTTGACATTTGAATTGTGTGCACAATAAATAGAATGGAGCATATTAATACGAGAGCACCTTGAAATTGAGGCCCCAAGTTTTATCATCTTCATTCAGTTGGGCCCCGCCCCTCCCACGTCTCCTTTACTTCCCGGTCTTCCTGCCCGCACATGCGTGGGAACTTTTACTTGTTGGGAACCAATGTGACAATACATGGTCACTTAAGCCATTAAGCTCCTTTAGCATGTGCAGAAACTCCATCAATTAACTTGGGAATAATGAAAGTGATGTCAACTTGAATATTTGTAATATTGACCAGGTATTGTCACATTGGTTCCCAACGAGGAAGAGTTCCATGTAGGTGCGAGTAGGAAGATCGGGCAGTGAAGGAGGCATGGGGGGGGGGGGGCGAGGCCCAGCTGAATGAAGATGTGATCTAGCCCAGGGTGAAATTGAGGTAGATCAAATAGTCCAAACATGTTTGACTAACTTAGATAGACATGACTTTCAAGGTAAGTGGGCTTAATTTGATTACTCATCTCAAATGACATCTATAATTGAGTGGTGTGTGGCAGTGTCTGAGGAGATTCTTGGGCATAATTGGTCAAAATCCTAGTGATTTCTTTTGGAGATAGAAGGCCAAAGAGCCAACGTCAATGCATTAAGGACCAAGGAAGACACGCTCACTTCGAGGGGAGGTGGAGCCCCTCATACGTATCACACCGCCACATAGAAGAGTAACAATGAGACCCGAACACCTCATGGACAACCCACCAAGCCACCTAACCAAGGACCACCCCCGCCCCACTGGTCAAGGACAACCCCAAGCCACCAAGCCACCAAGCCACCAAGCCACCAAGCCACCAAGCCACCAAGCAAAGTGCCAAACTACCTAAATATGTTGAAGTTTCGAGTTCCAAGTGATTCTCAAGATTTCACGTCTACAAAGAACATTCCTAGCACCCCAAGTTTGGTTGAAACCTTAGGATGGCTTTGGCCCAATAGGCACTAATCTCAACGCGTTAATCACCCTTTCCCAAGCAACCTTGGCATACAAAATGAGGTCATTCCAAATGAGGCGTTTTACCTTAGATTCATGCCATTGTTCCTGATTGAACACTTGATCATTACACCCGTTCCAAATAGTCAAAAGAATAATGCCACATAGAAGGTGCCAAATCTTGATTTTCTTGGTGAACCTCTTAGGAGTCCTTTTCCCCGAAGAGGCTTTTTTCCAAAGGAAGCTATCATAGTTATTGGTCCGGATCCAACATATTTTGTGCATGATGAAGGTGGCCCACCGCCAAGTACTTTGGGCTTGAATGCAATCCCAAAAATTATGTTTAACTAATTCACTCGTGTTTGGGAGGCAAAAAACACATTGCTTAAAGTTGGATGTTGGTGCAATGCTTGCTTTCCATTCATTGACCGCAACAACCTTATGCCAAATAGACCACATGAAGCAGCTTCTTTGTTGGAGCATGCATGATCCGACATTTGTGACCAATAAAACTAGTAGTTTCCTAGGAGATAACCTTGCCATTTGTTCAATGCCCTAGTCATGCCGGGAATCCTATTGTGATCAAATCTCTATCAAATTTTATGGTATAGTTAAGGAAGTGATAACTTTTGACCCATTGCCATTGGTCTGGATCCCAACCAAATGTGGCAATTTTTTCCATTAAAAAATGATGTCCTCCTTCTTCAATCTCCTAGTGGTGTGGATAATCTTACCTTGATGAAAAAATATGGTAAAATCATTGGTGGGGTGCAACCACTCACTAAGGCATCTTGAGTGAATAATGATCGTAAACCACTTGACCGTATGTGAGGTGTTGGTGCATGCCGGAAGGTGTAAAGTCCACTAAGCTTCTTAACACAAAGGCCATGTTTGTCCACCATGTCAAGATAAAAACTTACCCGTTACCCATGGTACATCACACCCTTCCCATTACCCCCAATGAGTGATGTATGGGTCATAATCTAGCAAGTGCCTCCATTTGTCAATGATTTTGGATGTAAGCATGATCTAGTTTTTGTTCTCTACTGCAGTGAGTTTGAACTTAATTTGAGCCTCGTCCTAGGAGAGAAAGGTTCGGTGCTCACAATCCCAAATGTCGTCCACACACTAAATTCCTTTGCCATAAAGTCCATGGGCCCTAGTGTAGGTAAAAGCGTTATTAATGAGTTCAAGGCCATCTGACCACCATACATTAGAGTGTAGCAATTCCATAAGGGTGAGAGGAGGAAGTTGGTAGGTGCCTTTACCCATAATTTTCCATGCGTTGCTAATGTGCCCCCAAATTTTGGAACTAGAGAAACCTTAGTGTTGTTTACTGGTAAACCAATCAAGACTGATTTCCCAACTTCTACCTCTTTGTGGGTTGAACCTAGCCAATCTATACCTAAGCACGAGTTGGAGGTTAGACTCCCCCGGTTATTGAACCAATAGGAACACAATTTCTCCCAATTGATTTTCATCCTTGAGGCCTCACTAAACATTTTGAGCAATCTAACAAGTTCATCCACATATTGTGAGATGATATGTTGTTTAGTCCCCCCTAGTAAGTGACCCCCTAAGTCTACCATCTACACATGCCTTCTTAATGGTGTGTTTAAGTACCTCTTTGACAATAAGGAAAAGATATGGCACTAGTGGGTAACCTTGGCGACCCCACACTTGATTTTAAAAGTCTCTACGGGGCTCCCATTGAGATTGACCACAACAATGGCATTATGGAAGAGTAGTTTAACCCTGCTAATAAACTACTCATTAATTCCTATCCATTACATTGCATGAAAAAGAAAAGTCCACAAAACTTTGTCGTAAGCCTTTGAAAAAAGATAAAAAGTCAAAAAAGACAATGGGTTGTTTTCAAGTCTTGGCCCAACGCAATGTTTTTTTGAGTTAAAACAATGTTGTCAAGAATGAATATGAGAGGGAGAAATGCCATTTGTTTTGGGGGCCAATAATGTCGCTAACTACACTAAATAGTATATTTAGTGTTAGATACTATTCGGAGTTACTCACTCCTATATCTTTTTACTATTAATGTAATTTTTTACCAACGAAGGTCGAATTGGGTTGTTGGACATTATAGAACATTAACATCTTTACGTGGTAAACAATTACATTAATAGTAAAAAGATATAGGAGTGAGTAACTCCGAATAGTAACTAACACTAAATATACTATTCAGTGTAGTGGTTGAAGGTGTAATTGTAGGATTTTGGCAATTTTTTTGTAAAGTAATGTGAGTAAAGTAATCGGCCACCAGTGGTTAAGATCCCTTACCTCCCCTTCTTTAAGAATGAGGCTAAGTAACCCTTTAGTCATCCCTTCATGAAAGCCCCCCCCTCGCTCAAATGAAAGTATCATTTGGTGGAAGTTGAAGCCAAGGGTGGGCCACAATTGTTGAAAGAATTCAACCAGGATTCTGTTGTGGCCTGGTGCCTTCCTTTGGCTACTGAATTGATTGTAGTGCCAAATTGTGTGTGTGTGTGATTTCTTGCATGAGGATGTCATACATCGCCCTTGTGAAGGTAACATGAAAGCCCTAAAAAACCTTTCTTAATGTCACCTCATAGACATCCTTGTGACTGTAGAGTTGTTTATAGAAATCATGACAAATTCTATTTAAGTCATCCTTCTTGGTGAAACCTCTACCATGGTTATCCCATAGTTGAGTAATAATGGACGAGAAGATCTTTTGCTTTAAAGCAAAAGAACTCAACTTGTTAAGCAAAGGATCTTTTTAACCTTTGTTAAGTAAAGATCCTGTCAAGTAATGAGAATGATGCGATTAGTATTGCGCTAATGGTTTGCAACATTTGGCATATTTTAATCAAGTGTACTCGGTGGGGTTTGACCACTCACTTGTCCAAATTGAAGTATGCATTGGCTAGGGGGGTGGGGGGGGGGGCAAGGAAATCTGTATTCAAATAAAATGTTGCACTTTTGCAAGGAGAGGTTACTGACCAACTTAGGGATTGATGGGCCAACCTCCCTGAGGAACCTGTTTTCTTCTCCAAGTTAAGGCATGTGTCAAGATTCTATAGGGAACTTAGCAAATACAAGGCTAGAGAATATAGAAAATAAAAACTAGAATCAAGGCTAAGTAATAAATAGTCAATGTAGTCCTTCATGATATTGTCTACGACACGACTAAGCAAGGAGAGGTTATGGAACTCAAAAAAGGATTTGAGGAGGTTGAAACTAAGAAGGCTAGGGGGGCGCCATCAGGTCCCAGGGTTAACTAGAATAAAACAAATAACAAGTGTTTTGTTGAGTTCTTCAAGTAAAGCAAAAGATCTTGTTGAGTAAAGCAAAAGATCCTTTGCTTTACTCAAAGATCCTTTGCTTTACTTGTTAAGCAAAAGAACTCAACTTGTTAAGCAAAAGCAAAAGGTTGAGAAAGAACCTTTGCCTATGTTTCTAGGAAATGCTAGGGACTTTCCTCTCAAATCCTTTGTGGTTTAGGATTTGAAGCCACATCTCATGTGGATTCGGTTTAGGTCCCATGAACTTGGTGATCACAAGCTAATTTTTCAACAAAGCAATGCGTGGCAAGTAGTTTTTGTGAATCAACCTTGAATGGGACAACACATCCTTTCGAACCAAAAACCCGCTTAAATTCCTCTCAACGTTGAATGGAAGTTTCTCACCAATTTGTGATCTAAAAGAGTCTAAGCCATCTTGAGTGGTGTGTTGGCTTGCCTCAGCCATGACCTCGATTACCGCATCCACCATTGCCACATTGTGTTTCATAACCTCCCATGAAATCCATCACCCCCTTTTCCTCCAACATTGGATCGAAACGGCCTCCTCCAAATCTCACTTCATCCGCGACGAACTCCATCTCGGATATCGAACTTGATAGTGGGATCCAACTTCATTCACTCCGCTCCGCCCACAGATCTTGTAATGGTGCTCCACAAGATCTAGATCTGTATACAGATCTCCACGTCTAGTTTGTTCCTCTAATCCAAGTCTCACAGTCTGAATGCTTGTTTCGAAACTACACTAAGCCTAACCTCGAAAGATCTAAGCAGATCAAAACAATTCGGCATCAAGGCACAAACTTCGACGTGTTTGAGATCGGAGCCCTCTTCCATGGATGAGCCATTGCTTCAACCCAATCAGCGCTTATGAATCCCAAAATCCTAGTGTTTACAAGTCCACACCTGATTACATAACATTATTCAGATCCATAAGTGTTCTGTGGGACTGACAATATTTTGCGGAATATTCCTCACATTCAGCCTGAATGATGGAATATTTCGTAGAATACTGTCAATCTCACATAACACTGTTATGGATCTGAATAATGTTATGTACATTTTGTGATCTTTTGGTTTTCCATTATCAATTTGAGGTATATTCTATAGATTCCTCTAAAATGATCAGCGATTTTCTTGAAGTCTTGAACTCCAACCGGTTATTTCTCAAACTCAACTGGTTCATTTGTAACGAGTCGGCGGTTCTCTCCATTCATTAGTGTGTTGCTAGGTAAGGATCTAAGAATGGACTCCAAAAAGACGTGTGCTTAAAAGAGATTGGAGTACGTGCTCAAAATTTGTTGACTATTCTAGGTTCAATAGTCAAGATAGTCGGGGGAACCTATATGATCAAGGAATAAGAAACAGAATCTTCACTTTGCAGACAACGCAACCACCCCAAGTCAAGTCAATAGACGCGACTATCATCGACAACTCAACACCCCCAAGTCAATCATACATGAAGTTGAAACTTTCCAATTGCTACCAAGTTGAATGCTCGCCTATTATATTAATATGAAATATGTATTCAAAAGTCAACAAATAGTCGACAACACATCATTACTTTGAGATCTTGATATTGGTGCCCTTGGCACGAATTTGCTACACTAAATATGATATTTATATATGGTATTTAATGTCACTATGGTAACTTTTCAGATGACACGTCTTATGAAGATGTGAAATAATATTGTCATGGATGATGGATGAGTTCATCCATTGGCCAAAACCCTACCTGCTCTTGTTAGCAACTTGTGATGAAATATTGTCATGGATGATTGAAAGTTGGATGAAAAAACACTTGGTAAGTGACAATAATTGCAACATTGTAGAGTAGAGGGCACCTATAACCAATCACTTAAGAGATTCTACGCCAGATCTAGAGAAGTATAAGGTGGTGCAGATTTTTCCCATGTAGGAAGATAGACATCAGGAGGATTGCAATTTTTTCTGGTAATATTATTCCTTACATTGAAATTATTGTGAATTTTTGAATCCAAAAGTTGGCCCAAACATATTACCAATATCCAGAGCCATAACCGCTCATTCTTCCTCACTTTAGCACTCAAAACCTAAATATGTGTCATGACACTATTGGTTCCGGCCTTATCAAAATTCAGTCCTAGTCTGATCGAAATTTTGGTACCCTATAGAGTGTTGATGGGGTCCTAATTGGGAATAGGTGCCTCTACTATAAATATATAACACCCAATTTTTTTTACAAGGATTGACAAATAATTTTGGGTTAAGATTTATAATAGAGATGCCTATTCTCGATTAGGACCCCATCGGCAATCTATAGGGTACTATAGTTTCGACTAGGTAGGGACTCAATTTCAATGAAGTTGAAACTCAATTTTGATCAAGTTGGGACTCAATTTCGGTTAGGCCAGAACCAGTAATGTCATGATTTTGAGTGCTAAAGTGAAGAGGAATGAGAGGTTCAAATGAGCAATTATGGTAGACTCTAGACATTGGTAATATGTTCGGGCCAACTTTTGGTTTCAAAAATTTAGTATAATAAGAACTAAAATTACTGAAAAATTTGTAGTCTTGCTTATTTATATCTTCCTACATGAGCAAATTTGGCACCGCCTTATACTTCTCCAAACCTGGTGTAGAATCTCTCAAGTGATTGGTTATGATGGGCGTCTCTACTCTAGTGTTGGTGACACTATACGGCGGTTTACAATTAGTATTGAGCAAGACAATTAGAATTGGTGGCACTAAATATCATATTTAGTGTAGCTCAGCAAGATCTGCACTAGAAGAAACAAAAAATTTCATTGCTTTCAACAACATCAAAATCCATACTTGCACATATCCCAATGAGTGATGTCTGGTTCAACACTGAGTGCCGGAAGGTAATTTCCATGTGGAATTCAACAAGCTTGACTACACTGATTATCCCCAATTAGTGTGTGTTTCTATTCAGAGTTACGCAACAATATAACTAGTTAACGAGAATGTAATAATTTACAGGAATTCAGATCCAATTTGCCAGCAATTCTCCCATTGTCATCAAATTACAACAGATCACGTGTTCGGGTGGTGTCTATTTCCTCATATTCCTTCACTACAGACGGACATAACTTTCTCCAGCTTAATCCTTTGCTTAGTGACCCTTTCCGCTGTATTCTTGAAAAATTGAGTGAAGGGTAATATGTACATGCTTATGCTTCACATTGCTGAAGAATGTTATGGAACTCCCCAACTCAACTCAAGCCCCTATTAAGTATGCACGCAGATATGTAACAGATTTGGGAATCAACAAAAAGGCAATCAATCGTTCGACTGTAGTTAAGTTTTAGGGTTTAGGATTTGAGCTAGTTTTTGTGCCGGGGATGCACCCACACTGGCAGCCCGTTCTTGATGGGCATTGTGAGGTTGAGTCCGTACTCGGGCGAGAATTCATCTGGCACAGAAAACGTGAATCGCTGCAGGACACTCGCGGCAATCATCTTCATCTGTATCATTGCGAGTTCCTTCCCCAAACACATGCGTGGACCGGCCTGTAGTCCACAAAAACAACAAACCCAAAACCTCAGTCTGTATGCGCAAAAATATGAGGAAGGATAACTATCATTGTTGATACCAAATGGACTCTTGCCCATGGTCGTAGCCACTGTTGGAATGGTACACCAAGTATATAGGTGAATGTATGTATCAATACTTAGTATCAATAATGGTATCAAAGAACCTACCCGATTAGTATCAAAATTGTGATACCAATCAAATATTGATCCTTCATGGGTACCACAGGGAGGGAGAATATTTGTATACCCGAGTTATTAATTGGGTCAATACCATTCTAAACCATTCTCAATGCTAACGATGTAGTTTTGGTCTATAAATCAAGATCAAGCTTACAAAGACTTCTAAACAAGTTTGGGTTTTGCACTTTTTCTAGCCTTGGTGTCAATTTATCTAAGACCAAAATCCTAATCTTTGGCCACAACAAAAGGAAATTAAACCAAGAGGCATTTTACCTAGGCAAGGACAATATTGAGATAACCCAGAAATATAAATACCTCGGGATTGATTCCTACTCACATGGCCACTTTGAACCATCAAGTGAAAGGTGAAAAACTGCAGGTATGAAAGCCTTGATGGGCACCTTAGAGAAGGAAGCAATAGTTGGAGTTACATGTTGGGAATTCAAATCACATCTATTCAAGGCTTTCGTGCTTCCAACTTTCACATATGACATTGAAATTTGGGGAGGTGACTTGTAAAACTCTCATTGGAAGGTTGTCGAGAAGGGTATGAAGATACATATGATGTTACACGTCAAAGTGCGTTCTTGACAACCTAACATATTTTGTTGATCCTAGGGTGATTTTACCTGGATGTGACGGTTCTTCCTTGGACGGTTCTTCCTTGGTATATAGACCCGAATGGTATTGAAAGCAAAGATATCCTCAAAAACCCATTCCCTATTGGTATCAAACAATGTGAAATCCTCGTTATAGATACCCAAATGGTATCAAAAAACAACGATGCCAGTCCAACATTAGTTGTAACAGAGGCAACATGATCGCCCGATGGTCCTGCCTTATCGGGTTCACTGGGCCCCCAATACCTACAACTTTTGATTGTTGACCCAGTGACTCCCACAATGATCCTCAAGACACCCATATACCAGAAGCAGGGGCGCTAAGAGGAAGTTTTGACATAATCTTGGTCAGACAACGAGCAGACAACAAACCTGACATACCTCAGTCGGCATGCACGCCTGCATTCTTGTTGAAACGAGTGCATTCAAGAAATGATTCTCTCCTCTTGACTTATTGCAATTCTTTGAGCACAGCCAAGGAGACCAGATGCTATGTTTTTACATCGCATTTCCTATCACTTCAAATTTTCTATGGGCTTTCCTGCACTTAAGTGATGTCAACAAAACCAGCAATCCGGATTGGATTCACAGCTGTGAGCACCCCAAATGCTAATGACTTTGAACTAGGTAATGGATGCGAGGAGCCTTGCCTTGGGATGTAGTAGGCGCCCAACCTACCTCAGAGTGGTGGTGGTGACGTAGGTATTGGGTGCTCACTACAGTTGCTGGTGGGGCAATACATGCAACACACGACTACTACTAGACGCAGTGGTCACGTCATGGCATGATCATCGACTACAAGTGATATTGTGTCCTAGTATTCAATCAAGAATAAACATGTAGCAAATTCGCTTGGGTGGACCACTGCACTACAAACTCACATAATGGGACTCCTCAAGAACCTCTATGAACAAGGTAAAACGATGCGAAGAGCCTTACCACATGTTGTAGCAGGCGCACAACCTACCTCGCTCCAATAGTAGCGAGGTAGGTGCGATGCTAAGGAGACATGTGTGCATTACCAGATGTAGTGGTCAGATCATGTCAAGGTCATCAATTATGTGTGACAAAGTGCCTCCTTGTATCCAATCAGGATTAGCCACGTCAACAAAATCTAAATTGCTTGACCTGACCACTACACTATGGAATCACATGATGAGTCATTTTGAGAACACCTATGAACATTCACATTCAGAGTCTCAAACTTTTTGAGAGGTTCAGGCAGGGAGGAAGAGAGAGAGGGAGATTTTGGGAGTTGAGCTGGGTGAGGACGCCATCCAAAAGTTGCCCGTCTTTTGGACTGATTGTCAGCCAAAGTCCCAAACTCAGTGGACATCTATGTAGATGGAGCACAACACAGTTGTGCTTGTTTTATTGCATCATGCTGAAAAAGAAGCCAATTTTCTGGTGCGCAACTTCTCGGATGGACAACATAAGACGGAAATACATTGCTAAGCTCCACCTGCCACTTACTTACCATAGGCAAGACAAATAATTTGGCAAGGCCTAGAATAAACATGTTGTGATTCTCAAAAAACGACAGCTTCAAGGGTTGTTTACACTACAAAGGTGGTCATGGTTGTGGTTAACCACCGCAATCAACCACATCTACGATTTTCTTCATTCACATTTGTCTTGTGCAAATCCTTGTGGGTGTGGTTGATGGTGGGGTCAGTCTTCTAAATCGCAATCTATCATGGGTTTAGGTCATGGGCTCAAGAGGAAATTGAAGTGATTATTATCCTTGTTGGCTTTGGATTGTAGTGTTTAAGTGGTTGTCTCCTCAACTTTCTCCTATATTTGATTGGAGTGTGGTTCGGTGAAGATAAAAAAAAAACAAACACCATAAAGACACATGTTTAAAAGAGATTGGACTACGTCTTCAGATTTTATTAACTACTCCATACTCAGTAGTGAACATAATTGGGAGGACCTACATATGTGATCAGTTAAAAAATCAACAAACATGCACTTCCACTAACCATAACTAAATCAAGGAAAGTCCGATTTTCAATCTGATTTTTGTTGATGATTCATCATAGATTTGCTGTTGCGACACAAGTTTCGTTGTGTAGATGTAATTGGTAGAGGTTGGAGAACATGAAGAACAATCCGAACAACACCCACATGCCTTAGTAATGTTATGAGAAGATTCAATATGCATATCATTATCGAGTCAATTATCAGGTAGATTTGGATTAGTTGTGCACCTGGAAGACAGTGAATTTGTATGGGCTCTCTTGCACAAAGATACCGTCGACAAGCCATCGCTCAGGCTTGAACTCGCAGCAATTGGCACCCCAGATGCGCTCCATGCGGCCCATGGCAAAGGGGTGGTACGCGACCCCCGAATTGGCAGCCACGCGAGTGCCGTCAGGCCACACATCGGCATGCAGCACAAACTTCAAGTCCACAGGCACGGGTGGGTACAGGCGGAGCGACTCGGTCACCGCCGCGTGCAAGTAATGCATCTGCTTCAGCTCCTCAAATGTGAAATCAACCGCCGAGCCTGCGGTGCTCGCTGGGTCAGCATCTTCATCGGCTTCTTCTTGGTTGCGAGCTCTCACAATGTCCTCAATTTCTCTGCAGATTGCATGCTCGACGTGGCGGTGTGTGGTGAGCAGCCAGAAGAACCACGACAATCCGGAGGACGAGGTGTCCCGCCCTGCCAGGATGAAGCTGATGATAATGTCGCGCAGAAACACATCGGAGTGGAGGTCGAGCTCCATCGATGGAGGGGTAGGGTCATCTGGTGGTTTTATCATCCAATCATCAAAAACAAGAGGTTCAGGAATTCCGTATAATAATGCGCTTTGCAAGTCTCTTAAGCATCAGAATGAAGGCTTTAGGTATATATCTGCAGTTCCAGATTCAATGGACGACAGTGTAAATTTTAATCTTCAAGACTGATCAGCACAGTGAATTCATCTTTCATATCTGTGAGGGGTTGGACTTCAGCACTGGAATTGGACAAACTAATTCAATTGAGAGATCATACTAGCTATCTTGCAGAAAGTGGTGTTAATACTTTTAACCAAATCATCATAAATTGTGTTCATTGCATGATACTTTTGAAAGGATGCCCCTTCTGCACTTGACTTCTAATAGCAACGTACATGCAAGTCCCTTATGGACTAAAATCCCGTCAAAATCAAGAGTTAAGGTATTAGCTGCAATCACAGTTTCAATGAACATCCATGGAATCCTCATCTTCAACATTTCTTAGCACAGTGAATTTATCTTTCATACTACAAATTTGTGAAGTATTGGACTTCAGCACTGGAAACAGACAAACTATTCAAACCTAGTGATCAAACTACCAGCAATTTCTCAAGAAAACAAATGTCAAATAAAAGTTGGACCAAATATGTATGACGCCTTACCATAATGTGTGGTTGCGTCAAGAAATTTGGAATCGGCTGCACTTCGATTGATCTGATCTGCATCCAGGGTGGCCAGGCCCATGAACCTTGACAACAAGTCAAGATGCTCACCTGAGGCTCCACCTGCATCCAATTTATTTCCAGGCTTCTGATCATCACCATCATCAACGGCGGCAGCAGCAGCTTGCGCGAGAAGTTGTTTCCGGCGTGTCTTGATGATGAACATGGCGAATTCATTGATGTGCGCGACGGCCTCCCGGAGCCTCTTCTCGGGTCCCAGGTCCAGAGCACGCAGGGTCTTCCACATGAACCAGTAGCTGATAAAGCGGTTCCGGGTGAGCGAGGTTGCGGTGTCAAATGCGGCCGCAAACTTGTTCGTATTCGCGTTTGGGAGGAAGAGCGAGCTCGGGTCAAGGCACTCAGGGTCGACCCCGAACCCGAGCTTGCAGATCGTGTCGAACGTGAACCTCGACAAAATGTCCTGCAAATCCACCGTTGCGACATTGCTGTTGTTGCCAACTATCTGTAGGACTTGCAGGAGTCAGCATCATTAGAACCTGGTTTGGAGCTGCTTATACGACATGTTTAAGCATATGCATTATTGCTTGAGCTGACGCTTTCACATAAGCTATAAGCATTTTGAATACTATAAATGTTTAGGAATTTTAACAATTTCCTAAGTGAAAAATAAATACATATAAGGGTATCTGTCTGGCTGGTGAGCACCCAATGCTCCAGAAATATTGCTTCTAAGTAATTTCAGAAACATTGACATTTGACAGTGTAGAATTTCCTTTTCAATCCAAACATAAATGATATCAATAAATTCCTCTCAGTGCCCTCCTGTGTTTCCAAACATGTTGCTCCTCTTTGTGTTGTAACAAATCATCATCTGTCATCATACCATTAGAAGCATTCGAAGTGATTTAGAACCAGCTGAACTAAAAGGGAGGGTTATATAAGTTTAAAATGTAAGGCCCAAATCTGTGGGTAATTTTCCATATGACCTATGTTTAAAAAAAACCATACATTTTAGTTGTGAAAGCAATTTGTCCCATCAAAAATTGACCAATTTCCTACACAGAGATATTTTAAACTTCTCTTATGCAAGGACTCCAAGAATTTCCTAAACTAGAATAGATTATAACACTTCGTGTTGCATTGATATGCGTTCTAAGTAATAAAAACCTGCACCATATAAGGTAGACGTGCCTTAGATGGATAATTTTCTCTCTGCACCCACTTCTCATGGGATATAAAACACGCAATTAGTGCAAGATGATTTGCAAATCCAAATTATACCTGTAGCCATTTGCCTCATAATCTTCGGAGCTCATATGAATATCTTATTCATTATCAAAATGATGATTCTCGTGCTCATTTAAGTGGTCATATAGGTCCCCCCCAATTATGTTGACTACTGGACCTATAATAGTTAGCATATTTTGAGCATGTAGTCCAATCTCTTATAAACACAAGTCTTTTTATTGTCCGTTCTTAGATCTACACCTACCCACATGCCACTCAAATATAGGTGTCCAGATTAGTACTCTGTTGGAATTAAGAATTGCCTACCTGGGCTGACAAGCTCTCAAGGATAGGGAGGAGACGGTCATGGAGCTCGTCGCGAACACACCCAAGCATGAAGCTCCGGAGTGAGCTCGTGGTGAACTCATGACTTGCAACGCGTCGCTGCACCTTCACACCATAACCACCTCTACTACATTGGTGGTAACACAAAATACAACCCTCAATTCAATGCCAATGGGAGACTTACATTAACCTAATTTCATTGAAGTAGCACTGTCTTAATGGAGGGCTTGTGTTATGAAGCAAGCCTGATAACAATTGATGTTAAAATATGCATACTGTAACCTCACCACTTGGCTGCAATCCATGGCATGAAATGTACATGATGACAATATATTGACATAACAAAAACCACATTTTGAGGATACTACAACTAACAAGCACAATACATCAGCGATCAATCCTTGCAGTGTGCTTACTGTCTGAAATATAAAGCTATCTAGCTCATCAACGGCATCATCCATGGGCAGCAGATTAGCTAGCGCAATTATCTGCAGACATTAAAGATATCCTGTAATTCAACCACTGTTTTGGTCGGGAGTTGGTTGTTTTGCCTACAAAATTTTCCATGTATGGTAAGTTTCAGGTGCATGCTTGGAGTCGATGTTGAGGTTTGAACAAAAAACAGTTTATACCGGTTCATTGGAGGTCAAACTCATCTCAGCACCTCTTGGCATGCTAAAATGAGTTTGGCCCCCAATGAACTGATATAGAATGTTTTTCGTTCAAACCTCCCCAGTGACTCCAAGCATGCACCAGCAACTTACCGAACATGGAAAGTTTTGTATGCAAAACAACCAACTCCCAACCAAAACTTTGGTTCAATTAAAGGATAACTCTATTCACATCATAAAGAAGTTTGAATCATAGAACATCAAATTCAAGATTTTGCAGGGTGTGGCACTCCCAATTGCACTCACCTTCCACCCCACGCCGTCGGCGTTGAAGATGCCATCGCCCAGGAGGTCCTTTCCAATGCCCCTGTATATTGCACCTTTTTCGTAGTTCTCGAACTTGGTCTTAAGGATGTGCTCCACGTTCGCTGGGTTGGCTGTCGTCCAAAACTCGAGGCCGCCTGGCCGCACGTTGCGGATCGTCATCGTCTGGGACGCCGCGAGCTTTGACGTGTCCCAGTCATAGATATGGTGCTGGTTACGCAATACTGCCACATACGTGCCCACCACCGGGTACACCTTGCTGCCCACATTCTTCCCGTACTTCGGGTGGTTGCTCCACCACAAGTAATATGCGATCGCACAACTCACCAAAACCACAACAAATGTCATCAGAATCCATGATGCCCCCCCATCAGGATCCATCACCAGCTGCTGATCCATGTCGTACACCTGCAGTGCCCAAAAACCCAGTTCTTTATTGGCTTGAAATTTCCTGTGGTTTACAAATTCCAAACACTCTGGATGCTCAAGTATCAGAGTAATTCCTAAAACCTGATTATCCGTTGGGGTCAATAGAACACAATATGCAAGCGCAAAAGCTGCCACCTTTGGCCATACTCACCACCTCCATTCTTTGAACACCCGAATCTCCAGTTTTTGGCTTGCTTTCCATTTTGTGAATTCACAAATCGAACAATAGTGACGAACATTCTGAACGATCTGTTGAAGTATTGGAGCATTGCTAAACCCTAATAATCAGTCCGTGTCACCATACTACAATACTCGAGCGAAACCTGCCACCTTTGGCCATACTCACCACCTCCATTTCTTAAACCTCAAGTGCCCGAATCCCCAGTTTTCTGTGGCTTGCTCTCATTTTTCGGTGATTCACAAATCGAACAATGGAGATGAACATTCTGAACACTCTGCATGCTCAAGTATAGGAGCAATTCTAAAACCCTAATAATCAGTTGATGCCACCAGAAAACACAATGCAAGCGTGAAACCTGCCACTTTAGCCATACTCACCGCCTCCATTCCTTGAACCTTGAGTGCCCAAATCCCCAGTTTTTGGCTTGCTTTCAGTTTCTGTGGTTCACACATCGAACAATGGAGATGAACAATCTGAACACTCTACATGCTCAACTTTCGAAGACTACCACAATTGCAGCCCAGTGGTTTTCAGAATCAGGTTGCAATTCTTGAACCCTAATTATTAGTAGACGTCACCATAACACAATATGCAAGTGCGAAACCTGTCACCTTTAGCCCTACTCACACAATGCAGCAGGACACATTTTTAGTCCAGCCACAGAGAATGTGAAGGGAAACAAATGTATAAAAGACCTAGAGCAGAGAATGTATCAAGCCCCGCAAGAAAGAATGTGGACTCGGTCACGGTTTTATAGAATTTGGAGATCGGTTTATGTGAACCCAAGCCAGGAGGATAAAGTGGAGTACCTCAAATTTTGAGGATTTGTGAAAAAGCTAGAGATAGGGGTTTTCAGGAGGGTTTAAGACTGGCTGAGGAGGGTGTGGTGGAACTCATGATTCCTAAGCATCTGGTATCCTGAGACATTCAAGGTCCCCATTATCTAACATGAAATTCATGGGAAAGGGATTATACACATCATTGCAGAACTGTGTAAACAATCTGTTGGGTCATTTGACATTTCCTGAATGAGGTGGATATGATTCAATGTGTTCCGATAAAAAACTTGTGAAGTAATAATTCGGGACTCAGTGGAGAGAATTGCAAAGTTGACGATTCTATAAAGAAAAAAAATCTGTGAAAACATTGAGGAGCTCTAGAGTGGCTATGGTATCAGCCATTTCGTGGGCATAACCACAAGGACGATGAAACACGAGCGCCACAAATCTATTCATCGACAGTGGCACAATTCAATAAGCTCTACAAATCTCCTCCTGATGGAAATTCTGTGAAGTAATAATTCGGGACATTCGAAATCTGGGGAGGACTCAGAAGGAGAGAATTGCACCCCGAGTCCTCCCCAGAATTGCAAATTCCCCTCAAACACCAAAAACTGTCACCTTTGGAAGTTTGGCCCAAAACCCACGACACCAAAATCGACCGTGGCACATTTCAACCACCCCCAAAGAGATTTTCAACTGGCTACAAATCCAAAGTCTTTGGCGAGAAGCAACAATTCAAGTACCAACAAACAATATCGATGGGATTCCTCCAAAACGAGTAGGAATTGCGTGGAGCCCAAGAAACTCAACCTGACTCCGCAACTCCACCTACTTGAGGGTTGGGAGGCAACACACCGACTTTAGAGTTTCGGGTGTTTTAATTAAGAGAGAAATTCTACAGGCATTGCATGAGAGCAGCAATCAGTTGCCACAAATTATCCATTCATCGACCGTGACACAATTCAACCAGCTCAAAAAAACTCTACAACTGGCTACAAAAACTAAATGCTTTGGCAAGAAACAAAAATTCAATACCACCAGCAATGTAGATAAGATTCCCCTAAAACGAGTAGGAATTGCGTGACGTGGAGCCCAAACAAGCTCACCGTAACTCCTCAACCCAGCGACTTGAGAGTTTTGGGGAAGAACAAGGAAATTGAGAATGTTGAAAAATGAAGAAAGTACTTGACACCACGAGAGGAATTGCAGCAGCAACGAGTGACTACCTAGTTGTTGTTGTTATTGTTATTATTGAAGTACTTGAGGATGAGTGAGACGATGAGCAAGACCGCAGCACCGGCGCCCACTGCAACGATCTGCGGCAGCCACTGGTAGAACAGAAGCCTCACAAACTCATTCATGATGACTTCACTTTCCAGCCACCCTTCCAAAATGCCCCCCAAAATTCTTCAGATTCTTCTGCAATAACAAGTCGAGTATGAAACCCTTCTGAAAGCAGCTGAGTGCGAGAGATCCCTTGCGTGCACATCAGGAAGACATGCTTAAGTCTAAGTACTTATGTCGAGGTTGATGAGTCTGTCGAGTATGTTCCAGGATGCTTACGAGCGAGCTACAGTACATATGTTATGGAGCCACGTTGTTCAGTGCATGACGATGACTCAAAAGGTCTCAAGCCTGTCTAGGGCTGGGCACATGGCCTGGGCTTCCACAGCCCGGGGCGGCCCTTGAAGACCTGGACCGCAACAGCAACAGTAAAAAGTTTTTTTTAGAAAAAAAACTGAACGAGACAGCAAATTTTTGTGATAAAAATTATTTTCACCTTCGTGTAAATCACGTGTGTTTATTGAGTGGAGGTAAATACATGCTGCATTTTAACTGCATTTTGCAGCATGCGCAGTGGTTAGCCTTGGTAGCAATCATTTTGTTGTGGTTATGTACAGTCGCTCGCTCGGCTGCCCTGTCTCCCCAACGGCTAAAAACAATTGTGGGGCAGCAAAGTTGGGCCATGTACCCAACCCATTTGTTTGTTTTTGGGTTTTGGCCAAACTTCCAAAGGTGATAGGCTTGGTGATGTGGGTCTTGGCCCAAACCAAATCTAAAGGTGACAATTCTTGGTGATGTGATTTTGGGCCAATGTCAATCTAAAGGTGATAGTTTTTGGTACTGTAGGTTTTGGGCCAAACTTCCAAGGTGAGAGTTTTTGGTGGTGTGGGTTTTGGGCCAAACCAAGTCTAAAGGTGACAATTTTGGTGGTGTGGATTTTGCCTAAACTTCCAAGGGTAAGTTAGCGGTTAATTATTCATTTGTACTTATTTCTTACCTCCTATTTTAATAGGTGTGGACCCCAATTAACCTCAATATGACCAATGAACCAAAAGAGACAATTTTGTTTTTTAGCGGACCATTTGAAGGGTCTAGGGTAAGTTGTTGTGGTTGACACTTGGGTCACGGAAGAGAGTTTTGGTGGAGAAGTTGGAGATGGGAAAAGAATTTGCATTTGGATAAAATATGAATCATGATAAATTATTTGAATGGGGTTCTATGATCGGACAGTTGCCCCACTTCGTCAATGATGAACATATTCACAAATGGTAGCACGTTCACATCACTCGAGTACCTGCCCATGCACGAAGGGCAAGAGGGGAACCATGCAAGAGTTAGGCGCAAAATAAAGGGTGGGTTTTTCTCTTATACATCATGTGGAGCCTAGATCATAGGGATCAAATTTGGGCCCACCAACTCCACAAATGAATAGCAATCTCACCACAAGTGGCATAGGAAAGGTGCCAAACGATAGGAGCATAAGGAGAGAACCAATGGCAGAGCAATGGATTCAAATGGTGCATGAGTCATTGCAAATGCCCTAGTAAGTTCAAGGCCCTTGGGAGGTGTGGTCAAATGTCTTTTCCATTGTCGTGGCATGGTATGTAATTTAATTTATAATATTTTTGGAGCCGTAAGAAAGGTTTTCTATGGTTTCCCATATATTGGGCATTTTTATGCATATTGTAATTCTTTTAGCTTCGTTCATAGTGTGTTCATTGTGTTTCATTTTTTTTTGAAATATTGTAGGATTTTGTGTTGCCTTACAGGTTGTGTGATGAGGGGGTGGGGGATGTGTATCATTATGGACTAGATTGAGTGTCAACAAGGTGGATTTGTGTAATATGAAGTTTTTGGCCATTGTCTTTTCTTTTCATCCATAAGATGTAGTCATCTACTAGAAAATCACTAATTGAATGTATTAAGGGTTATTAAGTGGAAAGAATTGGCAATAAGCCAACATAAGCAGTTGTAACTACTTCAAGAGCAACATCCCTACAAGAAGGCATGGCAATAAGAAAGAGGGAGAGCATTAATTTTTGGCATGATTTTAAGAGAAATTGCCGAGGCAACATAGGAAGGATATAGGTTGAGAAAGTAGGTAAAAATTTCATTCCTAGCGATTGGGTGGTGACGAGATAGAATCAATCATAGACTCATAACTCTAAGGTGGATCTCTAACCTATGAAATGAAATTATTCTATAGCCTTACAATATAATTAACCACCATGTGCATATATCATGCTTTAATTATTTGTCAAAACAACCTTTGATTACTACAAGTTGGTAGGCTAGTGAAAGGACTCCGTGGTATACGAGTAGATGTTCTTGCTTCTACCTAAGTACTATAGCCCTTCATATAAGCTTCACCTCTCCATTGGTGAATTCATCTATGTGATTCATCTATCCTTCACTCAAATCATGCTTGAGAGTGCTCAAATGCAGTTGCTTAACCTTGAAAACATACGTTGCTCATTCATTCCTTGCTCCCCCAAGTAATGATAGCTTTATATATGCACCTTTATGAGACACTACCTTAGTAGTTCTCTTACCTTGTAGGTTCTTGGCCTTCTTGATCTTTTCTTTGAAGATGACATGTATAACATTATTCAATTGCATGGTTGTGTTCCACTTTATATTTAGCATATGACATGGGCTTCCACCATCTTACCTTCATGGGAAGGAACTTAAAAAGTAAGAAGAAATTGACGTTGGTACGAATAATGAATAGTGAGAATATTGTGAATAATATTAGTGTTTTCAATGATAATGATGTTATGTATAGTATTTTCAAGGAAAAATATCATGATGAATAGTGTTTCTTGTGAATATTATCGGGTGAACAATGATTCATGTGAATAGTGTTGGTGGTATAACTCCACCCAAATTTCCAAGTTGAGCCTAAATGTATGAATAGTAAACGGATATTCTTACTTGTGCATGGCCCACATAATATAATTGACATCTTCCACGGTCATGGAACCGACCCACATGGCTAAAAATGTTATATGTAAGTGAATGCTCATTGGATTAGCAATTCAAAGTGGGATTTGCAAGCTACGCAAGTGAAATGATTTGAATCAAATCTCAATTTCTAATAGGATTTCAAAGTGAATCATTCTCATGACCCATTGTGGTCACATATGGCCTCTATTTGTGTTGCCCCATCTTGGGCATGTCTCACCTTTTGCTTTGGATAATTTCCTTCTTAAATAATTATCTTATATGATCTTGCCTAACACCTCATGATTGTTAGAATGTGGGACCACAAGTTACATGCCATGCTTGCATCCAATATTTTATATATAGTTTACTAAAGTGTAGAAATAGAAAATCCATGGCCTTACCTATGTTAGAGCACACTCACACTTATTTATGTCACACTTAATTATTTAACTACACGGTGGACTTGTTGACTGTGTGTATAGGTCATGCTATGGTTCCACTTGGTTTACATTTGTTTGGAGACTATTTGACAAAAAAATCATCTCCATTATACTCTTAATTTGAAGAGTCCACATTAGGTGCGCCTACCTTTGTGCTAGATGACCCATATAATATTAGTTCTTCTTTTCGTTAATAACAACCCCTTCTCATTGCAACCCAAACAACCCGTCCCTACCTCCAAGGGGAACTCTAATGCTTTGTCTTGTACATGCTCTTCATTTAGGGTCAAATAATGTCTAACCATTATGATCGTGCTATACTTTAAAAGGCCATGATACCTTCAGTATATTAGGAGACCACTTGCAATAAACACATCTTCACAACAAATATTTGACATGCAAGCCATACATGGGAGGGTAGGGTAGCTTCTTGTGACACATTCAATCTCAAAGACTATATTGTTAGGTCACATACTATTGTTAGGCTCATAAGATCTGGAGGGTGCAATGTGGGTCTAAGGCCATAATTGCATAGAAGATCTATCTACAAACAATTGGAATATGTGGTTCCTCTTATCATCTAGTTGTTATACATGAAATTAAATTGTGTGAGCATATAGCTCAAGAAGGAATATGATATACAAGGAGGACTTTCTAGTTCATTAGCATGGTGTGCCACTCCTTGTCAAGCACATCGCAATGACAACAATTTGGACATTTCACATCTTGCAAGTTGACAAACTCTTGAAGGAGCTAAGGCATATATGTTTTTGCTTCCACATTTACACTTCTACTTATGTTACATAGCCGCCATTTTTTAGCAGTCACTTGTCTTTGGATTCTTTTTGGCGGTCTATCCAACATGAATCAATCAAAAAAATATTAATCTAAAAGTAGATATTTGAATTTAAATGGACTAAATTGGCAATAGATTGCTAAAATGTAGGGTTTTTAAGAAAGTAAGTGCCTTCAATTCACCTTAGATGTTATAATTAGAAATATAATTAGAAATAATTATATTATATAATATGGAGACAAAGCCCATATGACATGGGAAGATCTCTTGATCCATTGTGGAGCGGGAGGTCTCCCCATCACATACATAGATATTAGTACAAAATATTTTCATTGTAGTGAATCATAGAATGGGGAGAACTTCCAATCCACAATTAAAAGACATGTTGAAATATACGTGAGCAGATCTCACGATATCATGGGGAGATCTCCCGGTGTGGCTCCAAAGGTTAATATTGGAGAATCCACTCATATCACCTTCAAAGCCGCACCGGGAGATCTCCCGATATCATACCCAATGACATTTCAACAAGTAAAACTATGAAATCATTCACTAATTTTATATATATATATATATATATATATATATATATATATATATATATATATATATATATATATACACACACACACACACACACACACACACACACACACATATATATATATATATATATATACTTTTCCCTTGTTGTGGCCTTTAAGACATAATCCATGAGAGTTTAAGAGATAAATCTAGATACATAAGACACAAGACATAAGACATAATGTGGACGATAACATGACATGAAAAAAATAGATTTGATGTGGACAACAAAACATTGGGAGCCCTCCCGATGTATGATCGAAATAAAATGCATTGTCACATTTTTAAAACTGACCATAACGTTACTTCATTGAAACAAGAATACCAATATCCATATCTAAAAATATAAGATTTGAATTGTCAATTGATTGACACGCATTAGTAAGACAATAGAACTAACCAACTTACAAAAGAGGTCATCTCAAATGACTCCATCAAGTGCAAGAGGGAAAGTTATAGGAAAAACCATCAGGAACGCTCCCAATGTTTTCCCTACGTTGGCTAGTTGGAAGAGTTTGCCAATTACAAATTTTGTTGAGCGTACTTATCATCAAGTTTTCCTATTTGCACAACAAAAGTGCCATTTGTGTTTTTCCTAGCTCTGTTAGAATAAAACACAAAACTACATTCTATCCACATTAATGTTGTAGAAGCTAGAGCGCACTGCTATTTACCATCTCGAGCTCCTCTAACGTTCGAGGTCTGAGATTTTTTTTCTTTCCTTTGCTTGGTCTTCAATACTGAATTTGAAATTGTCCATACTAAGAATGGTTTCTATCTAGTTGAATAGTTGTGAGTGCTCAGCCCATCCACACATGGTAGATATTAGTGCCCAGAGGATGGACAAGAATAAAATCACCTGTCGCGGCCCACTTTTACTTAAAGTTCTTAAGTAACCTTACTTTACGTTTAAAAGATAGGTTTGACAAAGTAAAAGATCATAAATTAAGCACTTTATAGATAGATTGTTAGGTGTGCTATTTAGAATCGAGTAGAAAGAGTTGAATCCTTAAAGTAGCTAAAACCATTAAATTAGTTTAGTGTTAAGGTTTCCATTTTCGGCTTGGGAACCTTAGAGCGGGCCGCAACCGCCATGGCGACCCAAACTCGGAAGCGGACCGCGGAGAAGCAGGTAGCCCTCCGCAAGGTGCACGTGGTTACCCCCTCCGACCGTGAGGAGAACAACGAGTTGGAGGCGGATTTGAGACGCATGGGCTGCCTCGGATTGTGGGAGAAATCGTGGAGAGTGCGGAGTGAGGATATGGTGAGGGAACTGGTCACCGGGGAGGTGGACCGCGTTTACGCTTCCACCATCCGGGGCCGACCGGATAGGTGGAATGCGGAACTTTGGAGTGGCGTTTACGGGTTCAAACCGGGAGGGGAAGGCATGGCCACTAAACGAGAGGATTGTACGAGGGATAAATTCTCCTCTAGGTTGGACCCTAAGTATGGCTACTTTGTGAAGGATTGTAAAAACGAGAGGGAAAGGAGGATGTTAGCTTTTCTTGTGCCTATCTTTAGCCCGGAGAAGCCCTATAACATCACTCTTACTCTCGCCACCACCTTGCTTCTTGCGTACTCTGAGAAGAAGGTGGTGGATTGGGGAAGCATCATCGGAGAGTTGGTGCACAAGTTGGCAACCAACACCAAACGCGGCCACCCTTCTTACATTGGGCCTTTCCTCTTCCACCTTTACGCACACGGAAACCTACTCACTGACGAAGAGGAAACCCAATGGACGTCGCACCAATTCATGCGGGAACTCCAGACTACCGATTCGGAGCCGGAGATGGGCCACGAGGGTCCGAAGGAGGAAGACATAGTGGAGTTGAGCAGTGGAGAGCGGCCTGCGACCAAGAAGCGGAAACTCATGTTGGGGAATCGTGCGACGCGGACCAAGTCCGCCACCAAACCCGGAGGAGGTGGAACCTCCACCTTTCCCTTGGAGGACAATCCGGTGGACTCCATTATCCGCGACTTGGAGGGAGTACGGTCCCGGATTGTGGACTATGAGCTGCAAATGCACCAAGTAGGGGAATTGGTGGGCAACCCGCCGCGGGAGAGTTTGTTTGCCGCAATAAAGGAGGCCATCCAAGATCCGCGCCGGTTGCGGAAGCTGGAGAGTAAGGTGGACCACCTTACTGCGGAAAAGCGGAAGACCGAGGAGCGAGTGCGGAAGTTGGAGGCGGAGCGAGAGAAGCTCCTTAAGCGGGTAAAGGATACCACTCTCACGGTACAAAAATTGAGTGATATGGTAGAAATCCCGGGGAACGTGTGGTGGAAAGCCAAGATGTTCGACGCGGAATTGAAGAACGCGGGCCACGTTTCCGGGTCGAAGATGGTTACTTTCATCATGGATCAAGGGAGTAAGATGGACGCATCTTTGAGAGCAATGAAGGCCCTCATTGCTAGCTGCACGGAGTTGTTTCCCGACGTAGTTGAGTCATCGGAGGAAGGGGAGTCCTCATCGGGCTACTCGGACTTGACCCCTCATGACATGGTGCAAATTCAAGGTGCCGCGGTAGAAGGTGGAAACCCACATGCGGAAGAGGTGGACCAGGTGGAGGACATCACGGCGCTCACGGTCCCGCCGGTTTCCGCCACCGAGGTGGTGGTTCTCAATGCCACCCCAGTTTCCGCCACGGTTGGAGAGGAAACCCGGGATGATTGCCACATGGCCGAGGTGACAACACCGAGCCTTGCCACGGACTTCCAAGTGGTTGCCCGGGATCCGCCGCCACTTGCAATTCTTGCTCCGGGATTTCCGCCGGGCAACCAACTGTCCGCACCACTGGCACCGGATGTTGCGGGGACGGCGGACCACGTGGGAGTGATTCTCGGACCCGATGGACACGAGGTGTCAGTGCCACCACCACGTGCTCCATCTTTGGCAATTGACAGTGCGGACCGCCGCGAGGAGCGGAAGCAAAATAAGAAGGAAGCCAAGTTGAAGAAGCGGAAGGATAAGGAGTAGATTTTAGTTAGGATTCCATTTTGGTTTGTTTTGGGCAAGTAGTTAGGTGGCCCCGAGTTGTGTGCTTTGTCATTTTCTTTGTTTAGGGCCTGACCTCTCAATGAGGTGGATTGTCAGGATTGCCACGTGGCCCGCGATTTACAGCATGGAAACCATGGCATGTGGGTGTTAGTTTGGTTTTAAAGGGAGAACACTTCGGTGTTTCTCTCATCATTTTGCAATGCAAGTGTTCTTTTGTTCAATTCAGACCTTATGCTTCACTTCACCTTCGGTATGAGTTGAGTCTTAAGTCCATGTGTAATGCAAGTGGTCCCTCCTTTCCGTACTTGAGGTTTCCGAGTTTTCCGCCATTCCCTATCACTGTGTAGGTTAGTTAGGTTAGTATTCCGTGATAGGACAGGGGGTCAGTAACACCCCAAGGTGCGTGTGGTTAAAACGCCCCTGTGTGAGCAGGTGATGGGCGGAGGAATCTTAAGCACGGAAAGGCGGAAATGATTGGACGAGCAAGGGGAAAGAACCCCACCGTGGGGTTGTTGGGCAAGGGGAGTTCCGCACACACGGTAGGTTCTTCCCCACTTACTCCGTCCAACTAGGGACCGACAATGAGTAGCAGTGGATAGACATGTCCAATAGTAGGGGGAGGGTTCTGGTTTACGCCTTCCGCTTGCCGTGACCTGGAGGTGGATCACACCGATCAGCAGTAACGGAATGGTCTAGAACACTCATGCACCTGCCGCGACTGGCGCTTGGTTCCCACCGCGGATGGTAGGCGTGGTAGCCCCATCCCTATGTTAGCCCCGCCGTCACGGAAATCAACAGACCTTAGGTCCTATCTTGTGTGACCGGTGGAGCAGCACAAGCTACCCATTGTGAAGATAGGACGCGGATGTTGCGTTTCCACCTCTCTCGAGGGAGGATTCGGTTTCCGCGTGTGGTATAGTGGAAACTGTGCCATCACGGAAAGCGGATCATGCTGGTTTTGTAGACCCAAAACTTCCTCCACCTTTTCCCCCGTCAAAGGGGGTGGCACGCGTCGGATACTTGAGTGGGACTCCTTCCCAAGGGAGGGCTGCCCCCATCATAACACCAATCTAAGGGAGTAGTAGTTAGGCGGAGGAAGTGGAGATAGGGAGACAACCCTAAGAAATCAACCCAAAGGGCGAGATCCTGATGAACAACTACCAAGTCTCTCTGAGCATTCTAGCCTAAAACACTAGAATTATTGTCCTTGTGACACGGTCAAAAATCTAGCGGATAGTGGAAATACAAGTCAAATCCGCTACCTCTATCGCGGAAACCTTATCCCGGAAGTCATGACCCGTAATAAGGAATCTTAGAATGGAGTGTATATAGTTGTTATACTATGGATTCGGGACGCTGAGTCTATTGTTGTTACTACTCTATGGTGGGAGCTTGTCCATACTTTGTTTTGTGTTCCCTACTTCGGTCCACTACCGGGAAGGCGGAAATTTTCGTGCTATGATTTCCGTAATATCCCGGATTTCTTAATCCGATTTGTGTTATCTTAGTTTATGGTGTTTCTTGTGTGTGTGTGTGTTCATCAACGATTTCCTCTCTCTTGTCTTGTAAACGACCGCAGGTTCTTCGTGGGAACGAACTCGGCGCGGTTTTGACGTTTTCCGCGTTAATTAGGTTAATTAACTGAATACGTTACCACCGTGCTACGACATCACCTCAATAAACATTTTTGTAAGAGTTGTAGGATTCTCTGGTTTGTCGCGTGCAATTCCACAAAAGGATCTCTAGAATCATTTCCAATGTCATATCCTCTTGAATTGCGTCAAACATGCTTGCGTTTATTGTAGTATATGTTGTTTGATGGCCAAAAACCGAGTTGCAGCTTGCGAGGCATTGGAGAAATTGGAATATCCAATTCCTAAGCATCTTGCCAACTTGTGACGTAATCCTCCATTTTTTCACAATAAGTTTCATTTTTCAAATAACCGCTCTCCCAAATTTCAATGTACTTCCTTATACCACCACAAATATCATCCTTCTTTTGATTTACATCATGAGAATCCTCAGTAGTTACTTCATTGTCTATGTAATGTCCAACAAGAACATGACCCCAATGAGGCCTAATCTAGAAAACGGGTGGTTCGCCCTTAGGAATAAGTGGGCGATTGCGACCATCATCCTTCCAAATGCGAACCAAATTGTTTTGTTACAAACATTTTGGATCAAGTGCATACTTTTTGTATTAGAAAACAAACCATTCATCACTTTCTATAAATAGCCTGAAAATATGCATGTCTTCAATCTCACAAGCTCCTCAACATAATCTTCAATGAAAGATTCGAAATCAACAACCTCATGCATCTAATTGTGAATAAAAGAAAGGTATTGTGATTCCATGAAAGTTTTGATGAGATCAGCAAGAACAAACGTGTTTGTTGTTTTGAGTTGTTTAGACAAGTAGCTAAAATATTTGTCTATGTCTTCATAAGTGTGACCACAAGTAGGAAATCAACCTATATCTATTGGAAAACCTTTCAAAGTTGTTAATGGATAGAAATGCCATAACATATTGATTTTTATTGTCCCTAGCATAATTGTCCAGGTGTAGATATAACTTTCTTAGTAGAGGTTGGATGACACCGGACCAATAGTTGCTACTAGAATTGACGAACAACATTTGGAGGCCAATTTGTAAACACACTGAAAATTAGGTTGGTGAAGTCTACATTGGGAGATTTATTGATCTATCCATACGGGCCAATTACTTTCGGAATGCGGTTCAGCACATCTTCAGTAGATGTCCATGTCAATAGGTTCTCTTGAGAGTGTTACAGATGTGGGCTTGGGTTTAAACTTTTTTTTAGCTAAATTTGGGTTCCTTAAAAAAATCTAGGAGGCAAAATTTGATCTATGACTTTGACATTGTATATATTTTGATATTCATCCTGGAACCACATACCGTGAGTTGTATTTGTAAATACTTCCATGTCCTTATAAATGATTCTTTCTTTATTATTAATATTGTTTCAAGCTTCCATTAATGAATATGTATGAATATATTTGTTGCTTGTTTCAAATTTCTCAGACACGTTTTTCTTGATATTGGGGTCAAAAGCTCTCCCGATGCACCTTCTTTGTAGGATTTTGAGGTTTCTATCATCCTTGTGTGGCCTAAATACCAACCTGAACCCAAGCACTTGAATTTTTTTCATTCACTCTATTGATAGTCTACTTTGTAATTGCGCTCGCAGAGGGTAAAACAAAAGGCCATTATGCATTTTTTTGGACACAGTAATCTTAGAAAGGATAAGCTATGGGATCTCAAAGTTCGTCCATGGTTACAAGGATTTATGTCACACTTCCTATGTAATTTCCATGTTGTTGTGTGGTCATGCATGGAAGATGCCGTCATTCACAAAGTTCTTTGACACCTATTTGCCCGGGGCAGCAACTCAAACAAATAATTTGTAATAGATAATCCATCCACATTCTCCTTGTATATTCATACCAAAGAACAATTTTACAAAACTTAGAATGGAGTGATGTAGTGCACGTTGAGACCGTCCATAATACGTAATAATTTTTTTGATTTAAACATGTTTATGTATTATAATACACGAATAATTTGAAAATAATGTGGACTTTCTCTTGGACAGGGGGGCTAGTCCATAATCTTATCTCCATCATACCTAATTATAATTTATATAATCTACAAAAATTTGAAGATAATATAGATTATTTTGGCTTGTAAGCCCTAACCCTAACACTCTTCCCGACTTCTCTTGGTGGCTTCTCTCTCGCTTCTCTTCTGAAACTCTTCAACCCCTCTTCAACAGTTGAAAGTTGTAGATTATTTGAAACATAATCTAGATTATTTGTACGATTATGTGTACATAATCTATGCCTTTGTGAAATTTTTGGACGAGCCCCGTATAATTATTTGTTTGAATTGCCACCCCGGGCCTATTTGTAGAAAAGGTCATTCGCAATGTAGCATTTGTGTGGGGCAGATCAAAGTGCATGAATACAAATGGGTTCACTAGTAGAGACATATCTTTCCTCCTTAAAGAGAAAGAAACCCTCTTTAGACACCACAAAAAATTGTTTGGTTGCAGGGATGGCAATATCTTGTTTGTTAATTATCAACCTAGCAAGCACATTAGGAACAAGGCCTCAGAGTGTTGCTACTTCCCCCACACTTGGCCCAGTTATAGAGTAATAGATAATAATACTACTGCTTGTTACCTGTACATTGAGAAATTTATACACACACCAAAAGTGCCTTTGTATTTGGGGAATCATATCACAATTGGACAACCCCCAATTCCATATTATCATAATTGCAAGTGCTTGCCAAACATAGTAAAATCCCTTAACACATTGAGGGAGCACTTCCTACTTGCTCTCTATTCATGTTTGATTTTTTTAAATATTTTTTTTCCATGTTTTGTTTCTACCATGGACTAGGAGGTCTCTTCAACCACATTCTAAAATTCGTCTTTTGTTTGTATCAAGTGTCTGCAAGTGTGGCACTTTTAGGTACCATATGTTTGAAGCCCAAGAAATCTCCAAAGAACCACATGGACTTGTGACCTACGAAGCTAATGAAGTGTAACTCCTATGTTGCTTACCGCCTAAGGCAAATCATTGCATAGTTGATTCTTCCTCACCGCAATGCAGGAGGTTGCGCATAATTTCAGGAGATAATTTGACTTCTCACTTTGAAAATCTTTTCTTTCTAGGTTTTTTTGCTATGTCAATATACTAATACAAAGTCGCATCTTTTGTTTTCTCTCTTTTGTAGGTTCGACCAACTCATCTCCTTCTGAATTCTCATTTGCATCCCACACCTCAAGGTTTTTCCTAGACAAAAGTCAGCCAACTCTAGAGAGGAGTCACTAAGGACTACCTAGACATTGGGAGCTCTCCCGGTCCTATCCTTATTCCTCATAGAAAGCATGAAACTCAATAGGAGGCACAAGGACTACATGGTCTCCATGAGCTTCCCCAATCCACTACTTATTCCAAACATCATCCATGCACCTTTAGAGATGATGGCCAATTCATGACTACTTAGCCATTTGGAGCCCTCCTGGTCTTCTGTTCATATAGTAGAAGCATATAATCTAGGATTTCCTTTGCTATTTGGATTGTAATTTATTTTCTTATTTATTGTACATTGCTTGATGCAATACACAACTTGTGTTTGAGATTTTATGAATAAAGTTGTATTTCCTAAATCTCATTTCTATTCTCCACATGTGTTTCATTTTATATATTTTGTTGAGTGTATTTTATTTCAAGTGGTATGGATGGGAGACCTCTTGATGTTCTCAAAGTTTAATCTTATTGTAACAATCTAGCGTTAAATTTGCAGGATACCTTACTGTTTCTTGTTTCCTAAATATACTTGTTTTTTAAAATGAAGCCATCAATAATTTGGGCATTGAGAGTCCCCCTGGTCCCATTTTAGGGCTTCCCTTAATTAATCTATGAATCCACTTAACATTAATCATCATTAATTGATTAAACTTTAAATTTAGACTCTTTGATTGTTTGAATTTAGTTAAATGCTTGTTATCACTTTCATGAGTCCTACAATATTGTAATTTCATAATTTATTTTGCATTGTAAAGTCTTCACCTGAAGGAGCAAACAATGGGTCTTAGCCTCTAGGGGCAAGCACTGGCGAAAATGTAGAAAATCACGTGCAAGAAAATGTAGGGTGGATTTTATTCAAGACACATAATTTTAACATTTTTCTTAGATATACAATAGCGTTCTCTAAATGTGAATTTGGGAATTATATATAATGTACGTTGTGGTTTAAGTTGTGGTATTTTTATTATTATTTAGATGTAAAGTAGCATAAATAGAATTAAGTTTGGATTTTTTTATATATAGGTTCAACATAAATCATCTGCCATTAGTGGCATTGGATGAGAAATAAGCAAAATGTATATGAACATGTGGATGGATTTGTTGAAACGGTCGCCTTTGGATGAAAAATACTGTCATCCGGCGATGGAAGGGTTGGCTGGCTTATTTAGGGTTTCTTGGGGGGGGGGTTCAAGAACCATACTTGTGTGTAATGGTTGTATGTGTGTAATGTGCAGAGTAATATTTGCGCAGTGTAATGTATGCATAGTGTAATGTATGGGTAATGTATGTGTAGATTGTTCGCACGAAATCTCTAGTACTTATAAATAAGATAGAGTGATTATAATTATGCGACTCTAAAATTTATATATAATGATAAGGTGTTAGAAAATACCATCCAGTAGAAATTTAGCTACTTATAGGGTGGAAAATATTCAACGAAGGAAGGTAAACACCCCCCATTAAATAGGGGATTCTCGCATATGTATACATAAATCAAGTGTAGGTGCACCCCCCTGCTTAGCCTTCATTTTCAAAAGTGGAGTTCACTAAAGCGGCTATATGCCCCACCTCACATGGCCATGCTTGTTGGTATTTTCTCTTTGAATTCATGACAATCTATGTATCTCATGTTTTTCCTTGCTAAATGTGTTCCAGTAATTCTAATGTTCTGAATGAGGATGAGGATGAGAAAGAGAAATGTATGCTTGTCTTTTTTGTACAGGGATAGGTCCACAATCAACAAATTCCAGGTTGATGTCACTTGTAGGTCATTCTAGAGACGTTTGCTCGATTTCTGCACACTATTCTATGATATCATGTGATGACATTTTTCTTTAACTGACAAAATAATGCAGTTCTCTTTCATTTGTTTTGGTACATATGTTTTGACACCAACATAACATTTGACCTTTTGTGCATGTGACAAATAGCACAGAAACAAGTGTAATAATCTCAGAGCTTTATCCAAGCGAAGACCGATTAAGAGTTCGATGCTTTAGAACCAATTGCTGGGCCAGTTGTGAATTCTTAGTAAACGGCTGTTAGTAAGAATCCCCCGCCATAGAGGTACACTCTAAACTCCGTAGTATCACACCTGTGGCAACCAAAGTGCACGTGATATTACGGAGTTTTGGAGTGTTAACATGGATGTGTGATACTATAGAATTAGTGTGGCATGTGACACTATGGAATAACACAAAGGAGATGTGAGGACAATTTTGACATAAAACAGGTACAAAATCAATACAAAAATCGAAAGCACATCACGAAAGCAAGATTGTATTAACCTTGAGAGCTCCTCCCCCTAGCTCTCTCTTTTATATCCCCAAAGGTTTTCATAATATCTAGGAGATACTTTTAGAAGTCTTAAGTCTTACTAAATTTAGACTTAAGTTTCTATTTCTATGTACATAGATCTTTTCACCCTCAATGACGAGGACGAGGTTGGGTCTACGGACACCTAGTCAACGACAACGGTGTCATAATACTCCCCCTAGACACAACGAGTCTAGTTTTAAATATCATGTTGCCTTCCCTTGTTAAAAACCTTACTGTGATAAAAAAATCCTCACAATTGAGGTAAAAAATATCACGAGTGAAGGGAAAAAGAGTGGAAGGGCCTAGACATGATTATTTACATGTCAGGTAGGGATGAAAACCTCCGCATCCCTATTCCTTGAACAATTTGCCTATGCCTAGCTGTTGGTAATGACTTAGTGAATAAGTCTGCTAGGTTATCAGAAGACCTTACTTGTATCACATCTATATCTGATCCTAATAATTCATGAGTAAAAAAGAACTTCGGTAAGATGTGTTTGATTCGATCTCCTTTGATGTAACCCGCCTTTATCTGAGCAATGCAAGCTGCATTATCTTCATAGATCACAGTTGGAGATTCAGGTACATTGGAAAAACCACAAGAACCTTTGATGAAGCCATCCACCAGTCTTAGCCAAACGCATTCACGGGAAGCCTCATGCAGGGCTATGATTTCTGAATGGTTTGATGACGTTGCTGCAAGACTCTGCTTCGTTGATTTCCAAGATATTGCTGCTCCTTGTCTAAGGAAAACATAACCTGTTTGTGATTTTCCTTTATGTGGATCGGAAAGGTAACCTGCATCCACATATCCTTTGATGTTGCTATCCTCTCCAGCTTTATAAAACAATCCTAAATCTTCAGTGCCCTTGAGGTATCGTAGGATATGTTTGACACCATTCCAATGCCGTTTTGTTGGCTTAGCACTAAATCTAGCCAATAAATTAACGGCAAAGGCAATGTCGGGTCTGGTGCAATTCGCCAAATACATCAATGCACCTATTGCCGCCAAATATGGAGTCTCAGGTCCCAAACATTTCTCCCCCTCATCGCATGGTCTAAACTCATCCTTCTTCGGGTCCAATGATCGTACCACCATCGGAGAATTTAGTGGGTGAGCCGCATCCATTGAGAAACGCTTGAGTAGCTTTCGAGTATACAAACTCTGATGCAGAAAAATGCTTCCTGCAAGATGTTCAATCTGTAGGCCAAGACAGAAGGTGGTTTCGCCAAGATCTTTCATCTGAAATTCGCCTTTGAGTTGTGAAACAATCTCGGAGATGGCATTAGTTGTGCCAATGATGTTGAGGTCATCAACATATACAGCCACAATAACTAACTCTGTGTGAGTCTGTTTAATGAAGATACATGGACAAACTTCATCATTCTTAAAACCTCGATCTATTAAGAAATCTCTTAGACGTTTGTACCACATTCTACCGGCTTGTTTAAGACCATATAATGCCCTTTCAAGTTTAAGGCATTGTGGCTGTCTTTTAGAATTTTGGAATTCTACCAACCCCGCAGGAACCCTCATATATATGTCAGTATCTAAACTGCCATACAAATACGCGGTAACCACATCCATCAACCTTGTTTCCAACTTCTTGTCAACTGCAAGACTTAAGAGATACCTGAACGTAATTGAGTCCATCACAGGGGAATACGTCTCTTCATAATCAATGCCTGGACGTTGGGTGAAGCCTTGGGCAACTAGCCGTGCTTTGTACCGGGAAACGTTTCCAAACTGATCTCGTTTCCTCACAAACACCCATTTACAACCCACTGGGTTAACCCCTTTTGGCGTGGTCTCAACTGGACTAAACACCTTCCGTGATTCCAAAGACTCTAGTTCAAATCTCATGGCCTCTTCCCACATGGGCCAATCACTTCGACTACGAGCCTCAGCTACAGTAGTCGGATCACAATCATCGTCCAAGTATTGTGATATATGGAAACAAAAGGCATCATCTAGGTTTACCAGCGTACGGTCCCATACCTTTCCTGTCTTCACAAAGTTGATTGCAATCTCTGTTGAATCAACCGGTGCTTCTCTTTCAGAGTCATCCAGCTCAATGCTTGGAAGCACACCTCCGTTTGCCGCACATACCTCTCCTGGGGTACGTCGTTTGCGAGGTTGAAGATCCCTACCACGACCTCTCTTCATGGGTGTGGTTTGAATAGCGGGTCTCTCTAGACGAGCAGGAGCATTAGCAGCATGAATGTACGACTTAGTCACATTTGCTGCATTATTAAATGAATCGGGTAGTCTATCAGCTAACTGATTCAAATGTAGAATTCGCTCAACCTCTCTTTCACATTCTTGGGTACGAGGATCTGGAAACATGTTTGGAGTAGATAAGGCATTAAAGTTTAAATCTCTACTTGGATTTGACTGTCCTACCAAACATGGAAAATTTTCCTCATCGAAAAAACAATCAGCAAATCTTCCTCGTAGTAAATTTCCAGTTGGGGGATCTAAATATCTAATAATGCTAGGTGATTCACACCCAACATATATCCCATCTTTTCTTTGAGGACCCATCTTAGTTTTATGTGGGGGAGAAATTGGTACTAGTACCTTGCAACCAAAAATCCTTAGGTGTTTTATGCTAGGTACCTGTCCATACACTACTTCTGTAGGTGTAATTGATTCGAGTGAGGAGGGTCTTAAGCGAACTAACGTTCATGCATGTAGGATAGCATATCCCCATGCTGAAGTAGGAAGATTAGATCTCATAAGTAATGGCCTAGCAATTAACTGTAATCTTTTAAGAAAAGATTCTGCTAGACCATTTGTCTCATGGACATATGGTAATGAGTGCTCCAATTGTATTCCAGTTGACTCACAATATGTCTTAAATGCTTGAGACTTGAATTCTCCTGCACTGTCTAAGCGTATGGACTGAATCGGATGATCTGAGAACCTAGCCCGAAGTTGTATAATTTGCGCCAACAATCTAGGAAAAGCTTGATTTCTACTAGCTAAAAGAGAGACATGTGACCATTTTGTGGATGCATCAATCAAACCAAGAAAATATCTAAACAGTCCGCATGGTGGGTCTATTGGACCACAAATATCTCCTTGAATCCTTTGAAGCATAACTGGAAGTTCATGTGGCAATTTCCATTTGTGAGGTCGACTAACAAATTTTCCCAAAGCACAAAATTCACAGGGTTTCATACCTTTCAGCAAATTTGACACTTGAAGTTTGTGTCCTGTTGTGCTGGGAATAATTCGCCTTATCATTGAAATTCCCGGATGGCCCATGCGCTCATGCCATGTGTTCACACAAAATGCAGCATCCTCCCCCTCGGACGAACAAATTAAAGGAACGATGTACATGCCTGAGGAGTATGCCGGAATATTTTCAATTGGACATCCTTCACGATCCAAAATCTGCAACAACTCTTGATTGTCTTTCTCAGCTGTACGAAGGTGAAAACCGTTGCGGCGAATGTCTTGGAAACTCAATAAATTCCTTGTGGACGTTGGTAAGTAAACAGCTTTCGAGATACGTATGTATGTACCTCCAGGCATAACAAGACATGCTTCACCAATTTGATATGATATCAAATGGCTACCAGTGACGGTTGTGATATGCTTTGTCATCATAGGACCTAAATACGAAAAACATTTCTTGTCACGGAGAATAGTGTCGGTGGTAGCACTATCTACTAACAAAGAAACATTCAAAGTATTATGTTCAGTGTCACCAGAGATGGTATGAGATTCCATGTCTCCAAATGGATCCGTCGCCGTTTCATCACATGGTGTTCCCATGTGCTCCACATGTGTGACGTGTGCGTCATGTCGCTCGTCATGCTCCTTGTAAAGTTTTACAAGGTGAGGGGCAGTCTTGCAATTCTTTGCAATATGGCCTTTGGTCCCACACTTAAAACACGTACGAGTATCTCGAAAAACCCGTTGTGTGGATGGGTATCCCGAAAAACGATCCTTCTGTGAAGACTGTGGAGCGGGTCGCTTGTATGGTCGTTGAGTTTTCCTCTGCAATGGTATTCGACTCATTTTCTCCGACTTTGATCTTCTCTGCGATTCTTGGGAGATGAATCGCGTCGTCGGCACATGTGTTGCGTGACTCTGCATGGGAAGCGTTCCTGTAGGTTGTTCTCCGTGATTCTTCAACAACAGTTCGTTCTGTTTCTCAACAAGTAATAACATTGACATGAGATCTGAATATTTTGTGAATCGCATGTTTCTGTATTGCTGAGCCAATATAATATTGGCAGCATGAAATGTAGATAGAGTCTTCTCTATCATCTGCGCGTCATTAATCGGTTCACCACACAAAGATAGTTGTGATGCTATCTTATACATTTCAGTATTGTACTCGGCTATGGTTGGATAATCTTGAACCCGAAGATGTATCCAATCATAACGAGCCTTCGGCAAAAATACTGTTTGTTGGTGATTGAACCGATTTTGAAGTGACACCCACAAAACATGAGCTGATGTGACTGTAAGGTACTGCAACTGCAATGTTGGGTCCAGATGATGTCGCATGAAAACTAATGCTTGAGCATCAAAAGGATCTGTAGGAATGTCTGGAGATGGTTCCTCTATTTTCTTCGCAAGATTGCGTGCCTGTAGATGCAGTCTGACATCAAGGGCCCAAATTAAGTAATTTTCTCCATCAGGTGCAAGAGGAGAAAAACTTAATTTTTCAAGGTGCGTCATTTTACCTCTGGAATCACAATTCTATATTGTATACTATACTCTCAAAACAATTATTTTCCTCCCTAACACGCTAGTGGCTTCAAGGAAAACAACAATTTCTAATCTCAAATTCAGTGCTACAATTCCTGTACGGAAATAACGTATACGTTCTATACTTCTATACTATATTTCACTATGCCTTTCTCTTTCGTATCACGACATCATATTTGGCTACACATTCCTTTCCTTCATCTTACAATACTCAACAATAGTATCGTTCAACAAAAATCTACTACAAAATCACAACTCCGTTGCTTCGAGCTTCGTGCTGATAACGTGACATAAAACAGGTACAAAATCAATACAAAAATCGAAAGCACATCACGAAAGCAAGATTGTATTAACCTTGAGAGCTCCTCCCCCTAGCTCTCTCTTTTATATCCCCAAAGGTTTTCATAATATCTAGGAGATACTTTTAGAAGTCTTAAGTCTTACTAAATTTAGACTTAAGTTTCTATTTCTATGTACATAGATCTTTTCACCCTCAATGACGAGGACGAGGTTGGGTCTACGGACACCTAGTCAACGACAACGGTGTCATAATATGAATTCGTTCTCCCGTCACCTACGCTAGTGTGGTCCACTCCACTTGGCCTTCCCGGGCGATGTGGCGGACACATGCACCAACATCCAACAAGTGGCAGCATGAGGAGAAGAAGAAGAAGAATGTGACACTCCACATGTTGACACATGACGCAATGTGAGGGTGTGGGTTGACTTCTTGGGTGGTGTGCATTAATGACAAATTTCGTGATATAAGGGAGAGAGAGGTGACAATAAGGAGTGGGATTTGAACTACGAACATCCGTTCCCTAGGGTTTCGGGATATTAGAGAGTGTGTGACATTATGGAGGTTGATATTACGGAGTTTTGGGTGTACAACAGTTGCAGCATCAGACTGGCAAAACACTATGCTTCACATCACTTTCATTGAGAGAGTCATGTTGCTAAGCTGTCAGATGCACCAAAATCACCACCAAAATTGGCCAGAGACAATACTCTGCAAACATTTTGAGATCACTCATCAACCAGTTTGTAAATGTGATCACAGTATGGCGACAGGCATTGGGTAGAAAGCCGTTCTTATCACTTTCCTCATCGTAGCAACACCCGAGAAGCTCATCATTCTCCAACTGTTAAACAAGGGACTCATCCATCGAACAAAATTGCACCTCCATAGAATTTATGATGATCACCATTTAGGAAGAATGAGTATTAGGGCATTTTAGGGGTTGTTTACACCATGGACCGTGAAGTCCTCCCAAGGCCCTGTAAAATATGTGATTGGCTGTTGAACTCGTCCTAGGACCACTTCGGTTTACACCAAAGAAAAAAAAAATGTCAAAGTGATTATGGAGTTTGAGGTCCCCAAAAGACATATTTTTAGGCCTACATTATGCACTGACATGGTCCAATGGATTTTGCGGTGGGCGAGGCAAAAGAGGTGCTCTAGTAGAAAAAGGCAAGGACCCATGATAGAGAAATGTTGTTATAATAATATTTTAGTGAATTTTTTTGGGGGAACAGAAGATGAAGACAAGAGAAGACAAGAAAATGATCAAACTTGATTTTTTTTCTTTTTCTTCCAAAACTGCCTTTTTTGGGCATATATATATGTAAAAATCAACACATTCACTTTTTGGTGCATGGTCACTCTCTTGGTCCACATTTGGTTTACACCTAGTGTGGGGCCCGAAGGCTTTGTATTGATTTTTTAAGAAATTGAACCATGGAAGTTGGACCATGAAGTTGGACCATGGAAAAAGGCCATCTTCCATGGTTTGACTTCATGGTCCATGGTGTAAACTGGCCTTTATAAAGCAAGAATCCATTCTTTTGTACTTTAACACACCCCGTAGAATTAATTATACTCAACTGGCATGGTGAATATTTGAACCTACTCCTACTCAATGTCAAATTTGTACATGAGTTGCTTATTCTACAACTTACCCTATATGTGAGCAAATTGCGATGGGTTGTCTAGTATATACTTAGTGGCCAAAATCAATACCGTAGAGGGCTCTCTATTCCAACACAAAAATTTATTTTCCCTTCAAATTTTGCCATGTGTCATGCACATGTTCGCTAAAACCCACTTGTGTGGAAACTACATTCCAATGCATGTAAAGATGAAATAGAGACCCCTCTACGGTAGTGTGGGTGAAGGGTTTGGTGATGAATGAGGCCAAGACTGCGACCATTGGTGATCTCATAGCCCCCCTTGAAAATAGTCCTTTAAGATGGCTCATATCTTTATAAGGAAAAGTGATCCCCTTTAGGAATTTTGAAGGCATGATGGAATTCAAAATAATCAAAGTGAAGAGAAGTAAAAAATGATTTGCAAAAACTTGTCGGTGTGTGTAAACTTTGGGATTGTTGAATTATGAAGTTGGCATGTTCTTTGTATTCAAGCCTTCCCAAAAGATTTAAAATAGGCAAACTTATTTCAAATCCTGCAAATTTCAAGGTATTAACTTCAATGATTTATTCATGCGACATTCAAATTGGATAAATGGGATGCAATGACCGCCACTAGATTCCAATTTGCAGGTTTGAAAACAAGGCAATCCTATTCTTTGGCATGTTGAACCCCTACACAACATGGAAGTTCTCAATCAACAAAATGTTATTAGTGCATGTCCAATTTTTTAGTAGATAAGGTAGGAGCACCTTAAACCAAGACAACCCCCTAAACCAATACCCTCGAAATCTTGCATAATAAGTACATATTGATTATGAGAATGTTCACCATGTGAACATCAGCCCCCAACTGTTTTGGGTGACAACATAGTTTTCATTTAAAAAATGTATACATTTCAATATTTTTTGGGGAAAAAAAAACTTGCAATACATTTTTTTTCTACTTGAAAATTATAATTTTTGGTTCGTACGGCTACCACATGTATGCCATACACCTTAACTTCTTGGTTTAAGGTGCTCCTACCTTAGTGTAAGAAAGCCTCTTTCAATTTTATGTTTTAAAACTACACCTATGGGGCAAAGGACAAAGTGGGCTTCAAGGGAGACTGATAAGGGTCAAGTTCCATGCAAGGGCGTGGCAAGCATTTTTGGGGCCTACAAATGCTCCCCTCCATCCATGGCCGTGCACGTTCTCGATGTCGCTACTTCTATGCCAAGGTTTTGGGCAATGGTATGGCCCATAATCTTTCATTTTACCTCCAATCTATCCTCCAATAATATATCAATACTCCGCGATTCATGGTGAGATTTATGCCCTATAACATGGAATTTAGGGGCAGGGGGACCTAGTAGGGGTGGTGAACAAAATGGGATTGGGCGAAAACAACTATGTGATTGTAGTATAATTATGTAAAATGTGTGTGAAAGTTGTTCCTTAATTCAATATGATATGATGTGAGAGACCATCTCCGACAAGTGACTAGAACACTTGTCCTACCAAGTGCTGAGGCCCCTCCCTTCCCATGGAACTTGACCCTAATAGCCCACCCACATAGACTGGTTTGGGACACCAACATTGTCGACTCTAGTGCTGGGCACATGAGGCCCGCCTGCTGCCCTGCAGCCAAAAATGGCCGCCTAGGAGGCAGGGCAGCCACCTGGGAGGCGGCAGGGTACAACATAAAAGCTGCAACCGCCCAGGCTGGGCCGCCCCGCAGGCTGCCGGGGTTTTACCCGGTGCAGTAAAAACTGCAATGCGTTTTACCAGATTTTTTACCGCAGTTTTTTTACTGTATTTTTTTGCGAAGTTTTTTTTAGGCAGTTTTTTTACAGAGTTTTTCTACTGCTCTCTGCAGACACAGCAGTCTGTCTGCACAGTACATTTAGGGATTCCAGGAGCTTCTTCGTGGTTTCTGCTTAGAGTTGGATTTCCGCACATGTTCGTTTTTTGATTGTCATTTTCTCGAATTTCCATGTTTTTTGTGCCGTAAATTGCATTGGCTAGTTAGCGTTCTTCCCCGTGTTGGGTTTAGGTCCAAATTTCAAAACTTTCGTGGAATCGATGGAGGGGTCTATTGGAGATGACATTGTGTCCGCCGTTGCCCTGGTTGCTCATTCCAGTGTGTTTGGGGTGCCACCTCCGGTTGTGAGACTGGGTGTTCAACCCAAGAAGTATGTGGGGAGGAAGAAACCTGCGTTGGGAGGTGCGGATGTTCATCCCGGTGGGAGGTGGAGCGATGCCGCCATAGGAAACATATTGGACTTGTACGAGGCTGAGTGGATGCATTGTAACATGGGGTTACTGGCCGCCCGTCACTGGACCCGCATCCGGATCGAGCACACAAGTCAAATGCCCGCTGAGCTCCGGCGAGCGGATACTCATATCAAGGACAAGATTGAGAAGCTGAAGGCAGAGTACCGACGTCAAAAGACCCTACCGGAGGAGCAAACTGGCGGCAGTGGTTTTACGTGGGTGTGGTTCAAGCGCATGAAACATATCATGGGCGACACCGCAAAGGGAGATGGCTTGGTGGGGGGTTGCGACCAAGGTCGTCCCTCCTGGGGGGAGCCTTTGCAGGGAGAGAGTTCCGTTCCCATGGCACATGTTGAGGATATTGGAGGATCTCATATTGGTCGCGCATCGCCTACACCGGATCCTCTTGTCGATGTGGAACCCGAGACTGTGGATATACCCGACACTGCAGGTTCACAACATGTACGTGATAACTCGGCGCATAACCCTCTTTCGCCGAAGTCTGCTTCGTGCATGCGACCTGGCGTTGCAGGGAAATCGAACGCTAGGAAACGCACCCTCACTGACACCGTTTCCTTGGCGAACGCCATCAGTAGCTTCGCAGAGGGCACCGCGAAGGTGGAGCAACACAAGATGCAGTCCGCTGAACGCATGACACAGTTACTGATTGACTCTAATGAGCGCATGACATTGCGACTTGCGGAGATTGAGACCGAGTCTCGTCGCGAGGCGAGGGCTACCCAAATGACCATTGCAACTTTGTTTTCCACGATGATGGCCAACAAAGCCCCACGTACTTCGGAGTGAGCGGATGTGCATTATAATGGATTATATATATTATTTTTTGTTTTTAATGTTCTATCGTTTTATATGTTGTTGTTTTGGAAGTGCTACTGTGACTCTTCCCTCGTGTAGTATATTTGATTTTGATTTGGTTTTGTCATTTCTTTATGTTGTCACATGTGTGTATGTTTTTTAAAAAGCTATAAATATTTTGCATATATATATATATTTTTACATATAAAGGTCACTATGATATGTAATTATATTTCGCAATATAGGTGGTGGTTTCATCACATTTGGAATTTTGGTTTTCACTGTGTTGGCGTTATTTCGGCTTCTTGTGGGCTCTTAAATTATTCAATACTGAATTTGGTTTTATTATTATGATGCTCGCTTTGTTTGTGCTATGTAATTGTTGGATTCTGTGTTATGAATAAGAACATGTTTGTTGACTTGCTCCGTTGCCCCACTATACACTTGAATTCATCGTCAAATAATTTTATGGACATTCATCAATTTCATTCCATTGACGACCTAATGTCAAAGGTATGCAACATGCAATTGTCATCTTATCTAAACTCCCTACTAGCTTTTGAAAACTAATAATTTCATTAACACCAAAATGTATAGAGTTGTCTAATAAGAAACTAGACAACAATATGCATGACATTTAGCATCACTAAGGTTTACTGTGGGTAGAGCAATATCATCCATATCTACTAAATGTAGATCAACATTAAGATCAAAGCCTTGTACATAGTTGATTCCCAAAGTAGCATCCATCAACTCATCAATACTCAATTCTAGCTCAATAATCTCTTCCCCTTCCATCTGAATGTAAGTCTCGATTTAGGGCTTAAGCATCACCCACTCGCAACTTTTAAATCAGAGCACCAAGTTTGTGTGATTCTTCTTGCATTCTATTCTTCTCACTTTTATCAACTAGGGAAAAATCAACATTCCATGTTGCAGGTAATATACGTGCTATCCTCCAATAATTCCTAATTATATGTGCATCCAACTCACTTCATACTTCATAACTCCACATGATAACATGTCTGATGTTGGGCAGCACCTTCCTTATGTCCTTCAATGTAGCAACATCATACCTTGATAAAACCCACTGCAAAAGTTTTTTCTTGTACTAAATTTTGAAAGATGTTATTACACCTTGATCCAAAGGTTGAACTACGCTTATAACATTGGGAGTAAAGAATACCAAATTCATGTTGCTCAATTCCAAGGTTCAAAAACCACAAGACTTACCAACTTTGGCAGAGCTAAGAACATGTGAAGATGCATTATCCAAAATCATAATCACCTTTCAATTTTGGCCTTTGAATTGATTGTTGAACTACAAAATGCAAGCTTCAAATATATCCCCCTCCATCCAAGCTGTTTTATTTGAGTACCACCAAATATACTCATGAGGCTGCCACCTTCCAAAACATTGTGGTTACTTAGACATATAAATCACAAGCAATTTCAACTTATCAGTTCCAATTGAATTGATAGCAAGAGCAAGTGTTACACGTTTCCTCTATAACTTCCGACCCTTCACCTTCCCTTATGCTAATGTTTTATTAGGATGTGCTCTAAAATACAATCCAATCTCATCTATGTTGCAAACATCTTCATGCTCATAATCTGACAAAAGAATAGGAAGGAGGCCATTGTAACCCTAACCAAGTTCATTCTACACTAGTAACCCTAATTATCATTAAGTTCCCAATGATAAGTGAAGTTCCCTAGTAGTTCCCAAGTGAAAATGGATGTATTTTAGATGTACATAATATAGATGAAAGGAAATTTAGCATTGATTACCTCTTCAATATAACAAAACGGCGATTCTAAATGTCGTATTATCGAGTGTCGTAGTCGTATAAAAGAGGGAGTTTTAAACTACAAACGCCAACGCTTTTAAACAATTGTTTTATCTTTACATGCATTCATATGAGTACAGTTAAAGTAATTATCATGGTACATGATTTATTATATGTTTGGGTCATGAAAGTGGACATGTGGGGGACGAGTCTCACTTGGCCCCCGCCTTTCCAATGGTAAATGTCAATATTCAAATTAACATCTTATAAATATTCATCATAAGTTTCCCACATACATTGCCAATTCAACAAGAAAACAAAACAAGATAACAAATTAATGAGAACTGAATAATACATATATACATATTTATTTATATATGCAAAATACAAAACACAAAACACATGATATAATTTAAGTGTCACCACTATGGTATAGCTAGAAAATCTGTATATAAAAGCTCGCGCAGTGCCTCACCCGCAAGGGTTGCCTGGCGACCCTCACGATGCCTAGGCAATTGCCGGGCCAACCCAATGTGGGGATCGATGCAAACCCCTACACCATCACAAGGCTCCCCAACCTCCATTAGTTGGCAAAAGTTGTGCAACATACAACATGCAGCGACAACCTTCGGAAGCCGAAGAACAGAACAATTTGCGCGCTTTAGTATCCTCCACCTACCCTTCAACAAACCGAAGGCATTCACAACAAGTACACGTCCAGAGTTCATCTGCAGGTCGAAGCGGATTTTGTTAACGTTGCCATCCGCAGGCTTGAAATTCCGCAACATATATTCACGACTAGGGTAACCTGCATCTGCAAGAAGATACGGCCGCACCCTCGTACCTCGGACCAAAATCACAGGCTCCTGTAGTATGCTGCGGTCTACAAGCTGCGCATACAAAGACGAAACCTTCAGTGCGCCACTGTCAGCCGTACCACCCGGCATCGTACAACACACACTCCAAAACAAGAGGTCAGCATCACAAACGCCTTGGAGGACGACGGAGTTGAACCCCTTTCGTGCGCAATAGAAGTCCGCCGGAACGTTCGTATCGCGTCGACTTGGCTTCATTTCCATGGGAATGTGGGTGCCGTCGATAGAGCCAGCCACGTTGGGAAGCCCGCACACATACTGGAATCTATCGACAATATGCTGCAATCGTGGTCCATGAGGTATAGATATATATTTAGCAAAAAGTTTGTGCTCATCAGATAAAACGCCAACAACTAGATCGACGTACTTACGGATGGTGGACGCTCCGACTCCGAATCTATCGGCCAACAATCTGGCACTTAAACCATGAGCTGGACGCAGGGATCACACGTCACGTCGCGTCACGTCGCGTCACGTCCTGTGACAGCGACGTGACGGCAGACCTGAAAACGTCACGTCCGTTTGGGGGGGGGTAAAACAGTTTACCCTGTCGTCACACAAGGTAAACTGTCGTCAACAGTGTCGACTGCTAGTGGGCAGTCGACGAGTTACAGCGACTGCTACTAGGCAGTCGACACACTGAATCGACTGCTAAAGGGCAGTCGTATAGGTGTGTCGACTGCTGGCGGCAGTCGAATTTCCATGTCGACTGCTCAAGAGCAGTCGACTACCATAATTAGTCGACTGCTAATAGCAGTCGACTTGGGTTGTCGACGGCTCTTGGGCAGTCGACATGGAAATTCGACTGCTATTAGCAGTCGACGACAGGCGGGCGACTACTTGTGAGCAGTCGTCTGCCCTTCAAGTCGACTGCTATTAGCAGTCGACTTGGACTGTCGACTATCCAACTGCAGTCGACAACCCAAGTCGACTGCTAATAGCAGTCGACAAAGTCCGGACGACTGCTGGTGGGCAGTCGCACCCCTTCGTCGACTGCTAATAGTAGTCGACGAAGGGATGCGACTGCTTACAAGCAGTCGTCTGCCCTTCAAGTCGACTGCTATTAGCAGTCGACTTGGACAGTCGACTGCCCAACTGCAGTCGACAACCCTCGTCGACTGCCCAACTGCAGTCGACAACCCTCGTCGACTGCCCAACTGCAGTCGACAACCCTCGTCGACTGCCCAACTGCAGTCGACAAAGTGCGGACGACTGCTGGTGGGCAGTCGCACCCCTTCGTCGACTGCTAATAGTAGTCGACGAAGGGATGCGACTGCTTACAAGCAGTCGTCTGCCCTTCAAGTTGACTGCTATTAGCAGTCGACGAAGACAGTCGACTGCCCAACTGCAGTCGACAACCCAAGTCGACTGCTAATAGCAGTCGACAAAGTGCGGACGACTGCTGGTGAGCAGTCGCACCCTATGGCCGACTGCTATCAGCAGTCGACTTGAATGGGTTGCGACTGCTCGTGAGCAGTCGCACCCCATGGTCGACTGCTAATAGCAGTCGACGAAGGGGTGCGACTGCTCACGAGCAGTCGCGTAGAGACACCCATGGGCACATGGCGTCCATGGGTTGGTCCAGGGGGCGTCTAATCGAAAGGACGCCTCCTTGGGGTATATATGGACCCCACTTCCCTCATTCCCTCACTCCCACCTCCCTCCATTTGGGCCTAGGTTGTTAATCAGCCCTTGCCATTTGGAGATAGAGGTGAGCTGGAGGGCTACAGGTGGACATACGTACTGAAATACATATACGGTGCATACGATATACTGTTATTGCCTAACGTGTGTATTGCAACCCACCTACATACGGTCTACATTGTACCCCATTGCGGTTAGTTTGAACCATACCGGAAATTGTTATATGTGAACACTTATTTTGAAAGTGGTTTAAATCTAATTATGTAGTTTGAACTTTGAATGGCCTTAATTTGGTTTTAGTGGATTGGGAAAAAAATTGTGGGTGGTGGCGCTTATTTTGGAAGTGCTACCATATTAGGTTTAATTTATAGTAGGCATACAAAGCTAGGGGTTAGGGGCAACGATGGCAGACGAAGATAACTTGCCGCCGGAACCTCCACGTGGCGGGGATTTGGATCCGGGGGGGACTCCGCAAGCAAGACCGGGGTCGGCAGGCGCTAGAAGACGCGGCAATGCGCCGAGGGGCAGGCCGCAACCAATCAATTTGGAGGTGGCGCGGGACCCGAACATTCTCGCCAATCCCGGCTGGCAAAATGAGAGGGGCATGTGGTTGTATAGCACGGTCCGAAGGTACGTAGAGTGGACCCATTTGACGAGGATGTTCGTTCCTAGCGCGAATGCTGAATGGATGTCTAGACAACGCTATGGCATATGGAGGGAGGTGAGCCATCAAATATTTGGAGAACGGTGCAAGGAGGTGTGGGATTTCTTGTGGGGTGCACCGAGGGAATTTGATCGCGGGCATATGCTAATGTGGTTATGCCAAATGGTCTACGCGGAGGTAATTTTGGGAGTGGATATCGACTGGTCCACCATACCCCGCACGAGCCCGGATTTGAGGCAGGCACGCCGGGTCACGGTCATACCAAGTGCCGTGCTAGGACGGAACGCTGGCCGTCCGATTCCATTGGCATGGCAAACTCCAATGAATCCTTTGAGGGTCCGATCTTATTTTGATTTCCTTGCGGGACCAGATCATCAAATTGTGGGGACTCCACCGGCCGCCGAGTCAAACATGGACGAGCACAACATTGTCATAGGGTTGCCGGTTGAACCACCTAGCCGGCGACAAAGGGTCCACGTGACACCGCCACATGGTTCCCGGTTGGTTTGTCCTCCATCTTCGCCTGTTGATGTGGAGATGGCATCGGCGGTGCCATCCCCACCACTGGTAGTTGCCGACAACGACGTTGTGGAGGCGTTGAGGGCGGAGTTGGCAAAATGCAAATCTGACCACGAACGGGAATTGGAGATGGTCCGACGTGCACACGCCGAGGAGGTCCAAGGGTTGAAGGCCGAGATTGCACGTTTGACCAACCTTGAACTTGCGAGGGCTGATGCGCCACAACTGCCGCAAGCAATGTCTGGTAGTGATGGACAAGGGCGGGAGCCGTCGCCCACAACAAACTTGGAGGCAATGAGGGTTGATTACGACCGGGTCATTAGGAGGAACCGGTTGTTGGAGGACGACTACATGGGCATGGTCACAGCCACTATCATGTTCGCCACGCGTGAGAGGGCATTGATGGACGAGCTGACACACTATAGGGACCACGGCGAACAGTGGCCCGAACGACGACTTCTTTTTACCTCGTGGCCGCCATTGGATTTCATGTATCCTGAGAACCTCCCGGTCGATGACGACCATTACCCCAGTATTGCGTGGACCAAGAGGCCCGAGGATGAATTCCAATGGGATACCGCAGTATCATCCCGCATTGTGATACCCCCGGCCAGACCAGCCTTGTTGTGGCCATGCGTCCCTGATTGGATCAAGGACGGGAGCATGTGCCCCATTTGTTCCAATCCTTGGGGACCCGAATGCGAATGGATCGTTGGGTCGTGCGGTCACATGGTCCACCCGAATTGTTTGTTGCCACACATGTTGCAAACACGCCGTTGTCCTACGTGCCAAGCCCCTCTGCATCGAAGGTTGTATGAGCAATTCGGAGTGCAATGGGGAATGCCTCCCGATTTTGAATACACAATAATCCATGGTGTGCCGCCCGCAGAATACGGCGATCCTCCAGCTTATAGCTGGCGTGCACGGAGGTATTTGAAGGACTTGCGAGGCTATCCGACAAACTTCACGCCTGAAATGTACACAAGGGTTGCTCATGAGTTTTACCCCGGCTCCTCTCCTCAGGCCGTAGGTTTGAGGGCATTTTTGTACCGTGTTGTGGGTGGGCATGCCGGAGAGACGGGTGAATACGTCCCAGGTCCTCACCCCCACGGATACGTGTATACTCCAACGGCAATGTGACAGTGGGGGTATTACCACGGGAACCGGTCCCGGGCGAGGAAACAACTTGGGATGTGGAACACGTGTTGGACACAACAAGTTTTGAGGCCGATCTGGAGAGGCAGGAGGCCATTACACAAGAGGGTAGCTTCAATGAGGTGGACGTCCAAATCCGGATGAATGAGTGGAAATACGTCAACGGCCTTTTGGACATCCGTGACGGGGCCTCTAGCCCCACCATGCAAGACGTCCTGCGCCATCCGAATGCCGCGAGGGGGTTGCACATTGGAGACCGCGCGCGCGCTCGGGCACAAGCTGACCGGGAGATTGCGGCGCAAGAACTATGGGCCATCACCGAGAGCAGGCGTGAGGCGAGGCGCCGGACACTACGGCCACCAAATCTGAACGGTGCAAGCTCAAGCCGCGGACCCCCCATTGCATTGGATAGTGATTCGGAGCCGGATTAGGAATGTTGGCTAGTGTTTGTGAGATAGGCGTTGGACTAGGAGGCATTATTTGATACTCAATTGTACACAATGCGGGAAAAACCATGATTTTGGAAATGTTTATAAGTGAATTATTGTTCACTATCAATTTTGGGAGTAATAAACAAGTGTCGCACAATGATCATTTCTTATGTTTGCCCACACAATCGGTTGCCACAAACATCCAATTAAACCATGGACTTTGCATCTACATGCATTTGCACTTGAATCAAACACGTATCGATGCAAATAACTGTGACAATGATTCCATGTGGCATGATTATAAGTTCACACCAAGCGGAAAACATCACCGCAATATTGCTGGGAATTCATATATTGCGCATTTCCAACTTACCAACATACGTAAGTATACGTGCAAGTACAAACTTGATACTACGCTCTCACCATATTCGTGGGCAAATCTTACATTGACGACCTAAGTGTGTACTCTCTATACACCCGGTATTCCTTTTGGTGCGCGGTGCACCGGTTGAACCCCCAATGAATTGCGTCATGCACCGAGTGTTTTATGGTTTGGTAGAACCTCCACAAGGTCCCATAGTTTTTTCGAAAATACAATTGATTTTTCCCCTTCGTGAGAACGTCGCTAAGGTCCTGAAACAAGTGCCATGGGAAAAGTTTTTCCTTGTAACCGATGCGGCATGCGGGCCTTTCTTGGGCGTCCAAGTATCCGCGGTGGTGACGATCAACTTGTCTCCTAGGCAGTCGAACCCAATAGAATTCAGTGAACCCTTGAATCGGACGTAAAACACTGCGCAAATCGTCCTCATTTCGAGTGTTCTCTGCAACCACATCGGGTGTAAATTCGTCCGGTTCGTCCGGCAAGCCCCATGCGTGTCGGGGATTGTAATACATACTTCTTGACGAACCACCCGCATCCCGTATCTTGCCACTCCCAGCCATCGCAATCCTATGGATTGCCCACACCGTAGTTGATCTTGGGCAATGTACGCGACGCATACAAGGTCCTCAAAATCACTACGAGACAAGGTGGCCTCATGGTGGGTAGCACACTTGATTTTATAGGGATATCGCAGTGTGGGCCCTCGGGTGGCATCCAATGATTTGGCAGGTTGGGTTACGGGTGTGTCTAATTAGTTGTCTAAATTAAGCTGCAAGGCAGTCGACTGCTGTGTAGCAGTCGACCATCCACAGTCGACTGCCTTGTAGCAGTCGATTTGCATAGTCGACTGCTGCACAACAGTCGACTGTGGATGGTCGACTGCTACACAACAATCGACTATGCAAATCGACTGCTTCATAGCAGTCGACTATGTAAATCGACTGCTGGGTAGCAGTCGACTATGTAAATCGACTGCTGGGTAGCAGTCGATTGATAAATGCCCAGCAGTCGACTGTGGCTGGTCGACTGCTACACAGCAGTCGACTGATAAAATCGACTGCTTCCTAGCAGTCGACTAAGATGGTCGACTGCTGGAAGGCAGTCATTCATCCACAGTCGACTGCCTTCCAGCAATCGATTTTATCAGTCGACTGCTGTGTAGCAGTCGACCATCCACAGTCGACTGCCTTCCAGCAATCGATTTTATCAGTCGACTGCTGTGTAGCAGTCGACCATCCACAGTCGACTGCTGCCCAGCAGTCGGAATTAGGCGTTAGGGTTTGGGAAGAGCGTTAGCTTAGTCAAATCATGCATTAAATGCATACAATCATGACAAAGGATGCATATATATAGCAATCCAACCTCCCATTTCCCTCATTCCCAAGTTCTCCATTGGCCATAGCCTGTTTTAGCAAGCTTTGCAAACGGAGAACAAAGGGAGAAGGAGCGGAGAAGCTGCTATTTCAGGGTTGTGCCAAACATGGCACCGTCGACCATTTTACCCGGATTGACCGCGGAAATTGTGGGGGAGCACATATTGCCGAAGGTCCTAGAGCCTATTTTGGAGCCATATCACCGAGGAGAGTATGGGCGGGGGTGTGAAGTGAGGGCGAATTTTTTAACTCTCATATGTATTTTTAAATACATGGGAGTTAACAAAGCTTGGCGGGAACATTTTGGTATGGGAGAAGTCTACAATGCGTTGCGTATGTCGATTTGGGACGTAGACATACCAATGGGGCATCGATTTAGGGGCGTGAGAGGGACTTCGGAGCTCGCCGAATTGTTGCGAGCGTTCCGACTGAACCTCTTCATGTTCAGCCATACGCAACGCATTGCCATCCCAATTCGATGGCAAGTTCAGCATGCTCGGCTCAACGATATTTTCATAATGGAACTTGAATACTTGCGGGATATGCTTGTGGAGAATGGAGAATATTGGCTTCAAGTCGGCAAACGTTCTGCCGAATATCGTCGATGCACCAACTTTTGGATTTGTCCTTCGGAGCGACTATTGACATTATAATTTTTCTATGTAGATGTAGCGGTTCATGTTCTATATAGTTCGCCGATTTAATCCTAGCAAACACATTGTATATGTGTTTAGGCCTAGTGGATATAATCGCACTATGTAAAAGATATGATCCGTAATGTGAAATAAAAGTGGATCGCTATTTAAACAAATGATAACTTCCTTATTAGCTACACCCGTGTGCAATATGTATGTCTAACATGTATGGGTGTACGTGCAAATTGCAATATGTATGTGTATGTGCAATATATATGTGGGTTCCCGGTATACCGTATGTTCTATATGTATGCGCTATATATATGGATGTATGTGCAATATATATATATATATATATATTTGGGGGTATTTGCAATATATATATATATGTGTGTGTGTGTGGACATTAATTCCATCCTCGCCCATGACATAGGGCCTATTGGCATTACAAATCAATTCCATATGTCCTACTCCTAACCTTAGTGCACATTGGACATTCATTTCATCCTCCCACATGACATAGGGCTAGAGGTGCATTTATTTTTACTTTATCTTAAAATACACATTTAAAATGCATTTTAAAATCCTCGACAAATTTCTACGGCATTTTTTAAATTTTTATTATTATAAGTTCACGACTATAGCCAATCCATGGCAATAGGGCAAATATAGACACGCTCAACTTTGACAATTGTTCCATATTACCATATAGCATTAGTACATTCAAACTCAATGGCAATGTTTGAGCCTTGAGCATTGCCAATTTGCCACACAAATTGGCAAATATTGGAATACATAACGCCCCACATGGCACATCGGACAAGTCGTGAATGGTGGTCTGCATTTACAATGTCATCATTCTTGGATCAATATTTGGGCGGAGAAGAGCTCGATGACCTAATCCTAGAAGAGGAGAATGTTTTCGACAATGATTTGCCATAAAGGACCTCACGGATTGATGTCTTCGATGGTTTTCAATAATAAAAACATAAAAATAGTCTTAAATATTCTTAAAACTATTTTATAATGCCGCCTCCGACCTATAGAATAAAAAATGCAACACTACATAGGGCCTATTGGCATTACAAATCAATTCCATGTGTCCTACTCCTGAGTCCTAACCTTAGTGCACATTGGACATTCATTTCCTAAACCCTACATCATACATGTAGGCTCAATTTCTAGTCAATATCCAACATACAAATTTGAAATTCACATTATTTTTTCAACAAACATACCCAAAAATAGTTATTACAAAAATTGATCACCAATACAACTAAACCCATTGAACACCATAGGACATTTGACATTACTATAAATATTCATTCATGAAGGGGCATTATCGTTGTCTTGAGGAATAGAATTCCTTGTCCTGCGTGGCCCTCCCACAGCTACCCTTGGGGGCGGTGCTTGGTAATCACTATCATCGGGAGCTTCGCCTACGCCGGATTCATCGTCCGTGCTGGCATTGTCATCTGTTCGGGCGTCGGACTCGTGGCCATCAATTGCCGGGCCGGGAATTCGACTAAGCCGTGTGCCAGCCCTTGGCATTCTAATCGATACCATTGGTCTTGAACCCGTTGCATCCATAACGCCGTCAGTTTGTGGACGTGCAAGTGGGGTGGCCCCGGTAGTCCTCCATTCTCGCACATCCCTTTGTCGTTTTTTTTTGACCTCTCGTGGTCCGACCAAAGTTTGTCAATGCAATATTAGGGGGTGGCCTAGCCGGTGTGGGGCATGGGGCGCGCATGCCGATGGTGGCACCAACCAACCGGGAGCCCATGCGTGGTATTGTTGGTGCCCGACGCGCAATGTGTCATCCGAGTCGGATTCCGGTGCTCGCGCAACGGCCGGGCATTGCCCAATACCTCGCAACGGACTAGTGTTAAGGACAACATTGGACGTGCCCTCTCCGTGGGGCTCGGGAAAGGGTGGTGTAGTTTGCATGGGTTGTGCATATGTTGTCGGCACAATAGGAGTGGGCACAACATCCGTCGGTGGATGAATGGGGGAAACATGTGGTGGGACTTCGTCCATGTCCATCCGGTTCGGAGCCGCTTCAAGAGCTTCATCCACATGTGGTTCGGCCACTACATCTTCATCCACTACGGGTTGAATGTCTACCGGTACATCGGGTATTGTAGTTGTCGGCGTAGCGGGACGCACATGCGTAGTGGAGAGAAACTCCCGACCGGCTATGTTGGCCCACATGTGAAGATCACCATCGTCCTCGGCGTCAAGTCCATCGTATGCAAACGGATCATTGTGGTTGTCAAGGCCCAAATTCCCTCCACCATGTCCCCCATCGCTCTCGTTGTCCGAAGGCCCCGAAGAATCCCCGCCGGGTCCCGCGGGGGGGTCACCATTTATATCCTCGTCGGCCGAATAGTCGGAGTCTTCGGACATCATGTTCACTAGATACCATGCGGCCGAGTCCCGATCAACCCTCTCCCGTGCCAACCGTGAATTGGTATAAATGTACACCAAATTTTCGGCCCTCGCCGAACTCAACCGGTTACTAGTCTTGTTGTGCACAAACGAATAACTACTCCAATTCCTTTCGCAAGACGAAGAGGAGCACACTTGGGCCAATATTCGCTTTGCCAAAGGGGCCAAGTGGGTGCCACCTTCGCCCACGAGGTCCCACCACTCGTGGGGTGGGATGTTGGCTTCCATGGCTAGGGGCATATTGGCGAACGCGCCCCTACGCTCTTTGAATGCTTGAAATTCGGCCACAACCCGACCATAATGACCGTCCTTGCCCGTGGTCAACCTCCTCATGGCGTCCAAAAATCCGGATTTAACGGCCGCGTCTTCGTGGACGACGTTGTCGTCCAATAAATAAGGATTCAAGATTGCACCGGCATGGTGTAGGTCCGTGGTCATCATACGCCACCGGCTGTAGAAATCTTCTTCGGCCAAGGTAGCGAGGTTGTGTGCTAGGTTGAAAGGAGGATTCCTTAGGCTACGCACATGTTTCTCCAAGTTCTTCATGGTCAACCAAGCCTTGCCCATTGCCGGTTCAACGCCATCAAACACTCTCAATGCTTTCAACACCTCCTCCGACATGTGGCGGTAATTATCGCAACTTGTCCAAAAATTGTCGTCATTAACAGTTGTCTTGATTTGACGTGCCTCCATTGCACTTCTTCTTCGATCATCGCCTCCTCTATTTAATTTGTTCACGTAGGCGGTCCAATCGGGATGAATAACAGTTTGTTCCAAAGCATGTCTCACCTTTAGAAGCCGGTCAATCATGAGGAAGTTGATGGCGAATCGTGTGGACCCGGGCATCTTCAAGCCCAAATTGGGCGAGTAGGTGAGGAAGACCGCCGTCGGACATTGGTGGGCCCGGATATATTTGACAATGTCCTTCGCCTTGTCTACGACGTCCTTCGCCCATCGTTGTTTATCCCAATCCTTCAACAACAAGTTCAAACAATGCGCCGCACACCCTTGCCAATATATGTGTGGCCATTCCCGGCTAATATTGCTCGCCACGGTTTTCATGGCCGCCGCATTATCGAAGCAAACTTGAACAACCTTTGTGGGGTCCACTCCAACGATGTAGCGTTTGACCTCGGTGGCCACGTAGGCGACATCCTTTGTGCTACCGGTGGTGTCGATGGAACCAAGGAACACGTCGCCCGCCGGACAAATTTGCATGACGTTCATCAAAGGGCGGTGGACAACATTCTCCCATCCGTCCGAACAAATAGTGCACCCATATTTGTGGATGGATGATGTTGTCTTCAACTCCACGATTTTTTGTGTATTGAACCGTGCATCGTCAAGTAAACTCTTGCGCATTGCATGGTATGTTGGGGGTTTGTACATAATTCTAGCCTCGGCGGTTGCCTTAACGGCCTGGATGAACGCGGGATGGCGGACAATACTAATGGGGATATTAGCCTCATAAAAGGCTTGCGACCATTTTGTATCCAAGTCTCATTTTGTCGAATTTTGCAACCCTTCTTTTAGTCCCATTTGCCGTTGGGAACGTCGGTGGGGTTCGGGAGTCGTCCCGGACACCAACTCCCTTGCCACTGACGGTGCGGGCGATGGTGGAGCGGTTTGGCTTCCGTTCGCGTTCGACAATGCACCGCATGACGCTTGTTGTTGGGACCCGACCACAGCTTCTCCCCCGTCCTCAACGCACTCGTCCACAAAGTCATCCGGAATTGGCGGCCACGATCCGCCGCACCTCGAAAATAAAGACTTTACAATCGGCCCTTGACGTTGACACAATGCCACCCCCCGCATCTTGCCGTCATTTTTTTGGTATCCCAAATGGGCAACCATGCGGTCCTTCCTATAAACTAATTCCAACGCGCAAAATTTGCACTCGACCTTCTTGGACGTTGGAGTCCACTCCTTGGGCACAAACCAAGGCTTCCATTCGTTTCGCGTGCCCATTCCAATATAACCTACTACCTCTCTCCACTTGCAACGAATGCCAAAAGGCAATCAAGGCCAACTAGAGCGAGGGGGAATGATGAATGCTAATGAGCGGTGAACCCTTTATAGTCCCGACGCTTGAACGTGCACTAAATATAAAAGATGCTATGATATTAAAAGTGTTTAGAATAATCTGCTATAGGATCCATTGCAAAAGCAATTTGTTTATGTTTGGAGGGGGGGAGGTCCAATGTCTGCCATTCGCAGCGGACTTCGGGGATCGACTGCTGCTTGGCAGTCGACGTGGCAGTCGAATTCCAGGGTCGACTGCAAACTAGCAGTCGACATGGCAGTCGACCGCCACGTCGACTGCCATTCGCAGTCGACATCGGGGGTCGACTGCTGCTTGGCAGTCGACGTGGCAGTCGACTTCCGGGGTCGACTGCAAACTAGTAGTCGACATGGCGGTCGACTGCCACGTCGACTGCCATTCGCAGTCGACATAGGGGGTCGACTGCTGCTTGGCAGTCGACGTGGCAATCGACTTCCGGGGTCGACTGCAAACTAGCAGTCGACATGGCGGTCGACTGCCACGTCGACTGCCATTCGCAGTCGACATAGGGGGTCGACTGCTGCTTGGCAGTCGACGTGGCAGTCGATTTCCAGGGTCGACTGCAAACTAGCAGTTGACATGGCAGTCGACCACCACGTCGACTGCCACTCGCAGTCGACATAGGGGGTTGACTGCTGCTTGGCAGTCGACGTGGCAGTCGAATGCCAGGGTCGACTACAACTCGCAGTCGACATCGGGGGTCGACTGCTGCTTGGCAGTCGACGTGGCAGTCGACTTCCAGGGTCGACTGCAAACTAGCAGTCGACCCCCGCAGTCGACTGCTAGTTTGCAGCCGATGTGGCGGTCGACTGCCACGTCGACTGCCATTCGCAGTCGACATCGGGGGTCGACTGCTGCTTGGCAGTCGACGTGGCAGTCGACTGCAAACTAGCAGTCGACATGGCAGTCGACCCCCGCAGTCGACTGCTAAATGCAGTCGGCCCACACGTCGACTGCCACATAGCAGTCGACGCCGCGGTCGACTGCTAATTGTCGACTGCCTTATCCAGAGTCGACTGCTATCTGGCAGTCGACTGCATGGTCGACTGCCGTATAGCAGTCGACCAATCGTCGCATCCATCCTGGCCGTTGGATGATGCACAGTCCAACGGTCAGGATCCAGTGGCGCGGCGTCCGGTCGTACCGTCGGTGTGAGGCCCACCCAACCTATATATATATATAAGTGGGGAGGCCTCATTGACATCATTTTTCAACCACCCCTCCTCAAGCGGGACATTGGGACTAAGCATTCCTAGCAACCTTTGCCTAATGTTTTGAGAGGGCCTAGGGGGCGGTTGGAAGATTGGTTTAGGGTGTAAACTTTTGCCAATTTTGGATCCGATTTTTTGCGGTGGAGCGGTGTGAATACGGCCGTGTTTGTGAACACATTTGAGTTGTGTTTGTGAACACAATAATAGCGTGTTTTTAAACACGATGGAGGATCGAAGTTGGAGGATGCCGGAGGACGAGCCGGATGCACCCGGCAGGGTGCACAAACGGCCCCCTAAGCGGCAACGACATTCCGATGTGGGATCAGGAAGTGCTTCGGGAACGGGAGCCAATATTACCCCCCGTTCAGATTCTACCGTTCCCGTCCGCCCAAATGCGGGTGCCCCTACGAGCAGCCAAGGAGGGGCTTCCGCGGCCTCAGGGTCGTCGAGTAGGAGCGGGAAACCAAGGATAAAATTCTCGGATGCGATAACGGCAAAGGTCCACCAAGCCATAGTTGACTGGTATTTGAGGAATGGGGAGGCCGGCATCAAATTCCGTTTTTTGGAGCAGCCGAAACACAAAAGGGTTGAGATAATTAAAAGGGACATGGAGGTTGCTATTCGACAGGAAGTGGATGGCCCCGAGTTTAGCGGTGATAAGAATCTTGCGGGGTTCGATTCATGGATGAAGAATAAGGCCCAAAATGGTATTTTCAACCTCAAGCAATTGGTTGAGAACATGTTCCCGGAGGGCGAAACAGGCGAGGTGTTGAGCCCTCGAGCTGTAAGAATCCGGGAAATATTTTTGTGGTGGGATCCCGTGGCCAAAGGATTGTCCAAGACGGCCTCCAAAATAATTCCTTGGAAGGCGGAGAAATTGGAGAAGTGGCTAAGGGTATCGGGCCCATGCCAACTATTGTGGATTCCCGATACGGCAAATGTCGTGAGTTTGAAGAGCATAAAGAAGGTGGGGGATTACGGGGAGGTGAGGAAGGTGAGGATCGAGGGCGACGATCGTCTCCCACCGGAGATTACGTGGGCTGAAAAGACCCCAAAGACGTCGGATAGGCAAAAAGCTCGTATCCAAGTAAGTGCGGAGGCATGCGTTTTAAAGAGCACGCATCCAGGTTTCATCAAGTTTTGGTTAATCAACAGTGTGTCCAATGCGGGCTATACACTATGGTGGAACGGGGGCACTCTACGAGAGATGTTCATCCGGGATAGAGCCCACCGCCCAAATGCCAACATTTTGACAATGGACGCAACCTAATGGCAACTCTATGACCAAGTCCAAAAGTTCCGGGCGAAGAGGGTAAAGTTGGCTTGGGCATTGTTATGGATCATGGAGGCTTTGCACGCTGCAAATGTGCAACACAACGATCTATCCATTGACAACATTATGTTGCATTGGGAATCGGACGGGAGCCTCAAGATTGGGGTGTGCGATTGGGGATGTGCAACGCATTCGGGTGAGGATGTCCTATCGCTATGGCATGCGGAAACCGTAGAAGCGAAGGAAAAATTGAGGAAGGAGAAGTTTTGGGTGGCGCCGGAACTGTTTTACATCCAAAACATGAGATACCATGATCCCGATGTATATTACACCGCGGAGGCTGAGTGTTATGCGGTCGGCATGATTGGTCGACAACTTTGCAACGATGGTGATGACCGAATTCTCTTTACCAATGAAGGAAGGAAAATTTGGGATGTCACTTTGAGTGCATTGATATGCGAGAACGTGTCCAACCGCATTTCATTGACCATCGCCAAACTACGGATGCAAATGCCGTTTGTGGGGTGGGATGAGCCCATAGACTGCTGGAGAACTGAGGTTAAGGATAGTGTTTAGTCTGTTTAGTTCTTTAGGCAACATCGTAGGGGTTAAGGTAGTATGCGTGTATCATTGATATGGACAACCTTGTATATTTTTTATATCTTTACGATATACTTGTTTTAATACAACGCGGTTTTTTTTTTTTCTACATATTATTGTTGGCTTTAATCACATTTTTCCTAAACTACTTCCATCCATCCATATTCCACTATACCCAAACCATTAAAATTTAACCCAACAAACATATGATGTTGACTGCATTTGTCTGTTAATAGTATCAGTCGACGGCAATGGTCGACTGCTACAACTGCAGTCGACTATCTTCGTCGACGGCCAACACAGCAGTCGACTACCAACCATGGTCGACTGCCAATGTAGCAGTCGACTACCATGGTCGACTGTTATGTTGGCCGTCGACGAAGATAGTCGACTGTTACATTGGCAGTCGACTACCATGGTTGACTGCTATACAGGCAGTCGACGGTGGTAGTCGACTGCTACATTGGCAGTCGACCAAGGTAGTCGACTGCCTATATGGCAGTCGACTATGGTAATCGACTGCCTATATAGCAGTCGACGGTGGTAGTCGACTGCTACATTGGCAGTCGACCATTGTAGTCGACTGCTAACTTAGCAGTTGATTAAGTGGTCGACTGCCTATATAGCAGTCGACCATTGTAGTCGACTGCTAAGTTAGCAGTCGATTAAGTGGTCAACTGCCTATATAGCAGTTGACCACTTAGTCGACTGCTAACTTAGCAGTCGACTACAATGGTCGACTGCTAATGTAGCAGTCCACTACAATGGTCGACTGCTACATTAGCAGTCGACCATTGTAGTCGACCATTGTAGTCGACTGCTGAGTTAGCAGTCGATTAAGTGGTCGACTGTCTATATAGCAGTCGACCATGGTAGACGACTGCCTGTATTGATGTCGAAATAATTACTTATCTGAAGAAAAAAATCCCATTAGTAATTTTTTTTTACTACAGTAATGTCCGTTTGGCGTCACACCCTGGACGTGACGCGACGTGACGTGTTTAGGCCGCGTCACGTCCATTTGTACATCCCTGGCTGGACGGAACACAACTATACCCACAATCATATCTACAGGCAGGGGCTCTCGTACAAACATAAGAGCTTCGGGTTTAATCCAAGGTTCAATTTCTGTGACAAGGAATCGAAATGCCGCATAAGGCATTCGATATGCTAGTTTGTATTTGTCATCACGGAATTTCGTGCTTGTTTGCCAAGCATTGCCCTCGATCTCTTGCCAATGTGTGCACTGGCGAGGCTCCTTCCACCATTCACGTCTGGGACCCCTTACTGTGTGCGCAACCATCGACAAAATTATGGGCAGCACCCGAGACGCGAGAGATGTCTCGGAGACAGTGCAAACTCTGTCGAGAGTCCGCAACCTCTTCGTGCGCCGAACAAGACTTGTATCCACATCCACGATTAAAAAAACATACAAAAAAACATTACAATGTCCATATCATCCATCTCGATTAAATTGATCCAAAACCCACAAATTAATCCCGGGGAAAACACAACAAATTAAAGTCGTGTTTGTGAAAAAAAATCTAAAGCTTCAAACTCTTGAAACGCCCCTGGTCCTTAAGCTTCAACAAGCAAATTTTTTTAAGAGAAAACAAAAAAAACCTTAACCTCAAAAGTTACGGGGGCCCAGCCATCGCCATGTGGCGGCCCAGGCTGTGCCGCCGCTGCCTTGTGCCCAGCGGGGCCGGATGGCAGGAGCCCCGTATCCCGGGGAGCGGGGCCCGCGGCTGTGGGAGGCTGCACTCGGCCGGCTGGGCACCACATGTGCCCAGCCCTTCTCACTGGCCAAATTGGAGCAAAAAGTGGCCCCTGCTAACAGGTGCCGTTCACTGGTGGCCCATACCAACCAGGAAGTGTGGGTGGACTATAAGTCTATGATGAAGGGTGAAGCATCTCTCATTCAAGCCAACCGGAGTTGGCTTCATCTCTCTCTCATTTCGGTGTGACAATTAGCATAGCAATCCACTAAGGGCACTTTGCTTTCCACCGATTACGTGTTGATTAGAGATTTTGAGTTCCAGGCCATGGACAAGATCATGGATAGGATGGTGTTGCTGCGGTAGTGCTCTTCACATTCCTGGTGTTTAGTTGTGAGGCTCGAGTCGTAGGATATTACTGCAGTGTATGATTCAGATCAGAGGAACTTGCTTGTTAGGCACTTGTTAGGTGTCGAACATACTCAGTGTTATAGAATCTAGATCCCAATTCCATCTTCCACAGCTTCATCTGTCTCCAATGAAAGAATATCATTCACAACAGGTGTTGAAATTCAGTAAATGGATGCCTGTCACATATGTGTTCAACCCCTCTCAAATTTGTATCCAATCTCTCCTGATGCTCTGCTGTCTCCTCGGTGTCTGAGGTCGTCTTCTTCACTTTCACAAGGCGGCTGTACTGCTTGTTCTCTTTATATTCTGCTTTGAGAACCCCAGGCTCAGTTTATTCATCCTGTCCATAAACCACCTTAGTTTAGTCCGCATGGTTGCTACCAGATGCTTCCTTCCCATGTTAAACCATCTTGACCCTGTCCATCACGGCCTTGCTCTCGTTTGTGAGGTTCATCTGCCCTTTGAAAAGCAACGTGAGAATTCCTTTCGCCGAGGACAGATATCAGTTTGGGACTGTTTGTTTGGACACTCGTTCATCTAATGTTGCAATTCCGATTTTTAATTTCTTGATCAGTTAGTGTAGGTGGGTCCATTCTTCTTCCCTGCATCATGATGTTGTCTGATATTCCTGCCGTTTAGTAAACAAACTAGCTCGGGCTCGCTTCAGGATTTTTTTAAGTCTGCCTCACTTTCAATCATTATCTTTCCAAGACCGGTTTACACTTCTATGGAGAACAGGGTTAACAAGCGTGCAGAAGCATGTGTTTGCGTATCTGTGTGGAAATGAAATGGTTTGGACAATCATCAAATATTATAGCAGGGCTGTGATAGAAATGACTCAATTGGCGTATGTATACGAAGACCATGCGGCGTGCTTAGGAGGTTGGAGTATCTTATTCATAACAGTATTTATTTTCCTTTGAGAATGTGATTATTTAAATGGTGCAGATGGGATCTCTTTTTGTGACCACTTCAATATGCAGAGACTGAGGATGAAATTGTAATAGTATATCATCGAGATTCAAAAAACTACATCTATTCTTGAGGGGAAGTTAACCATGGCGAATTGTCTCACGCTTGCCTTAGCTTCCATAAAAAGGACAGCCAGCTTCTCATTGAAGTCAAAATTTGATAACGAGCTTTGTGATTGTCTCCAACAGAGTGTAGAAGCAGTAAGCGAGTGTTTGCACGAAGATCTAAGTTTCTATTCGGTCTTGATCTCTGGACATGAATCAGTATTCGAGGAACTGTATCGTGTTGTGTATAGAGCAGAGCTGTTGGTGATGAAATTATGTTGTAGAGAGAAAGACTCGTGGCTGGAGATAGCCTTGGCACAAGCATGCACGAGTCACCGAGAGGACATATTGGACATCCTTTATGACCTTGACTGGTGTTGGGACGAGATTCTGAAGGTGGCTCACACATCTGGACATCATGCGCTTTTGGGCGGACGGATTTTGTCTCGTAATGGGTTGACTAGACATCTCGTATGGCCAACATCAAACGATGAATTACAGAGCCTTAAGCGACTGGAAAAGGGATTGGAGTGTCTTTTGAAAGAGGAGGTCTCTCACGGAAAGCTGCAAGTTGCAAAGTACATGTCAGAGAGGGTGAAGGTTGTGATCCATTCAAAAGAAAATGTCGGACTGTGTCCACCTCTGCCCAATTTCGCTGTCAAGTTCTGCCCGGGTTGTCCCATGTCAGAAGCAAACGGGATGATTGGAACACTTCTGGGGAATGGTTCTGGTGCGACTCGTGTGTGGAAGGTGAAATTGCTGAGTATGGATTGTGCTGTGAAAGTAGAACTTTGCAATGACCCTAAAGTCTCAGATAAGTACCAGAAGCAAGCAAACAAGTTGGCGCTTCTCAGCCATCCACATGTTATGAAGCTATTGTGCTTCTATTGGGATCATAACGAGATCCAGAGTTGGATGGAGCTGATGGATAAGGATCTCAACACTTTCATTGAAGAGAAGACAGGAAGGTTATCCGCACCGTTCAGTGTGAAAACAGCTGTCAACATTATCACGCAAATAGCAAAAGGCATGAAAAATCTCCATGAAAATGGCGTGGCACACCGAGATTTGAAGTCTCCGAACATCTTGGTGAAGTGGGCAGACCATCCTGAGGGATTATGTGAACCAAGGCACGAAGAATACCCTCATGCTACGGTTGCAGATTTCGATCGAGTTAAATTGTTTTCACCTACGAGTACAGATGCAATGGTGCAATCCATACCTAATGTAGGTACCACACAATGGCGAGCACCAGAGGCTCAAACACTCAGAAGAGATGGTTCAGTGCAAATGACTTCCCCCAAGGCAGCTGATGTATTCAGCTTCGGAATGGTGTGTAGCGAAGTTGTATCAGGACTATTACCATTTGATGCAATGGGAGCGGAAGACTTACGCAAGGGAAAAAAGAAAATTTTGAAGGGCAAGAGGCCTCCGCTACCACGTGAAATCCCAAAACTATTGAAGCAGTTGATTAGGTGCTGCTGGGATCAAGCCCCCACTAAGAGACCTCAATTTGGGGAAATTCTCAAAATACTCCTCAATGTTCAATCCCTATATCTTTCAGGAACTTTATCCGGAAGCAAGCAAGATTATGATGATGGTACATCCTATATTGTCCCAAGTTTCATCAAAAGAATGTTGCCGAAATCCCTACTGAGAAAGTTGAATGGGCTACGAAGTTCCACCAGGTAAATCATCCTTCACTCTCTGCTTGGTGTACATGACCTTGATAGATTTACAGGTTGGATACGTGGGTACCAATAGCTTTTGGAAATGGTAAATTGCAACTCTTGGAGCTCATAGTACACACAACGTGGCACTATTAGCTCCACAACAGCAAGTTATTGTGACTGGTAATGAGTAAATGACTATTTTTCGCTATCATTTGACATCATTCCTCTCCTGCCAGGTACGGGGTTTGGTAACCTATTCCTAGTCACGGCAGAGATTGATAACTATAAGACTGCTAATCAGTGACGAATAACGAGGTACATGGTAGTATTGATGAACGTGTATGAGCTGCAATGCTTGCGAATTGGTGGCATCCATTACCTACTCTGAGCACTATGGAGCACTCCTACTAGAGGAATCTGGCCCCCATAACTACACCAATTCAGACGCTAAATGATGGCGTGGAGGATTAAGTGAGGCTTTAGAACATTGTTTTGATAGTTTTATGTTATCTACATTAAGTTGTGACACTACCTTATAATCACATTTACTGTTGCTACACATTTTCATAAATAAAGAGACGTCATTGGACCACGTGTCTGTTTACCACCTTGCACCAGAACTTCGGGGGAGTTTAATGCTTTGATCCAAAGCAATCTTGTTGGTCTAAAGTTAGATATTCACAAGTTTCACTTTCGGAGTAAAGATGCTCAACACTTTCACCACAACCCTGTAAGAACCCAATGTATGTTGTAAAGAACAAAAGTAACGGCCATTCGCTGACGGTAAACCAAGGCCACCAAGAACAGACAACACAGTGAAATGATTGCTTCGTGTAAGTGTATAACATCTAGCACTGAGAAGGAAGGAGGAGGATCCGCAGTTCAGACCCTCAAATTCTGAAAGTGTGATTACATCTATTCTTCAAGCTCTCAGCTACGAGCACTTCTTCACATATGCGGCACATCATGCAATGCTAATCACTTTGTAGTGTAACTTGTTGGGTTTTTTTGCTATAGAGTCTTGATGTAGATTTCATTTTCTACCAACAAAGGTCCAGTTGGTTATTTGGACATAGACGTTCATGGAAAACTCTACTTGGTGAGAAGTTACGTTATAAGTAAAACATTGTAGCACGGCGTAACTTTGAATAGAAGTGACAGTAAATATTACAAACAAATAACGAATGAATTACGAGGAAAACGACTATGAGCTCCAAAGTTATGAGGAAAATGGGGGAAATTGACTAAGGCATCAATTAAGTATATATGACAGTCCTACGAATGCCAATCGAAATAACGTACATCAAATTGCTCATTTTCTGTTGTTTAGGTTCGTTGCGAGCAGTCACATTGTCCACTAAATGTTTTTCATATTTCAGGAAGAAAAGAAAACACGACAATGACATTTCTTCTGAGGTCCAAGATGTTTCGTTGTACCCGCATGACCTGGTAAGGAGTTTTCAGGCCCTATACGTCGAGCGAAATAAACATGGAGCAGAGAAGAAGAATGTGAAAGTAGTGGTGGGACTTGACTTTGGAACAACGCACACAAGTGTTGCATATGCCAGGGTCTCGCAGCCTAACGAGATTTTCACAATTCGCGAGTGGCCGATGGGGGGAGAGGGCAGCCCCCAAACACTCACAGCGATCTACTACAACTCAGCTGCATCATCCTCTGAACAGTGTCCGGATGGGATATCGTGGGGGTTCTCAGCCCATTGCAGCTATAATTCCACCCTTCAAGTTCTTGAAAAAAATGGATCCGGAAACAACTCAATATTGGGTTTCTATTCAGCAGACCTAAAGCAATTGTTTGCAGCTGATCATGGCAACGAGGTGGTATCACCTCAATTAGGCTCTCAAACCGGCTGCAGAACTGGAATTCAAAGAGTTGTAGGTGACTATTTCACGGAGCTTAGCAAGTTCGTTTTGCATCATCTCCAAGAAACATACGGAGACGAGATCACGCTGGAAATGGAGATGCTCGAATGGTGCATCACTATGCCTGTTAACTGGAGTCTGAAAACCAAGATAAACATGAGAGATTGCTTAGCCAGTGCAGGCCTGTTGCAGATTTCTCACGAGGCGGTGGACGCAAAGCCACTCCCTCCGCAACTTCTGTCTGAGCTGGAGGCTGCTGCTTGTTATATCCATAACAATATCATCACTTACGACAGGTTGCAGCCTGGCGATCGGTTTGTGGTGGTTGACATTGGCAGCGGGATAGTGAAGTCCATAGTCCAACATTGGATTGGTGACAACGACTCTAGCTACGGTGCAAAAACAGAGGCATGGGATTTCTTGAGTGATCTTCACCCCCAAAACCTTCTTCAGAACATGTTTTTCCACTTTCTGTCCACAAAGATTGAATGTTTTGAAGCTTGTCTGAACAAATATCCATCCATAAGGGCAAGTTTACTGAAAGAGTTGGAAGAGCTGAAGATGTCAAGTACCGATCCAAATTATGCTCTGGAAATAAGTCTCCCACTCAAATTAGCAGAGTTCTGGAGAGAAAAGGACAAGACGATACATGGAATGAAGCACCGCAGGAATCATAATAAGGTAGTGCTTCCAGACGTGGAGGAATTTTTTCACCCTCTTGTGCTGCCAATTCTTGAATTCGTTGAAAGGCATGTTCATGGCGCAACAAACATCAAGATCATATTTTTGGTGGGCGGTTATGCAAACCTTCCCATTTTAGCAAAGAAGATCAGGGATAAGTTTGGTGATAAAGTGGCCGATATAGTTTCACCAAAGGGTCTTGTCAATGCCGTTAGTCAAGGAGCGGTTCAACTTGGACTGAACTTGCATCTTCTTGAGAGAGATATGGAAGTCGCTGCATACTCTTCTACTCCCGAAGGTGACGGATCTGTCCCAAAAGATGATGGTCATCACAGGTACAATAGCATCTGTAACTATTTCCTTGAATGTGGTGTTGTCGTGTGCATATATTGTTGTCTAGAGCATCCTTTCTTACAATAGTAAAATGTTAATGAGAATGATATTCTCTTTTCTAAATCATCATTGTCCTGAACTAATAATTTTTTGAAACAAACTTGCCTATTCGTATCATGTATTCTAGTTATGCTGTGTAAGCTTCATGCCTACAACCTCTTTCATATGATTCTCTTTGTCCCCAAACAGTCAACTAACTAGTCTCTCATCTCCTACACACAGGCATCACAGATGAAAGTTGTTTGTACTTCGAATTTACTGCACTTCTGTTTTGTAGTTCTGATCATCCATCATCCTGTTCTTGTTGTTTATATTACGTTGATAACATTCCAACTGTTTCCTTTTACCAGATTCTTACTCTCTACATCTACATCAAATTCTGTGAGGATGACGTTATTGAATTCTTTTCTTCATTAGATTATATAATGAAGTGCTCACATGGTAGATTTAGTTTCATCATCAAAGGCTATGTGGTGGCGGGACACCTTCGGATACTATCAGATTTAGTTCTTCATTCTAAATATGGTAGAAGGAAATAACAAATAACCTATCATATCGGGATAAGTTTATTTATAGAGTAGGTTGGGATTGCTGTAGTCTTGAAGTAATAGGAAGAATGCAATGTGAAATGTACATATCGCCAAATGTCACTTGGTACGTTAGGTTAGTGGAGGGTTTCCATGTTGTTTAATTCTCAATTGCATGTTTGCCAGGGAATGATATTGCATGTGCCACGAAACGAAGTCCTGAAACTCTCTCACTGTCTCCCCTCACTCGCAGGCCTGAAAGTAAGGATGATGATTTCCACCCTGGACCTGACGAAGGGAAAGGAAAATCACCAATTCAGTATACTCCATCTTCTAGCAGTGCAGTTGCAAAGGTAATGACATGATTGGATCACCCACAATGTAGGCTTCTAGTAGAACTCCTGAGTTGAGGGAGTGCATTCTCTGCCTAGCTAGCAAAATTAATGTGGATCTCATCCGTTTTATCATTTGCGTTGTGAGAACAAGCTTGATACCACATGTCCAAATTTATTTATTCCAAAATGACAATACAGTATACAGTCCAGCTCCAATTCTAAGTCTGTTTATGAAAATGTCACACAGGGTGGAAGGAGTACCATGCGTGAAGGAAGTTCTACAAGTCCTCAATCTGGAAAGGTGGTGGCTGCTATAGATCTCGGAACCACTTGTGTGCGGTCTGCTAATAGTCTCCACACACTTGGATACAACAGGCAAACCACAGAAATGTACTACAGAAAACATGAGGACAAATGGAAAGTCCAAGGTTGGGGGCTGAATTCGCGAAGCATTTGTTTTTCAGAAGATGCCCGTCAGATCGACGAGATTGCACAGGGCGTCAAAGTTTTACCTTCAGGTGCATTTGTGGCAAATTTCAAGTTACTTCTTGCAGACAGTGATATTGGCCGAGCAATTTCACCAATGACTCCTTCGAGCTTAAGTGTGACCGACATGCTTACGGATTACTTGAGGGAATATGGAAAGCATATCCTGGTAAACCTGCAAAGAGGGGCTGGATATGATATTCCCTTGGAGGCAATTCAATGGTGTATTACGGTTCCTTCCATCTGGGATGACAATGCCAAACAACAAATGAAAGATTGCATGGTGAGGGCGGGCCTTGTGCGCGGCCCGACGAATAATATAACTGGTAGCCTTCACCCAGTGATCCTGATTCTTGAGTCAGAAGCAGCCTCTGTTGGAATTGCAACAACTTTAAACCTCAAGAAAGGCGACAAGTTTCTGGTAGCTGACATAGGGGCTGGAACCACAGACGTAGTCGTGCAGGAGTGGCTTGGTGACTCCTCCGAAGTCTATAAAGCGAAGGAGGTTTGCAAAAGTGTGGGTGGGTTGTGTGGGAGCTCACTTGTTGACAACAATTTTCTTGCGTTTCTGTCACTGAAAGTTGGTCCTTGGCTCACTGGATATTTAGAACGATTTCCATCCTTCAGGCTGGAAGTGCTTCAGGCGTGGGAACCAATCAAATGCAATTATCGTGACTCTTGTGATACCTCAAAACTTCAACTTCCTCCAAGATTGGTGGCAGCAGCAAGTGAGGAGGGTCATGAACTTAATGAAGAGTTAGCTCTTCATCGCGCAGATATGGAGATGATCTTCAATCCTGTTGTGGAAATGATTAAAGACCTATTTGCTACACAATTATCTCAAGTGGGCAATATCAAGACCATGGTGTTGGTTGGGGGGTTTTCCAGGTCACCCTACTTGAGGACGAAACTAAAGACCAAGTTCAGGAACATGGCAAAAATTGTTCTGCTTCCTTGTCTAGAAAATTTTGTAGTCAACGGTGCACTGAATATGGCACTGAAGCTTGGAGGACCGGTTTCAAGGATTTCAAGGACGACTTACGGTCTAGGGTTGAGCCTGGAGTCTGAAGGAGTATCTCCACTTGAAGATCCTGTCAACCTTGCTAAGGAGACTGAATGTGGCAGCCAAATATTTCGTATAGATGTACTGGAAGGTGAATGTGTGCAGGAAGATTCACGTGTCGACAGTGTCCACATTCCTCACTTACTCGGACAAAAGACCATGAAATTTACACTCTATAGCTCCAGTGAAGTCTATCCAAGGTATACGGACGAAGAATCGGTTACAAAGCAATGGGATTTTGTGATTGACATATCTGAATTTGCAGAAGCGAGCACCAAACCAGAAGTGGGGGTGTCCATTTTTTATGGGCGTAGTTGTCTCGAGGTTGAAGCAGTTGCATTATTTGGTGCACATAAACAGCTTCCGGTGAACATTTTGGTAGGTGCACGAATTTCCAATACTGCAAGAAAACTTTCCGGATATTCAACCAAGACGTACGGCCTAGGAACTTCTAAAATCCTCGAGGCGTATGATCCTCTGGAGTACCGAGATGATATAATGAAATTATGTAGAAACAGATTTGAGATTTACATCCCAAGGGGTATCCAGTTGGATGCTTGTGTTGCGAGAACCTTTTCTCCTGTGAAACCTGACCAGAAGATCCCGAAGTTCAAACGTGACCAGAAGATCCTGAAGTTCACAATGTACAGCACACCTGCGGTTTCTCCTCGTTATACAACAGATGAGCTCATGAAGCGCGAGTGGGGGTTTGAAGTCGACGTCTCTAAGGGTTTTCACTTGGATGGAGAATGTGAAGTGAGCGTCAGACTGTATGTCACAAGAAGCTGGATCGAAGTGACTGCTGTGGCTTTGAATTTCAATCACCCGAACAGAGATTTGAAGGTAAGGAGTTCAGACAGGGCGGCTTGGAGGTCGTCACTAATTTTCAGCGCAGTAGATCGTCCATTCCTCAGGGCTTGTATGGGTACCACAACCCCCAGGATGAATGTTCAACCAGGATTTTATATCCATGAATTTCATCACCAACAAAAGTTTGGTAACCTGTCAGGACGTTCAAAGGTGGTTGATTACCATTTTGAGGAATTGGAGGATCACATAAACTTCGAATGGATGGAGAGGGACACATTTGAAGATATCATGAGATTAATTCTGGATGACCTAGATCATTATGGCTCGTCCTTTGGGTAGTAGCGACCCTTCCGATTGCATCTCCTTGGCCCGTCCCGGCCTCCAGGGGGAAATCTAAAGCCTTGCCCCATCCAAGCTCTTCTCTTAGGGTCAGATCCTCTATCTAACGGTTATGATCGTGCCACACCTAATAAGGAAATGATACCTTATGGGAAGTCACTAGAAACCACTTACGGTCAAAAAAAAATTGAATGCAAGACTGACCTGGGAAGCTAGGCTAGCTTAGTTGTGACATGTTTGATCTGAGAAAGTATACTGTTAAGTCACAGACTCGTGTTAGGCTTGTAAGATGTGGAGGGTGCAGTTCTGCATGCAGGTCGTGGGTCACAACTGCATACACATAGATTGTTTGCTTATAACAAATTGTCAGTTTTCATTGCTCAAGCACTGTCATGACAAGTGCTAGCACTTGAATAGTTGTATAAATCTGGTTTGTGGCCTTTTCCCAGCCTCCTCTACATCAGGAAAGTGACAATCCATAACTGCACAAGTTTTTGCGCCTGCTCCTTGCTATGGTGGCCCTCAAGCAATTGAGAGTTGTATTGCTTCTTATCATCCAGCTGTAATACATGGAATTAGATTGTGTGAGCCTATAGCTAAAGAGGAATGTAGTATATTACGAGGGTTTTATAGTTCATTAGCATGGTGTGCCACTCCTTGCAAAAGCACACTGTAGTGGCAATCAATCTGGAAAATTCACATCTGGACATTTGGCAAGCTGTTGAAGAAACTATGGTACATATGTTCTTGCTTCTGCATTCACACCTCCTCTATATGGACTTGCCGCCACTTTCTGCAGTCACATATCCTTGGCTTCTTTAAGTCAATCTATGCGACATGATTCAATCACTGTATCTCTTATAATTTTGCTGTTTAAAGATCTATTTTTCTCTGTGAAGTCCTCACCTAGAGGAGTAAACAAATTATGGGTTCTTCCTCCATTGAAAAAAGTGGAATTTACTAGAGCGACTCTATCCTCCGCCTCACATGACCCATGCTTGTTGGTTTTTTCCTTCAGTTCATGACGATCTATGATGTGCCTTATGTATTTCTTGCTTGAAGTGTTTCCGTAATTCTAATGTTCTGGATGAGGAAAAATTTGGAGATTATTGATTGAGTTGAGATTTGTCATCAGGAGTGTCATCAGGTGGTATTAACATTCCTTTAGACAATTTCCGATTTTCTTGACTTATGATTGTCACCATGATGGGTGGGCGTTGTGCTGATAACCATGTGGCTACTGGATTGGAAACCATCTCTCCCACCCAATCTTTCATGATAAGTGGAAGGAAGACATGACTTATGAGGAAGCCATGAAGCTGCTTGTCTTCTTGGCCATGGACCGGCCCGCAATAAACAAATTCTAGGTTGGTGTCTCTTGTAGGTTACTTCAGAGAAGTTTGCCCACTTTGCACACACTACTCTATGGTATTCTGTTCTTTGACTCATAATGAGAATATAGTTTCTTTTGTTTATATACGTTTTCACGCCGACATAACATTTGGCAAATAGCACAGGGGCAAGTGTAATAATCTGAGCTTTATGCAGCAAAGTCGAATTAGGATTTAGGAGTTCAGTGCTTTCCAAAACCCAATTGCTGGAGCTGTGAGTTCTTAATAAATAACCATTACAAGAATCCCCTGCCACGGAGGTACAGGAGTTTGTAAATACAATGTTTGGTGTGGTTCTCTGGAAACTATTGCAATTTCCATCGCAATTTCCATTAGTAGACATTGAAGATAGTCTCCACATCATGTCCCAAGTGGAAATTCATTTCAAGTACTTAAGTACTTAATAGTCCTATAAACATCCTTGCCCATTTTTTATTTGGCTTTTAGCACATTTTAGTTGTGCCGATAAGATAAGTGACTTAGCAATGTAGTTCAATCTCTTAGAAACATGTGTCTTTATGGTGTTTGTTCTTTGATGCTCACCTAACTACACACTAATCATTAATAGGGATCCAATTAAGAAAGGTAATTGCATGGTTCACTTGCATACTTTATTGGAAGATTGGTCTATTCCCTTTGCCACGTGACTGCAAACATTTGTCAAAAGGGAATACCTTGAACAACTCTTCTCAAAAAAATAAAATTAGAGTTTCTTTTGGGTGAGTTGGGACCAATAAGATGAAGCCGGAAAATGGTGCCACATGAGTGCCACATCATATTTTTAAGACTTTGGACTCAGACTCTTAGTGTAAACTTCTTGTGTCCAGAGTTTCGCTCTTGACCAACACAATTGCTTGATTTTAGAATATCTTTGGTTTCGGATCTTCAAAATGTAAAAGCAACCTAAGCACATTAAAGTACATTATTAGATATATCTATAATGATCTAAGAATTGACAAGTGTGTTGGGCACTGGCATGCAGTCAATAGACTAGATTGCCAATGAGGATAGTGGATGACGGGTTGGCATGAGTGGCTTGTTATCCGCCTACTCGAGCTGTTTATCATACATAACCGGTCAACTCATGGAGTAATTCTTGGAATTTCGGATGATCATGTCTCCATGGATTCCACACCAAAATTGTTCTAATGTTAACACTATCCATAGTGGCAAAATTTGTTCTACCAATAATGGGATAGAATGGGGCATGACCTAATGGGTGCATTTCAAAAACATTTCAAAAACAATTTATTTTGGCGGTGTGCAATACATTAGAGCGTAGGTTTAATTACAACCACATTATGAAAGTTTTAGAATGTTCGGTCCGACAAACATGCATTATGAACAAGTTGGTTTGGCTAATTAAGGGTGGGTAATTTGGACTTATTATGTGGACAATATTGAGTTGAGCATGAACTTGGAGGAAAACAAATCCCCCATGATAAACTCCATTGCAATTAAGAAAGAGTTCTTTGCACTTAAATTACAATCAAGTACGGATTCATTGGATAAAACATTCAAAGGTGTTTGGTCAATGATAACTTGGAATCACCCCTTGAACATAAATTGTGAGAACTTGTAGTTCTAATTAAAATAGCAACTACAATGCAATGTATTGACACAACAACTTGCACAAAAAGGGCATTTTTAATGCATATTAAATTGCATAAGGATCAAACATAGCAATAGAATGTTAACAAAGAGTTTGTAGAGTTTTTGGTTGATTACCTTGAAAGGGCCAATCTGCAGTTGCCATGAAAATTTTGATGAAGCTATAGGACTATGAAGAACAACACCAAATTCAGGTATTTATTATCCCACATAGAACAATATTTCTTTGGAATTGTAGATCCCAAACAATGCGTGTTTTTATGATTTGTATTGGAACATGTGAAGTCATTCTTAGTTTAAGGAACTCTATTGTTGTTGGTTTGTGTTCTATTGCATGTAATATGATCATTCATATTATGTGTATGATAATATATGTGCAAGATGAAGTCAATGTTGGCATGGGGCCAACACTCCCTAAATATTAGCAACTACGTGGGGCCAAGGATAGCGTCTTTTTTAATGATAAAAAAAAATTGAAGTGGTTTTAAATAAAATTAGGCCCCACACAACATGTGACTTTGAGTTCACAATAATGTAGGGTGAGTCACGTGGATGGATAGACCGCTGATGAGTATTATTTCTTGATTTCCACTTGGGTTGCGCTGGTTCACCTAGGTTGGTTGTATTTTGGGTTATTTCTTGCAATTGCATTTTCAATTTGTGCCAAAAAATAAAATAAAATAATGTAGGGTGTTTTAAATCCCATGAAATTAGGTTTATATTATTTCTAAGATACCATGGTATAAAAAAATCGCAAAAGGGTTATAGTGTATACATTCCCCCATCCTGCCCATAGCGGATGAAAATTTGAGGCTAAACCGCATTGCAATGACTTGTTGGCTCTGCCTTTTGAGATGGTTTTTGAAATGAGCCAAAGTTTGGCCTTGGTTGGACAACCAACTAGAATCGGCCACATGTGGAGGATAATTATAGGGCATAGCACTCTTCCAACCACTCACTTATTGATTTATAATAAACATATGGTACATGAAAATGACTAACCCAGTCTTTCAAAGTAATTGAAAGGTACTATACAATATGCACAATTAAAAAATTACCTAATTAAACGGGTCATTGAATTGGTTGTGAGCAAGATAATACCCCCAAACAATTATACCCTTGCCGCACGTGGTTTCTATAAGTCACACCAAGTGTCAGCCTTGTGAATGTTGGTCCTTATAGTTCAAGAGTCTTTGAAGTCATTGGTGGGTTTGAGGGTTGCAAATCCTTAGCCCCAACTTATGTGGGGCATTTGAACTAGGTTCAACTCTTGCTAAGGGTAAATTGGGTTTTTGATGAGGATATGGAAATTGATAAAAAGGAAACCCGACCATCATTTTCACTTACATGGATATTTTTAACCGTCTTATACATCCAAATTTCAACCGTGCTAAAATGTCAAGTGGGAAAAGAACTAGATCAACTTGGTGGGTCCCACCCCCAAACCGACCAAGAATAGGTTCAACTGGTTGGGGCCCATCCCAACCACTTATTAGAGGGTTTGTGGAGGACATCTGCCCATTCGTTGTTTTGTGGGGCCATAATTCGTAAAGGAATTGTTTAGTGATTGTGTTATCTCGGGGAGATCACTGGCAAAAATCGTAGAAACAATGTGCGATAAAAAATAGGGTCCAATATATTCATTGTAGGTAAATTTTGCAAAAAAACGTACATATTATATAAGGGGTTGTAAAATAGTGAAACATGTTTACATGTAAAATACCATGACATATAATGGCATCTTTTATCTAGTCAGTACATGTAAAATAGCATGGAAATAATTACTAGGGGTAGGGGGTGTAGGGTAGGGTCTGTGCTAGTGGATGAAAAGTGGTATGTGTTGTGGTAGTGTGATTGTTACTTAAATGTTTAGAGAGCAATTTAGGGTGGTCTTCAGGTCCTTAAGGAAGGTTGGGTAGTCAATATCCCATACTTTGATTTCTAGATGTTAATATGTGAATGGCGGTTTCTGGGTGTGCTCAAATTGACATAGAAAACCAGTTGTTTGGAGAAGCTACATTCGAATTGTGGGATACTTACTTGATGGAATGAAAAACAACTTAAGATTACTTCAGGTCATTAAGGAAGTTTGTGCATCCAAAATGCCATGCTTTGGTTTGTCGGTGGTGATATGTAAACGTGTGTTGGAATCGTGTGTTGGAAAAAAAATGGGGTGTAAGAAACAAAATACGGTGTAAGAAAAAAATGGACATCAGTTGGGCTCCGAGAAAAAAAAAATTGAGGTAAAGTCAAAAAAATTGGTTACTTGGGGTATAAGGAAAAAAATGCAGTACAAGTAAAATAGGGTATTTTTAAACGATTCCCCAAAAAAATTATAATTACTGATAGGGTGTATTAAAATACAAGCATTTACCTTTATTTTGAAAAATACCATACCTTAAAATCTTTTTTGCAAGGTAAATAGCCCCCCGATAAATAGGTCCTGAGCACACGTGTATGCATCAATTAAAGAGGGAGTGATCTCCCCGAGTATGTTATTTACTATTCAGTGTAAGATTTTGAATGTATGATTCGGGTGTGATTTGGTTATTTTGTTGTTCAAACTTCCTACTTAAAGGAGAAAATGAGTTAGTCTCGGTCTTTAACATTATGTATTTGAAAGTAACTAAATCTAACTCTTCCTAGCGTTATTTTAAGTGGTCATGGGTTAATCAACACTCTCCCAACAACTTCATCAGTGATCAATACCAATAATATTAGTATCAAATTTCCACACTTGGCTATGGATGTTCAATGCGTAATTGGCCTCTTTAAGGGCTTAACCCCTTAGAGCCCAAGCCCAAATCTCCCAAAATAAGAAAAAAGGCCATCCCAATTCAATAACTTAGCAACAACAAAATGTAGCTCTAATGATGGATCTAACTGTACGGATGGCATGTTTCTAGTTAGGATTCTTCATAGCAGTCCACGTGTCCCAATTCAAAAGCTTATATCATAAACGTATATGAATGGAAAGAGGTGGATGCCCAAGCAAAAAAAAGTCCTTCTTGGCCTTTAGGAGTCAATTAATGCCTTCTAGCTTTTAAGATTAGGGAACTCACCGAATGTTGCCTAGACTCAAACGCCAATGGATTGCATTAGTGACCCCATTGTGCAAAATAATCTTGTGTATAAGACAAGGCAACCGCATTAGCCATGCTTGTATGTGGCTCTGATATTGCCCACAATAGGACCATGCGCCTTAAAAGTGGGCTCCATCATGCACATGTTGCATAAATGACATAAGATTCTTGCACAAAGGCAAACACGTACCAATGCTAAGTTCCACCTACCACTTACCTTTGGCAGGATACTATTTTGGTCAAGGGCCGGGAATAAACAATCCATGATTCCCAAAAATGATGATTGCAATCTTGGTTCAACGAAAACGTCCCTATGGAGCATGGCATCTCTTCTATTCAAAATGAGTGAGGGGGTCCCATAACGCTTACTAATGTTGCGGCAATGGACATGCTAATTTGAGATAAATGGACAGTGGCCATAGCCACCGCCATGCTTGGAAAAGCTGGCAAGCCAACCCATAGTTTGTATTAATGAACAATGAGAACTACACTAATTACCCCAATTATTGAGGGAGGGCTAATAGTGAGTGTGGGGACTTTGTAAAGGTGATACTAAATTTCTTTACGCTATGAAATTGGTGCCACCAAAAGATCTAGGAAGCATTGTTCATCCTGGAACTATTCTCTGAAAATACTATTCATAGCAACACTATTCACTAAAAGTACCGGCATTTGGCACTATTCATTGACACGCATGTGTTTTCATATAATGTTTTTTTTAATATTCTACAAACACCTTAGCGCACACACTAATTTTCTTGAAATCTATGGTAAATGAGCATGTATTCATGAATTTAGTGACACTCAGTAAAAATTTCAACCCTCAATAACTTTGAGATTTGGCTAAATAGTGTGTGGTTTGGGAATTACACCGTTTATGGTATTTAGTGTCACGTGCTCTATTTGCGAAGGGCCTAAACTAGATTCCTAGAGGTCTCAAAGTGTGATGTCCGCTAATTGCCATTATGATACCATTCGTCAATATAAGAACTTTTTTAAGTGAAAAATATTTACATTGTGACATTTACCGCCTCACATTGGGTGTTTGAGATGATAGTTTTGTGTTTTATTATCCAAGGGGAAGATATTATTGAGCATACCAATGGCAAATGTCATATTCACATTTAGTATGCAAAAGGAAGATATTCTTGATCATATTTATTCCAAGTGTCATTTGTGTATACTTTAGTCAACTTGTAGACCATTGTGTAACATAGAGATATACCTCATAACTTTATTGAACATACTCATGCCAAGATATTAGTAAACGCACTTTAACACCAAGTGTCATGAGGTGACACTAATGGTGAAGTTATCAATCATTAGTGTAACCTAGCATATGTCTCAAAATAGGGTACGTGACACTATTACGTGTGTGACACTAAATACCATAAACGGTGTAGTACCACCCTCACTAATTGGAATAATCAGTGTAGTTACAAATAAACCGGTTCATTTTTTTTTTCTTTTGAGACAGAAGACCGACAGACCAACGCCAAAGCACATGAGGCAGTTAATCACCTGGCAAGTTTCTGTCAAGTAGAGAGGAGATTTCATGGCCGGGAATCGAACCGCCAACCTCTTCCTTAAGATTTGTTTATCTCTCCACCATCATCCAGTAGTTTAGGGTTGTCTTGGACCATAACTAGTTTATTTTCCAAATTGCCGATTCAAAATCAAAATGTCACAAAATTAGCCGAACCATATTCAAGAAAACATTCCATATAAAGTAAAATTGTGAGGAATCACTGATAATGAGTAGCCGAATGATAATAAAGAAGTAAGCCTGATAATGACCGAGTTAGCTCCAATTTCTCCCCATTCACTGGTGTGTATCCAAGGTGGCTGACAACTTCTATATCCTCTTGAGAATAGGAGAAAACATCTTTGGAGGGAGTAAGAGCTAATATAAACACAAGTGTTGCAAAATACCTAACACCTTTTGAGGACACACAAACTCTTGACACATGTTTTACACATAAATGTAATTGTGTTGGAACTTTCGACACAAGAGTAGATTTGTGAGAGTTCTGTAGTGCCTAAATATTATGTCACAATTTACATTTCATATGCGTAACTAGACATGCTGCGAAAATTGAACCCCTGAATGAGGGTGCTTACAGTCCGATTCAGCCTGCAATAAAACCACTAGCAGGCCTACATGATGGACGAAAGCCACATGAGCCACGGGCTGTGTCAACACTAGGAGGGAGAGAGATTATGCCAACCGAAGGTTGGAGTAAATAAGAGATGCCCCTTGGACATATACTCGTGTGGAAACTCGTGAATTTATGGAGCTAAGCTATGGGGCCAAATGCTCCAGCCTTTTGGGAGTGGTCTTTTTTGGGTCAAGACTAGAAGAATATATAAAGTTTAACTTACTATCATCCTCTTGACTTCCTGAACATAACTTAATGGTACAAAAAAAGTTACAACACTCTTGTTTTTCTATGGCTTACATGGGAAATTATCATCTGATCAGAATTCTTCAGAGGAACAATCTGGCCAAACTAATTGCCCTTGTTACTATCCTTCGCATGTCCAGTCAGACGAGAGGTGGATGCTGATGTTGCAGTTTCTTCCTCACCGTCGTCAGGGAAGGTGTGAAGAGGAGGTTTCTTCCCTGCTGCCCTCAAGGTGTAGAAAAGACTCCTATGACGTGTTTTCTGAATTTTGGGAACTGTGGGCGATCTCTCAGAGGGCATCCTCGTCATAGGATCAACCATGTCCATATCAAATTGCAAATCCGAATCATTCAAGCCTGAATTCATCAAGCTCGAGTCACGCAAAACTCCACCCAGCTCAGACTCATTCTGTGAGGAGTCTTGGCACACTTGTGCCATGAGATCCACCCGACCGAATCTTGAAAGTGGTAAGGGGCGGCCAGGGGATTCGGTGTGCTCACCATGACCAGAAGCCTTCCGTTTCCTGGAGTCATCACTTGTGTTTGCGCTGTCCTCTTCTCCATCATTTTCAGGCTCTGGAGCCGTTAGTTCAAGCCAAGAGCCCTGCACCTCATTCTCAATAAGTTTATCTGCAAGGTGCAGGATCTTGGCTTCGTAACCAACAGGTAACCAACCAAACTTAATGCCTCCATAGGACTTGATGAGCGCTGTCAACATGGTCGTTTCAATATCTGAATCTTGGTCAAAACTCTTCTTCAACCAATGGTGAAATTCGGACATTTGCAATCTTTTCAGCGGGGCAACAGCCAGCCAAGCGGCAAAAAGTGCCTGGCACAGGTTTTTTTCACAAGGGATTGGGACGACGGGGAACCTTCGATTGCTGCTGCTATTTTGCTCACCACACACACAGCATGTGTGCTTCAAAACCACCAGTGCCTTTACCACATGTTTCATGAGGCCCATCAGCAGCTCGCCCTCTGAAAATTTGTATGTAGCTCTCCAAAGCTCATGTATGTGTCCACTACGCAAGTACCGGCGTACAATGTGGGGTATAAAACACGACAAGCCCACCACAGGCTTTGAAACTACAGGTTCACCAGATTCCGGATACATGATGTTTACCCCAGGGCCAGGTGACAGCCCTTGATCAGTTGAGATCCGCACCTTGCCCTCCATCAGGTTGTGCTGCACATTGGTTAGGTCGAGGAAAATCTCAATGCGGAGGGGCACTGTGAGCGATATGCCAATTGAAGCAGTAGCAATATCGTCTTCCATGAAAGAGCCCACTTGAAACCTCATTTCGATGGAACTCCTGCAAAATGACCAAACCACCAAAAGGACTATGTAAGACCCCCCTATTCAGCTAAAGCATAGCCCTATTTCGAAAGTGACTTGTGCATTATGCCTTCAGTGAGTTATTATTTAGCAACGATGGTCACACATGTTTGTCCACTAAAGGCCTTCTGTAAACACAAAGGTGATCATCGTAGAGAATGCAATCAGCTTTGAACAGAATTTTTTTCCAAATACAGTCAGGGGGGCTAACCAGTACTAGGCGTTAAAATTTCACAATAAATGCTTATATGGTGTGGATTGTCATAAATTCCTAGAATCCACTCCACTTCCCAAGACAACTGGCTAGGTGGGATCGCCAAGTCCACACATGTAGTTTCAAGGATGTTCATCTGTAAGACGATCTTGTGTGCTTCCATTAACATAATTTGGAGAGACCAAACTAGTTTTTTACAACAGAATATTCCCAGTCATAATAACTGGACATAATATGTGACCCTGGAGGCCACATAACCCAAACACCTATTTTTAATGCATCATTTTTATCCTCGTGTCTAAAATGTGATCAGACAATGATAAACTTCACCTTGCATTTACTGGGGAAAAAAGTGAGGGGATGATCTGGTACAATCAAACATGGTCAAGAAGGGGGTTGAATAATAAGAATCTTACAGCATAACTTCAATTTCGTATAGAATTGAGAGTGCGAGGATCAGCCCAACAATTGGCCCTTGCCTTCTATTTCATATTTTGAGAGGGAAGGCAGCTTAGTGAGTTCACCTTTTTCTAGTGTCGTTTCATTAATCCCTTTACCATGCTCTTCAAGGGAACGCCAGATTGGATAGACAAGCATACACGTCCACAATACCTTGGCTTCCTGTTCATTTTACGTACTTATGGTAAAGACAATACTGATCCTATTTCTCTCCGTCCTTTTTCCATTCAAGCAATTCATAACATTAAGAATACATTGTGAATCTTCTCGTGTCAGGAGCAATACTTCAGTAGATATTGATTTCGGTACCTGTCTTTATTGAATTTACACGAGCACCATTGGAGGACATTTCCATCTGAAACTGCACGCTGGATTGAGGATCGACTTATGGAGGTGATCCTTTCATCACAAGCAGGCTCCTCCAGTAATGTTCCAAGCTGGACTGTTGCAAACTTGTCCATGTTTGAAGCTACAATACAAGAAACACGCAATTTTCATGAGGGTGCAAACATGGTGAGCATCATCATTATTGTCCAGAGTTTTGACATCGAGGGGCCCAATGAATTTCAGCAGAAAGGTGACAGATAAGTAGAGAACGTTAATATACCTGGTGTTAGAAGATTCCGATCAGAGAGAGTACTAGATACTGTAGATGATAAACTCGAGCATCGACTTAAGGATCTGGTCCTTGGTTTATCTTCAGCACAAGCTTCATCCTGTTCATGAACACAAAAAATCAACTGTGTCAAGAGGGCCAATGGAAAATGCATATAGAATACTCATTAAATTGAGCAGTTCCAACAACTGCTTAATTGCTTCTGCTATATTATTTACTACAGTAGCTTTATCTCTTTGACAACATTCTCCAAAAACCACCCAGCACCAATGGACCCCTGCAGATAGCAAGTAGTCCTTACTGTTCCTTAACGCTAAAGACGACTTGCAAGTCAAAAACACTTGGATAATTACCATAGTTGTAAAATTGACAGTCTACCAAGAGAAGATGGCAGAGTAAGAAGCGCTAATCTGCTGATACCATCTATGATTTTGAGGTGATAACAAATTATAAGAAAAAAGGGCAATATTGTGACCAATGAATAAGCTCTCAGCAACAGGGATGAATTGAAGAGGTTAGCTCATACCCCAAGCACTGAGACATTAAGGTTTCTGATGTTGAATTTTGTTGAAATCCAGTCTAAAGGTGTTCAATTTTTAAATCTTAGGCAGAGGGTCTTACAAGGCTTGCTGATTCTGTCGAGCATAATAGGGCTTCAGAGCTCATCTGCAAGTTCAGGAACTCATTAACTAGTTGTGAGCACTGGTGATTCGCAAATGGATCAAGGTCCTTCAGCATTATGTCCAAGCTCTCTGCTTCAGAAAATTGGGATCCCAGAACATCATCCCCATCTCCGCCATTCATTTCAAGATTTTGTGAGGTTACATCCTCCCAACTGCTTTCAGAACCTGTTTTGCCGCCCATGTCAACTTCCCAGTGACTTCCTAACAACCGGGATCCTGGAAGCACAATCATTGCCCGGTTGACAATGTTCCAATAATCATCGTCCAATTCACCTTGTAAAGTGTCTGGGGCTGCAATGTCAGTGATATCAGGTTGGGGATGGATTGACTGTTCTTCCTTTCTTCCCTGATCTGAACACCCTGGAATGAGGTCCTCGGAGCTTAGCTCAGATCCTAAGGACACTTGTCTTGTAAGGATCTCTGAGACTCTATTGTCCTCCATCGAAAGATCATCAAATTCCTTTTCCACATTTTCAGTATCACCTTCTGCACCATTTTCTGCATCGTCATCATCATTTTCAGTATAATTTTCCACAATTTTATCGAGTGCACAATCTAAACTTTGCAAAGTAGATAATAAGACACAAAAGGTTCTACTTCACTCAATTTGGAGTTTCAAGAACTTGATGACCTGAATGCTACATGTGGGATCTTGCAGGTCTGGAGCATCACATAACCTTAGTTTAGTACTATACCGTTTTTGCAGTAATTGTCAGTATCGAAAATACAACTAGACAATGCCAAGTACCGAACACTAGATATGGGCTGACCATAAACTGCCCCTAGATTAGTAGAGGCAGCAAAGTAAGTATCAACCAACTCGATCGACTTCCTCAGTTTGGTTTTATTTGAGGCAGGTATGTATAGGTTTGCTACAAGCTGCTGCTGAATAGTTTCAAGAAATTCGTGAATCAAATCTATTAATTTTATCTTGACAAAAGTTGTAGCAAAAAAGATGTAGGATTATCAAAAGCAAGGTACGATCATTGTAACTCAACTGGGATAAGGTTCTCCTAGAGGACAGTTTAACTTTGCCACAAAAGACAGAAAAGCACCTCCAGCCTGATTGCTGATGGCCATATGAGCTCGATACATCTCATGCAGAATGTTTGCCCCAGCTCTTGCAGCTTCTGAGACAGATTCTGCTGCCAATTGACAAGCCACTGCGGTGTGCCTCACTTGCTGGCGCAGCCACGCAATACTCTCCTTGTTTGAGCGGTCCATTTGGTCTTCCTCCATCGTCTATTTGATACAATGCAAACAGAAGCACATCCCAATATGAAAAATTGCAGTTCATCACATTTGACAAAAAGCATTCGTGAATTACAATGACACTCCTCACCCACAACACTCATCAGAAGATTCTGGTACGATTGGCAGATGGTGTGAATACTACTGGACAATACCAGAAATATAAATCTCAGGTAATTGGCATTTCACGACTTGCAGTCACGAGAAAATTGATTGTCAACCATCCCATTCATTTTCAAACTATAAAAAGAATGGCATGTTTGCAGTTTAGCGGTACAACCCAATGTTCCTTAGGGTGTACCTGGGTTATTCCTAGAATCACAAGCTTTTCAGCGGGTGCAATCACACACAGATAAGAAGAAAATGAAGGAATCAACCAAAAAGAATTTTCTATACTTTACAAAGATGAATCTCCCACCCATAGGGGTGAAGTACTGTATAAGGCTACAAAAGAGGCTGGTGAGTCTTCTGTTTGAAATTTAAGCTAAATGGACCATATGTGAGAAGCACATCTTAAGTAGTCTGGAGAAGAAGAGAACCTGCTCAGCATCGAAGTTGTCTTCAAAATTTGGATCCTCTATCGTCTGTTGCATAACTTGTTTGTATGCAAGGTAATGACCACTGAAAGTGACCATTGCATCAAAAACATCTGCAATTTCTCGTGCCTTGCATAAGGATGTAATACAGCTTCGTAAAGGCACACCTAAATTCTCTGTTAAAATCTCTGCTTGCTTCTTTTGTGAGACGGTTCGTCGAAGCTTGCCAGGTGCAGATGTTGCAAAATCTGTAAATGTAGAAGTCACACTATGAGCACATAATAGAAATTAGGATGTCATCTGTTTAACAGTTGGCTGTAGAGAAAAAATCAGAATATATGGAAAGACAACCAGACTCTCGTGTTCAGTTATATACCTCAACATTTTACAGATGAAAATATTAATGAGTTTATTCAATACCATGGACACTGACAGCATTTCTAACCAGTAAAATAATGCAGATACAATTCCTCCTTGAGAAACCTAGAGCAGCTGCCAGTGTATGAATATCAGGTCACAAGGACCTGAGACGTTTCATACTGTTGACCTGAGAAGTACGAGCCTAAGGTTTGCAATGCCTGTTTCAAGTGACACGTCTTGCAATACTGTTTTATTGACAACATATCCTAGTTAGACAAAACAACAAGACTGAAACTAATGATCTCCAGTGATGTCAAGTAACTACCTTGACATATGTTTCCGAAATACTTATATGAAGTTTGTAGTTTTAGATTCTTGAATTCTTGATTCAAGTTTCAAAAGATAATTTGCTGAGTTATTAAAGCATAAATGTAGGCCTCCCCATATGAACCCTCCAACAATGTTAAGAGAGGTTGGCTGGATTTGCACTTATAGAAAAAATTCTTCTGTGTTATAATCCACTTAAGATGCACAACAACAAAAGCACACAAGAACACACAAAGAACACACACTAAGGACCTTGATGCTCCGAGTTTCCCTCCAGATTATAGATTAAAAGGTCAAACACATTGTTCAACAGAATTTAGGTCTGAAAAGGAAGAAGCAAGAAACTAAGGTGAAGTCACACATACCTTGTGAAATGAACAAGTTCCTCAGAAGACTACTGAGTTCACCATTCACAATTTGGCGGTCAGCTTGATGCTCAGGGTGAATTGAAGTTGATGGCAGTCCGATGATATCCTTGAACCCTAGTTTATCCAGCTCTTTGCTACTAGGACAAAGTTCAACACAATGAGAGCCCGATGGAGAGATGAGTTCCACTTTGAAAGTAGAGTCCGTCACAAGCAACCAGCCTTGGTTATTACTTTCGCAGTAACCAACGTAGCTGGAAGGCGGTGTCAATATCCACTTCAGCTCTCCGATCCCTATAGTCACTGCGCTAAGCTTGTCTCCCAGTTTCAGCCACGCCTCCTGGGCAAGATTAGTCCCACCTCCCAAGCAATCCCATGCGCAGCTCGTAGCTGTTGATTGCCAGATCGCAAAGTCCAGTTGCAGCTGGTCTTCAACATCCGCCTTTGATTGACGAGTATGCGTGTTGATGTTCATGGTGTCACCCGCTACCTGTAGCCGAAAGTTCCTCGTCATGACGTCCGATCCTGCTGGTTTCACACAATTTTCCCTTAGGTCTTCTTCCTACGATGGCTATGAACTTTTAGTGTAGCCTCTTCAGGAACCACGAGAGTCAAGATTTTACTAATCAGCTTCCTCTGAATCGTGGCCAACTTTGAGTATAATCCTAAACAACATCCATGCACAGCTTCTGCTGATCCCAATTGAAGTCATCCGCAGATTTCGATGTCTCTAGATATGGCCGTAATTGAAGTGAATGTCGATGATGTAGCTGAACCGACAGCTTGTCAACGTGTGAACTAAATCCTTCGATGTACGTCTTCGCCTTGAACCCGTGTCTTGCTAATCTTAAGGTTCGGCTACACCAATTTACCAACCCTAGACAGCATATGCTGTTCATGAGGAACGAGGTCCATCAAGCCGTGAGGTGATAAGCAGTTGATCCACACGGCATATTGTTGCAATTATACGATGTATGGTCAGACGAGCAGAGCCTGCGAAATTGAAAGCAGAAAGATTAGCAGATGCTTTGAAAACAAAACACCTAATTCGTAGCGATATTCAACTCGCCAGGACAACAACCTCATTATCACCTCCAATTCCAAAAGTAAAGTCTCCACAAGGGCAAGAGAAGCCATGATACCCAAGCCATACAACAACGGATCCCGGACGCTTCTATAAGACCCCTTGAGAAGCTGTCGGTAACTTTGAGAAGCTGTCGGTAACTTCGAGGAGCGTGCTACGACAAAATGCCTATCTCTAATCGTGAACAATTCTTAAGCGAATGCTTGCTCTGCCATGAGCCGGCGGTTATCTATCTATCTGCGATTTCGAAATTCTTTTGAACTAACTTGTTTGACTGAGATCTTTTATTTGTCCTTCACCTCCGATTTCTTCCAAGACCTATACAACATGTGCTCCTTTTTATCTTGAAGAAGAAGCTTGTCATTCATGCTTGCTCCTACAAGAGCCGGCGTTTATATTTATCTACAAATGTTAAGATTTTTTTGAACTGACTCGTTTAACTGAGATCTTTTATTTGACATTCGCCTCCAATTTCCTCCAAAATCTATACAACATATGCTCCCTTTTGTCTCGACGAAGAGGCCCGTCATTCATTCATGCTTTTATCTTCTAAATTCGGCATTCTTCTGAATCAAAGAATTTCTTTTGAACTAACTCGTTAATGGAGATCTTTTGTTTGACCTTCATCTCCAATTTCCTCCAAGACCTATGCAACATGTGCTCCATTTTGTCTCGACGAAGAGGCTCGTCATTCATGCTTGCTCCTACAGGAGTTGGCATTTATATCTATCTATCCATCTGTTTATCTACGAATTTGGACATTCTTCGAAACCAAAGAAATTCTTTTGAACTAATTCGTTCAAATGAGATCTTCAATTGTCCTTCACCTCCAATTTCTTCCAAGACCTATACAACATGGGATCTCTTGTCTCCGCTAAGAGGCTCGTCATTCATGCTTGGTTGCTCCGACAGGCTCTGACGTTTATATCTATCTATCTATCTATCTATCTATCTACGAATTTGAACATTCTTCGAAATCGAAGAAATTCTATGGAACGAACTGAGATCTTTTATTTGTCCTTCACCTACAATTTCCTCCAAGATCTATACAACCTGTGCTCCCTAAAGACAGGCCGGACCTTGTTTCAAATGTAAGAAATCACATAAGTGTTTCTGGAATCACTCAAGACGAGTTTGATGACCAGAGAGGCTAAGACGGAGTCGAGAGACGAGTGATGAGAAACTGTCGGTAAAAGCACTACATCGTGTCTGTAATGAAGAAGCACCTTTCTCGCCAGATAGAGACACGCATAAGGAAGAAAACGACAGCACCGTTCACTTCCCTGAACACCTAAAAACACGAATTGCAAAACATTCTACATTGCTGATGATACAATGTTCTCTAAGATGCCAATGCTCCAACATACATCAATTTCTTTTACTGCTGCAAGAACTCCACAACTTCCAAGTATAATTCTCGAAAAATAAGGATTCAAGACAAGCGCACTGCCAACGTCATCGACCAAATATCTCTCAAGTAACTTAGAAACTCCAACGCAGGTGTAGATCAAGTCACTGTTGCTCAAGACACAAACCACAACAAACAAAACACAGTGCCTACTCACTTCCTGCACCAGGATTCACAAAATTCACAGCAAACGACAGCATCGTACACTTTCCTAAACATCTAAGAACACAAATTATAGAAAACATCTTCAACACGTATTATACATTCCCTAAGATGCCAATGCGCCAACTTTACATCAATTTCTTCTAAATATGCACGAACTCCACAAAAGTAAGCGTAATTCTCGACAATCTCACTGCCAACGTCATGCACCTATTAACTTAACTCCAAATTACGTGCAGTTCTAGTCAATGTTGCCCAAGACAAAAATCACAACAAACACACGACAGAGCTGCACACTTCCTGCCTGCACCAGGTTTGGAAATATTCACAGAAATCCCTCGCACATAACCTACAGCCAATCCAGTAAAAGCTCTTGTGCACAACACTAATAATTCTTCCATTGTCCAAGCGTGCACAGGCCAGTTTCTTCGCCCTACCTTGCTCAACTCTGGACCATTTTTCACACCGACTGGCTCGAAAAAAAGCGTGGCAAGGCACCATTCTTATGAGGAGTAGCTGAGGGTGGAAATTGTAGAGGGATGCAGCGTGGACCGATGTCGGAGTTGAGATCCAGAGCTTTTTAGTGTAAGTTAGACGTCGGAGGCTGGAAGTCAAGACCAAATACGACGGATGCTTCGACGAAGTAAGTCGCATTAGGGAACCTCACTCGGCACTTGGAACAGGGCTCATCTTTCTGATTGAAAACCCTTTTGGGTAGCGGGTGCCTCGTGGGGCTCCTCGAAGCAATGAACGGGGAAAACCGACAGCTAGTTGCAGATGACCGGCTTTGAGTTTAAGAAATAACCAGTTGAAGTTCAAGACTTCAGGAAAATTACCGATCGTTTTAGAGGAATCTATAGAATCTATTGTATATCTTACATTAATAAAGAACAACCCAAAGATCACAACATGTAAAGGATTGGCCTTGGAAACACTAGGATTTTGACCGATTATGCCAATACATCTCTCTGGACACTGCTTCGAATGAGTCACACTTGAGTTGCCTAATACTGACACTATTGTTTTTCTTTCCTTTATTGGAAAGCGAATGGATTTTCTTTGAATTGGGAAACACAACTTTGCTAAGTAAAATAGACTTCATAGAGAAACACTCCATCTACATGCAATATGAAGAAGACAATACACAACAGACTAAGAGCAAAGGATCCGTGCTTGATATTGACATTATCGTATAAATGTGGTTTGGCTTCCCAATTCATTAGGCAATTGCACTTGAAAGGGGTTAGCTACCCTTAAAAGAAAAGCATACTAACTATGAATTTGAATATCTAGGTACACCCCAAAACAAAGCTACATAGCTTTGCACACTATGACACGCACCTTTAAGAGTCGCCCAACGATGCTATCCCAATGAACATCCAGATGTAATACTCGGGCAATTCTTTCACTCTACAAAATTCTTACACTACGAGAAGATCAACCAAGAGACAGGTATATCCAACAAATTTCTAAATCACCATTTGTTTTGATGTTAGCTTCAAATTCATAACCATAAGGGAAGCAAGAGATGTACTAAGAGATACCCATGCACATAGCATCTTTAGAACGATGGTAAGGAAAAGTTATTACACCGGGACGTAACATGAGTACATAAACCTTTCAAGCTCGAAGTATTCAAAGACTTTGCATTTCTTATTCTCATCACTGAAGAGGCCATGACTCCATCTTGAGTCAAAGGATGATCTACCACCATGAGAAGATTAAAATAAGCATCACGAGAAACAAAAAGAGCATTGTATCTTTGAAGCTCCGCATTAGTACAACTCTCATAATCAACAAACTTTCCCCCAAAAAAAATACAAACACCTATTGTCATTGACATCAAGGAGAAATTTGGTGATGACAACATAGTAGGGTTCAACTTCAAAAATCATGCAAAATAAGTAGACAGGACGGTGCCAACGCCACCGGCTACACCAAATGGTTCCACAAGACCATTTATATGTTTCATAGGTGTATTAACTTTGTCGCTCATAAAGGAATATTGATAGCGTGAACCCCAACAAGATCGCACTTCGCCTAGCTTAAGCACTGATAAGGAAGCCAATAAACTCAACAATTGGAAATCACAATCAACGCTAACACTAATCCAGCCTTAATGGAGAAACATTTTTTAAGGCCATGTAAGAATGGGATGAGAAGATTGATGACCAATTCACAAAAAAATTCACCTCAATCAACCACAACACCAATGCAAAGATAGAGGCGGCAATTGACACCCTAACTCATCACACCTCCAACATCCATGAAATCCTATGAAACATGGTTACAAAGTTCCAAATGTCACAACAATGACTTCATGCAATCACACAAATTCTTGCCACATCTCTCCCGAACCTCTACAAAAGCCTCTTCATCACCAATCATCAAGGTCCAATACTTTCATAAATACCTCACATATGGAAGGTCATCCACTACAAAGCAGTTTTTGTTGTCCTTGAGTGCATATGTATTTTGTGTATATCTAGTTTGTATTGTGGATTTTTGAAGTTGCTTTGTGGCTAAACCACATTGCAATGAATTATTGGTTTTGTCTTTTGAGATGGTTTTTGAAATGAGCCAAAGTTTGGCCTCGGTCGGACAACCAGCTAGAATTGGCCATGTGTGGAGGATAATCATAAGACATAGCACTCTTGCGACAAACCACTTGTTGATTCATAATTAACATATGGTGCATGAAAATGACTCACCCTAGTCTTTCAAGAGAATTGAAAGGTACTACATAATATGTGTCGTAGCACGGTGGTAACGTATTCAGTTAATTAACCTAATTAACGCGGAAAACGTCAAAACCGCGCCGAGTTTGTTCCCACGAAGAACCTGCGGTCGTTTACAAGACAAGAGAGAGGAAATCGTTGATGAACACACACACACACAAGAAACACCATAAACTAAGATAACACAAATCGGATTAAGAAATCCGGGATATTACGGAAATCATAGCACGAAAATTTCCGCCTTCCCGGTAGTGGACCGAAGTAGGGAACACAAAACAAAGTATGGACAAGCTCCCACCATAGAGTAGTAACAACAATAGACTCAGCGTCCCGAATCCATAGTATAACAACTATATACACTCCATTCTAAGATTCCTTATTACGGGTCATGACTTCCGGGATAAGGTTTCCGCGATAGAGGTAGCGGATTTGACTTGTATTTCCACTATCCGCTAGATTTTTGACCGTGTCACAAGGACAATAATTCTAGTGTTTTAGGCTAGAATGCTCAGAGAGACTTGGTAGTTGTTCATCAGGATCTCGCCCTTTGGGTTGATTTCTTAGGGTTGTCTCCCTATCTCCACTTCCTCCGCCTAACTACTACTCCCTTAGATTGGTGTTATGATGGGGGCAGCCCTCCCTTGGGAAGGAGTCCCACTCAAGTATCCGACGCGTGCCACCCCCTTTGACGGGGGAAAAGGTGGAGGAAGTTTTGGGTCTACAAAACCAGCATGATCCGCTTTCCGTGATGGCACAGTTTCCACTATACCACACGCGGAAACCGAATCCTCCCTCGAGAGAGGTGGAAACGCAACATCCGCGTCCTATCTTCACAATGGGTAGCTTGTGCTGCTCCACCGGTCACACAAGATAGGACCTAAGGTCTGTTGATTTCCGTGACGGCGGGGCTAACATAGGGATGGGGCTACCACGCCTACCATCCGCGGTGGGAACCAAGCGCCAGTCGCGGCAGGTGCATGAGTGTTCTAGACCATTCCGTTACTGCTGATCGGTGTGATCCACCTCCAGGTCACGGCAAGCGGAAGGCGTAAACCAGAACCCTCCCCCTACTATTGGACATGTCTATCCACTGCTACTCATTGTCGGTCCCTAGTTGGACGGAGTAAGTGGGGAAGAACCTACCGTGTGTGCGGAACTCCCCTTGCCCAACAACCCCACGGTGGGGTTCTTTCCCCTTGCTCGTCCAATCATTTCCGCCTTTCCGTGCTTAAGATTCCTCCGCCCATCACCTGCTCACACAGGGGCGTTTTAACCACACGCACCTTGGGGTGTTACTGACCCCCTGTCCTATCACGGAATACTAACCTAACTAACCTACACAGTGATAGGGAATGGCGGAAAACTCGGAAACCTCAAGTACGGAAAGGAGGGACCACTTGCATTACACATGGACTTAAGACTCAACTCATACCGAAGGCGAAGTGAAGCATAAGGTCTGAATTGAACAAAAGAACACTTGCATTGCAAAATGATGAGAGAAACACCGAAGTGTTCTCCCTTTAAAACCAAACTAACACCCACATGCCATGGTTTCCATGCTGGAAATCGCGGGCCACGTGGCAATCCTGACAATCCACCTCATTGAGAGGTCAGGCCCTAAACAAAGAAAATGACAAAGCACACAACTCGGGGCCACCTAACTACTTGCCCAAAACAAACCAAAATGGAATCCTAACTAAAATCTACTCCTTATCCTTCCGCTTCTTCAACTTGGCTTCCTTCTTATTTTGCTTCCGCTCCTCGCGGCGGTCCGCACTGTCAATTGCCAAAGATGGAGCACGTGGTGGTGGCACTGACACCTCGTGTCCATCGGGTCCGAGAATCACTCCCACGTGGTCCGCCGTCCCCGCAACATCCGGTGCCAGTGGTGCGGACAGTTGGTTGCCCGGCGGAAATCCCGGAGCAAGAATTGCAAGTGGCGGCGGATCCCGGGCAACCACTTGGAAGTCCGTGGTAAGGCTCGGTGTTGTCACCTCGGCCATGTGGCAATCATCCCGGGTTTCCTCTCCAACCGTGGCGGAAACTGGGGTGGCATTGAGAACCACCACCTCGGTGGCGGAAACCGGCGGGACCGTGAGCGCCGTGATGTCCTCCACCTGGTCCACCTCTTCCGCATGTGGGTTTCCACCTTCTACCGCGGCACCTTGAATTTGCCCCATGTCATGAGGGGTCAAGTCCGAGTAGCTCGATGAGGACTCCCCTTCTTCCGATGACTCAACTACGTCGGGAAACAACTCCGTGCAGCTAGCAATGAGGGCCTTCATTGCTCTCAAAGATGCGTCCATCTTACTCCCTTGATCCATGATGAAAGTAACCAACTTCGACCCGGAAACGTGGCCCGCGTTCTTCAATTCCGCGTCGAACATCTTGGCTTTCCACCACACGTTCCCCGGGATTTCTACCATATCACTCAATTTTTGTACCGTGAGAGTGGTATCTTTTACCCGCTTAAGGAGCTTCTCTCGCTCCGCCTCCAACTTCCGCACTCGCTCCTCGGTCTTCCGCTTTTCCGCAGTAAGGTGGTCCACCTTACTCTCCAGCTTCCGCAACCGGCGCGGATCTTGGATGGCCTCCTTTATTGCGGCAAACAAACTCTCCCGCGGCGGGTTGCCCACCAATTCCCCTACTTGGTGCATTTGCAGCTCATAGTCCACAATCCGGGACCGTACTCCCTCCAAGTCGCGGATAATGGAGTCCACCGGATTGTCCTCCAAGGGAAAGGTGGAGGTTCCACCTCCTCCGGGTTTGGTGGCGGACTTGGTCCGCGTCGCACGATTCCCCAACATGAGTTTCCGCTTCTTGGTCGCAGGCCGCTCTCCACTGCTCAACTCCACTATGTCTTCCTCCTTCGGACCCTCGTGGCCCATCTCCGGCTCCGAATCGGTAGTCTGGAGTTCCCGCATGAATTGGTGCGACGTCCATTGGGTTTCCTCTTCGTCAGTGAGTAGGTTTCCGTGTGCGTAAAGGTGGAAGAGGAAAGGCCCAATGTAAGAAGGGTGGCCGCGTTTGGTGTTGGTTGCCAACTTGTGCACCAACTCTCCGATGATGCTTCCCCAATCCACCACCTTCTTCTCAGAGTACGCAAGAAGCAAGGTGGTGGCGAGAGTAAGAGTGATGTTATAGGGCTTCTCCGGGCTAAAGATAGGCACAAGAAAAGCTAACATCCTCCTTTCCCTCTCGTTTTTACAATCCTTCACAAAGTAGCCATACTTAGGGTCCAACCTAGAGGAGAATTTATCCCTCGTACAATCCTCTCGTTTAGTGGCCATGCCTTCCCCTCCCGGTTTGAACCCGTAAACGCCACTCCAAAGTTCCGCATTCCACCTATCCGGTCGGCCCCGGATGGTGGAAGCGTAAACGCGGTCCACCTCCCCGGTGACCAGTTCCCTCACCATATCCTCACTCCGCACTCTCCACGATTTCTCCCACAATCCGAGGCAGCCCATGCGTCTCAAATCCGCCTCCAACTCGTTGTTCTCCTCACGGTCGGAGGGGGTGACCACGTGCACCTTGCGGAGGGCTACCTGCTTCTCCGCGGTCCGCTTCCGAGTTTGGGTCGCCATGGCGGTTGCGGCCCGCTCTAAGGTTCCCAAGCCGAAAATGGAAACCTTAACACTAAACTAATTTAATGGTTTTAGCTACTTTAAGGATTCAACTCTTTCTACTCGATTTTAAATAGCACACCTAACAATCTATCTATAAAGTGTTTAATTTATGATCTTTTACTTTGTCAAACCTATCTTTTAAACGTAAAGTAAGGTTACTTAAGAACTTTAAGTAAAAGTGGGCCGCGACATCACCCCTTTTTCACAAGGGAGCGTCCCCGCGAGCGTGTGGAATCCTAATCCTCTCAATTGCCTAATGCCATCGCTCAATTGCATCGCTCAATTGCATCGCTCAATTGCATCCTTCCATTGCCTAATTCCATCTCTCAATTGCATCGCTCAATTGCATCCTTCCATTGCCTAATTCCATCTCTCAATTGCATCGCTCAATTGCATCGCTCAATTGCATCCTTCCATTGCCTAATTCCATCTCTCAATTGCATCGCTCAATTGCATCGCTCAATTGCATCCTTCCATTGCCTAATTCCATCTCTCAATTGCATTAATTCCCCTCTCAGCCTTTAATGCCCTTGAAGTGCCTCAATGCTCTTAAACCCTTAATTCCCCTCTCAACCTTTAATTGTTGCTGCTGTTTGCAGCCTGCTGTTGCCTCTGTCTGCAGCCTGCTGTTGCTCCTGACTGCAGCCTGCTGCTGCTCCAGCGACCTGCTGTCTGCGACCTGGGTTGCTCCAGCGGCCTGTCGCCTACGACCTGGGTTGCTCTTGCGACTTGTCGCCCCTTCAGCAACCTCCTCCCACAGCCTCTCCAGCGGCAGACCTCTCCACCAGCCTCCAGGAACGTCCGAGATAATGAGGGAGGTTTTCCCCTCCCTCAGGCTTTATTGGGCGTGGAATAGGTTTCCACGCTGCCCGGGCTGTCTCGGGCAGCCCGAGGAAAATGCTACTTTTGACTAATGGACCCATTCCCAAAAATTTAAGCCATTCCGAGCATATCCGTTCCGGATTAGTTTAGTTCCGCACTTTCCGGGGGTCGGTACAATTTGACACGGGAACCGTTGGTTTTTGTTTCGAGTAGGTTCCCTTGTAAATCCTTCAATTGTAAAGATCCATTATCAAAAACTTCGTCTACCACAAAAGGGCCCATCCATCTAGTGTGTAACTTACCGGGAAAATTTCGATAGCGGCTATCGTAAAGGAGTACCATTTTGCCCTCCGTAATTCCGTTTTCTGTTGGTATCTTCTTGTCGAAAGCCGCTTTCCTCTTCTCCTGGACTTTCCGCGTTCGTTGAAGTGCTTCTCCTCGAGCTTCCTCTAAGGCTTCAATTTCCTCCAAGCGGTTGTCTAGAGACTCTACCCGTTCACCATTACGGAAAGCTATCACCCTTAGGGTTTCGATTTCCGTTTCTATGTTTTGCAATACCTCTTGTCCAAATACTAAGAAATACGGACTTCGCCCTGTGGTGGTTTTGTGAGAGGTGTTGTAAGCGTAAACTGCAGAATGCAACTTCTCATCCCAATCCGTTTTGTGGGCGGACACTACCTTTGTGAGGATGTTGCCCACTATCCCGTTCGCTCTTTCCGTGAGACCATTCGCTTTTGGATTATAAGGAGTGGTCTTTCGATGTTTGATGCCATACCTTGTTGTGAGGTTTGAAATCACTTCATTCAAGAAGTGGGTTCCTCTATCGCTGACCAATTCTAAGGGGCATCCAAATCTCATCATGATCCGTTCAAACAAGAAAGAGGCGGAAGTGTGAGCATCATTTCGGATGGTGGCCCGCGCTTCCACCCACTTGGTGGCGTAATCCGTTGCCAAGATGATATACCTCCGCTTCTTCCTACTGATAGGTAAGATGGGTCCAATAAAATCCACTCCCCACTTTTCGAAAGGGGCTATGGGAATTATTGGAGTAAGCGGCCAGTGATTCCGCGTTTTGGGATTCCCCGTTCGCTGACACGGATCGCAACTTTGAATGAAGAGTTTCACATCCCTACGAAGGTAGGGCCACCAGTAGCCTGCTGCTCGGATCCGTCCCACCGTGCTCTGGACCGCAAAGTGTCCACCCACCGGATCTTCATGCAAACTCCTAATGACTGGTTTCCGCTCTCCGGGCTCTAAACACCTTCGAAGTTGCTCATCTGGACCGATCTTGAACAAGACACCCCTGATCAAAGTATAAGGAGCAACCTTATACTGGAATACCACTTTCTCTTCTCTACTCAAGCTCTGAGGGTAAGTATGGGAAGTAAGATATTCTCTTATATCACGGAACTCTGGATCCATCTCGACTTCCGTCCTAAAGACGTTTCGTTCCCTGGATAGAGCACAGGTACTTTCCGTGATTGGGATTTTTACACTTTCCATTACTGGTTCTATTTCCGAGATATCTTCAGCTTCTTCCCCTTCCACCACAGCCTCCGCAAATTCGTCAGGGAATTCAGCTTGGATATCCTGCATTGCTTCCTCTCCCCTTATCCTGGAAAGGTAATCCGCGTTTTGGTTGGCTTTTCCGGGTTTCACCACTACCTCATAGTTGAACTCCTGAAGCAATAGTATCCACCTAGCAATCCGACCTGAGAGGTCGGGCTTGTTGACCAAATACTTGAGGGAATTATGATCCGTGTGGAAAATGGTCTTATATCCCAACAAGTAATGTCGGAACTTCTTGCAAGCGTAAACCACCGCCAAGGCTTCCCTTTCCGTGGTGGTGTAATTCTTTTCCGCCGCGCTCATTTGTCGACTTGCAAAGTAGATAGGCTTCTCACCACCCTCACTTCCTTCTTGCCACAAAATAGCACCTAGACACCACCCAGATGCATCAAGTGTAACATGGAAGGTCTGATCCCATCTAGGAGGTGAAAGGATAGGTGCAGCTGCTAGCTTGACCTTCAACTTTTCAAAAGCCGCTTGCCGTGTAGCGGTCCACACAAATTCCGCGTCCTTCTTTAGTAACTCCGTGAGAGGGGAGGCGAGTTGGGCATAGCATTCTATGAATCTTCTATAGTACCCTACACATCCTAGAAAACCCCTTATTTCCTTCACGTTCCGTGGAGCTACTAATTGAAGGATAGTCTTTACCTTGTCCATATCCACATGGAGTCCTTCCTTGCTCACAATGTGCCCTAACAAAACTCCTGATACCATCCCAAAGAAACATTTTCCGGGGTGCAACTTGAGGTTCGTCTCCCTACACCTCTCAAAAGTTTTCCGTAAGTATCCTAGATGAGTTTCCGCGTTACTAAACACGGCAAAATCATCAATGAATACTTCTAGGAAATCTTGGAGAAAATCTATAAAGATGTCCATCATTAGACGTTGGAAAGTTCCAGGGGCGTTGCACAACCCAAATGGCATTCGATTGAATGCGAAAGTCCCCCATGGGGTGGTAAAAGTGGTTTTCAGTTGGTCCGTGATTCGGATGAAAACTTGGTTATAACCCGAGAATCCATCCATAAAGCTAAAACACTCTTTACCCGCCACGTGGTCTAACACCATATCTATGAAAGGTAGCGGAAAGTAATCCTTCTTGGTTGCCGCATTCAGCTTCCGGAAATCTTGGCAAACTCGGATTTTAACTTTCCCATCTTTTCCCACTTTCTTGGGTACCACTACTATGGGGGAAACCCATTCCGTGTTATTGACCGGGTAAATGAATCCCGCCTCCAATAGCTTTTCCAATTCCTCCTTCACCATCGCGGAATACTTGGGGTTGAGGCGGTATTGGCGTTGTCTCACCGGTTTTGCTCCCTCCATAAGTTCGATTCGATGTTCTCCAAGTGAAGTAGGGATCCCTGTTAAATCAGAAGGTTCCCATGCAAAAATATTGGAAAACTCCGAAAGTAAGCTCATGTACTCCGCCTTTTCCGCCTCAGCCAAGCTCTTACCGAGGTGGAATGTCTTTCCGGGTTGGACCTCCACTGCTTGGTAATCCTCTGGGGATACTACCGCTTTTACTCTATCCGCTCCATCGATCACGGAATCTGGAAGTTCTCCCCATTGTGGTGGGGTGCGGATGTTTTCCCCCTCCTGAATGGGTAAGTTTCCTCCCCTAATCTGCTGATAGATCCATTCTTGAGTAAGAGGGAATGATTGCTCACCCAAGGACCTATCTTCAATACTTGGCGCTGAAGTTTCCGCGATGCCATTTTCCGTGATTTCCGTGGCATCCTCCATTATGCCTTGTTCTTCCACCGCATCCAGAAATCCGTAATCCGCCTCGGTTTGATCTTTAAACGTCTTCACCAAATATGCCATTGAAGAATCCTCCTCTTCTTGGTCAGACCAATCAGACGTGTATCCATCCGTGTCGCTTGTCTCTCCCAAATTCTCCTCATGTTTCCAGGGTAGGGGAAAAGGTGGATTCCCAAAGGTGAATTCTTTCTTTCCCCAATCAACTCGTACCTCTGCAAGATACAACCAAGGCCTCCCTAGAAGCAAAGGGAAGGGTCTACCAGTATCTATTTTAAGAATCACGTAATTGAGGGGGTAAGTGGTCTCCCCTATCTTGGTAGGGATCCGAGTCAACTTTCCTAAAGGTACTACCCGGGATTGGTCCGCCATCCTAAGGACTTGGATGGTGGGCTCAAAAACGGTGTACCCAAGGTCATTGGCCGTGGTCTCCAACATTATATTCACTCCAGAACCTCCATCTACCGGAACATTCGGGATTATGCACCCATCTATTTCTACTGCTATTTCCGGAGCACCATAATCTTCTATCGCGGAAAAGTTGACCGCTACGGGTGGAAGGCGGATTCTCCTACGCCGAGGGCGGATGTAGGCTTCCCTTACTTGTTTTTGATAATTTGCATTATCATGGAGCAATTGTCCTATGGTAACGTTGGCCTTTTGATCCTTGATATCTTGGAGAATGTCATACTCATCCACTCGTATTGGCTTGTTCTCCCCTATGTTAGTGGTCTCTCCTGAAAATCTAACTCTCCTAATTGGCTCTACTTCTATTTTTTTGTTTTCCTCTAGTTCCCTTTGAACTTCCATGCTAACATCCGGAAATGGGTTGTCCACCCCTTTTTCCGCGTTGACTATGGGGGATTCTGATTCGGAGGAGGAACTAGGTTTCCGTTCTTCTCTTTTCCGTGAGGGTTTCTTTGCATTTCTCCTTGTGTGGGTGGAACTGCGGGTACTCACTCTTCTTACTACCGGCTCCTTGAAGGGGTGTGGTCTAGATTCCCTGATAAACTCCCTGTCCCGGTCCGCCACACCTTCATGTATGGTTTCCGCGCTCGGCAGCAGCTCCACCCCCTCACATCACTTGTCCTGATTTTCCACCCCCTCCGTGCGTCCATAGTTCAGAGCAGTTTGCTCCCGCGGCGGAACCTCAACCTGCTTATAAACCGGCCTAGGTTGTTGGGGTTGTGGACATTGGGGCATAGCATGCCCATATTGATGACAATTTTGGCATGGTAGGCCTAATGGGGCCCCTTGGCCACCCACCTTAGGATGTGGACATACGTTGGCATAATGGTCAGGTGCTCCACAATTATAACAAACACCCGTAGGGCGATCGGGGTAGAGTGGGTACCTTGGCGGTGCGGGGGGGAGATAACCTCTTCCCGCCCCTAAGCGCGGAGGTGGATTTGCGGGCCGGTACCCAGAGGAGTTTCCCCTACCATGGTTTGACACGACCTGATAGACGATTGGGCTTTCCTCCTCCTCTTCGACTTCCTCTGCCCAGAAAACGGACCCCTCTTGGTCCACGAACCGTACCCTCCTAGTTGTTGATTGGTTGCACTCATGTGTATAGTGGCCTGATTGGCCGCACTTGGTACACCATATGTTGGATCGAATTGTTGGAACGGTCCGCCTTGGCTTGCGATTCTCTGCTAAATTTACCTTGATGGCCTCCAACGACTGTTGTATACTCTTCATTAACTCCTTGGACTCCTTCTCGACCTTTACCTCCTTGTATTTTCCGTGATTGCTCCTTTCCGCGTTCTTCACTGCGGATCGCCTTGGTGGCGTATCTTCTCGATCACCACTCGAAGTTTCCGTGTCAGAAGAGGACGTGGAACTACTGGAAGAGGAAGAAGCGGAACTTGAAGAGTACCTTGACCTCCTTCGGTGTTTCCTTCCACTCTTGCTAGAAGAAGCTCGGTGTTTTACGCTTTTACCTCGTACTGACTTCCTTAGGGATTGGGCGGAGTTCTCATAATTTTGGGCCGCCTCCATCGCTTCCGCTAAGGTAGTGGGCCGGGACTGCCGAATCTGGAATCCCATTTCCTCTGGGAACCCTGCCACATACCATTCCACTTGTACACTCTGAGCGATGTCGGTGGTAAGCTTTTGGATAAGCCCCTTCACTCTTTGCCCATACCTGCGGACTGTTTCTTGTGGCTTCATGGTCATCTTGCTAAGCCGCCCCAAGGCACGTGCTTCCCCACCTGCCTCACGGAAAGTGCGGAGGAAGAGGTTAGTGAAATCCTCCCAATCCGCTCGCACGGTCTCGGATACATCTTGGAACCATTTCAAGGCTTCCCCTTTAAGCAAACCTTGAAAAATCCTCCTCTTAGAAAGCGCATCCTCTTGGTTAGCCAAAGTCGTTGCTTCAAACTCCACAAACCAATCATCCACATCTTGGCTACCATCTCCTTTGAATCTAGAATACTTGAGACGCGTTACCGGAGCCATCTCGTGGATGTCGTTGTCCGAATCACTAGATTCGGAAAGTTGCTGGCCTTCAAGATCGCTTTCAATTTCCACCACGACCGCGTCCTCCTCCGCGTCTACTTCCGCGTTAGTGCCGATTTGTTCTTGCTTAGGAACAACCGGTACGCTCGGTGAGACAACCTCACTAGCCCGCCTTTGTCCTTTGTTCTTCCGCTCTGATCTCCTTAAACCAGGGCCACTTGGACCCCCCTGATTCATGCGGATCACGGATTCCTTCTTCCGTATTTACACGATTTCCTTCTCTGATCATAAACAACACAACAGATTCCCCGGCAGCGGCGCCAAAAGATGTCGTAGCACGGTGGTAACGTATTCAGTTAATTAACCTAATTAACGCGGAAAACGTCAAAACCGCGCCGAGTTCGTTCCCACGAAGAACCTGCAGTCGTTTACAAGACAAGAGAGAGGAAATCGTTGATGAACACACACACACACAAGAAACACCATAAACTAAGATAACACAAATCGGATTAAGAAATCCGGGATATTACGGAAATCATAGCACGAAAATTTCCGCCTTCCCGGTAGTGGACCGAAGTAGGGAACACAAAACAAAGTATGGACAAGCTCCCACCATAGAGTAGTAACAACAATAGACTCAGCGTCCCGAATCCATAGTATAACAACTATATACACTCCATTCTAAGATTCCTTATTACGGGTCATGACTTCCGGGATAAGGTTTCCGCGATAGAGGTAGCGGATTTGACTTGTATTTCCACTATCCGCTAGATTTTTGACCGTGTCACAAGGACAATAATTCTAGTGTTTTAGGCTAGAATGCTCAGAGAGACTTGGTAGTTGTTCATCAGGATCTCGCCCTTTGGGTTGATTTCTTAGGGTTGTCTCCCTATCTCCACTTCCTCCGCCTAACTACTACTCCCTTAGATTGGTGTTATGATGGGGGCAGCCCTCCCTTGGGAAGGAGTCCCACTCAAGTATCCGACGCGTGCCACCCCCTTTGACGGGGGAAAAGGTGGAGGAAGTTTTGGGTCTACAAAACCAGCATGATCCGCTTTCCGTGATGGCACAGTTTCCACTATACCACACGCGGAAACCGAATCCTCCCTCGAGAGAGGTGGAAACGCAACATCCGCGTCCTATCTTCACAATGGGTAGCTTGTGCTGCTCCACCGGTCACACAAGATAGGACCTAAGGTCTGTTGATTTCCGTGACGGCGGGGCTAACATAGGGATGGGGCTACCACGCCTACCATCCGCGGTGGGAACCAAGCGCCAGTCGCGGCAGGTGCATGAGTGTTCTAGACCATTCCGTTACTGCTGATCGGTGTGATCCACCTCCAGGTCACGGCAAGCGGAAGGCGTAAACCAGAACCCTCCCCCTACTATTGGACATGTCTATCCACTGCTACTCATTGTCGGTCCCTAGTTGGACGGAGTAAGTGGGGAAGAACCTACCGTGTGTGCGGAACTCCCCTTGCCCAACAACCCCACGGTGGGGTTCTTTCCCCTTGCTCGTCCAATCATTTCCGCCTTTCCGTGCTTAAGATTCCTCCGCCCATCACCTGCTCACACAGGGGCGTTTTAACCACACGCACCTTGGGGTGTTACTGACCCCCTGTCCTATCACGGAATACTAACCTAACTAACCTACACAGTGATAGGGAATGGCGGAAAACTCGGAAACCTCAAGTACGGAAAGGAGGGACCACTTGCATTACACATGGACTTAAGACTCAACTCATACCGAAGGCGAAGTGAAGCATAAGGTCTGAATTGAACAAAAGAACACTTGCATTGCAAAATGATGAGAGAAACACCGAAGTGTTCTCCCTTTAAAACCAAACTAACACCCACATGCCATGGTTTCCATGCTGGAAATCGCGGGCCACGTGGCAATCCTGACAATCCACCTCATTGAGAGGTCAGGCCCTAAACAAAGAAAATGACAAAGCACACAACTCGGGGCCACCTAACTACTTGCCCAAAACAAACCAAAATGGAATCCTAACTAAAATCTACTCCTTATCCTTCCGCTTCTTCAACTTGGCTTCCTTCTTATTTTGCTTCCGCTCCTCGCGGCGGTCCGCACTGTCAATTGCCAAAGATGGAGCACGTGGTGGTGGCACTGACACCTCGTGTCCATCGGGTCCGAGAATCACTCCCACGTGGTCCGCCGTCCCCGCAACATCCGGTGCCAGTGGTGCGGACAGTTGGTTGCCCGGCGGAAATCCCGGAGCAAGAATTGCAAGTGGCGGCGGATCCCGGGCAACCACTTGGAAGTCCGTGGTAAGGCTCGGTGTTGTCACCTCGGCCATGTGGCAATCATCCCGGGTTTCCTCTCCAACCGTGGCGGAAACTGGGGTGGCATTGAGAACCACCACCTCGGTGGCGGAAACCGGCGGGACCGTGAGCGCCGTGATGTCCTCCACCTGGTCCACCTCTTCCGCATGTGGGTTTCCACCTTCTACCGCGGCACCTTGAATTTGCCCCATGTCATGAGGGGTCAAGTCCGAGTAGCCCGATGAGGACTCCCCTTCTTCCGATGACTCAACTACGTCGGGAAACAACTCCGTGCAGCTAGCAATGAGGGCCTTCATTGCTCTCAAAGATGCGTCCATCTTACTCCCTTGATCCATGATGAAAGTAACCAACTTCGACCCGGAAACGTGGCCCGCGTTCTTCAATTCCGCGTCGAACATCTTGGCTTTCCACCACACGTTCCCCGGGATTTCTACCATATCACTCAATTTTTGTACCGTGAGAGTGGTATCTTTTACCCGCTTAAGGAGCTTCTCTCGCTCCGCCTCCAACTTCCGCACTCGCTCCTCGGTCTTCCGCTTTTCCGCAGTAAGGTGGTCCACCTTACTCTCCAGCTTCCGCAACCGGCGCGGATCTTGGATGGCCTCCTTTATTGCGGCAAACAAACTCTCCCGCGGCGGGTTGCCCACCAATTCCCCTACTTGGTGCATTTGCAGCTCATAGTCCACAATCCGGGACCGTACTCCCTCCAAGTCGCGGATAATGGAGTCCACCGGATTGTCCTCCAAGGGAAAGGTGGAGGTTCCACCTCCTCCGGGTTTGGTGGCGGACTTGGTCCGCGTCGCACGATTCCCCAACATGAGTTTCCGCTTCTTGGTCGCAGGCCGCTCTCCACTGCTCAACTCCACTATGTCTTCCTCCTTCGGACCCTCGTGGCCCATCTCCGGCTCCGAATCGGTAGTCTGGAGTTCCCGCATGAATTGGTGCGACGTCCATTGGGTTTCCTCTTCGTCAGTGAGTAGGTTTCCGTGTGCGTAAAGGTGGAAGAGGAAAGGCCCAATGTAAGAAGGGTGGCCGCGTTTGGTGTTGGTTGCCAACTTGTGCACCAACTCTCCGATGATGCTTCCCCAATCCACCACCTTCTTCTCAGAGTACGCAAGAAGCAAGGTGGTGGCGAGAGTAAGAGTGATGTTATAGGGCTTCTCCGGGCTAAAGATAGGCACAAGAAAAGCTAACATCCTCCTTTCCCTCTCGTTTTTACAATCCTTCACAAAGTAGCCATACTTAGGGTCCAACCTAGAGGAGAATTTATCCCTCGTACAATCCTCTCGTTTAGTGGCCATGCCTTCCCCTCCCGGTTTGAACCCGTAAACGCCACTCCAAAGTTCCGCATTCCACCTATCCGGTCGGCCCCGGATGGTGGAAGCGTAAACGCGGTCCACCTCCCCGGTGACCAGTTCCCTCACCATATCCTCACTCCGCACTCTCCACGATTTCTCCCACAATCCGAGGCAGCCCATGCGTCTCAAATCCGCCTCCAACTCGTTGTTCTCCTCACGGTCGGAGGGGGTGACCACGTGCACCTTGCGGAGGGCTACCTGCTTCTCCGCGGTCCGCTTCCGAGTTTGGGTCGCCATGGCGGTTGCGGCCCGCTCTAAGGTTCCCAAGCCGAAAATGGAAACCTTAACACTAAACTAATTTAATGGTTTTAGCTACTTTAAGGATTCAACTCTTTCTACTCGATTTTAAATAGCACACCTAACAATCTATCTATAAAGTGCTTAATTTATGATCTTTTACTTTGTCAAACCTATCTTTTAAACGTAAAGTAAGGTTACTTAAGAACTTTAAGTAAAAGTGGGCCGCGACAATATGCACAATTAGAAAATTACCTAATTGAATGGGTCATTTAATTGCTAGTCGCCAAGGTGTTAGCCCCCAAACAATTATACCTTTGCTGCACATGGTTCCCATAAGTCACACTAAGTGTCCACCCAAGGCAAATAAATGGACCAAGCCATCAAAACGAAACAAGACAAGTATAACTCCCTTTAACCGAAATTAAAGCACAAGATTGTACAATGGACCCACTCATAATCATCACCGCATGAGTACACAACTCTGACTATACACATATCATTGACTTGCTTAAAATTTTATACATACTCCCCAACCTTATCACTTAAATTGTGAAAAGCATCCACCATATTGCCATAAGATACCTAACATATTTAGTCATGAACAAAAGGAAACTAGATAATAAACAAGTGCCTATCCAACCGCCCACATAAGGGCTATATCCTAAAACCACCTAACTTTCCAAAATGAGCCCACCGACCACAAGGACAAGGGAGTAAACCCTATCTTTGTAACAGGGGACTCTTGTTCATAGTAGGGCCAACGGGCTCAAATTCAACTTAGTGCACTACACTGATGTTTAGTTTCTTTTCTTTCTTTCTTTTCTTATGGTTTAGTGTGGTGGCATTGAAATTAATGTGCCACGTTAATATTCAAACTCTTTAAAATATTAAATATATTATCTTCTCAAGACAAAAGGAATAACTAAAATTAAAATCACGATAGTACCAATATGAGTTAATCTACATTCATGATAGACCATGTCGCCTACAATAATGAGTATTAGGATGAAAGATGATACTAGAATAATAATATGGCCAACAATAATTAGTTATAGTGTTCATTATGTTGGGTAGATGATGGATAGTGTAGCCTACAATGTAGCATGAGATGTATGAGATGAGCTTGGGCCCATGCCTTTTCGCTTTATCACACCCATGCATATGAATCATGAATTGGTAAGGTTTGAGAACTAAGTGTAGACTCCCATGCACCGGCCATTTTGACACAGCAAGTGTGCCAAGGGAATTGTGCCCTACTAGTGATGTGTGGTTGGTTTTAGCAAGTTTGTAGTGTGGTCCTTGTTACCTCCACAACACCTCTTACCAATAATTAGCTTGGCTTATGTATGTTACACAATTGTGCCATGTGGTACATAGATGGCTGGGTCAGTCACAAAATACTTGAAAAATGTTCAATCCAAAAAATGTAGTTTGATGCTCACATGCTAAACCCTCACGCCCCTGATGGATGTTTGTGTCCAACTAAGAAATATTGGAAGAGTAGATAAGATGCAAATGAAATCGCTTTTGACATTAAAAGTTTCAACCCCAAGCTATGTAATATTGATACAAGATGATTAATCAAAAACTATAAAAAAAAAGCTTACATGGACATCCTCAAGTTATTTGAGCACACTAATCGTATTGACATGATTTTTTAAGAAGCAGCTAATCGCAAGAGTGCTCTGCCCTAGTATTATCTTAAGAAAGAATGGGTATGTGTTATGCTTGCTTAAAACCGCAAGTTATGTGGTAGTTGCATGCATTTGTGAGTTCCCGTGTATATAGTATTTTTAACGTTCAAGGTAAAAAGATAGGTTTTACTTTTACTTATAATAAGAGTATGACTTTTGATTGAGTGAACTATACTTAACTCCCTAAGGATAGAGGCCAAATTTTGGCTCATTTCAAATACCACCACTAAGTCTCTTTCCCATAAGGCAGAGCCAATAAAATGATATTGACAAGTTTAAACTCTCTAGCCTTGCAAACTAATTTTATAGGAAAGAACAATGTGTATTCTAATATGTGGAGAAAAACTTTTAGGAGTCCTTAGAAATAAGTAAAATTAATCATAAAGAGGTATAAAATTTAATTTTAAAATGGTTAATAATTTTAATAAAAATTAAGAATTAAAATTTATAAAATAAAAATATGAACACACACACACCCCCCTTTTACCCCCATAGCCCGAGCATAGCCGGGCGTAGCCCACCCTCTTCTCAACCTTGGGGTCAACTTTCATGCAAGAGGGGGGGGGGTCGCACGCATTTTTTGGTACCTACAAATGCTTCCCTCCATGATGGAGACCCCCTTCATCCATGGCCTCACACCTTGCAAGTTCTAAGAATAGTCTCATGCGAGCGGGTGGGTATTTGTGGGATAATGTACGATTTATCCTCACTTTTTTTCACTTAAACAAATTTTTCTATAAATTTGGCAATCTATCATCAATTAGCAATTCTAAAAATTAATAATAATAAATTTTCACTTTTTTAATGGATAAAGTCGTCAAACTGGGATGAATATGTACAAATTTGGATGAAAGGTGTATTATCAATCTTATGTGGCTTCATTACTCCAATGACTATAGCCATTGATTCTCTCTTGACAATTTGAAAGGTTTTTAGCTACACACGGTAAGGCCCACCATCTTTTTATTTTACCTCTAAGCTATATATCAATCAAGACTCTAAGGTTGCCCACGCCAGTAGTATGGTCAAAGGACCCCCCATTTTGTGAGCTTTGTATCCAAAGAGGCTTGCGGGGGGGGGGGGGAGGGGGGAGGGAGTAAACTTATAAGGCTTTGAGCCTTTTGGAACCTTTATGAGCAAGTCCTAATGTAGACCATGATGCCCAATTTGTGTGGTAGTTCCCACATTGGCCACAACCCCCACCATCATTGATGACAAACTGTGTGATTGTAATAAATAAATAGAATTGATATCGCTGCTTTTATTTTGCACCAATGTGAATGAGAGCCTATTCTTCCTTACCTTGAACATGTTTACCAAGTGTCAGAGAAGGGATATTTCCTTCCTTCTTGGAGGTGGGCTCCACAATTGTGTGACCATCCCATGCGATCGCCATTCACCTTTTCCAATTTGTTTCATAAAGTTACTCATGAGAAGTAAAATGAATATGCGCTCATGTAACATCATCGACATAGTTGACTGTTAGAGTAGATTTCAAGGCATAACTTGCATGCCCTAAATAGTGCACCCATGGTCGCATGTGCGCCGCTTCCTCCAATATATCATAGATAGTACATTGTACATCCAGTTTAGTGTGGCCCACACTATTCATCAACATCAACCAACATGGATGATCTTGCAATCATTTGGTGGTAACAAAAGAAGACAAGTTGGCACAAGACACATCTATGTACAATGGAAGATGTGGTAGTGGTGGTGGTGGTGGTGAGGCTATCACCCTGCCATTCCACAATGTTCCAAAAAGTTGAGGGATCCATGCTAAAGTATTGTGTCATATGCATGGGTGCAAAGGACTAGGATGGCATGGGTTTATGCTAGTGCTGCAACATGACAAATCGTGGACTTGGTCCATCAAATTTTATGCCACAATTATTCATAGATAATGTAGCTTTGCCCCGTGTTGAACACGGATTTTGTTTCATAACACTGACATAGGGGGTAGTAGTAAAACCCTAGCCCCAATATGTTGGTTATTTATTCATCCCAATTTAAACTCACCAAACAAAAATTGAAGTCTATGACGCCAATTTAGGGACTAATTTTACTTCAATAGGATTCCTAGGCTCTACGATAGTAGGCAATTAAAGTTTTCACCCTCCCCATTGGTAGGTGTTGTGAACATTCACATGTTCAATAAAACCCAATGATCAAATAAATATAATTTTGTGGTAATGGGAATATTTGAAATTAATATATGCTAACTTAGCAAAATTGAATTAATGTTGGGATGTACAATTCTATATCAACTTACAAAATGTTCTCATTGGTAGATTTTATTTTTTTTAAATAGATAATTAACTATTCTATTTTAAGACAATCTTGAGCATTTTCCCTTGTCATGATTGGGATGTATTACATAAACAAATATTCAAAAAAATCATCTTTGTATAGATGTAACTCTTTGAACAATAGTCATAGCATAACATTGGGGGGCATCCCAACGACACAAAATTATCCTAGTAGTATGGGTGGAAAATTGATGTGGAATGAATAATGCGAGCCATTCTAATTGTATAGTTGGAGTGTGTTGCAACCCTTGCTAGCGCCCTTTAACTATCTTGGTCATTTTTCAATTCTAGCAAGGGTCACAAGCGCTAATCCTTCGCATTCCGCCATGCAAATGGTTAGCTCCCCATACCACGGACCTTATAGTTCATAGGAAGGGAACCAACCCTCCTACTTTGCTTTCGGGACTCACCCCTTAATCGGTAACCAATTCTTAGATGTGAACTTCCTTCCATGGAAGTCCAATCTTATGTTGATCATCGCGTTGCCAGAGCAACACTACAACAACCCGAGCCATACTAGGCAACTATGCCCTCACATTGGGCCAATGCCCATGGAGGTTGTGCCGTTCGGCCTCGGGTGGGTTCGGCCACACCACCTCACCCTTATAAGCCTCTAGGACTCTAGGCAAGGCCCCTACCCCACCGTCAAGTAACCTTTTGTCTCTCTCCCAAGACTTGGGGCCAAGTAGACATTTTCCCTTAGCCGCTAGGGCTAGAAGCCCCCAGCAGCTTCAGAACCCCATAACTTCTTCATATGATTTCTGATGCTAACATCCGACCATTCCATCGTCATCTACGATTCACGTAGATGCCGATGGACTACTCACTTGCCCCATTTGGGCAAATATTGAGGAAATTATGCTAGTTCAAAGCTTCGCAGTCCCGGGAGCCACTCCCAGGCCACTGCTGTACCAGGGCGCTGTCCCGAGACAACGCCCCACTCAAATTGCCATATCTCCTAGCTCACACCTCCGATTGAGGTGTTCTTGAGCATTCTAGAATTGGCACGCCATAAGCTACGCATAGCTTATGGCCTCATTCTTGTGCCTCCTAGTCTCCGTGGGTGGGAGGCGTTCCCAACGCCCGAGGCCCTCACCCACACTAGGATCACTTGGGCCCTTTCACCAACGGCGTCACAAGTCCCGGGTGTTACTCCGGGGTCCCCCTTGTGCCCATGGTGTTTTGGATGCTCCTCATGGAGAGGTACGCGACAGGGTGGGACCCCAGATCTTTTTCTAAGTCAACCTGTAGACTTCCAACCAACACCTTGAGTATTGATTCAAAGAAAGAGGTAGCATAAAATAGAATAACACTCACATCCAAAAAAACTTTAATTGATTAATGTGGCCTACTTTTAGACCAGAGTTGGTGTGACCCACATTGATTATCATTATGAGAACTAACCCTTTATTGACCCCATGTGCATTTCAATGAATTGGAACTTTCACACCATCATGTTGGAATTCGAAGAGACTAATGTAGTTGAAACTAAAAGGCCTCATGTGACCTTAAGTGTTTGAGTTGAGTAATTCAACAACCAAGTGATTGGTGATTGGTGTTCTAGTATCTTTAGGTCATGTGGGCGGTAAGAGTGTCAGGCTGGCTTCGATGGCCACAGCCGCAGCCGCAGCAGCAGAGTTCCTGGGATTCGCGAAAGCTCGAGCACACGGGAGAATCATCGCCGAAGACACAAGGGCCGCAGGCAGCACAAACGGCGAGAGCACACAGACAGGAGAGAGGCTCGCCAAGGACCTGAGAAGCCACCCTTCAGCGTACACACCCAAGCCCCGCTGTAGCAAGACAGGAAGGAGTCCGGTACAGACAAGAAAGAGCAAACGAACAGAGCACAGATCGAGATCTTGTGAGCTTGAGAATGAGAGGGCGACTGAAGAAGAGGCCGCCGCAGAGACTGTTGCCAGGCAGAGGCACAAACAAGAGACCTGGAAGCATCGACACAATCCCCGCACGGCGACAAAAGATACACTCGACACAAGATCCAGATCCAGCATACAACGAAGGATCGGCCTTCAAAACCATCACTTTATTACTATACTAGTGTTCTTTACACTAATCAGCCCCCATCAAATACGGCATCCCTACAGAACTAACCCTAAACTTGATACTCTCTCTACCTCCCCTCCTTATACCTTAGACCTACACCAGCAATCTAAGCAGCCTCCATCGAAACCACAACAGCCGCCCCACAACAGCGCAGGAGCATGGCGCAGTTGGAACCACCGGGGGAGCTACCTTAAAGCCCAGCCGCCACCACACTCGAACCGCACCAACACCACAAACTCTGGATCCACCCACACAACACACACACATGCATCAGAAAATGCTCCAGCTACCCGAAGGTACCACACAACCCTAAACCCAAAACCTATGCATTGTCCCAGTTTCAAAATCAGCTCGCCTCCCACCCACACAACACCCACACAGAGTGCATCCGCACAATGCCACACAACACACATACAAAGCATACAAAGCATACCACACAACAACAACATATACATCAAAATACTTACCACCACTCATCACCAAGCAACCGCTCTCCGGCCGAACGAACACCACCAGCCCAACCCAGGTAGCGGTGAACCCCAAATCACCGCCAACAATCAACAACCCAAGGATGGCACCAACTACACAAACACCCCACCGAAGTATGGACACACTTATAAGCTCCAGAAGACGCCACACACATACCCACACAAAGTCAGCCACCCACAACACCATGAGTACAAACCACCGCCCCCAACACAATGACGCCCTCACCCTCTATAACACTCCTACATAACACAGCAACACTACCTGCTCGAAAGAGGCTGCTCATAAGAACCCTAATCACCTCGTCATCAAAACTCCCAAGCACAAGAATTACTCCGCCAGTCCAAACAAGGCCGTTCACACAAAGGGCCGACACACCACCGCTCCAGAAACCGCGCCCCGCCAGCAATAACCACACACACCACCAATTAGAACCTTCTACAAAACATCCAGAATTACCCACAGCCAGCCAAATACAAACCTCACTAACAAATACAGCCAAAGAAAACACCCACACAAACGCCCACATTAGAAATTCCACCCTACTACTTAACACACCCACCCCTAAGCCTCAAACCACCCACCTCTCATCCCCCACACACGTCCACACTCACAGCACCCCCAGATTACCAAGCTTTTCCCTACAGATCTGCCTCTGCTCCCTCCTCTCAATCTCAGGACACTCTACAATTCATTAGAAATTGTGCCGGCTACAGGTTACAAGAACGGAGTCAGACGCTCCACATCAGCGCAGGACTGCACCAATCAACCATGGGCCAACATAGAAGCGGAAACACCAGCCGATTCCTCAAACACTACTAGAAAAACAGAATCCAAATTAACAAAATATTAACAATTTTTTGTTAATTTGGACACTGTAACGTCCATTTTTACAAATTTTTGTTAATTGTACCCAAATTAACAAAAATTTGTCATTTTTTTTTGTTGATTTGGATAGTGCAATTACCATATCGGGAATATTTTGGAATCTTTTGATAAAGTTTTGAATTATTAAAAATATTTATAAACCTTTAAAAATCTTCAATATACAATGTAGATTTAAGAATAAGTACACAATTCGGTGCTTATTAAAGTCAGCAGACTTCAGAGGCGATTCAGACCTAGTAAAAAAAAATTTGGAAAAACTTCTAACTAGAAAAAGTTGACAAATCAAATTTATCAACTTTTTCTAGTTAGAAGTTTTTCCAAATTTTTTTTTTTACTAGGTCTGAATCGCCTCTGAAGTCTGCTGATTTTTTTAAAAAAAGGAAGAAACCCGAAAAGCTAGTTAAGTAGATTCTAAATTCCATATATATCACTTGTGAGTGGTTGGTGCGTTGGCAAGAGCGTTGGCCTCTAACCACGAGGTCTCTAGTTCGAACCCGGAAGGCCTCACTTTCCGTATGGTCATTGTGACGTGGCAAACGGGTGTCCTCCCACGTGGCAGTTGGATTGTTGGACACGTGGCACTGCCCTAGATGATGAAATCAATATTTTTTTGTTAAAAAATGAAACACTGTTTTGTTAAACTTTGACACTTTTTTGTTAAAAAATTAACAGTTTTGTGTTAAAAAATACCCAAATTAACACGTCCTAATCAACAAAAAAAATCAACACTTTTGTGTTGAGTTTTGTTAAATTGGTCACTGTTTTTTTCTACTAGTGAAACGAACATCAGGCCCATCGTGAGAAGAATACCAGAGCATACACCGAGAAGTTACACACGGACGGCGAATATTTCTCAACACAGTCATCAGGTCATACACCCAACCACACAACAACATACCACAGGACAGTCCCCGACGCCTCCAACACCCAGCACGAAACAAACTCAATAACCACGAACAAGAGGTATCAACTAGCCTTCCAAATCTCCAGATACGCATCAGACAGCACGGCAAAGCTCGCAGTTGCACATGCACATTCAAGACACCACCACCGGCTAAACCGTGCCCACACAACTCGCAGTAAGAGGGTGGCCGAAACATCACCGACTAGTCCCAAGCCCTGGTCCGCGGCCACATCGAAGCAGAAGCTAGCCAGCACCAACCGCAAACGAGCTCCACCAGTCGCAGGATCTGCACACACATACAACACACTTGAGGTAAGCCCCAAACCCACCCATCACAATTTCGCCCACAATTCAACCAGTACATATGTGCCTAACCTCTGCCGCACCCACAGGACGGCAACACCCAACACAGTGCACCATAACTGCACTTACACGCTTGCACCCCCCTCAGCTTCCGTACCTCCTCCTCCCCTTCGCACCAGAAAACCCACTGACAAAACGAAACTGCGACCAACCAACAACACCAGCAGACAAGCTCCAACGCTCCACATACCTGCACCAATCACACACAAGGTAAGCCTCCCACACTCCTACCAACAATGCACTCAAAAAATGCCCACCATAGCTTCAGCTAACACACAATACAATCGCAGGAAGGCAACATACAACAGAGCGCATCCCAGCACCACCCCAACACTCGCTCTCCTCTCATCCCCCACACTCCTCCACCCTCACTCCTCCCCACACCACGCACATCACAGCGACCGACCAAGCCACCAGCAACCTCACGACCCAAGCAGAGCGGCACCCAACAAAACGCCCGACACCACACACCACGAACCAACACAAGCCAGCCCCCGACGCCCCCTGCAGGACAAAACAAGCGATTGCAAGCACGAGGTCCCCGACCCTCCCACCAATTCCCACACAACCAGAAGCCAACACAGACCGGACCCAAGACATGCGGGAGGGGCCACAACGACAGTAACAGCCAGCCCCCAACGGCCTCCTACCACAGTGGAGACGGACTCGACACATCCAACGCGACCTCAGCCCAACATGGCCCAGCATAGCCACCAGCCGCCGCCCACACTCAATGACCAATATGTCGAATTCCGGCATCAAGTACTAGCCCAGCCGCCAACATCTCACAACTTGCCACCCTCACATCAGCACCCTCACAACCATGACCTTGTAGCCGAAGAGGATTTGGATATGGATGCTCAACTCGAGAACGTGTCACCGGAGCGAGGAGGTAGCTCCCTACAAATGTCATTCGGAAGAAACTCAATACAAGCCACACAAGCAACACCTCGCAAGTCCATCCACATCACCGAAAGCACACCGCCAACACTACAATACCGCAACCCCCGGTTGGAGGATGCCTCGGAGAGCCAAACCACAAAGAGAAGGAAAGCCGACGACTACACCGCCACGTCTACACCCACAATACCAAGTAAGAACACACCACCTACACACACAAGATCAAAAAGGGTGGCCACCTTAAGCATTGACATGATTGGTCAAATGTGGCTAGGCTTTCAAATGCATGAGGCACTCTCCATCCAACGTGGCAAGAGAGAATTGAAGGAAACTCGGACCGATGAGGAATTCCTTGCCATCGGAACACCCACCACCGAAATCCATGAGTTCCGATCGCTTCGTCGAGCCTTCCCAAGGACGAAGCAAATCCTATACCCCTCCGAAAGACCGGATGCGGTTCCCGGTCAACACCTACATTTCACACAAATCCCCATGTACGAGAAGATTGCCCATGACACGGGCCTCACCGAAGGATTCCACATCACCATAAGATTCGATGGTGAGTACAAGAAGCTTGGCCGGAGGGAGGTCAAAGCCGCATGTATGGAGCGGCTAAGACACATGGACATACCCCTAGGATCCACATACTCCAACCCCATAGACATCGGCATCAATACGATTACAAGAAACTGGGCGGGCTTCATCAAAATCCACCTACAACACCCTAAACGAGACGGATTGGCTCTACTCCGAGGGGAACGGGCTTTTGTAATGACAATGGGAGATGGGGAACGAATCATAGGCAAAGTGGAGAAGGGTTTTGAGCTCATCACGAAAGCCAAGAACATGAGGTTGCACCTCAAGGGCGAAACACTCCGCAACAACACGGCCACGGACATCTTACGAACTCTCATGCGGGAATCCTACTACGATGGGCGTGAAGTAGAAATCCTATCACTTACCAAATCGGAGGTAGAAAAGGATTTCGCGTTCATCACCCTTACAACCGAAGAATCCCGAGACGACATTCTTAGCAACGGCCTAACCTATCACTCCGAACGCCTCAAAGTAAGCATCACCAAAGACAAGGACACGGGCAACCTCTCGGAGCTCCGCATTAGCACCACTCTTGTAGCAAACAACCTACCTCAACGGGAATCCCAATCCACCATCACCAAGGCCCTTAAGAGATTATTCGGCGAGGACAACATCACCGGCATTACCTTTGGATACCAATCCAATCAAGTGGACGACCGCCAAGCCGGATGGTGCCACATCCAATGCCTCAACGCGGCGGTCTACACGGAGTGGCTAAGAAAATCCACATACATCCTTGGGAGGAGGGTTGACTTCATCCCTCACAAAGGTAGCATTGACGGCACCGAACCAAACCCTACGGCTATACGCCTCGCACATGCACCCGTACGCGAAGTCATAGCCCAAAAGGCTCAAGCAATGAGCAACACCGCCGCAACCTCGCCACTTGTAACGGAGAAGCTCTTCACCAAAACCATAAAGGAGCTAGTGGAAATGGTGGACGGAAAACTCACTACGCTTACCAACAACATCAACCTCAATACGGACAAGAGAATCGAAGCTTCTACGGACACACTCAAAACCCATGCGACAAACATTCACAACATCATGAGTGCCATGGCCATGGAGTTTCAACAATCCAACAACCGCATCCACAATATCATGCAAACCCTCGCCGCCACCTCGCCGGAACCTCCTCATCCCAACATAGCGCGACTCCCACATGCACCAAGCACATCCACGGCAAATGCACAAGCGGGAGACCTCAACGCACATCAACTAGCCCCTCCGGGATTTTCCAGTGCCCACTACCGTAGCCCCTCACCAAGCCCCCACAAAGACCAATATCACCTGCATGACTAGCATAGCAATAGCATATCCAATACGGATCATCATCCACATGATATGTACTACCTACTTATTTATAAATAAAGAGTTCAATATTACATACAAAGTGTCTACCGCATGGCTCATATACAAAGTAAGCACATTTACAAACAAAATATACACAAAACTAAATAGACTTAACCAAGGTCCCCCCAACACAATGAGCTCCCACATAGGTACACCACACTACCACCATAAACCGCCAACACAAACACACGCACATCACAAAGACACCCAACAACACCATACCACCCCCAAAACAAAATACCCCACATACATCACACTAACCATAATCCTCCTCATAGCAATACATACCCCCCACTATACCCCTAACACACATACCCTACCACCAACATCCCCACCAAAATGCCAAATGCGTTATACCAACCACAAATCATCAACCACCACCCCACACTATAACCATACACACTCATATATGACACAACACCAACAACCACCACAAACACAACCCACCACTCTAATCCCACATATACACACAATAGACCATATAGGCAAGTTCCATTATACAACTCACATACACCTCAAATCCCCAAAAACTAAAATCATACAATGCTATATATGGAACAATAACAAGCTAATCCTACTAAGTGGTGACATACAATCCAACCCGGGCCCACTATCGCACATCCTCAAAAACCTCCCCCAAGAATACACTCAAAGACAGAAACAATACTTCATACCAAACACCCTAACACTCAAAATTCAATATGCCCACCTAGAAAAAATATTTGACCCTTATCTAACCACATGCACCTCCACCACCAATACTCAAGACTTAACCCACCTCCGCACACACAGCTCCCTTCTCTCAAAATACCCAACACACCACCGACTTTACGCATTCATAATATCCTATAGCCCGATACCACAAACATGCAACCAATTAATGACGGACAACCTAGACCCAAGATGCCTCACCATACTAAGAAGACTACACCATCTACCTGAAAATCAATACCCAAAAGGACAACACATCAAGAATCATTCCGCACACACCACAAAACCAATTACCATGGCACAAGCCTATAACCACATTAATGAAAACATTGCTTGTGGCAAACCCACAAATATAGCAACCCTCAAAAAAGAGCTACCTCATCTCCCACAAAAATTAATACATGAGCTAGCTAAATGCACTCAAAAGGTAAGAGGCTATCACCCCAACGCAGACATAACCCATACACAACACACCCCACCAAACAATACCCACATTGAACACCAGCGAACCACATCCCTAAAGATAATTACATGGAACACATGACACATTAGCTCCAGTCTACCGGGACTCCTAGAGCTCGCGCACACACTACATACTGACCCCCACATCATCCTTATACAAGAAACCAAACTTCAAAAACACAAATCCACATCATACATAGACAGAAAATTACAAGATTACAAAATAATATACAACAATTCCAACAACACGTTACACAGACACAATAGATACTCTGGGCCCACTTCAGCTAGAGGAGGTGTACTTGCAATGATACCCAAAACCATACACACAAAGGAAAATATCACAAAAATCTCAACCCCCAGCTCAATATCGCCATATCTCCAAGCTATTATAATCCACAACAAACCTAGCATGCCTATACTCATTCTAAATATGTATATGCCAACACACCCCCAAGACACACACCTCACACAAGAAATCCAGAACCAAATACTAAACCTCGTAACTCAACACCCAAACCACCAAACTATCCTAGCAGGTGACTTCAACCGGGACATCCTACTTAAAGGGAGAACATCCAATGGCATACCATATCCACCCCATCAGAGCAACTATGAGTGGGCCCAATTTACATTAAACATCGGCCTAAAAGCAATTAACAATCAAGACCACTTCACAAGACAAGGAGGCCACAACTACACCTCAACCAGCCACATAGATGGCTTCTACACTAACACCCCCAATCACAACAATCTACAATGCCACACAATCACCAACCTCAACCAAAACTCTGACCACTACCCGGTCCAATTACAACTAACCCCCAACATCATAGCCATCCCCGATACAAGAAACTACACACACCGCCCCCGGATCACATACCCCATATCCCCCGCCAACCTCCAAAAATTCCAGACCACATTTCTAGAGAAACAAAGCCTAAACATATCAAACCTCACAAAAACACTGCAAACCGAACGACTCACCGACACACAATGGGAAGAATCCCAAAACAAACTCCAAGAAATCATAAATTCACTCAGTCAATGCATCGAACAAACATGTATGACCAACCCCCCTCCCCCACTCCCAAATAGAGCCCGAACCCAAGGGGGGTTCCTTCCCAGGATACAACAAAAACTATGGAAATATCAACTCAAAATACACCACAACATCCGAAAAGCAATCAGAGCCACATGTCACAACCCCCACACGCACCTCCATAACAACCCAGACATAAGAGCCCTGCGGCTAATTAAAAACATCAACATCCCCAACCTCCCAACCAACCCCACATCACTCAAACAATGGATAGAAGCCCTAGCCAACATTGGCAAAAATGCGAAAGCAGAGGCCCACAAAATCACCGCCAAACAAACTGCAATAAACTGCAAAACCGCCATCACAAAATATAGAGCCATGTTAAACTCAAAACCCAAAAACATACATAAAAAGATATTCCAACCCACAACCTATAGCTACCTAGACTGCTTACAGGATCCACAAGGAAACATCCTAACCAAACCTATAGACATAACCAACGAAATATACCGCACACAAAAAACTTCCTTCCAAAGGCAGGCACCCCTATGCGAAGATACCACAGACCACCCCAACACATGCATGTGTGCAGTACGAAAATACCCTTGGCACACATATAATGGCTTCATACTCGACAAAAGAGGCCCACAAAACACACAAATAACCAATAACTTCACACGAGTCGTATTTGACAACTGCCTCAAAAAATTAACAAGAGGCAAAGCCCCGGGACCTGACAATATCCCCAATGACATAATCAAAACATTACCACCACAATGTCATGAACTACTATTCCGCTTCTTCCAACATTGCTATAGACAAAAGAAAATTCCAGCGCACTGGAAACACAGCAAAACCATCCTACTACACAAGAAAGACGACCCCACCCATCTCACCAACTATAGGCCAATTGCATTAGCCAACACAATATATAAGCTATACACTAGCACCCTAACAACCCTTCTTACATGCTATGGAGAACAACACAAATTACTACACTTTAGCCAGGAAGGATTCCGGCCACAACGTAACACCTCAAGACAAATCCAAACAGTCATAGCAGCACTTGAAGACACAAGGTTAACTAACAAAGATATCTATATCACATACATCGACTTTCGAAACGCCTTCGGATCCATTGACCACGCAAGATTACTAGCTCTTATGGAAGATCTCGGATTCCCCCGAGATGCGGTCGAAATCATCGGTAATATATACAAAGACTCAACCACAGCCTTCACGGGAAACTACTTCGGAACCACCCCCCCAATAGAAATTAGCCGGGGCACTATACAAGGGGACACCCTCAGCCCATACCTATTCATAATATTCTTGGAACCCCTCCTAAGATGGTTGGAACAAGATAACCTAGGATATCATTTCAACACATCCTCCGCCACGTGCACTACCACAGCATATGTTGATGACCTAGCAATAATCACTGACAACATACAAAACATCCAACCCCAAATCCTCAAACTCCAGCAATTCGCGGAATGGTCACATATGGACCTCAACCTGTCAAAATGTGCCATTACCGGATGTCCCAACAAATCCAAGCTCAAACCAACCACCTTCAAAGCATACATCCAATCGCAGAACATCACATACAAATCCAAGAACTTTCCCATCTCACTCAAAATGAATCATATACCTATCTCGGCATACACCTAATGCCATCACTTAAATGGAATCTTCAAAAAGATATTACGCTCCAAAAAGCCAAACAACAAAGTAAACAACTAACCCTATCCCCAGCCAGCCTCAAACAAAAACTTAAAATCTTGAACACAGTCATTAAGCCCCGCATTGCATACGCCTACTACGCGGTCCCATTTTCCAAACCTGACATTAGGAAACTAGACAAAATAATTAGTAAACTAACCAAGGAAATCTGCAACATACCCAGAAGCACGGCCAACATCCTGACGCACCTCCCACACGAGGAATTTGGCATAAACATGACCTCACTCCTCCCAGACTACATAAACTGCATAGGACAACAACTAATACAAGCCCTCAATGACCCAGGGCAACTAGGCACGATATATCAAGGCCTAACCAAATATATAGCGGCCAAATACGGTGGCTCACTACACCTACCCAAACTCAAACAACAAGCCTGCACAAGATCACCCATTGCCAGAACACTCTTCCTCTTAGAAAGGGAATATGAAATACACACCACCACTACAAACCGTGCATTCCCTATCAAGAAGACCCCACTTGAACAAGCATGGAAAAACAACCCAACATACACAAACCTAACGGACATAACAAAAACAAAATCCCAACAATATCTAGACAAACTCTACACATACGGCATCACAACACTCCCACAAATCCAACACACAGTAACTCAAGCCATACTAACCCCAGAGGAATTCATAACCACATATAAATACGCACCCAAAATCATTAAAGAAGCACTACAACAAGCCCACTCCCTATTCCCTCCCCCTCCCCCAACACCACCCACATCACATAGCAGCTACCCACGAACAACACAACACGCACCTCTCAACACCATACAAGACATATGCATCCTACCAAGACCCACACTAGGACATGCAATACATGCCATAATTAAGGAAAAAACCACCACTAGAAAAGACAAATGGGGAGCACAAGCCATAAAGACGACGTACCTTTGTCAATGGCAAATCACGGGCGTAACCACACAACAATGGCGCACAGAGGAAGACCTCCTACACCCAGACAACATATTCTTAGACCACAACCTACTCCTTATTACACAATACCATATGAAGATAGTAAAACAAACAAACACCCAAACCTATGCTAAATACCTCAACCCTACCCAAACAAAAGATAACAAATTCATACACCCTCCTCTCAACATCACAAACCTACAACTATCCACACAAGAATGTAACCCAGATAAAGACATCCTCGCAAATAAACCAACCATACAAATCCAAGCCTCGGAATCCCACATATACAACCAAAGCGGAAACTACATGGCCACCATTACTACGGAAAGACTACACTGGCTATGGAATAGATACTCTCACAACACACTCCAACACTTAACCAACTTCCTAAAGCCCCCACCACAAGACTTTGAAACATAAATCCTATGGCTCATACATAGATACATAACTATACTCCCCAAGAAAAGACCCAAAACCATACAACCCAACAACAACCATCACACACTCCACCCGGAAATTACCAAAGTACTAATAGAATCTTTCAACATCACACACTCATACTACTCATCCCCGCTCACCTGCCCCACTCAGCTCACGCAATACAACTCACCACACACCAGAGATATCATATTTGGCTCCCTAGGACAAGCAAAATCCTCCCGATGGAAAGGTATTGGCCTAGCATACCCCACAGACCATAACACAACAGTAGAAGCAATCCATTGGGCAAGAATGGCAGCCAAAGAAGACACACACACAGTCACCATCCTAATTGTCAATCATAATGATTGGACACCACAACAACTCCCAATCACAGAGAACAAAGATGTACATATAATAGCAACCATCCCACCCCACACTATACAATACGACCCCACACCAGAATGGCCAAGATACTATCAATACACAGAGCCATCCCTAACATCAATAATATGCATACATAACCAAACACATCAAACATTGAACTTAAAAACCCCACATGTATTGCAGAATGTTCTAAAAGCCACAATTAACACGCACATAGACATACACCCCATCCGACCCACCCCCATAAAGTATCGCGTTAGAATCTCCCAAGCATGGAAAGATGCCCCAAAAACAAGAACCCCTACCCCAATAAGTAACTCTACGACACCCCTACCTGATAAATACTATCACAGTCACCCCCTCAAATACCACCCTCAACACAGCATTTACACAGATGGCTCCTTCATCCCACCTACAAAAAATGCCGAAGGCAGAATAGAAGGCAATACAGCAGGTTCCGGAATATACAGCCCTAACAACAACACACGAATAGCGGAAAGGCTCCTAGGCTACCAAAACATCCTCCGTGCTGAACTGAACGCAATACTCATTGCCATCAAAACCATACAAGTCACCCAACTAGACACACACATATTCACAGATAGCCTAAATAGTATATACCTAATTAATAATCACATACAACACCCAACATCACAACACCATCACCCAGACAAACTCTTAATAGCAGATATCATACACCAGATATATTGGACCCCATACAAAATTTACATCCACAAAGTACGTGCACACTCAGGCATTACTGGGAATGAGATAGCTGACATACTTGCCAACGAGGGAACACTCCTAGAAAAACCAACCGCCACCCCACGCATACACACGGCCCATGTTACCCCATATTGGTTTGCAAGCTGCCCAACAGCCACACACGACGGGGCCATCCGCAATCTCCACACATTCATAACGAAAGAACATAGAAATCGCGAAACTGCAACAGCCAAAAACAAATTCCCCTATGTAGACAAATGGCTATCAAACACCCAAATAAATCAAAACCTATCCAACCACTTTTGGAAAAATAACAATATCACAGACGCCCAAATCACCCAAACACTAAAATTTAGATACGCACAATACATGGGAAACCACAGGAAAAATATTTTTTGGCCCCTCACACATCAGAACCCCAACTGCACACTATGCCACCGTAACGACAGAGACACATGGCCCCACCTTCTATCCACATGCGAACATCCATACTTAAAAGGCTTACGAATTGCAAGACACAATAAGGCAGTACATCTCATCACCCAAACCCTACAAGCCAATAAAAGCACCCGGTTCTTCACACTGACCAATGCAGGACACTTTAATAATAAACCACCCGAACAAACAATCCCGGAGTGGCTCCTTAAATGCACATGTACACAAACACCCTGCCAGTGCCTAGCCAAACTAAGCCCATATATCCTATGCATTATTGGAGCCCCAAACCACACACGAACGCCTATATCATCCTCCCCCACATTTATGGTCCAACTTATAGAATTCACATATTGTCATGATAGATTCCCTGATCAAACCCTCACACACAAACACAACAAGTACGACCCACTAATCAGAGCCATACAAGAAAAAGGGTGGCAAACCAACCCCCTCATCACCATCACAGCTGGTGTAAGGGGGGCTATACATGAGCACTCCATAAACAAACTTGCCCACCTAAAAATTCCAAAAAGCAACATCAAAACCCTCATGAAAAATATACATCAAAATGCCATTAAGTACCTCACATACCTTGTCCTAAACAAAAGGAAACTCGACAATAAACAAGAACCCGTTTCTCCCCCAAATAATTAAAGGAATACCAGTATAACCTCAGAGCCCACCTCCCACAAGAGGCATTAAACCTCATGCTGCATCACAACCAGTGATCAACATTAGGCTAACGGGCTCGCATTCACGCCGGTATCTAGATACGGGCGTTACTTTTTATTTTATTCTAGTATCTTTACCTAAAGCATCAAGAGACTACAAGTGTAATCCACATATCAATGAAGAGGCTCGGGAAGTTGGGGGTGAGAGGAAAACTATCAACAAGTTATCAACTTATGTGACTTCCTTCTCTACGGTTGGGTGGAGAGCCTTTCTCAAACTTCTCTTTCTATCTCTATTTCTAACACACCTTTGATGTTGAGAGCAATTCCCAAAGAATGAACTCAAGGTAGGTGTGGGTGCGTAGTGATAACAATAACCCCTATGTAGTCGGCCTTTTTGTCTTCTTCTTTTCGAGTGCATTTTTTGAAAATCAGTTAGTGTGTATATATTTGTCAGTTGAATAACAAGGCAAGGAAAATTTAATTAATCAATAAATTTGTTAGTTGAATGTTTTGTTGATGTTTGACCTAAAGAATTGCATTTTTGCACAACAAATTTAAGTAATAATACTAGTGGGGTGCCCTTTGAGTACCCGCAATATTGCCTTAACAAGAACTAGGGAAAAGCTTGCAAAGCAAGGGTGAATGAATGAGGAATTATTCAAAAATAGTAGCTTCAAAAATGTGTCCAAATGGTTCCAATGAGGGTTTTGGAATACTCTTCCAAAAAGTACAACTACCTTTTTGACCCACCAACTTTTTCGTTGCTTTTTGGCTATTAGATGTGTTTAGATTGTAATCTAGCCTAGATTACAACTTGGCATTAGTTTTGTCCTAGAAACTGACATAATTAATTCTAAGTAGTGAAAGTAACTACACAAATAGATTCAAAGTAGCCTAAGAAAAACTCAAAAGTAGTGCTACCTTTATGAGAAAAAGAACATCAAACCGGCAATGGATGTAAGAAAACATTGAAAAATACATGTGATCTTTTATTTGTGTTTGTATAACAAGAAGTTTAAGTTTAACAACTACAATTTTTTGTGGTGCATGTTTATTATATGCATACATCGGTGCATCATGGGGGGGGGGGATTTCAACCCATTGTCACCAACTGTTCTATGATATGATCAACCATTCGTATATGGAAACCAACTCCATTATGAGGATATGAGAAGAAATATTTATTCTTTTCAACACAAATTTGAGAATATCTAATCAAGGGGGTGCACCTACACTTGATTTATGTATACACATGTGAGAGCCCCCTATTTAATGGGGGGGGGGTAATTTACCTTCCTTCGTTGAATATTTTCCACCCTATAAGTAGCTAAATTTCTACTAGATGGTATTTTCTAACACCCTATCATTATATATAAATTTAAAGTCGCATAATTATAATCACCCTATCTTATTTATAAGTAGTAAAAAAATTGTGCAAAGAATCTGCACATACATTACCCATATAGTACACTATGCAGTGACAAATGCGAATTTGGGATGGATTTCAAAGAACATAGATGTAGTCGTCTTAAGTGTTCATATAGAGGCCACAAAATTATTAGGGTTGAGCATGTGTTAGCATTGACTTTAACCAATGAGCCATTGTATTGATTCTTACAATAATACCAAATGGAGTTGTGGGCTTGGCTTTGTGCTGATTGGCAGTTTACTGTATTCCAAGTACAAGAATGAGCTTGTGTGGAAGAAGAGCCAAGTGTAAATAAACTTCAAAAAATCTTTGTTCTTTGTCAATTTGTACGTATCTTTGATTTAGATATTCTGGTTTTCAAAGATGTCGTTGAGGACTGCTTGTTATTTTTCTCCTAGTGTATGACATGTAACCTTTTTTTATTAGAATGACTTGAGGAAAGGGTTTGACTATACAACACCTTTTATGAGTGCAAGTTGACCACATTCCGGCCTACACAGCTTGCGCACAAGTCCAACCATTTCTACCTCAAAATGAAAGAGAATGGTAATCAATAGAGCTACTTCATGCCATGGAACTCGAGTCCACTGGAGGATAGAATTCAACTGATTCAACAAGCTAGAGCGCAATTCTAACAGTTGAAGACCAACCCTTAAACCCTATGGTATCCTAGCCTATTACCGATATGTGACCTTAAACCGAGCTCTAGGGAACAAATTAGAAATAATGTTCCCTAGGTGGATGACATGTCCCTAGCTCAACTAACCTCACATTAATGCATTTAATGACGTGGAGGGAGAGAGAGAGAGAGAGAGAGAGGAGGAGAGAGAGGGGGAAGGAGGAAGGAGGAGGAGGAGGCACATAGGTCTCGGTTCAAGGCACATGAGACCTTGCCACAACGTGTTGGATGAGATTAGTTGTTCGTTTAGGATGTCTCTTGACATAGTAAGGTCAAAGTCAGTCTACGGTTCTCGAACATGTTCATAAAAGATAATTATAGAATGCTCATAAGTTGTATTAGCATTGACGTCAAACTTCTTTAGGTCTATCATAAGATACCCTAGGGAACATCTTTAAAAAATCATATTTAATTCAAAATTAATTTAAAAAATTTCCAAAATTTTGAAATAGACAAATATTTCATTTTACCTTGCATGAAATTTTTAAATCGTTCATTACCATAGAAGAGGTCATTGTGAAAATTCACCAATGTGTAGCTCTCGGTCATAGGCTAGGATACCATAATATTGCATCCTGCAATGCAAGCAAGGTGAACTTAGAAACATGTACAGTAACGGGCAAGATCACTCCACCAGTTCAAAAGCATACCTTTTGTGGCTTTTTCTTGTGCTCACTTCCATACGTGCACACCAAATTTCATTTAATGAAAACGGCTCCTCTTCTAGATCATTCATATACTATAGCTGATGTGGCTCTTAAAATTGTGACACTAACATGAAGACAGAGAACCACCTCTTCATGCATCTTTAAAACTAACGGAGGTCAGGAAGTGAACTCTATGGAACAAGAGAAGCTGCTCTTTGACTCCCAATTAAGCAGTTCTTTCCATACACAACCACTACCAGGTAAGTAGACATATAACTAGGCCTGTAACCTTGGGGTTTAGTGTTTCTGGGTTGCTCGCAATTGGTCTGAATTCCACCTGCAACACCTACTAGATCTGTGAATTCATATCTTTAGGATATAATCATAGCTCTGAAGGATTTATGTTGAACCTATAAATTCAAAAAAAATTAACTTAATTTTACTTATGCTACTTTACATCTAAATAATAATAAAATACCACAACTTAAACCACACTGTACATTATATATAATTCCCAAATTTACATTTAGAGGATGCTGTTGTATATCTAAAAAAATGTAAAAATTATGTGTCTTGAATAAAATCCACCTTACATTTTCTCGCGCGTGGTTTTCTACATTTTTGCGAGTGCCCCCCCGGTAATTAATTGTCGCAAAGTTGTAGTTGCAAGTTGAAAAATCTAGAGTAAATCTTGTTTTGTTTAAATTTGGATGTCATGTGGGATAAGTATCCATAGAAACATATATGTATAAACGGATTCATCATCGAGAAAAGAGGCCCCCACAACTCCAAAAACTCAGAACATTTCTCCCAAAAAGTGTTTGACAATAGCCTTAAGAAACTAGCTAGGGGAAAAACTCCAGGACCAAACAACATCCCAAACGAAATCCTCAAGGCCCTCCACCCAACCTTCCACAATATGTTATTTCTCTTCTTCCAACAATGCTACCACTAGAATAACATACCATGTTGTTGGAAACACAACAAAACAATACTCTTCCACAAAAAAGGCGACCCACTACTACTCACCAACTATAGACCTATCGCTCTAGCCAACACTATATATAAACTCTACACTAGCACACTCACTGCCCTCCTCACAGGTTATGGCGAAAAACACAAAATAATGCACTTTAGCCTATAAGGCTTCAGACCACAAAGAAACTCAACTCAACAAATTATCAAACACATGTTGCCTTTTTGGTGTCTGATTTTAGATCCACACCTAAGCACATACCACTCAAAGGTAGGTGTGTAGATTTATTCCTTGGATTAATAATAATAGCAGCACTAGAAGACGCTTGTCTACATAGACTTTAAAAACGCCTCTGGATCCATAGACCACGCTAGACTCTTTGCACTAATGGAGGATCTAGGATACCCCCGGGACGCTGTTGAACTAATTGGCAACATCTACACAAACTCAACCACCTCCTTCCATGGTAACCACTTTGGAAGAACCCCACCTATCCAAATTAATAGAGGCACCATCCAAGGTGACACCCTCAGTCCCTACTTCTTTATCATATTCCTAGACCCACTCCTCCGAAGGCTAGAAAAAGACAACATAGGATACCACTTCAAGACTTCATCAACTACGTGTAACACCATAGATATGCCAATGACCTCGCCATCCTCACTGATAACATAACACATATCCAACCACAAATCCGCAAACTCCAAAAATTCTCGGAATGGGCATACCTAGACCTTAACCTCGCTAAATGCGCAATTACAGGATGCCCAAACAATTCCAACCTAAAACCCACAACCTTCAAAGCGTACATACATGCACAACATATCCACTTCAAAAATCAACCCTTCCCTACCCCCACACAAAACGAGCCATACACATACCTCGGTATTTACCTAGTCCCCTCACTAAAATGGCACATCCAGAAAAACACCACCATGGAAAAAGCCAAAAAACAAAGTAAACTATTGATGGCATCCCCTGCCACAATTAAACAAAAAAATCCACATCCTAAACACGGTAATAAAACTAGGAATAGCATATGCCTACTATGCAGTCCCATTCTCAAAACCAAACATCAAAAAATTAGACAAAATCCTTAGTAAATTAACTAAAGATATATGCAACCTGTCCAATAGAACAACAAACATACTAACTCAGCTCTCTCGAGAAGACTTCGGCTTTAATACCACCTCGATACTCCCTGATTACATCAATTGTATTGGTAAACAACTATTAAACGCCCTCAATGACCAAGGCCAACTAGGCCAAATTTACCAAGGCCTAACCAAATACATCACAACAAAATATGGAGGATCCTATCACCTCCCGTGCCTAAAATATCAAGCATGTACAAGATCACCCGCAACTTGCACACTATATCTACTTGAAAGGGAGTATGAAATCCATGTACATACCACCATCAAAAACTTCCGCATAAAAAAATCATCAATAGAATTGGCATGGATGCAAACTACAGACTATGTCCTCTTCTCCCCATACCAAAAACAAGCTACTAGCAGATGCCCCAACAAACTACACACGTATAACATCACTACCCTCAACCAATTCCAAAACACCCACCCAACAAATCTTATCCCCCCAGGAGTTCAAACAAAATTTCAAAGTTGTCCCAAAGATAATCAAGGAAACCTTGACACAAACCCAACAACTCTTCCCACACAAACCACCAACAACCCATAATCCCCCCCACAACAAGTACCAATAAACACCCCAATCACAAACACCAATAACTAAGTGGTCATAAGGTCACCACAAACAAGTGGACCTCACAAGCGGAAGACCAATACAAGCCATAATAAATACCAAAATCACAATATATAAAGACAAATGGGGAGTCACAGACATAAAACAACACTTCCTATGCCAATGGAATACCCACCCAACTAGCACAACAAAATGGGTAGAAGCCTCCCTACTCCTTCACCATGACAATATCACCCTAGACCACAACATATTCATACTCCACAAATTCTTACAAACCCAACACAAAACCAACACTCTAACCATATACAACTCATGTATAAACTTTCTACAATCTAAGGACCGAAGATTCATCTGCCCCCCCCCCATCATAGCCCCAAAATCTCACACTCACACCAAAGAATGCAACCCATATAAACATATTATCACTACCAAACCTACCATACAAGTACAAGAGACAAAATCCTATATTTACGACTAAATTGGAGCATACATCTTAACCATGCTAGTCACAAGGCTACAATGGCTATGGGAAAGATATAACCAAAGCCAAGCACACCCTATGCTCCACTTCCTAAACCCCCCGCCACAAGACTTTGCCACTGAAATCTTATGGCTAACCCAAAGATACGTCACGATCCTCCCAAAAAGAAAACCAAAAAAACATAACCCAAATAACAACCACCAAACCCTACACCCTTCCACCCTACAAACCCTTATAGAAACCTACAAAATTACACACTTGTATTACTCCTCGCCCCTCAAATGTCCAACAACACTCACTCAATACAACTCCCCACACAACATGGACTTAATATTCGGATTAGCAAGACTTGCACACTCGTCAAAGTGGAAAGGAAATGGTCTAGCCCATCCCCTAGACCTCAAAACTGCTATGACATCAATCCACTGGGCCCACATGGCAGCCTAGGAAAACCACGACACCACAACCATCATCATAATCAACCATAAAGACAACCAATACAGAAAATCACACAATAGTAACCATCCCACCAAACACCATACAATACAACCCCACATCGGAATGGCCAAAATATCTACACCAATTAGAAAATCAATACACCATTATATTAAGCATAAACAACCAAAGTCCCCCGCAAGGCAACCCACAAATACCCAACACAATCATGGCCAACATACTTGGACTATATAATATTAATACCAAAACTCAGCTACGCCAAATTACTGCCCTAAGAAAAAAATGAAATGTTCACACACATGGCACAAAGCCCCACACTATCATCACTTGGAAAGTAACCACCCAACACAACCCCTACCAATAGAACTATACAATACCCACCCCTTAAATTCAAACCCCAACAATGCATATACACCGATGGATCATTTATACCCCTTGACGAACATGGCATAGGCAATATAGCTGGATCAGGTGTCTACTCCCCCGCCAACAGACTCCCATGCCTACAAAACATCCTAGGAGCCGAATTAAATGCCATCCTAATAGCAATCCAAGGTACACAACACCACATGCAAGATACCCACATCTTTACAGATAGCCTTAATAGTATATACCTAATACACAACCACATAAGACACCCATCATCCCAACATAACCACCCGGATAAATGACTTATTGCCACTATAGTCAACCATATAACCTGGTCCACACACAAAATCACAATTCAAAAAGTCAGAGCACACACATGCATAATATGCAATGAAATCACGAACCAATTAGCAAACAATGGAGCCCTCCAACACAAACCTGCTAGCACCACCAGGATACATACGGCCCATACTACGCCATACTGACTCAATGGGGGTCCCAACAGGTTCCCACATGGGTCCTATATGCAACCCACAAACATACATCAACAAAGAACACAAGAACCAAGAACTAAGACTAGCCCAGTCCAAATTCACATACATAGACAAATGGACATCTAATGACCAAAATCAATCATAAACTCTCCAACCAATTTTGGAAAGACCCCGGGACCACAGACGCCCAGAATCGCACAAACTTTAAAATTTCGATACGCCCAATATATGGGTAACCATCGTAAAAATATCTTTTGGCCCAACTTATACCCAAACCTAAACTGTACACTATGCCCCAATAATACCAAAGACACATGGCCACACTTACTCTCTACATGTTCAAACGCACACATAAAAGGACTGCGTATAGCACGCCATAACAAAGTAGTCCACCAAATCGTACATACGCTACACTCAAATAAACACATGAGATACTATACAGTCACAAATGTAGGCAACCAAAACTCTAGACCACAAGATAACACAGTCCCACAATGGCTACTCCAATGCACATGCCCCACTATACCATGCACATGCCTAGCTAGACTTAGACCAGACATACTATGCATACTAGGCGCTCCCGCAAACATCCAACACCCCCTAACGCCAACCTCACCAAATGTCATACAATTCATTGAATTCACCTATTGCCACAACATATTCTTAAATACCGCATATAGTGAAAAAGCTGCTAAATACAACCCACTCATACAAACACTTCGAACAGCCGGCTGGCAAGTCAACCCTCTCATCACCATCACAGTAGGTGTTAGAAGGGCTATTCACGAACAACCAATTAAAGACTTAGAAAAACTCAAAATACCCAAAAATGAGATCAAAACACTTGTGAAACATCTACACCAAATCGCCATTAAATACCTCACATACCTAGTACTAAACAAAAGGAAGCTAGACAACAAACAACCCCAGGTAGACCCCCCCCTAGATGTTAGGTACCGTGCTTTTCTTGAGAACTAAAGGAGCCCACCTTCTGAGTGGAAGGAACGGTACCCTTACGATGACGCTTGGTAACACATGAACATGGTATAGAGGAACGGGCTCCCATTCACGTCGGTGTATAAACCAAACTCCGACGTTACTTTTATTTGATTTTATTTATTTATACATATAAATGAATATATACATACTTGAGGGTTTTAGTTTCCAAATTTGGAGCATATATGCCTACTCTAGTGGTGGCCAAAGTTCATTGACGTTGATGAGTGTCTCTCACAATGAGCTTCAATGCCATTTTGAGACATGTTCGGTTTAGGGTGTTGCCCATATTACTAAACATAGTTGATCCTCACAATTGGCAACATCCCCAAGCAAGAGAATTTTCTTCCTTGTTCAAGTCTTAGTGTCCTTCTACAACCTTCAAAATTATTTTGGAGCATTGGTCTCCTTTAAATTATAGCAAATTGACTAGGACTTGTGCCTTCCTCTTCTTGAAACATATTAGAATATCTATATGCAGTTTGGGGGAGGGGGATACGAAGATATGATGTGGCTTCATGTTGGATTCTCTTTTTTGGTAGAGATAGCCCATGGGACTCTTAGTGGCAATAATGGGTTGATGTGGGTTCTAGAGAACTATTGTAGTCCACAAAAAAGGATAATTTAGTGTACATCATTGTTGAAGGAATGAAAGCAAAGAGGAGAAAGGATACTGAAACAACCACAAAGAAGCTCCACTAACAATGATAAATATTGTGGGGCACATTATTTTTGCTTATATCCACATTACACAACATTGGGAATAACAATGTGAGTGCACACTATTTACCAACCTGCAATGTTGAACATCACAGGTCCACATTGTAGATTATCTTCTTTTATTGGATTAGAAATATTATGTGTTGTGATGTTTATTCAATTGCCAAATGACTTCCTCTCCATGATGTGAACACATGCATGTTGAAGGTGGTGCTCACCACCAAAACCTACCTTCAAGAAATACCTCTAATTGCTTCTTCCAATCGTGATCATATTCCCATATTATATCCTTAATATAAAACACTAAAATATCATTGAATGATTAAACGATTTCATCCATCTAGCTGAAATAATAAATCCATAATTTAATCTTATTAAGGCCCACTTTATACACGGCTTGGGCCTAGCCCAAGCAGCAGCATGATTCTCAAGGAGGAAACCCTCAATCGAGCCCAAGTTTATCAACTTTTTTCAGGTCCAACCTTATCCAAGGATGTGCACACCGATGTGATGTAGTAGACCACAACAATCAACTGCTAACCATAAATTTAAAATATCCCCAAAAATATGGATCTTCAAATTTTGTAGCCAACATCTAATGGTCTAGAATTTTGGAATTTTTAAAATTTTCTCTCTTTTGTAGTTGGCTATCATGTCGACTGCAAAGTAGCAATCGACCATACTCTTGACCAAGATGTTGACCACGTCAATTTACTCATGGGTACATTGTCGGATTTACCCCCCCCACCAATGTGATGTTTTTAGGTATGGCGTCATGTCGCTTTCACATGACGTGAAATCCCTGATTTTAGGTTTCAATGTTCTTGAGGGGAAAGTTTAGTGAGAGAATTGACCTTACATAAATCGATGGTAGAGATTATCATTATCCAACACATGAGCCCAATCCAACCCATGTTAAGAGTTGGGGCCAAGGAAGACCTGGTCCCAAATTTTTCAAGCCGGCCTGAAGATTTGGCGCCAAATTTTTTGCCACCTAGGACGCCACATAGGATGAGTGAATATTTGGGGCCAACGCTAGTTTAAAACTCTTGAGTTGGATCTGATGAAACCGAACAATCCTATTGGTTGAAATTCTTAGAGTTCATGTTGGCCCTCAATCTAGCCCCGATTATAAAGTGGACCTAATTAAAGAAGAAGGAATTGCTTGAACATGAGACCAACCAATTCAATTGAAGTTCGTAAGGTTATAAGAAGAGATGAATGTATATAAGGTTATCAAGAGATCACAACAAGCTTAAAAAAATAGGACAAGAATGATCTTCATCACTTGACTACATTTGCCTTGGCACCCACAAATCATGTGGTTTTGACTTGATAATGTGAGAATATATGCTCATACATGCATGTTTATCCTAGCTACACCTTTTACACCTATTACTGTGGTTTACCATTTGGAATCAAGCAATGCTAAGAGTATCGTTTTTTTTTAATCAAAGGAAATATATTATGTTTCTTGATGTGCATATTATTTACGTTACATGAATAAAAAATGATTGCAATTGGTGAAAACTTAGGGCAACATATATCTCCAAATGGTACACCACAATAATAATACGTGTAAAAGGTGTAATTATATGATTGTCTTGCATCCTTCTCATGCCATAAGATAATTGACCTTAATTGAATATGTCCAGTTGGGCAATAAGGAATTATCACATATGAGCATATTTCTCCTTCATGTAACATAAAAACCATGAATTGGTATGTAGTACAAAGGCTAATATTTTCATTTCATTTGACACTTATATTTATTGGATGGATGAGAGGTATGCTCCAATGTTGGTCTCATATACATGTGAATACATGGTTTTCATAATCAACATCAAAAAATATATCAAATAACCCACCCATGGGTATCAAATATGTGTAAATCTTGACAAATTAAAGTTGCAACCAACTTTCTATTGCTTTATTGAAGTCGTTCAGCATAAAGCCAATAGCATGAGTGGTCAATACTCTCCATTTTGCAAGTGATGGGGGTTGCGATTTCCACCAGAGTTCAAGCCGTGTTAATGTTACCGCTATAGTTCACCAATCATTGTACGATAATGACATAGTATAGTTGTGGGTCCAAATTTGATCAAAGTTGCTACTAAATTATGTGCTTTCAATCTATGAAAGGATCTCCACACCATGAAAATTCCATTTGGAAGTTATAACATCACTTCTACTTGTAGTGAGAAAGTTAACAAAGAGGCGTAACTCACTCAAATAATTATAGACAACAAGCAATATTTTTTCTTTCAAGAAAATTAATTTACATTATCTCCATGAAGAATTCCCCTACACATGATCCAAATTTTGCCTCAATCCATTCAAACCATCCCTCCCATCCACGACCTCAAAGTAAAATAACTGGTCATTTCATGACATCCAAAGCATTTAGAAACTAACCCTTAAACATCCGAGAAGCCCAAACTGGGCCTCTCCATGCACAAAAATGTGTATACGAGGCTTGAACTACATTATTCCTTTCTAGTTAATTATGTCAAATGTGACCCTATCTAAAGTAAACTTATTCTTCAAGTACGCTTTCCAATTCAGTTCAATACCTCAAGACTGTTGAAGACAAGTTTGAATATACAAATTGAGTGCCCTTTGGTACAAATACACACTTGATATTTTGATCATCAATGTCACATATGAGGTAAAAAAAAAATATTGTGTTATCCTTGACATAAGAGTATGTATTAAATAAAGTTTCAACCACCAAATTGACATTGTTTATTAAAAAATAAACAAATAATCCTTTCAAGACTTGGCAAGGCCCGTAGGAACTATGTGTTGTACAATGAGCCTCTACGTGCTTTGAGGGTTAAGAGATCATCATGCAATAGTGAGAAAAATGAAATGTACATATCAACCTGTACAGATGAGATGACCACCCTTGAGTGACTGCCCATTGATCGAAGCTAAGCTTGCTGATATATCTGCCACGGGTTCCATGCCAAAAGGGTTATGGAATTTTTGTAAGGAATGATTCAGCCGCTTGATGACTCAAACTCCCCAGTACTTAAAATGTTGGAGTAGTTAGTGATCAATAATTTATGAATGGTAATCGAGGCCAGAGCCGTATTGCCAGGCCTCGAATCGGCGATGCCACCTGTACTGCTTGTCCTTCGGCAAGCTATTCACCCAAGACCTGTCAACAATTCTCCAATACATTAAGTATGATGGATTTGGTAAACTAAGGTACTAGATACTAGACATCCCTCATCTTAATCGGACACCTAGATTTGAGTTGTACATATGTGCCTCAAAGAATGGTTACCAAAAAGATATGTGTTTAAAAGAGATTGGACTGCGTGCTCAAAATATGACAACCGTTCTAAACTCAATACTCAACATAATTGGGGGACCTCTACGACCACTTGATGACCATGAGAAACTTCACACTAATAATGAATAAGATATTCATATGGGCCCAAGAAATTACGAGGAAAGTGGCTGCAGTCTGATTTGGAATTTCCTAACCATCTCATACTAAATGCGTGTTTTATATCCTAGGAGTAGTAGGCTCATTGGAAAAAGAAACTATTTAAGACCATCTACATCTACTTTAACATAGTGAAAAGTCCCCATGATGATTGACATTATACAAGAAGATGAAATTGAGAAACTATAGATAAGGATATGGGTTTGAAAGGTGAGTCTCGACACACCTGAGTTTGTTGGCAACTGTGAGCCACAAGACTGTATATACCGCCAGCGCTACAAAGTGCCGTGTCCAATCAAAGAGAGGGAAAAGACCCACCTGCATGAATTTGAAAAAAAAAAAAAGTCATTTGGACTTCCTTAGGTCTTATTTGGAATTGAAAAGTGTGTAGGGTTATGCAGTTCGAATTCAAGATGCCGGGCCATGCGCTACTATGATTGAGCGGCCACTTTATTCTTTACATATGTTTGAGGGGGCACTTCTTCTTTATTCTATACATATGATTGAGGGGCACTTTACAACTAGAGCTTGAGGGGCTTTGACCTTTGAAATCCAAAATCTCTCATGGGTGGAAAATGCAAAGACGTAATCACTTCATTTTATACTACAGGGACCAATGAAGTTTGAATGGATGAAAAGCCTACATGGAGTCCTACATGGCATGCAATGACTAAATTTGTTTCATAGTCTATCGGATTTTATGTTGAACCCACCTCAAGTGGTGGATCTAACACAAAACCAGGGGACCATGACATTTCAGAATATCACCACCCTTGTTTATTTTGACTTATTGTGAAGAAGGGCCCACATGAATATGATGGTAGTGAAATAGCATTTGGTTGAAAGCCCGGTTGCGTATGTCTTTACATCACACTTGAAGGCCTGTGACCCCGCAAAATTCAATTTGAATTTTCCATGGTACGGCCTTTGGACGAGGTTGAAGGGCCCACACAATTTCATGGTCACGGACCTTGGTCGTAATGAAAAGTGGCCCTCAGTGCGAAAGTCCAACTATGGGTTCTACCAAGTTAGAAGCTTTTTGTGGAGTGCAATGCAAGAATAGGAAATGGAATTCCGAAGAAAGTGCTACCTGTCGGAATATTTGGGGAATAAAGAGAGGTTTGGTCAGCATGATCAATGTCAACAACCTTATCTGTGGCACAAATTGTACAACATCCTGTGTTCCCACACAACGACATCATAGTCAGAAACATCATGGCTCAAAGTATCCACAAAGCATAACAAGCAGTCAACGAAATAAAATTACTCGGGTTTTCATAGGCACCTGAAGGAATGGCCTAATCACAGGATCCCCAAGCCTCTGCACCAACAATGTACAAAATTGAGACATGTGATCCTTAAGTCCTAAACCTTTAAATCTTCATAGCAATCAATTTCTCAAATGAGATTCCAACAAAATCACCTGATTGATTCAGTTCTTAATAGCAGACTTTGAACCTCCACAGGACTGTCAAATTAGTCAAATGAGCAACAAATGTATTGGTTTTGGGGTAGTAACAACCTCCATACACCTAAAGTTGATGGAAAGAAGATTGTTGATGAAATCTGGAGATGAATCTATGTCAAGGCGCACCGACATAGCTCGCTGATACATCCAGACTCCACTCAGATTGGGCTGGCCACCATAAGCACTTAACCACGTCAGATTCAAGTAACTTGAATAAAAACTGTCTAATGCTATGTGTACTGGTACATTTTTATCAACACGCTGAACATAGACTAGGTGATTTCTTCCAAAACCACTGTGTTTGCCTTTCAAATACTACACATTGTTTTATATCTTCATCAAAAGATAGACTCAATGTATATCCCAGAAGGAGGACAACACAGTCCTACCTCTTTAATACGACACTCGATAATATGACAACCTTGATATAATGACACAAATTTTGTAAACCGGACTTTCTAGTTAGAATCTACCTCTATAATACAATTGTGACATTGTTAATACGACACTCCTGGACCCCCTAAATGTCATTATAGAGGTAATGTATGCAAATATGGCAGGTCCCACACATGTATAACTACATCGTTAATATGAAATTTATGTGACTTTCACATATGAAATGTGCATAAAAGAAATTTTTAATGTAAAATGATGTTAAAACATGGGAACTAAGGGAACTAGGTTCTCTATCTCAAAACCTAATCAAAGAGACTCATTAGTTTCTATCTCTTTCGCATCCGTTTTTCACCTAAACCCTAAATCAAGGTGCACAATTAGTTTTCAAGCATTTTGAACTCAATATTTATCATATTACTTTTGCTCTGCATATTGTTGGAAAGCTATTGAAATTTTTCTTCTTTTGGTGGTAGTTTTTCTCAATTTTGAGTTGTATTGACAGAGTTATGATCGTTTGAAGGCTGGTTGAGTTTTAGAAGTTGATTTCAAGACATTGATGTTTTTTTGCACATTCTGAGGTTAAATGTGATCTGATCATTCTGATGTGCATATTGCTAGAAAGCTATTAAAATTGCACTTCTTTTGGTGGTAGTTTTTCTCAAGTCTAAGTTGTATTGGCAGAGTTATGACCGTTTGAAGGCTAGTTGAGTTTTAGAAGTTGATTTCAAGACTTTGATGTTCTTTTGCACATTTTGAGGTCAAATCTAATCCGATCATTCTTATGTGCATATTGTTGGAAAGGTATTGAAATTGCACTTCTTTTGGTGGTAGTTTTGCTCAAGTTTGAGTTGTATTGGCAGAGTTATGATTGTTTGAAGGTTGGTTGAGCTTTAGAAGTTGATTGTAAAAGAAGTTGATTAACCTCCATCTATTGTAAAACTGGCAGATGCTCAACATCATGCTCAATTATTAGCTACATTTTTTACAAACAACCCATTAGATTTTACTCCTACAAACATGATGAAATTGCACACCATATCAAAGGAGCTCAATAAGATATTTGTTGCTAATTGAAGTGGCAACATGAGTGGACTATTGATTCCTTCTTCAAGTCCACATAGATTTCATGAGAGAAATCTACATATTTGTAAAGACATTTGAAATAATATTTATTTATATATGTGGCCAAATATCAAATGTGTGTATTTTCATGAAGCACCTCGTTATTATGACAAAGAGGTACATTTGATCATATTATTGAATTTTTGACACCTTGATAATACAGCGGTTTTCTCATTTTCCAAATGTGTCATATTAAAGGGGTAGGACTGTATAACTTACCAGATATGGATTTAATAGAGCTAAACTTTTCTTGTCAAGTATGTTTGCCTCCAATGCCTCATAAATCCCTGCATATTGAACAATGCCACTCTTGCAGTTTAGGACGCATGCAACACCAGTTGAGATGATAAAGCCAAAGGAAAGGGTTCTACATGAAGTAATGCAGACTAAGGTTGATGGATCTTAAATGGTTAACTTTTTCTGACTAGCCCACTTCTCCTAGGATATGAAATACGCAATTAGTACAAGATGTTTAGCATAATCCAAATCAAGGCTGTAGCCACATTCTCATAATTTTCGGAGATCATATGAATATCTTATTTATTTTCAAAGTGAAGATTCTTGTGCTCATTAAATGGTCGTGTAGGTCCCCCACAATTATGTTGACTAATGCATCTAGAAAGAGTATCATATTTTGAGCACACAGTCCAATGACATTCAAACGCATGTCTTTTTGGTATCCATTCTTGGAGCCACACCATACCACATACCACTCATATATACGTGTCCAATTCCGATCAGTAACTAAATTAGGCACGTCTACCTCACAATGTCCTTTGCACCAGAGTGAGAAGGAAAGAGAAATAATACCATTGGAAAGGCGACTGATGTGCCGAGTAATTGCACCAAACCCACCAAATGAGATGGGCGATTGGATACCACTAGCATCACCTACCTGCACCAGCCCTCTACTTTGTTACTACAGTTGCTTCTTAATTGAGAGACTGTGCCTACAAATGCAGTTTTGTATGCAATTGTCCAGACACTCCACATGCAAGATCTCAAGCCCCTTCCATGGAAGATATTCAACTAAAACCAAAGAAAACTCTCTCTGTTATATAACAGTTTTTTAAGGGGATGCAATCAAGTGCACTTAAGCTTATCCTGGTCCCACACATAGTACTGACCAGTCAGAGGCTGGAAAACAATATTCTAGAGCCTCATATAATGACGTCCATATGAATTCAGAATGCTCAATTTATCCATATTAAATCCTAAGTTCAGTGCTGAAATGAAGACCATTTCAATATCCTTTCCATACTGATAATTTGCCCTCAAATGGTCAGAGACATCAGTTGCAAGTGTGGATGGTGGGAATGGCACCTGCAAGACACGATCAAAAGTTGAGGGCAAAGGGCTGCAAAGAAACAAGTAAACATCGATTAGCATCCTCAAAGGTGAGGATATACAAGCAGCATTACGGGTGTTGACAAACTGCTGACAAAGTTCTTTAAGGCTTTACAATATAAGAATAGAGCAAGTGGGTAATGAAGAACCTGGCTCTATATGTGGGGAAGCATCCGAAAAGTACTCGAAGTATTTCCAGGTCCTCGAGTTTGACACCCTGTCAATGCACAACACTGCCTTGATTTCAAAATGGTTTAACATTCTTCATAATTGGTTGGAAACTTATGATGTCTGGTTCCAGGTACAATGGCTTTCACAATAAGAACCGGTTCCACAACCTTCCATAGTGTGCAGACCTTATTCTAACAATATACAAATGTGAACTAAATGAATGATGAAAACAAGCAATTTGAGGCATATTTTCAAGGTCATGGATGTGCCACATCAGACTAACATAAACCCTCAATCTGAAGGCAATTTCTTTTGAAGAAGTGGACCTGATATTCAGGCATAAGGTCCCAGTAATCCTCCAGCATCTCCTCAATTGACGGTCGAGTGGGCGTAGCATCCAAGTAACTGAACATGTACGTGGTCCGATCTGTAGGTCCTGAGCCAGCTGGAAAGGCCTATTTACATAATTTACAACAATTGAAAGTTAGCTAGTCTAAATAATATTTCAGCAGTATTGTGTACAAGAATAAGAATGACTAAAAATACATCTCTTATTGAACCATTTACATCATCATCTGACTTTGCAGGGCAACAGAAAATTCATGTAATATAATTCTTTGGAGAGCTGAGTGCACAAATAGTTATAAACTAAAACAAAATAAAACCAATAAGGCTACAAGGCTTTTATAAAGACAGATTGCCTCATGCTCAGAAATAGAAAAATAGTCTACTTGTAGTCCATGGTTCGTATTTCCTTCAATGCTATCCACCACATGCAATGATTGAAGATCATCAAAGAGGTATGCTGCCACTAGTCGAAATTTACACTTTGTAGAAGCAAAACAAAGGTCCAACCTTCTCTATTGACCAACTGTGTCCATGTTTGCCAGCAACAATTAGACAAAATCTTTGCTCAAGCCTTGTTGAGGAGAAAAAACTCTGTATGCGAACACATATACAAAGACAATTATTGACAGCCTCTGTACAAATCTAACCACACACCTAACCGCATAACACCGAAATTTAGGTGTCCGATTAAGAATTAGGCACATCTACCTTAATACCAAACGAGGTTCATTGATGACATATGTTTGCATACCTCCCAGAAGTACTGTGTTTTGGAACTGCCAACTGGGGTCACAGGAGTGTTTGTATAGATGAGATCACTTGTTGTGTTATTTTCAAATCCACGAGCGCATGCGCCGACCACCAAACAAACCCCATCTGGGTGTTGTCCCCATCGTATCTGTATCCTTCAAAAAAAAACAGAGACCACAAAAATTAATGCTTTAGCTGAAATGGGCATTTTACACGTCACAAGTACTCGAGTGGATATGGTTGTGGTTCGAGCCCACTTTCAACCACAACTACAAACATCTTTGTTTACAGACACCTAGTACTTGTTGAATAGTGGATTTGACCGCAACTATCATCCCTCCTGTTGGTGCAATTCGTGGAGTGGAGACAAACGATGTATGGATTCTAGTCGAAAGCTTGTGTATGAGTGATTGCATCTATAATTGGCTTTCCTACTATAACTGGATGGTGGGATAACTTTTCGCAGCCAAACTGTGTGTCACAATTTGCAAAGCCTCAATCTAGAGATTGTTTATCTACATAAATGAATGGATCACAGATAATGAGATAATCCACCTGACGCACTATAGGCGATGCATTTCCCATGACATCGAGGAGGAGGCGACCAACAAGTGTGTTCCCATTATCAAGTGACACAACCTATGCCCACCAAGCAGGATGCAAATGGTTAGTCACAGAATGAACTGAAATTGCCGATCAAAATGAGAAAAGAAAAGAAAATGAATTTTTCAACTAAGGATTGAATTGAACTTACTGCTCCATCATCAAAGACGTTCAGTTTGGAGAGTCCAGTAAACTCAAGGACCTCACCTCCAACACTTAAAAACCTTTCCTTACAAACTTCAATCAGCTTTGCCGGTCTGCCATGTCACAAAACAACCAAACCTATCAACTCCAGCTGCAAATCCAACTTGGCTACCTTCCGCCTTTTTTATAATTGGATCATAACTTCAATTGACTGCCTCCACTGCTGGTCATTTCTAGGGTTCAATCAGCCCATTTCAATACTGTATAATGATATGACTACGAACTCTGGCATCCTATATTCTTAGGTTGAATTGCATTTGTCAGCATACTTTTGAAGACAACCTACCTCAAGATCTTGTCATTCTTCGGAGGAAGATGAAGTATGATACCCACCCCATCAAATGTCAATCGGCCATCAACAATGACTATCTCTATGTATTGAACATACACACAAAAAGTCAAATTCTTATTACAATTTTCTGGTCACCTTCAACAGAAAGACCAGTATATAAAGTGAATGTGCTTACGATACACCAAGGTTAAGGATGTCAGTCACCCACAGATCCTGTCCTCCAACAAATCCGACTCGGCTCTGATCATATGCAGATTATCAGTGAAACGATATGACTGACTGCCAATTCACACCTCTAAAATACAGAAGGTGTTAGTTGCAAACAATTCAAGAATACACTATTGGGGATAAGCAGGCAAAATCCTATATTTGTTTAGCATTTTCTAGCTGCTTTACTAATTTTTGGCATAAATAATCTCTGATAATGATAGCTATATGCTTTATTGAAACAATGGGCCTGAGATTAAACTGCCCAAAGAGAATGAAACCGAAGGTCATTGGTTACCGGTCTATGTTCATCCTTTATCCGCTGCTTAGTGCCTGCGGCCTTCAGTCTTTTTTTAAATATCGAATGCTTCCGTGTGGTTATACGCCACTAGCCAAACTCGCACTCTTTAATTATTGCAAACAAACTGTCCAAATGATGAACAAGATGAGATGCCTTAAATGAGCCATCTGTAAGTAAGATCAATACTCTCCCAAGTCTGTGAGGCCATTTGAATAGGCCACTGCACTTAAAAAAACAAAGATGAGATGTGCAATTTCTGCAGTAGATATACTTACAGGATTGAACTCGATGGAAATTACTTCCTCAACCTCTGCATCGGTTAGGACCCCTGCCTCCACAAGCTCCCGCAATTCCTTCCTTGACACGTTCCACTCCTGCACACGCTGGTCACCCAAACAGCAGGATTCCATTCAAAACCCTGTCCCAAGACTAAAGTATGTGGGCCTTATGTGATCGCTCTTCTTAATCAGACACCTATATTTGATTGTGTATATGGCACGGGTTGTAGTTACAAACGGACACTTAAACCACACGTGTTACAATGAGATTGGACTATGTGCTCAGAACATAGACACCATAATGGGTTAAAAAATCAACGCAATTGGGAGGGCCTATGTGATTGTTTGAAAAGAAAGAGTATGTTCAGTTTGACCTCTTATAAGTTTTGCATCTCAACTCCGATTCTCAAACTTGAAACCAAAATCTTAATCTTCGTTATTTGCAATCGCCAACAGAATGAGACAATTCCCGCTTTGATCCAGAGTTGATCCAACAGTCAGTATTGTCTATGGAGTTGGAAGTGCCCACAATAGAGCCACATGCATCCGCTAATGTAGAGTAGCCAAGCGCTTTTGTGTCTGATTTGAACAAAAAATAGGTTGGTCAGGTCAGGTTAGGTTAGGGTTGCAAAATAGGTTTGGCAATGGCGGATTTGTACCCCTCGAAGTGGACCTTTTTCGACAATGGCCACCTTCAATCCTCGAAGTGCAAGGGCGGTAGCGAGAAAGACTCCCAGTGTGCCTCCGCAGACAACTACATCAAAAACAGCTTGATTCCTGTCAGCCAGCCCGGAGTCCGCCCATTTCCCTTCCTGCCGCTTTACCACCTCAGGAGCTGGCCCTGTCACTGCCAGAGTAGTAGATACAGCCACTTAAAATCATGTAGAAACAATAAACGAATATGCAACCACAGATCAAGCCATTCCAGAGTTCCGACAAAAATCTACTCAGCAACATCAGATGATATAATACTCAGCAAGTTTCGGAGCACAAATAACACCACATTAGAGCATATGGGCAAATGTTTCGTGACATTGGCTCTTTGAGCTTTAAAAGGTAAGGCGGCATGGTTGTCTCACCATAATATTAGCAAAATCCTTCCTTACCTACCAATTAAGGTAAATAATCTCTCTGGGGGTCTTGGGTGGGCAAATATGAGAACAAGAGAGGCCCTCTATAAGATTAAAATGAGCATTTTTGGTTATAAACAGAGGAACAATGAGCATGCTGTCATACATATTAAAAAAACCTCAAAAGCCAAATTGCTGAACCTTACCACGTGTTTGTGAGCGCATTTTGAGCCATTGTTGATCTAGTCGTTTGAGAGCTTGGTATGAGGAGGCTCCCCCTGCCCCTCCTGCTTCCGCTGTCCCGGGTATGCTTTCCATTATTCTCTGCAAAAATGTACTTGTTGGTTGCGATTGAGCAATTTCGAAATTCAGATTTGAAGTGCGCCATTTTCCAGTGCTTGGTTTTGGTTGTATGGTGACCTAGTATGTCTCTTTATAAGATTTTGGCTTTTAATGCCTACGAGGGCTCTCTGCATACAAGGATCCGCAAGGTCCGAATTGTAGAAATCCGTGTAAACTGCCTAATTTTGTATGAGTGCTGAGTTGCATGTTCTTTATCTTTTGATTTATGACAGCAACAGACACTATGAGAAAAATTTAAGTCAGCATTCTATCCCGACCCTATCCTTTTGGCCCAAAAATGGATTGAACAGGTTTGTGAAGCTCCACTTCTGGTTTTTCAATATGAACCCAAGATTGCTCTTTATGAACTAGATACGTAACAAATTCTTGAGAGGGGGGAAAAAAGATGGAATGAACAGGTTTACGAAGCCCTTTCAATTTTTCAACATGAACCAGAGATTGTTCCTTGTGAACTAGGTGGGTCATGAAGTCGTGAGAGGAAAAAAAGGAAATGGAATGACCAGGTTTCTGAAGCTCCTCTTTCGGATGTTCGCATGTCGAACCCAAAATCGTCCCTTACGAACTAGACGCATTACAAATTCGTGAGACGAGAAAAGGAACTCGATGCAGTGGAAGATGTACTTGATGAATCCCAGATTTCCAGCAGCAAGTGGATGTTATAGGCGAACGAACAAACCTACCTGGGTGCGAGATGTGGGAGCTGTGGAAGGGTTGGCATTGGGTGGAGTGGTGATGGAAGGAGCGGTACACCTTACACTATGGCACAGCCTCCTCCTCTCCTTGCCACCGCCCCATTCCAAAGCCACCGATTTCTGGGTCACAATTTTGGAGTTCGCAAACTTGGAGTTCAAAAATGGCCTTCCTGCTCCGCCACACAATCCCAAACTGATGGCCGCCACGCCTGGTGGGCTACATTGCAAGGCACGAGCCTTGCAAACCGAATCCATCGTCACCGGAAATGCAAACCTTAGGTCGCCACCACTCTGCAACCCAACAAGGAAGTAATCGAATTGGTTGGCACCTACAAATTCATGAAAATCTTATGTTCGTACAAAATCTCCATAAAAATGGAGCCCACAAATTTTTCTTGAGCTTCACAGCGGCAGCAGATGCAAGAACATCAAAATCACCAAAACAAAACGGAGCCCACAATTTTCTCCAGCTTCACAGTAGCAGCAGATGCAAGAACACCAAAATCTCCAAAGAATGGAGCACACAAATTCTCTTCAGCTTCACAGCAGCAAATGCATGAACAAAATCTCCCAAAAAAAGGAGCCCACAATTTTTTCTTGCGCTTCACAGTAGCAGCAGATGCAAGAACGTCAAAATCTCTAAAAGAACTGAGCCTACAAATTATCTTCAGCTTCACAGCAGCAGCAGCAGATGCAAGAGCATCAAAATTTCCAGTCTCCTGCTCACCAACTTGCACAGCGCCACCAAATTCTCCGGCGTGGTAAGATTCTTCTTCTCCGAATTTGCGACGCGGAGTGGCAAGTAGCACTCCCCCACTTCAGTGTGATAGAATTGTGAAAAATGTCAGGGGCATGCATTTGAACTCGGTGCTCCGGGAAAGCATGTCACAACCGCTCGCTCACCAGCTTTACTACCCAAACTTGGCTTACTGATGAGAATGCGTATTAAGGCAGCCGTGCCTAATTCCAACACAACAATAATCTGAGTGGTACGTGGTTAGGTGTGAATCTAAGAACGGACACCAAAAAGACATGTGTTTAGAAGAGATCGAACTACATGCTCAGAATGTGTTAATCATTCTAGGTTCGATGGTCAACATGATTGGGAGACCTATATGACCACTTAATGAGTTCAAGAATCAACACTTTGATTAAAAAAGTAAACTCTTTATATGAGCTCTAGAAACCATGAGGCAAATGGCTACAGACACGATTTGGGTTTGCTAATTACATACCTTGCATTGATTATGTGTTTCATATCCTACGAGAAGTGGATGCAGAGGGAAAATAGCACACGTCTACTTTATACAAAATAAACGGTTGTGTGAAAATAATGCTACTCCTAGGCTTTGCATGGGTGTTCACAGAGGGAAAGTGTCATGGGAGTCACATTTTGATAAAATCCATCATAATAACAATATTGTAATTACCCCCCGCTTTGCATTCTACATGGAGAGGACCCACCATTGTGGCCACAGTAAGTATTGCAAATCAAAGCCCAATATTTGAGCCATGTTTTGGTGCACTTCAAGTTGATCAACTCGATAATTCTCAAATTCGTTTCACACTAAGTAGAGGGTAGTTTGAAGTTGACTCTGGATGACTCTTCTCCGACCTGGATACTATAATGACATCGTCATCTTTGTGCTAGAATTACCACTAAGGTAGATGGGTCTTACATGGATATTTTTCTCTCTTCATCCGTTGCTCATAGGATATAGAACAAGCAATTAGTGTAAGATGATTAGCGACTCCAAATCGTGCCCATAGCCATGCGTCTCGTGATATTTTTATGAATATTTTATTGATTATCAAAGTGAAGATTTTCTTGCTCATTAAGTGGTTATACAGGTCCCCCCAATCATGTTGACTATGAGACCTAGAATGGTTAGTATATTTTGAGTACATAGTCAAAAAAATTTGAACATGTGTCCTTTCGGTGCTAGTTTTAGATCCACAACTAGTACCACTCACGTATAGGTGTCTACATTGTTGTTGTTTTTTATTTAGGCATGCCTACTTTAGTAAGTCATGTGATCCTAAAACTCATAGTTTTCTTTCTTTTTTGAGGCCATTTAGGAATGTGCCACCTTGGATATGCATGCTAAAATCAAACTTGCTACATTCTAGATGAATCTAACAATTTCCCATTGGTGTTAGTTTTCAGCTCACATTGGTACCAAGAATGGGAGCCTAAAACTGACGGTTTTGTTAAGTCATCAATGTACCATCCTCTTGGATCTTGCATCCTATAACAAACATGCATGGTCTATTCCAGAGGAATCATAGTCTAGAATGTTTTTTACCCTAAAATCAAAACTAGAAAATTGCTCTAAGGAAGGAACATCTATAGCTATAATTTTTGAATCTAGAGTTTAATATTCTTGCACTAGAAGCAACTCAAAGTGAATTGTCCTTCTTGCTCAATGTTTAAAAGGTCATTTCAGCTGCATTAAAATTATATATTTTAGCAAAACAAAAATATGCTTGTAAATGCACGTACAAATACATTTACACGGCAAGGACTTCATGCATCCAAATAAATAGCATAAATGGTTGCTCTCATAGCAACTTGTAACTTAGACCCAGTAGGTAGGCATGCTCTTCACGATCAAGAAACATACTTGAAACAACACTTCTCAAAAGTCCGTGCTTACTAAGGTGGCCGTGTCTAATTCTAATACAACAATGCTATGGACGACTCTATTTAAGTGGAATGTGGCCAGGTGTGGATCTACAAACGGACACCAAAAAGATACGTGTTTGAAAAAAATTACACCGCGTGCTCAAAATGTGCTAACCATTCTAGGCTCAATGGTCAACACGATTGGCAAGACCTATATAACCACTTGGTGAGTTTGAGAAACTTCGCTTGGAGAGTGAATGAGATATTCATGCAAGCTCCGAATATTATGAGGCCAATGGCTACGGAGACGATGTGGATTTGCTAACTATCTCGCAATGATTGTGTGTTTCTTGGGCCTACGAGAAGTGCATGCATTCGAAAAAATAGTTCAATAACATATGTTCTACTTTAGAGGCGTGGAACAACTGCTTTAAGAAATTAAGAACGAGTCGATATAACATCAATTGTGTGGAGCCAAGTCGGGCGAAATTGAGGGGTTGGAGGAACTTTAACAAAAAGCGCATGCTACCACCCTCAAAGTGCAGATGCATACATGGCATGTGGCAGCCAAAAGAGGATGGCAAGTGTGTGAAGCCCACAAAGCCACCAATTCCCATCCTAAGCTAACATCCATGTCACTGCCCTCCTTGCATTGTCCACATCCTCACTTAAAAACTATCGCTGACCTGTGAGTTACACAGTGACATGCATAATACACAGTGAAAACTATCACTGACCTGTGCATTACACAGTGACAGAACGGTCTTCCACAGTCTTCTTACTTGTTTAGAAGTTGTCCGCTCTGAGCTCCGTAATACCAACCTCCTTCTCTTATATCCAGAAAATCTAGGAAACGGATGTTCCCAGCTTAAACCTCACTCCCTGTTGTCACATTTGCCTCCCATATGTCATGGGTTTTGACATTAAAATGAACCATAAAAGAATTTCAACCACACACTTGCACGCATCATGTTGCCATTATTGCAATGTTGATTTTATGTCATTTCATAATGTCACATGCTACACTAATTCTCTTTTATCACGCATCCATGTGAACATTACATAACTCCTTAACATCATGTGCACTTTGATTGAAACGAGCGTGATATTGCGGGGTTTAGGGTGTCATTTGGTAATCTTATGATGGAGAAATAAGGCTAGGGCTACTATGTGTAAGGTGAGTGCACTTATCATGGACAATTTCAACATATGTAGGTATTTTGATAATGTAATCAAAATAATATGAGTTCATTAGCAAATCCAAATGAGGACCCCTTCGGAACTTTTGCCTAGGGAGGATCTCTTTGGAATTTGTTTGGGTGAAAAGTCATTAACGATTTATAATAGTAATCTTTTCTCCTTCATATATGAAAATTTCTTTACTTAGATATCACTACAAGTATATGGGATTGGGTCCTAGGCAATTGTCATGCATCATGGAAAACTTGTCATGCATCACTAGAAAATATGGAAATCTACCACAATGATAAATTTGCATTGTTCTTTTGTCAACACATGACGATTGCCTAGAACTCATAAGTTGGTAATGTTATGTACCTACACATTGGAATCCGCCATAGGTCATGGTTCGTGATTGGTGCTCTCACCTTAGTGATTCAGTGAGATCAGGTGAAGATTTTTGGTCACTCTTGAATTCTTTCTATAGATGTTTTATACTTTTATCTCAAGAAAATTTTGTACGCTCTAGATGGCCAATGATTCAAAATGTCCACATAAGCTCATCTAGTAACAAAACGGGATTGAGGTCCTCAAGTGGGTGGGATGGAGCTTGTTTTGGAGGGTAGTTTGCAAGTTGGCATGTAGGCCCTCCTGCTAATCTCAAAGAAATGAGGAAAACATGTGGACATGATGTTTGTTTTCTTCGCTCCCATAGAACTCATAAGTTGGTAATGCTATGTACCTACACGTTGGAATCCGCCATAGGTCATGGTTCGTGATTGGTGCTCTCACCTAGTGATTCAGTGAGATCAAGTGATGATTTTTGATCACTCTTGAATTCTCTCCATAGATGTTTTATACTTTTATCTCGAGAAAAATTTGTACGCACTAGATGGCCAATGATTCAAAATGTCCACATAAGCTCATCCAGTAACAAAACGGGATTGAGGTCCTCAAGTGGGTGGGATGGAGCTTGTTTTGGAGGGTACTTTGCAAGTTGGCACGCAGGCCCTCCTGCTAATCTCAAAGAAATGAGGAAAACATGTGGACATGATGTTTGTTTTCAATAACACAACTTTTCAATAATGACAGTGATGTATACAAAACACAACAGACTCCATTTCAACCTTATCAATTCCATGGAACCCGAAGTTCAACACATATCACAGGCTAGTTATCATCTCATTCTCACATACAATTGGTAGCACATCTATTCAATAACTAACTCCGTTCTCCAAGCAAACATATACAAAATTGTGGTTACATGAGCAATGTTTTCTGACAAAGACGGAAAACCAAATGTGATCCTTATAAATGACCATGCATTTGTCAATGAGGAATGGATGCGGGCCTGCCCTGCACAAGGCCAAATTTTGGAATCCTCTCCCAGAAAAGCATTTGGTTCCATGGTCAAGGCACAAGGAACACCAAGTACAACATGACTTGACGGACCACCACTTATGTACCACTACATTGCATTATTTGCCATTTCTACAAATCCTCATCAAGAACCAATCTCAGTAAGTGTTTACAACCTTGAAACTACCTAAATGACAACCTATTGCAAAGAGGAAGTGAAAGTACAGCCATACACGACTAGAGTGACCAAATTTGCTCATTACACATTTAAACCTGGGTTGCATCTATATACATGTCTTTGTCCTTCGGAAGAGTGCAATTGATGGATGAGGCCTCTGTTGACATGGCTAGCTAAAAAATGGTAGCATATAGCTCTAATGAGCACTATTGTGCATCTCGGAGACCTTGGGAGACCTTCATTACCTTTTCGGGGTTCATCCATTTGCAAAAAAAGTACAAATCAGGTACATGTAACCTTGCAGGTGCTTTTATTTACCAAGAACCCACAGCTCCAGCAGTTGGGTTCTGGAAAGCTTTGAACTGCCAGTTGGTCTTTAATGCATAAGGCTCTGAGATTGTTACACCAGCTTCTGTGCAATTCGCCACCTGTGCCGAAGTCCAACAACGTGACGGCATCAAAAACTTTGTACCAAAGAAAATAAAATGGAATTGCACTCTTTTACAAACTGTAGGTACAACAATGAAAAACTGGAAGTACGGAATAACAGAGTAGAATGGAAATATAGGCCAGACTTCTTAGGGTGGGTTCTACATTAGGGTCTGGGTCCAAGAAAGTCAGGTCCTAAAACACCCTTAATGGACATTGTTTTTGAACTCATGTTTGGACCCAAGATTGAGGATTGGTTTCTCAAACTTGGGAGTAGCATTTTCTTGAGTTGGGACTGCCAAGACTTCACGGGAAAGCGACGCCACATTCATGCTGTTTCATTTTTTCAAACACTAGTATAACTCCTTGAGTTCAAATTTTCCCCTTGACCAATAGGATTGCTTGATTTTAGAATTTCTCTGATCTTGGGACCCTGCTGTAAACCCACCCTTAAAAGTGACATACGAAGAGACAAACCTGGAATTTGTTGATTGCAGAGCGGTCCCGGTAAAACAAGACCAGTATACACTTCTCCAGCAGCTTCATGCCCTCCTCAAGAGTCATGTCTTCCTTCCACTCATCACGAAAGATTGGGCGAGCAAGATGGTTTCCAAATCCGGTAGCCACATGATCATCCACATAATGCACACCAATCATGGTGACCTGAACACAAAATCATGGGTCAAAAATATGGAAAATTGTCTAACATCACCTCACAAGAAGACATTAGTGATGACAGGTGTCAACTAATTGAAAAACCACCAGACTCATCCCCCTCTAAAACAATATCTAACTTTGTGTCTATTTCTTTGACACCCTCCATCTTTGGAATCCAATAGTGAAAGATGGGGAGAGCAGTAGAGGATACCCTAATACAAGTGAAATGATGCAGTGGTCAAGCCATCAACATGATGAGTGCCGTGAAACTGTATATAAAATGAAGCCAATGAAGTCCAGATTATCCTAATAAAATGATATTCTGTGAGGTGAAGTGCCAAGGAAGAATCTTAAGGAACAAGAACATACCACACCCAGATATTTTTTGCCATTTTTCACTCCACCAAGGACAAGGCTATTCCAGAGAGGATCAAACTTGTTGCGGCGTTGATACATTACACGGTTGAGATAGTTGTGAATTTCCAGAGGTCCGAGGTTGTTACCGTCGTCCCACATGTAATCAGTGGTTCTGACATTCAAGATACAATTTATTGTCCAACTCATAGTCAATAGTCAACTTTCTCATCCATTTCTTAGCACTCAACTATACAAATCAAAAAGTACCAGAACACATTCAGCAAGAGATACATGAGATTTATAGATCGTCAAGAACTTCAGGAAAATACCGGATATTTAGATGTGCATCTCTGTACCAAGAACTTACATGAGCTGATCTAGGATTTGCATAATTGCTTGAAAGTCGCTGACTTCGCCGCTGGCACCAAGAACGGTGCTCTTGCCTACACTTTTCAAGCGCTCCACACTTTTGTACCTCACAGTTGACCCATATGACCCTGAAACAATCAAACAGAATCAAGCTTGTGAGCAATGTTTTGCATGTAATTTTTTAAACTAACATTTGTGCAGAAAAAGGGGAAAGAAAGCTACTTGTGGAATCTATCGAATGCAGATACAGTTCTGGAAAGCATAATTTACTGCACGTTATATGTTCACAGTCTCTGATTATTCAGTCACAGGAGGTGAGAGATACTGAGGCTGATGTTTATCATTTCCAGACATGTCACACCTTAATTTATTTCTGTGCCACATCGTGTTTATCAGATCTGAAGCTTTCATAAATTAGTGTCCAAGCTGCTAATGGCACTCTGAAACCAACTGAATTGTCACTTTGGACCTAGGATGGTCAACACGCTCTCCTGTATGTATTTGATTGTGCATGTACACTTCTTTCTGTCTATGTTCACCAAACCCTATTCAATCCTTAGCTGCTGATCCCCATGTCTATATCCATATGACCTGTGAAGGTTGTGAGAGGAACAAAGCAACTTCTCGTTCAAGGGCAGTATGTAAAGACTGGAATGTATCTCAATTAGCAAAACAAGATTTAACCTGAGCTCATAAATGGACATAGCGTCCGAAGGTGATATGTGATATATGTCTTACTGATACCACTAATATTACTTCTGAAACTTAGTACATTGAATGATGTTTTCGTTGCTTAGGATAATTATTTTATTTGCAGGTTGCAAGCATGCAGTGAGAAGGGCCACACCTGCTGTGTCAGAAGCTAAGAGAATCCCATCCTTATACTTTATGCCAAGGACCGATGTGCCTGTGACATATGGATATCTGTCACAATCCAATACAAACATTTCAAACTGTCAGCTGATACACACAAAATGCAAACAAAATGCGAAATACAATTTGGGGGGCAAAAATAGGGCCACATACTGGGTGTGCTTGGCTGGGCTTGGCATCAAGCTGAAGCTGTGGTTGGGCCCCATGAGTGACCGGTCCACATAGTGCGCCTCTGCACCATCTAGCTTCTCCGCACTTACCTGCAACTCCCACCAACCAGCTTCAAATTCAAAACTCCCCCCAAAGACCACGAGGCCACTTTCAACAGCAGTGCCAATCACCAAAACCCTAGAAATTTCCATAGGGAACCCCCAGCTCATAATCCATCTACATTGCTTATGAAATATGAAATTTACAGATCATAGAACACCAGCTTCAGAATCAAAACTCCTCTAAAAAACACAACACCGCTTCCACCATCAGTGCCGATCATGAAACCCAAGGAAATCCCATAAGTACCCCCAGCTCACTCAACCCATAAGTAACCTACATCGCTTATGAAATTTACAGATCATAGAGTACCAACTCCAAAATCAAAACTCTCCATAAAAACACAGCACCATTTGCACCATCAGTACCACTCTCCCGAATCCTAGAACGTTCCATGAGTAACCCCCAGCTCATTCAACCCATAACAAACCTGTGATATTTACAGATTATAAGATACCAGCTTCAAATTCAAAAAACACGACACCACTTCTAACATCGGTGCTAATCACCCAAACCCTAAAAAATTCAATAAGTGCCTGCCCCCACTTCACCCGACACATAAAATATCTGCATCACTCATGGAATTTGCAGATTATAAGGTGCCCGCGCCAAATTACATCAGGGCCTAGAAAATTTCACTCTAGACACTCAAGGACTGGACCCAGACAGAAGGGCACTTTTTGGGCACATTGAGGATCGTGTGAAAGTTTTGTGGAAATGAGTACTAATTAGCTTCGAGATCACCAACTTGCAATAAACACGACACCATCCAGAGTCTGTATCAGTTACCCAAACCCTAAAGAATTGGCAATTTCTAGTTACATACAAGTAGAGCAACTTACTTGGCCGAGAGAGAACGGCATCGTTGAAGAGAGCTGGAAATCGGATGGTCCGTGGGGATGAGTAAATCAAGTGCAAGTAAAATGAACGAATTAGCAGCAATAAATCTAGCGGGAGCGATGGTGCAGTGTCGACGAAGGCAGGTGAAGAAACACGAGCAATGGCAATGGCACTGCAATTAGGGCAGGGATTCAGGTCCCGAACGAGGTTCTGAGGGGGAACAAGGTCCTGAAGGCCCACCTACTTCAGGACCTCGTTCCCCCTCAGGACCTCGTTCGGGACCTGAATCCCTGCCCTAATTGCAGTGCCATTGCCATTGCTCGTGTTTCTTCACCTGCCTTCGTCGACACTGCACCATCGCTCCCGGTAGATTGCTGCTAATTCGTTCATTCTACTTGCACTTGATTTACTCATCCTCACAGACCATCCGATTTCTAGCTCTCTCCAACGATGCCGTTCTCTCTCGGTCAAGTAAGTTGCTCCACTTGTATGTAGCTAGAAATTGCCAATTCTTTAGGGTTCGGGTAATTGATACAGACTCTGGATGGTGTCGTGTTTCTTGCAAGTTGGTGATCTCGAGCTAATTAGTACTCATTTCCACAAACCTTTCACACGATCCTCGAAGTGCCCAAAAAGATGCCTTTCTGTCCGGGTCCAGTCCTTGAGTGTCTAGAGTGAAATTTTCTAGGTCCTGATGTAATTTGGCGCGGGCACCTCATAATCTGCAAATTCCATAAGTGATGCAGATATTTTATGTGTCGGGTGAAGTGGGGGTAGGCACTTATGGAATTTTTTAGGGTTTGAATGATTAGCACCGATGTTAGAAGTGGTGTCGTGTTTTTTTATTTTGAAGCTGGTACCTTATAATCTGTAAATATTACAAGCGACGTAGGTTTGTTATGGGTTGAATGAGCTGGGGGTTACTCATGGAACGTTCTAGGATTTGATTTTGGAGTTGGTACTCTATGATCTGTAAATTTCATAAGCGATGTAGGTTACTTATGGGTTGAGTGAGCTGGGGGTACTTATGGGATTTCCTTGGGTTTCATGATCGGCACTGATGGTGGAAGCGGTGTTGTGTTTTTTAGAGGAGTTTTGATTCTGAAGCTGGTGTTCTATGATCTGTAAATTTCATATTTCATAAGCAATGTAGATGGATTATGAGCTGGGGGTTCCCTATGGAAATTTCTAGGGTTTTGGTGATTGGCACTGCTGTTGAAAGTGGCCTCGTGGTCTTTGGGGGGAGTTTTGAATTTGAAGCTGGTTGGTGGGAGTTGCAGGTAAGTGCGGAGAAGCTAGATGGTGCAGAGGCGCACTATGTGGACCGGTCACTCATGGGGCCCAACCACAGCTTCAGCTTGATGCCAAGCCCAGCCAAGCACACCCAGTATGTGGCCCTATTTTTGCCCCCCAAATTGTATTTCGCATTTTGTTTGCATTTTGTGTGTATCAGCTGACAGTTTGAAATGTTTGTATTGGATTGTGACAGATATCCATATGTCACAGGCACATCGGTCCTTGGCATAAAGTATAAGGATGGGATTCTCTTAGCTTCTGACACAGCAGGTGTGGCCCTTCTCACTGCATGCTTGCAACCTGCAAATAAAATAATTATCCTAAGCAACGAAAACATCATTCAATGTACTAAGTTTCAGAAGTAATATTAGTGGTATCAGTAAGACATATATCACATATCACCTTCGGACGCTATGTCCATTTATGAGCTCAGGTTAAATCTTGTTTTGCTAATTGAGATACATTCCAGTCTTTACATACTGCCCTTGAACGAGAAGTTGCTTTGTTCCTCTCACAACCTTCACAGGTCATATGGATATAGACATGGGGATCAGCAGCTAAGGATTGAATAGGGTTTGGTGAACATAGACAGAAAGAAGTGTACATGCACAATCAAATACATACAGGAGAGCGTGTTGACCATCCTAGGTCCAAAGTGACAATTCAGTTGGTTTCAGAGTGCCATTAGCAGCTTGGACACTAATTTATGAAAGCTTCAGATCTGATAAACACGATGTGGCACAGAAATAAATTAAGGTGTGACATGTCTGGAAATGATAAACATCAGCCTCAGTATCTCTCACCTCCTGTGACTGAATAATCAGAGACTGTGAACATATAACGTGCAGTAAATTATGCTTTCCAGAACTGTATCTGCATTCGATAGATTCCACAAGTAGCTTTCTTTCCCCTTTTTCTGCACAAATGTTAGTTTAAAAAATTACATGCAAAACATTGCTCACAAGCTTGATTCTGTTTGATTGTTTCAGGGTCATATGGGTCAACTGTGAGGTACAAAAGTGTGGAGCGCTTGAAAAGTGTAGGCAAGAGCACCGTTCTTGGTGCCAGCGGCGAAGTCAGCGACTTTCAAGCAATTATGCAAATCCTAGATCAGCTCATGTAAGTTCTTGGTACAGAGATGCACATCTAAATATCCGGTATTTTCCTGAAGTTCTTGACGATCTATAAATCTCATGTATCTCTTGCTGAATGTGTTCTGGTACTTTTTGATTTGTATAGTTGAGTGCTAAGAAATGGATGAGAAAGTTGACTATTGACTATGAGTTGGACAATAAATTGTATCTTGAATGTCAGAACCACTGATTACATGTGGGACGACGGTAACAACCTCGGACCTCTGGAAATTCACAACTATCTCAACCGTGTAATGTATCAACGCCGCAACAAGTTTGATCCTCTCTGGAATAGCCTTGTCCTTGGTGGAGTGAAAAATGGCAAAAAATATCTGGGTGTGGTATGTTCTTGTTCCTTAAGATTCTTCCTTGGCACTTCACCTCACAGAATATCATTTTATTAGGATAATCTGGACTTCATTGGCTTCATTTTATATACAGTTTCACGGCACTCATCATGTTGATGGCTTGACCACTGCATCATTTCACTTGTATTAGGGTATCCTCTACTGCTCTCCCCATCTTTCACTATTGGATTCCAAAGATGGAGGGTGTCAAAGAAATAGACACAAAGTTAGATATTGTTTTAGAGGGGGATGAGTCTGGTGGTTTTTCAATTAGTTGACACCTGTCATCACTAATGTCTTCTTGTGAGGTGATGTTAGACAATTTTCCATATTTTTGACCCATGATTTTGTGTTCAGGTCACCATGATTGGTGTGCATTATGTGGATGATCATGTGGCTACCGGATTTGGAAACCATCTTGCTCGCCCAATCTTTCGTGATGAGTGGAAGGAAGACATGACTCTTGAGGAGGGCATGAAGCTGCTGGAGAAGTGTATGCTGGTCTTGTTTTACCGGGACCGCTCTGCAATCAACAAATTCCAGGTTTGTCTCTTCGTATGTCACTTTTAAGGGTGGGTTTACAGCAGGGTCCCAAGATCAGAGAAATTCTAAAATCAAGCAATCCTATTGGTCAAGGGGAAAATTTGAACTCAAGGAGTTATACTAGTGTTTGAAAAAATGAAACAGCATGAATGTGGCGTCGCTTTCCCGTGAAGTCTTGGCAGTCCCAACTCAAGAAAATGCTACTCCCAAGTTTGAGAAACCAATCCTCAATCTTGGGTCCAAACATGAGTTCAAAAACAATGTCCATTAAGGGTGTTTTAGGACCTGACTTTCTTGGACCCAGACCCTAATGTAGAACCCACCCTAAGAAGTCTGGCCTATATTTCCATTCTACTCTGTTATTCCGTACTTCCAGTTTTTCATTGTTGTACCTACAGTTTGTAAAAGAGTGCAATTCCATTTTATTTTCTTTGGTACAAAGTTTTTGATGCCGTCACGTTGTTGGACTTCGGCACAGGTGGCGAATTGCACAGAAGCTGGTGTAACAATCTCAGAGCCTTATGCATTAAAGACCAACTGGCAGTTCAAAGCTTTCCAGAACCCAACTGCTGGAGCTGTGGGTTCTTGGTAAATAAAAGCACCTGCAAGGTTACATGTACCTGATTTGTACTTTTTTTGCAAATGGATGAACCCCGAAAAGGTAATGAAGGTCTCCCAAGGTCTCCGAGATGCACAATAGTGCTCATTAGAGCTATATGCTACCATTTTTTAGCTAGCCATGTCAACAGAGGCCTCATCCATCAATTGCACTCTTCCGAAGGACAAAGACATGTATATAGATGCAACCCAGATTTAAAAGTGTAATGAGCAAATTTGGTCACTCTAGCCGTGTATAGCTGTACTTTCACTTCCTCTTTGCAATAGGTTGTCATTTAGGTAGTTTCAAGGTTGTAAACACTTACTGAGATTGGTTCTTGATGAGGATTTGTAGAAATGGCAAATAATGCAATGTAGTGGTACATAAGTGGTGGTCCGTTAAGTCATGTTGTACTTGGTGTTCCTTGTGCCTTGACCATGGAACCAAATGCTTTTCTGGGAGAGGATTCCAAAATTCGGCCTTGTGCAGGGCAGGCCCGCATCCATTCCTCATTGACAAATGCATGGTCATTTCTGAGGATCACATTTGGTTTTCCGTCTTTGTCAGAAAACATTGCTCATGTAACCACAATATTGTATATGTTTGCTTGGACAATGGAGTTAGTTATTGAATAGATGTGCTACCAATTGTATGTGAGAATGAGGTGATAACTAGCCTGTGATATGTGTTGAACTTTGGGGTCAATGGAATTGATAAGGTTGAAATGGTGTCTGTTGTGTTTTGTACACATCACTCTCCTTATGATTGAAAAGTTGTGTTATTGAAAAGCTCAGTGTAGACTGGCTTGGGTTTTGCAATATCTCCGTAACATTATGTCTACATGTTTTCCTCATTTCTTTGAGATTAGCACGAGGAGGGCCAACTTGCAAAGTACCCTCCAAAACAAGCTCCATCCCACCCACTTGAGGACCTCAATCCCGTTTTGTTATTGGATGAGCTTATGTGGACGTTTTGAATCCTTGGCCATCTAGAGCGTACAAATTTTGCTCTAGAGAAAAGTATAAAACATCTATAGAAAGAATTCAAGAGTGACTAAGACTCATCACTTGATCTCACTGAATCACTAAGGTGAGAGCACCAATCACGAACCATGATTTATGGCAGATTGCTATTTAGTAAGTGATAGTGATTGCAACACTGTAAATCTATAAATCCCCAAATTGTTTTTACAAGGAATGACAAATAATGTTGGGTTAACATTTAGTGTTGGTGACTCTACACCTAGGTTTACAATTAGTGCCGAGGAAGACAATTAGAATTGGCGACACTAAATATCATATTTAGTGTATTGCATGGGAGGGGCGAGGGTTTTTTATTATCTATCTATCTATCTATCTATATATATATAATGTGGTTGGAACCATCTCCCCGTTGCAGACAAAAAACACCTTTCCTCCATGTAGAAGAGAGATGTTTGTTCTTAGATCCACACCTAACCACACACCACTCAAATATCCTCAAGTATAGTTGCATGATTAAGATAAGTAACCAAAATAAGCCCACTTACCTTTTGAAGCAAGGGTGGGACGGTGATGAAGGTCCACATGAGAGCCAATTTAAGGTAAGCATGCCTTAAACAAACACTTGTAGCTCTACACCCACTTCTCATAGGATATGAAACACGCAATTATTATTGCAAGATGATTAGCAAATCCAAACCATGCACGCCAATTTCCTCATAATTCTTGGAGCTCATACAAATAACCTGCTCATTCCATTGATGATTAAAGTCGGAGATGGCTTATGCCCTTTGTGATGAACTCCAAAGTGCTCAACCATTGAAATTTTAACCGCCATTATTGGTCAATGTGTCCTATACACGTACATTTCAAAATTCAAAATGATTCATTTTTTTTAATACATCTTTGATTTGACTTGGCACCCCAATGCTTTTAAAATAGTCATTAAACCCTAAATTCTTCCATTTGAATTCATTTGTGTAATATCATGAAACACGATGTTAAGTATTATTATGAAAAGGATCCTTCAAAGTGATTCTTGAAAACATGTAGGGGACAAATTTCAATGCCCCCCTACCCACAGTACATGTCAATACTCAAGTAAACAACTTATAGATGATCTCAACATCCAAATTCAAATTTATACATATTTGACAATACAAATCATAACCTCTTTAATAAACATACCAATATTATTTGGTTTTTATTTTTCAATACCCAAATCGTATCGTCGTCAATCGTTGGGTGCATGATTGTGGAGTCTTTATAATTATAAAGATATAGACGCTCTTTCTCAATAAATTATCCATATAAGACCCCCCCCCATGTATGTTGAGTATTGAACCTGAATTGATTAACAAGTTTTGAACACGCAATCCAATCTCTTTTGATCACATGTCTTTTTAATTTCCGTTCCTAGAACCACACCTAATCCCACACCACACATGGATGTAAGGTATGTTTAACTAACCAACATGGCCCGGTGACCTTAATTCTTGTGGCACCCCTTGACATGGGGTTATCTATTCACTGAGGCTCTCTTTCTGGTTGGGCCAGGGCCCAAGGACCAACACCAGGGACCAAGACCACCAAAAAGAAGCAAGCCCCCGAAACCCTAGCTCCTTCCAATTCATTCTTCAGTTACATTCCCCCACACCAATTTCTTCTCCATCTTCATCGTTGTCGACCGATTCATCCCTGCCGTTTCGCAACATGCGCAGTTGCCGCTAACTCAACTCACCCAGCCACTTTACCAGCCATGGTGGCGCATGTGGAGAATCCCACTCAAGCGAACTATTAATCATGCGAATCAGCACCACGGGAATTTCTTCACATTGATGTAAGGTTACTCCGCTATCTGCCATTCGCTCGCTCTCTGTAGATATCCTTCTCTCTCTCTCCCTCCCTCACTGGGATTTGTTGTTGTCTGTTTTCTCGGACATGACTATTTTTGGATTGAGAATTTGAGTCTTATGTTGAAGAATTTATTCCTAAAGAATGTCAATGTTTCGGTGTTTGTCGTGTTTGTGATATTGGAGTTGGTAGCTGTACCTGCGGGTGCGTGTCACACCGGTCCCCGATCGACGTCTCCTGTCCCTTATCTTTACGTCTGTCTCTATTTAGGTATATTCCCTGTTTTTCTTCTCGTGCAATTTGAACGCAATTTCTGCTGCTCCCTCTCTGGTCGTGTTCTCCTTCTATAGCCTGATACCTTGATCTTCGAAACTCTTTGAATGCCATTTCTTGTGCTGTCTCCCTCTCTGGATACATCCGGAGTGATTTTATAGCTTGTATTTCAACGCCATTTCTTATGGATAATCTGCCTGCTTCCTTGTCTTGCTCTAGAGTTTCAACATTTGAACTGCATTCCTTCTGCTCTATCTCGTTTCGTCGTTACTTTCTTCCTTATTTTTTAGCATTTGGTCGCAATCTCTTATGCTCTGTCTCGTTTTCTGGTTATATTTTCCTTCTTTTGCTCCATAGCTTGAAATTCGAATTTCGTCTATTATATAATCTCTCTTGTTCTTTTACATATGCGCTAGAGCTTAATCATGTGACCGCCATTTCTTATACTCTATTCCTCTGTGTCAATGCATTCTGAGTGATTTTGGGCTGCATATTGAAATTAGGTCTGCGTTTCTTATCAGAGCAGGAGCATGCACTAGCAATGAACGCAATATCTTATGCTTTGTCTCGTTGTCTGGTTACCTTTTCCTTCTTTTGCTCCATGGCTTGAATTTGAACGCCATCTCTTGTTCTGGTACATTTGATGGCCTATTCTTGTACTTGATTCATCTGTGTCCATGCATTCTGAGTGATTTTGCGCTCCATATCGAAATTTCGTCTGGTCTTTTTTTATAAGAGCAGGGTGCATACAGTAGCAATGATTTCAATCTCTTATCCTCTGTCTTGTTGTCTGGTTGCATTTTCCTTCTTTTGTTTCATAGCTTGATTTTGAGCGCCATTATTATATTATCTCTCTTGTTCTGCTACATACGCTTTAAAGCTTAAACATATTACCGCCATTTCTTGTACTCGATTCCTCTGTGTCGATGCTTCTGAGTTATTTTTGTGCTACATATTGAAATTATGTCTGCGCTTATATGAGCAGGAGCATGCAGTAGCAATGAAGGCATCGGTGAAGGTACGGGAGGGTCAGCGGCCGCTGGTACGAGCCAAGGTGCCAGTCAGCTTCTTCTGTGGCATGCCCCTGTTCTCGGGTATCACCATTGGCAATGAGCGGGAGCTGGCATTGCATGTAGGCTCTGACTTGGACACAGGACCGTCTTGCCGTTTGTCTTACAGGCCTAACAATTCCCACACTCCACTCGCTGTACTTTTTAAGACGGGATTTGGTCTCTGGGGCTCTCCTCACGGTTCACCCTTCACCATTGCAGCAGAGTTCAATATTGCCCCTCGCCGGGAGCAAAATGTCTCCTTCACACTCCGCCTTAAACCAAGGCTTGGAAATTTCAGCTTTCGGAAGCACTTTTGCAGTGGCACCACCACAAACTCAAGCTCTCATCCCACACCGGACCTGCATAGCCATGCAGCCGCAGTGGAGGAGGATATCGCACCCTCGGAGAGAATCCACATGGAGAGCAATGGTGCCACTGGTGCTACTGACGATGACTTTAGGTACGATTGCGGGCTCAGTCCTCTTGGATTAGGTCAGGGTTCAGGATTGAAGGTGAGGGAGAAGGAATGCTACATTCACAGTGAGGCCAATGGCAATGGTCTATTGCCGCATCCTGAGATGGATATGGAGACACAAGGAGCAGTGGAGGTGGACTCGCCATCAGCGAGCATGGAAGTTTTGAAGCATCGCCCTTTGGAGAACGGAGACCAATCTCTTCATGTGACGGAGCCTTCTCACATGAATGCAATCGTGGTTTCAAATTCGGATGCGGAAAATCATAGAAGAAGATGTCTGCAAAGTGCAGGCTCCGACCCACGCTCATGGAGCTTGAGTGTAAACAGCGTGATACCATTTGGCAAGCACGCAGCGGGTCGTGTACAGTGGGGAATGCGACTACCTTCCAATCCATTTGACGATGGTGGTGGTACTTTCTATGGTTTCAAACTTCCTGTACTTGTGTTGGATAAGATTAGCATTGGCAGCATTGATACTTGCAAGAAGATCCATAGTAGCAACTTTCTCCCGGAGAGAGAGCCTCTGAACTTTGGAAGCTCATTCAATGACTCCATGGATGGTGGAGCTCAAGTGGGTCTTCTAGCCTCCATGTGCTATTCCATGCGGAGCCAGATTCACAATCTGCACACAGAGAGCAGACTGTTGAAAAAAAACCTGGAGGACTTGAAGAATGAGATCTTAGGAAACCGGGCTCCTCCTGCAAAACCCCAAAATTGGCCTACAACAACACTCGATGAGAACTCAATTCGCTCGCAATTGTTTGATGAGTTGCAGAAGAAGACAAATGGGTCACGAAATGGGCAGAAGGATCGCAATGGTGACATCAAAGGAGCCCATGGTGAGCAGGCTCAGGATCCACTTTTCCTCAACTTGCCTGGTGATAGTCTGTCTATGGAGAAATTCATTGGGGAGCCTGGAGCCAAGGCTCGAGGCTCAACTGAGCGCTCTGTGAAGTGAGAATGCAGAAATTGCATCGTCTTGTAGTCACCAGCATTCCAGCAACATCCATGGAGTGAGGTTCACTGCATTTACCATTTTCCCTACTCTTGAGTTAACCTCTGGAAGAGCTCCGTGGAAAGCTTTGTTTTTTAAAGCCAGGTTCTGGCACTGACCATGTACATTGTTCCAATTTTCCACCTATCTTGCACACAATTACATCACTGACATTTCTTCTGGACTCCAGTCGTGTTATTAGTTGACCTCCTTCAGGTCTTTTCCTGCTGTACAATGTAAACAACCAAGGAAGAAATTGAAGCTTGTCTCTACTCAAGCTGGAGTACAATAAAATTTGCAAAATCTCCAGTTTTTCTCTCAATATCTATCTCCCAGCTTACAATTTTTTTTTATTTACGTTTAAAGTGTTTGTATGTTAGTGGATTCGGTCGGGGCTGCCAGTCAACATGGATTTGCCTCCAGAGTGCTGTATCAGAGAAACGTTCAGTGTCCAAGGAAGGAAAGGAGTGAAATGCATATAAATTATGTATTTCATATAAATTAATGTCTTGACAGATCTACCATGTGTGTTTCTACCAATTTCACATCTGAAAGTACAAATCTCTATAAATTGTTGATAACATATTCTGTCGAGGTGGGCCAGGTTTCCAAAATGAATGAGTTGCCTTGATCACTCTCGAGGACAGAGGTAGTTATGCTGGCAGTGGTAATTGCAGCAAATTTGAGAAACATGGTCATATTTATGTCCAACGCAATGAGGATAATGCTGCATATTCAACAGTAAAGGCATTAGATGCCTTCGGGCTGTTTGCCCAGTTACAACTTAAGCCAATGAAAGGTTTTGGTGCTGTGCAAATTTCACCACCAGGACTCCAGATTGTCCAGTTGGACAGGGTATAATGTCTCTAGCTTGTCCATCTGGTGGTTTTTGGTTTGCACAAACTTGAAATCAAGTAGATTAGTGTGAAAATTTCTGAAAAATGCCTGCATGTAAGGCACATTTGGTGAGCACTGTAAACATGTTCCACCCCAATCAAAAAAAGAAATAGAAATGTAAGAGTGGCAATTCTCATGTGAATGCACAGAAGTAACTGCGCGAAAATAGAAAGTTCAATGTCAACGTAAAAATGTCAAAAAATCCTATGCTGAAGGAAGGATTTATAGAGGAATCACTGCTCTGAAGTACAAAATTTTCAGCAGATACCAAAGAGCTGTGTGTGAGCAGCAGTAAAAGTGCTTCAAAAGCGCCAAACCTGCCTTTTGTCACCCCAGCTTTGCACTCACAAATGAATCATGTTTGGTAAGCAACTAAGGTAGATGGTCTTAAATGGTTACTTTTTCCATCTAGCCCACTTCTCCTAGGATATGAAACACGCAATTAGTGTAAGATAGTTAGCAATCCAAACCGAGGTTGGAGACTCTTTCTCATAATATTTGGAGCTCACATGAATTTCTTATTCATTATCAAATTAAAGATTCTCTTCCTCGTTAAATGGTCATATAGACCCCCCCCCCCCAATTAGTTATGAATTGAGCTTAGAATGGTTATCATATTTCGAGCACATAAATCAATCTCATTTGAACACATGCCTTTTTGGTATTCATTCTTGGAGCCACACCTAACCACATATCACTCAAATATAGGTGTCCAATTAAGATAAGTAATTGAATTTGGCACCTTTGCATGAACTGCCATAATTATGATAAAGACATGCCTTGAACTTGCTTATAAAAATGTCTTTGCTCAAGTCTGTCTTGAAGCACAACATCTTTGACTTTCATAATTCTTGGTCCAATAACTCTACACTTTGTACTATTGGAGCACCCTATTATTTTAGTGTTGACAAAATTGCATGTATGTATTATGAGTATTTAATATGCGCATTGTTTAATATTCCCCTATGTTAAATTCCTCTATAATACTTAAAATCAAAATGCTCTAGAAGAAGAACATATTTTGAAAGTATATTCGTGAATATACATGTCAATGGAATGCATGGCTCAAATATACCTAGCAATTAAACATTCGGTTACATAAATCTTGGGCTATAACCTATTTTCAGGCTAGGCTTTTAGATGGTTCTTATACCATAGAGATGTCAAAGTGAAGGTATATGAACTAAACTCGATCTGATAAATAGGTGACCAAGTTTGTTGTGTAGATGAGTTTGAGAAGTGTGCTTATTTGAATCATATGCCATCTCTTCATCAAATGTATTTTTGTAGTGAAGTAGATATTTAGTAATCTAAGCAATTATACGCTAAGAGCATTGTTTGAGTAGAATATGGTCTCATTTGTCTGAGTGCCTCTAACTAGAATTTAAGTAAACATGGACAAAAGTTTTGTCCAATACATGTACATTGCAAAACAAATCATTTAGGAAAAGAAATCTAGAAGCATATGATGAACACTATAAGTATACATGCTTCAGATTTCAATGTGTTGAGAAACACCATTTTGTACTTTCCATGAATAGCATAATGTGCATGTAACATAAAGCGTTTCTATACGTGAGATGCAACATATAAAATCTAAGACTAGTTTTCATAATGCTTGCAATATATGCCATAACATTATTCAGATCCATAACAGTGTACTGTGGGATTGACTGTAGTCTACGGAATATTCCATCATTCATGCTGAATGTGAGGAATATTTCGTAGAATATTGTCAGTTCCACAAAACACTGTTATGGATCTGAATAACGTTATGTGCATAAGTCTAGAGTGTACTTAAATTTTTAGTTCCTTAAGAATTGTACAATCTGGACTTAAGTACTTCGCAAGCATATTATACTCTAGCATTGGCCACTGCAATGTTCTACATTCTTTATATTCCAAAAATTCCAAAATTTAGAATTCCAAAATCAAGTACACCAATATCAAGCTTCCAAATGCACCCAATCTCCTTTTACTTTATTGCACTTTAATGACAGTTATGCAAGTGGAACACAATGCCTCCCTCCTCCTCTCCATTGTCATCATTTCTTCAATCTCTCGAAGCGCTCACCATCTCAAATCTCGATGACATGTCATGATTTCATTGGACAAGAGCATGACAAATATAGACAATAGCAAGTGACCCTTGCAACATGGTGAGTGCTACGCTTTATATCATACATGTGTAACCTTGCTATGTGCTAGCAAGAATCCTCATGTACAAGAAAAGAAAAAGGAACGTCAGAGCCTTTACCTTGACATGCAATGTCTGTTCACCACCTCCCTTTCATGTCCGCGTGAGCATGAGAATGGGGGTGGCTAAGTGCTTATTTTCATAGGTGGATTGTGTGGTTATTGTTAGGGCTATGTGTTTAGTCAAGTGGGACTGGGGCTTGTTTCTTTTCTAATTTTCTTTTGTTTAGGATTATGTGGATTAGGTACCTTATAGCAATTTGGGAAAAGGATTCCATTAGTTTATGGATTTTGGAGTTGGGGATTTGTAGGTCTTGGAGGAGTTTAACAATTGTTGTATGTATAGTGCCCTTTTATTCTTGCCGTGGTTATAGTGGGTGGTAGTGCAATCCATCCTAGTTGGGATAGGAGTGGGTGGAAAATGGCGTATTTATCAACTTTTCAGTTGGTGGCGCGGAATTTACCATTACAATAAGTTAATTCAATTATTTGTACTTTGAGTTTGGGTTGGGTGTGAAGGGTGGCTTATATATGAGTGGGGCTCCTAAAATGCATAATATATCGGGTCTAAGTCGAGCGGCATTTACATCTTGATGGATAGCATGTGTATGGGAATAGCCATGAGGGTATGGTGTTGTCAGGTGTGCGGTCTTTAATGTTACCGGCGTTGATTAGGGTACAACGAAAGGTTGTGGGGTGGGCTAGTAGTGTGTTCGCTAGTGCATGTACTGCTTTATTGTGTCGGTTTGTCCTTAGATTGTTTATGTGTTTATTAATGCAACTTGATAGTAGGTGGAGTCATGTGTCATTTTGGTGGGATGTGCATAGGTTACATGTTGGGGATATGTCTTGTTTGAGGATGTAATTTTTCCAGTAGTTCCCTAAGTATCTTCCATATCTAAATTCAAGGGTTTGTGTTATTTCTGCATCAGTAATCCAGGGGGCATCCCATAATAGGGTCGATCATTTCATGTGTATGTTTGTGTTGGAGAGCCATTTGTCTATATAGGGTATTGTATTTTTTGCATGGGAGATGAGTGTGGTTACGCACTCTCTTTTTTATGTAGTCTTTGAGGTTGCAGAATGAGCCGTCATGTTGTGTGTATGTCGGGGGGATAGATGGCCAATATGGTGTATGGTGGCTGATGAGGTGGAAAGGGATTTCTACAATGTGGGGTTGTTCTGCTCCTTGTTTGGCCAATTTATCAACCTCGTTGTTTCCAACGATGTTTGTGTGGGCTTTGACTTTGTGGATGGTGATATTGTGGTGGGAGGTTTTAAGTATATTTACTATTCGGGTTATGAGGAGCTTATCTAGGTGGTTATATCAGGAGGGTGAGTTTCTTATGTGATTGAGGAGAAGATATATGTTGTTGAGGTTGTCTGTGAATATGAATGTATCCGTTGGGAACGTTTTGGTGTGTTCCACAACGATTTGGAGTGCGTATAATTCTACTATGAGAATATTGGGGTATCTGGGTGGGCGAGCAATGATATTGACTTGTAATGCTCCATTGAAAACTATAGCTCCTGCGATATTGCATATTCCTTCTCCATCCAGTGGTGTGAATGAGTCATTTGTATAGTAGGATTAGGTGGGTGGGAAGCATAGGGGGAGGATTAATGTTATGGTTGGTGAGAGGGGGGTGGGTGTGGTGGGGGTAGGTGGTGCAAGTGGGGAGGAGTGTTGTAGGGAGTTGTTGGAGGAAGGTGGGTATTTGTGTTGTGGTGTGTGTGTGGGAGAGTATTAGAATGGCGGTTAGTAGGGGTTCCGTTGTAGTAGTATATGAGGTAGGGCAGTGTTTCGGTATATTGTAAAATGAGGGTTGGGATGGTAAGTATAGGAGTTACATGCGGTTGTTGAAGAGGGTTGGTTGGATTGTTTGTCCAATCATCGTGTGTGATGGTAATAATTGTAGTGGAGCTGTGATTGGTGTGTGTGGCTAGCCTTGCCCATTGGATAATTTTTGGGAGTAGGCCTAGGGTTGTTATATGGGCGTATGTACATCCTTTCCATTGAGTGGAGAAGGCTAGGCCTAGTGAGCCAAAGATTACATCTTGCTCATATGGGAAGTGGTAACGTGATAATTGCATGGGACATGTGAGATGGCTAGAGAAATATGAGTGTGATTTGCAAAGTTTGTATGAGTTTGTCTAGAATTGATGATGGAAGTGTGTGGTGGTTATGGATGAGGGGGTTGGTAGGTGGTTCACATCTTCAAAGTAGTTTGATGTATTGGTTAATGATGAGGAGAATTTCTATGGCAAAGTCTTGTATAGGTGGGGAGAGGGTGTGGTTCTCAATGGGTTTATATAATGAATTACTTTCCTATAGCCATGTCAATCTTTCAAGTGGTATAGCAATTTGGTAGCTTCTTATGTTGTGTATTTGAGCTGGAGGGGGGTAATTTGTATTGTGTGTGATGTGGCGATGATGTCTTTGTTTGGGTTACATTCTTGAGTATGGAGGTAATGTGTGGGATGTCAAGCCTGGGGTGAACATTTCGTCTATCGCATAATTGTTGGGATTTTAGGTTATTGAGTAAATTATTTTTTTAATGTCTTGTTTTATTTTTGTGTAAGTTTTGTGACAAATAGCAAGTTGTGTTTGTAGAGGATGGTATCGTGGTTTAAGAGTTGTGTTTGTGTGATCCATTTGGAGTGGTTGGTGAGTGGGATTTGCCAATGGCAATGAAATCTATGTGTATGTTGCTTGGCAAAGAATGAAATTAAGGAAAATGTGCCTAATTCATTTGTCGTCTTGATTGGACACCTATATTCAATGATGGGTGGTGAAGTCTAACTCCAAAAATGGATACCAAAAAGATAGGTGATTAAATAAATTGGACTACGTGCTCAAATTTTGATAACTAGTCTAGGTTCAAAAATCAACATAATTGGGGAACATGTATGACCATTTAATGAGCACGGATATTTTGACTTGGATAATAAATAAGATATTCATGTGAGCTCCTAAAATTATGAGGAAAGTGGCTACGATATTGATTTGAATTTGCTAACCATCGTCATAGAATAGTGTGTTTCATATCCTAGGAGAGGTGAGCCAATTGACAAAAATTGACCATTTAAGACCCATCTACCTGGCAACCATAGCGTGTCATAGATCTACATATCTACGAATATGCTATTGTCATATCTATGAGAGTCTAGATATGTTATCTTCATTTGGTGGAAATATTTGGTTAGGTTTGGGACCCAAGGTCCTTGACTCCACCTCATGGGGCCCATGCTGTGACAAAGGTTACATCTGAACCGTCAGATGTTGATGGAGGGTTCAAATCAATCTAATACATTTATAGTCCGGGCAGCCCGTGGTCCCACGAGAATCGTCTAATTTGTAATTTTCATCCATGAAACCATAGCCCTAAGTTAGAAAAGCACCGACGATGGCCCATAACTCAGGAAGCCTACACCCTAAGCATCAATCTGTGTCTCTCACACATCGCAGCGATGGTGCAGCATGTGTACAGAGATCTTGTCAAGGTCGTGCGGCGTGACGCCGAGGGTGAGCACTTGGTGCACACTCACAATGTTTGGCGTTCGTTGCGATTTTTCGTGGATAGTGGCAATGTTGATGTGCTTGTGCTTTGGATATTTTTTACTGGTGATATGTTATGCATGATGGATGTCTGGAGGCATCGGTTTCACGGCCCATTGTCTACACTTTGAGTTATAACTATCCATGAGTTGATGACTTTATGTAGTTCTCGTGATTTCTTTGATAATTTTCTTGGATGGAGGCAGTGGTGGTGGAGTTAGGGCATGGGTTTTTAGTGGGAGTGTTGTAGCTAAACAATTTGTTTTGCACAAGGGAGTTTTTGTATGATTGGCATTGGGCAATTTTGGTGCATGTGTTGTTTGCTCCATGTCGCATTGAGCTCATAACTATCCACAAGCCTCGTTGTAGATGAGCCAAGTGGCAAAACAAACTCACATATTGCATTTGTGTCGTTTATCTTCTTTCTCCTAGTTTGTGCGGTGTAGAGATAAATATGGTCAGTACATTTGTTTTAATGATCTTAAGTCCAACACACATTGGAAATGCATTTGTGGATTCAAGTGTAAAACATGGGTTCTTTTTGAAGATCCACTCCCAAGTGTGCTCATGGGTGTTGAAACGATGAGTTGCTGATTATGTAATTGGGGCATAACTATGCGCTGACCTTGCAATAAGATGAGCAGGTGAACGAACTGGCAGGTGAAGCCTGTGTTGCTTATGAACTCTCTTCTACCTTGTGAGATGTAGTGATAAATACCGAAACTACATCATTCCTCAGATTGTAGATTCAATCGTAGTGAAACGTTGTGCGTACCTCTGCATTTCCTAGAGCCCATACTGAGCCTTCTATTCACAATGGGTGTAGAATGCAATGCCATACCTCATCACCCAAAAAAGTCCAGATTTTATTTTCAGATTCTCAACTCGATGCCGCTCGATCATCAGAAGAGGATGCCATTTAATGCAGTAGTTCAGTTGTAAGTCACTTTTCAGAATAGGAGGTTTGGTCTGGAGCAGCGGGTTGAAATTGCTATTTGCTACTTCTAAAGAGTTCTGATTTTGTGTTTGCAGGAGCTTCTCATATCACCTACTTTTTGTTGCTGTTTTGTGAGTGTTATCATCAGAATCATGTTCACTATCATCTTGGGAGGAATCTTCATGTACATCCATCTCATGCATTTGGGCTGCAGTTGCTCGCTGAGCTGTTGCAAGAGCTTCAGGGGCGTTGAGATCAGCAATTCCCAAAGCTAAGTCCTGCACAAATATTTGAGTGTAGAATATGTGGGCCTTATGTGGTCACTCTTGTCAATGAGAAACGTATATTTGAGTGGTACACGGCAAAGGTTGTAGTTAAGAACGGTAATGAAAGAGACATGTGTTACGATGAGATTGAACAATGTGCACAAATACATTAACCAGTTAAGGCTGCCCAGAGGGTGGACACCGAAAAGACACATGTTAGCATGATGAGATTGTAGTATGTGCATGAATTATAGTATCTGGTCTAGGTTCACCGATGAACACAATTGAGAGGACCTATATGATTATTAAGAGAATGAAAATCTTCGCTATGGACTTTAAGATCCCGTTTCTTCAATTTGAAATGACAATCTTTGTCATTCACAATTGCCAACGAGATGACACAATTCCCAAGCCAAGACAAGTGTCAGAAGATTAGTCCTTTATAGCCACTGCAGAAAGTTTAAATGTAGAATTGGCAAGGGATCTCGTAGACAAACATTAGGGTAACTGAAATTTTTGTGACGCAAAAGATAGCAGCAATAAGTATTGGAGGAAGAAAGCAGAGTTTTGTTGCACATACCATCTCTATCTGTGGTGCTGCACCATTCGCAGTCACTGCTTCTATGTCGAACTCCTGTTGTCCCTTCTCCTCAATGCCAGCCATCAGCTTTCGATTCGCTTCATCCACGATGGGAAGAAATGCTCTGACCCGATCCAGCACTGCTACCACAAAATCATTAGAAGAACACAGAGAATCGTTCTGTGATGCAGCCAGAGTTCAAATTGAAGCGAATTACTGTCCACCATGAAAATGAATTTGTTTGCTTCCAGATGGACGTAAACTATGCTAGTGTTGCAAAGTGGCGAAGTGCAAGATTTGGGTTTTAGGGTTTAAGAGACTACTTGCATTTGCTTCACGCAGGGCTTGTGAATTTTGAATTTCAGGAACGAGCAATGCTCCTACAATGCAGCCAAAATTCGAACTCAAAAAATACCTGTCCAAGGTGAAGATAAACCTGTTCTGGACGTAAATTATGCCAGTGTTGCAGAGTGGCGAAGCAACAAGACTTAAGGTTTAGGGTTTAAGACACCACTATCATACGCTTCATGCATTGAACTGCTTTCCTTGTGAATTTAAAAAGATTCAGGAACAACCGAGGGTAATCAAGAGAAGCTCATGGCAATGTGGGAGATTAGGAAGCACGTATCGTTGGTTACTGGCAAGGACATGGGAGGCGTCTTGCGCTTCTGATCTCCAAGTTTACAACCATTCTGAATGACGCGTAAGCGTGTCTGCAAGGGGTTGCTTTCTCGCTCCAGCTGCAGGAGGTCCTTGCTCGTCGGCTCCTGTCTCTTCTCCTTCGTCTCCGTCATATTACCCCCACACATACGCACATACACACGCGCGCACATATCGCTGGATGAGTACCCTGAAGTGGATTCGGACTCCTTTTGAGGAATAAAAGGGTTAGTGCTCGCATACTGGGCATGGTTCCTGAGAAGAGGCGATGGCAAGGCGCTTATCTTAACAACCCACGAAATCTCGGGTTCAAATCCTTGCGCCCACGCTTGCCTCGCCCTACCACACCTGGAACCATACCCAAAACCACACCAAAATGAGCTCCAAAGAAGAGCGCTTGCCATGCCTCCGATTGGTGGCGGAGGTAGCAGCGGATCCAGCTCCGGAGCAAGAATTCTACGGAAGCTCCGTTCCCATAGAGCGATCCCACGCTCCTACCATGGCAAGCTTGCTCGCCAAGGCAAAAGTCGCGAAGCAAGCCAAAATCCAAAGAGCCGCCGAAGCTCAAGGCCTAAGAGCCAAAGAAGCTCAACAATATGCCATTGAAGCTCAACAATATGAGCCAATGGAGATCGGGTGAAGCTCAAAGCAAAACACCCCCCAAAACAAAGAGCCAAAGAAGCTCAAAAATATGCCATTGAAGCTCAACAATATGAGTCAATGAAGCTCGGGTGAAGCCCAAAGCAAAACACCCCCCAAAACGCAAAATTTTATTTGTTTTTTCGGGAAGCTCAGGAAAATGTCAATATGGCATGTAATTAACTTGGAAGTCAACCACGTTACAAAATCCTCATAGCATCGATGTTATGACTTTCATGACTTACCATTTGAAGGGGTCTTTGTCATTCTAAAATGAAACTTAAATTAGTGTGTTGATTTTAGTGTGTATATTTAATGGTAGTTTAGGTAATGCCTTCTACTTTCGCAAGTATTCATACACATTCAAGCTAATTAAGCGTTAATAAATATAATCAAGCCTGGTTAAGAAGAGAGTTGAATGAGTAGAAGTTGTGCGAGTGAGAGTTCAAACAATTGAATAGAGTTATGTGTGAGATAACTGTCATCTATGAAAGAAAATCTACATAAAGAATCAAGTAGGACAAGAAGAGTCCATTGAATGTATGAGAGAGTTCAAAGCAAGAATGAGAGAGAACTATGTTCTTGGCAAAGCGAGAGTCAGCAAGGAATGGAATATCATGAAAGTCAACGAAACTATCACCATCTGATGAGCGAGAACAAATGTAGAACTATGATTGTAGAAACTGAAAGATCATAGTTGAACTATCATCTAGTAGAAAGAATGTGTGAGTGAGGCCGAGGGTAGAAAATGTGAGCAACGTTGGTTGAAACTAAGAGAAAACCTGTGAGGGTGTAGAACCGAAAGTTCAGAAATTAACTCCGAAAAGAAGCACTTACCAAGTTAAGACCTGTGAGAGGCAGAGGAAGTGTCAGAGAGAGAGAGTGAGTAAGTAAAGCTAGCGTTTGATGAAATAGATGATAAACGAAGAGTATTGTTGAGTGCCAACGAGAGCAACCCCGAGAGAGGGAGTTGGAAGGCCAAGTGTCAGGCCGAGAGGAAACCATTGATGATTGTTTAGCCTGAGAGAGGCAGTGAGAAAGGAATGAGTAAATTGTGCAGTCAAGTGTGATTATAGTTAAAGTAAACACTATAGGCTGGTAGAAATAAAATTTGTCAAGTCAGTTTAATGAGAAAACCCCCGATCAACTGATGTGATGAGGAAAAGATTTTGAACAGTTGATCAGTGTCGGGAAAGAGAGATTAAGATTGATTAAGTGAGTTTGAGTTTGGATAAACTTTGGATTATAAAGGAGATTAAGGCATATGTTATCGTAGACTTAAATATAGTTTTATATTGATACATAGTCTAAAGACTTGATCTTTGAGTATGAGGTGCAAGTTAACCAGATCAACTATTGTCTTGTGTGTTACCCTGGTTGTTGTTTTTGTAGGTTGTGTAGGGCAATCAAGACTATAGCTTGACTCTGATATTCGTTGTTAGTTGCATAAGTTGTGAGTAATGATTAAATCTTGGAATTAATGAATAAACAATTTGTCTTGTATGGGAATTAACATTGACCAATTAATGAAGGAATTGTTGTGATTTGAAGATGCATTGGCCAATGATTACAAAGACAATTGTGATACTCAAAGATTATTGTTCTACAATCTTATGACAAAATGGAAACTTACAACAATTGACACACATACCCTATTGAATGAGAAACAGTGAGAGGAAACCTTGAGAGAAAGGAGAGTAAAAGATGGATAAGTGATGTTTTAGAGTGAAGATAGCAACCCTATTGTTTGATCAATGAACTATAATGTAACAAATACCTATAATAGACACTAGTAAAGCCCTCCTTGAGAGTTTGTACCCCTGGGTTTTGGTTAATTCAGTCATAGCAAAAAACTAACTACAGTAATCAATCAAGAGCCGCCAACACATAAGCCTCAACTCCGCTTGCCCTAAAACATAGATCTCATCCATGTCGGCATTACATGACCCTAGTGAGTGGTCAAATGGACATGGTCGACTATGGATGCATCGGCCTTACATGGGAGAGGCAAGTACCAAAAATAAGAACAACATCTCTCTAAATATGACAAGGTAACCATGGATTCAAGAACAAGATTTTTTTTGTGTGTGTAGATTTAAAACTAGGGATGTATGAGAGGCGGGTGCCTAGGGGTTGCTTGGTTGTGTTATGCCTTGGATGTGGGGTAGAGTTTGGGGTTGTATGGGGGGATGGTGGGGGATGTGTTTGGTGGAAAGACGGCAGTGGTTTGCAAAAGTGCATTTTCAATCTTCTAGATTTAGTATGGTATTTATCTTTGAATTCTTTAATGGTGAGTATGCGTGTGTTGGTGCAATTTTGGATTTGGGGCACGGGGAGGTCACTCCATTGTCAAGTTGAAAACCACGTGCATACAAAGTTTGCTACCCCTATATTATATGGCATAGATAATTTTTAAAATTATGATAATTTTTCTACATATACATAACCATCGATAATATCTTTTGTATATTTTTTTGAAATTTGTAGTCATCTTCATTTTTGTAGTAATTATTTTAGTTCAATTCTGTGTCATTCTAGTTAGAAACGGTATGTTTTTATAAAAAAAACAAAGATCATCAAATTTGGTTATCATTTTTTACGATGTAATAGATACTGTGTATATCTGCCCATGAAAAACAATTGATAAAATTTTGACCCATTTTGGTGATGCAACTTAGAAAAAGTAGATTTGTTTTGTATGCACGTGGTTGTTGAAGGAGAAGAGTTTTTTTAAGGAATTTCTTTGTATTGGATCTTTTTGTTGGGTGAGAGCGGTGTAAATGGGCTTTTGTACCATTCTTCCGATAGTGGGAAATTGTTGAGAGGAAAGATGGTGTCTATGGAGTCTATGGAGTCTAGATGGATGTTGAGGTGTTTTTTTTAGTATAATCAGGGATCTAGTGGTTGGTGATCTAGAGCACACTTGATATTTTAATTGTGGGAGGTGTTCAACTCCACCGTATTTGTTGGCTCTAAATTTCACTATTCCTTGGTATATATGGCTTAATGGGAGTGGGCCATTGAGTGTCTATGTGAGTTGTTTGCTAAGTGTAATGGCATATCTTGGGAGTAGGGAGAATGCTTCGATGCCAAACGTTTCGTAGAGTAGTTGGGCAAGGATGTTAAGCGAGTCTTTGGGGATGTTACACATGGATTTTGTGAGTTTTATGAAGAGTACTTTAGTTTCTTGATGTTTGGGACAAAAAATGGGCAACATAAAAGGCATAATTGATGCCTAGACGAATGACTATGTTTAGGATCTATATCTTTTGTTGTAGTCACTGTGATGCGGAGGATAATGTAAGACCGTGCTTTGTTTTTTGATTTTTGCTATAGTGATTTCATTCTATATGGCCCATTTTAGGGAAGGGACTAGTCGTATTCCTAGGTATGTGTATGCTTTGTTTTGTGAGAGAACGGGGAGTTGTTGTTGTTTATAGTTAATAGTTTAGGCTTTTAAGCATGTGGTAAATGTGAGGGCTTGTAGTTTTGATTTATCGGGGCATTATGTGACTGCACATTTGTTTATGCCTAGTTTCATGTTTGCCTAGCCGGAGTATTGTCTTAGTTAGTTGAGTTTGGGGTTGTATGTGTATATAGTCAATAAGGATGGCTAGGTCGTCGGCGTAGGCTGTGGTTGTGATACTATTTGAATGGATGTTGTTGTTGTAAAGTGTGCACATTAGAAGGAGGTGATTGATTCTACGTAGATGTAGCCGACTAGTTCAATGGCGTATGGTGGGTATCCAAGATCTTCCATTATGGCCAGTAATCTAGGTTGGTCTATGGAGCCAAATGTGTTTTAAATATCTATGTGAGTTAGGTAGATGTCTTTGTTTGTGAATTTGGCGTCTTCTAAGGCGGAGATGATTGCTTGAATTTATCTAGCCATATTTCTCATGGATCTAAAGCCTTCTTGGCTATGGTAGAGGATTTTATATTGTTCACCAAATGTGGCGAGGATGGAGGTGAGTATAATCATAAAGAGTTTGTGGATGGTGCATGCGAGAACTATGGGTTTGTAGTTTGTGAGAATTGTGGATGGAGGAGTATGGTGATCCTATGTTTCCATTCACAAGGTATTGCTTTCTGGTGGCAACATTTGAGGAAGAATAGGTACATCATGCTATGGAAGTTGCATGGTAGGGCTTTTAGGATATCATTGGGGATACTTTCTGGTCCGGGGGATTTGCCTTTGGATAGATTTTGGAAGCATGTGTCGTATATAATTCTAGTGAATGAAGCAGCTAATGGAAGGAGTATGAAGGAGGTTTTTGTGTGTTTCATATCCTACAAAAAGCGGCCTAGGTGCATAGAGAAAAGTACCCAAATAACATATTTTTACCTTACACAAAGAAGGCTAAGAATCTGACTTGAGTGTTGAGGTTTGATTCCGCATTTCAAGCCACTCCTTAATGATGGTGGTTGTCATCAGGGGAGTGCTATCTTGTGAGTGGTGAGCAATGAGTGGTGAGCAATGAGCAGTGAGTAATGAGCGGTGAGCGATGAGCGGTAACTTGTGAGCAGTGAAGAAGGCAAAATATTTGGTAATAGGCCCACTGGTATACTATAAACATGGTATTTTGGCATGAAGAATAACAATTTTAGGGTTCAGTAAAAGGAGGGCGGGGAGGATAAACAACATGAAAGAACCTCGGGGAGATCACTCCATTGTAGAGTTGAACAACCACGTGCGATCATTTTAGATGTAAAAAATGTAAAAAATGTAAAAATCATCACCAAAATGGGTCACAATTTTATCAATTTTTTTTCATGAGTAGATATAAATGGTACATGTTACATAGTAAAAAATGGTGACTAAATTTGATGATTTGTTTTTTTAATAAAACATACCGTTTCTAACTAGAATGACGCAGAATTGAACTAAAAAAATTGCTACAATTAATGAATATGACTAAAAATTTCAAAAAAATATACAAAAGATACCATCAATGGTTGTGTATATGTAGAAAAAATATCGTAAAATTTAAAATTATTTATGACATGTAATATAGGGGTAGCAAACTTTGTTCGCACGTGGTGTTCAACTCTACAATGGAGTGATCTCCCCGAGGAAAGAACATAATAAATAATGAATGATAAATTTAGACTACATTTTTTTGTTTTGTTTTTGTTTTTGATGTTTAGTGTTATAGCTATTTTATTACACTAGGTGTCTTACAGAGTGTGATGTATGTTGAATGAAGACTTGGTTGTATGAGGGCTCAATGCAAATCATATTGCAAAGAATATGTGATTGAGTTTGTGCAAGTTTAAGATGTAGGGAGAGAAGCAAATGCCATCAAAAACATTAGTGAAGTTTCTATAATGTCCAAATATTTCTACAAGGAATGACAAATAATGTTAGGTTAACATTTGGTGTTGGCAACACTACACATGCAGTTTCAATTAGTACTGAGCAAGACAAAATAGAATTGGTGACACTAAATACAATATCTAGCGTAGCGTGCCTAGCTCACACCCACATAGGTCCTCGGAACAATCCCCTTTGTCGATACCAAGAGCACCCCCCTCCCCCTCCACCGCCACTTCACACATACTAGGTGGGGGAACCCTTGCCTACGAGCTCGACATGTGGGCCACAAGCCACCCCCATTTTCCACTTTAATTTGACAATTAAATTAAAAAAATTGTCAAAATTTTGCCATGTGCTTTTTGGAATGGTGGGGAATGGTTTGAACAAGGGTGTACACCTCACAACCACCACCGTGATGTCTTCCGTTGTATATAGATGATTTTTATGTATAATCTTGTATTATGTCATGAGATTTCTACATATAGGGCGATTTTAATAAAAGGTTTCGTATGTACATGGCTCACATTCTCAACAAAGCCGAGTGCCCCACCGACTTGTGGCCAAGCCTAGCCAAACTGTCATGTTGAAAACCTAGCATTGTTAAGCAAGGTGCAAGTGTTTTCGACTAGACCAAAAAAATAGTGAACACTTTATGGGTGCAAGCATGATAATAAAGTGGACCAAAATAATGCTCCAGTATATTAAAACCATAATTTTTTGGGTCAAATGCCTAAAAGTGGTAGCAAAGTGTTGTTTAATTTGGAATTTTTTTCATGATGACCTCTATTGTTGTGTTAAATACTCTTGTGTAGAATATCAAGTTGAGATCTTCAAACCCTATCATTAAAAGTGATGCTCTAAAGCAAATAGTTGAACATGGTTTTGGACTTAGATTTCATGACCTTAAATATTTTAAAATTGGACTTTTTTCATATCCTTGGAATTTATTATTCACTTGAGGTCATCGTCAAATTTTTGTAGACAATCATCAATTAAATGTAATTTAATCATATTTTAAACATTTTTTTGTTCAATATCACCTAATTGCACACCACTTGCACCGTCTTCTATAATATGTAGATTTTTCTTGGAATTTTTTTTGTCATCATAAACTACGTGGCTTTGTAGATCAATATGTTTTTAAAATGTCTATGCTTTTTTTGTTCACAAAATTCAAAGTTAATGAATAATTCTGATTCATTTTCAATTAACACCAAGCATGGATTTGGAGCTATCCACTTTACCATGCTTGCGCCTTAATACAATCATTATCATCCATAGATTGACCAAAAAGTAGGTCTATTACTTGGGAAGTGCAACTTGATTCTATTTGGAATTACAACTTGATATACATGTTGATATACATACATATAATTGGTAAGTTTAATCACTTAGTCCATACAAGTTGTAAAGAGGGTGAGAAGTTACTTAACCTTAAACATTATACTTGATAATAATATTGGAAGACATAATCTTAGTTCTATCCTAAAGACACCTAGTCTTGACATTAGGGTTTTAGGAGAACATAAGCTTGTAAGAACTCTTAAGCACGTAATTGTAGGAAAATTCCTATGAGTCTTGGGAAAACCTTTGCTAAAAAGGAAACATATGTTTGAAAATAAAATCATGATATTGAAGAAGTTTAAGAAATTCATTTAATTGATCAAGATTAGGAAATAGTGTTGGGAGATTAAATGTTATAATTAGATGACAGTTTGAACCTTTGAGAAGTTTATAATATACCTAGAAGAGAATACTTCTATTCACCTCTAGATTACTAGAAGAAGCCTAAGTTCAAGACTAATATGCAAATATCCACCTTCACATTATTTAGATTCTTAGGATTGTTTCAAAGACTGATTCTTGTAGGAGTGATGTTCATGTAGCCAATCAGCAATGGGTTACACCGTCTAAGGCTGAGGGTTGAAGGCCATCTTAACATTCTTACTCTTGGCACTATAGATATGTTATGCCCTATGAAACCTTGGAACTCATACTTACATAGATTTGCAACAAGTGCATATATGTATAAGATAATATAGAAAATTAGGTAGGGCTTGAGATAATCATCCAATGTCTCCATATTTCATTCATTCTATGGATGGTCTGCCCAACACTCTAGGGTTTGGGGTTTGCCTTTGAGTTTTTATTTTATTTTATTTTATTTACCATTTATTATTATTTTGTTTGGAAGGGGGTTCTATGTATAGGATAATCATGGAGAGAATTAGAGGAAAATATTGGTTAATTTGGGACTTATTTGACATTTTGAGACATTTACAAATATAAGAACATGGATAAAATCACACAGATATTGGAGAATGTTGTAAGATGCAAATACTTTGAAGCGGGTGTTCATATCAAGAACCCAATTAAGAACTCATGTCAATATGGTTTAGGTAGGACAATCCAAACATTAGACCATATTGAAGGGGAAATCATATAACACTCATATTATTGCAAATAGATATACAAAACTTCCCCTTGCATATTAAAATGCAAGACAATCATCTAACGTATCCCAATGTGCTAATATAGATATTTTTTCACTTAAGTAGTTACTTATGTTGACGGATGAAATCATATTGGCAATTAGTAGGCGTGACACTTTGAAACCTCTAGGCATCTAGTTTAGGCCCTTCGCAAATAGTGTACGTGACACTAAATACCATGAATAGTGTAGAGGTGAGAATGAGCCTCAAACATTCCTATCAAAGGGGCCCATTCATAGCCTGATTTATAAGCAATGGGTGTGCTTTAGAGGTTGAGCTCAACCGCCCAAGCCAAAGGAGACAGAGACCGTCCCTTCCACCAATCCTTCAATTTGTACCTTCAAGATGAGCACATGGACGTTGTGCCTTTGTCTCAATAACCGGATAACATTACCCAACCCAAAGGTCTTAACTCCGGCGCGGAGTTCGATGCGGCTCCGGGGAGGTTCGGATGCTAGCTCCGGTGGGTTCGGGTGGGTTGGGGCAAAAATTGCCCCCTATTTTTTTGATTGGGTGGGGCCTTACTTGATCTCATAAGGGGCCTCCTAAAGTAATTTGGGGCCGTAGAACCCAAATTTAGCCAAAAAAAAACCAAAAAAAGTCATCAAGGGGCCAAAACGGGGAGGGCCAGAAAAATGGACCCACCGGAGCTGGCATCCGAACCTCCCCGGAGCCGCATCAGAGCCGCATCGAACTCCGCGCCGGAGTTAAGACCTTTGGGTTGGGTAATGTTAGGGTCAATAACCCATTATTAAGTTATGGCCCTCTTCCAAAGCAACTTGGCTGGAGAGAGAACTTATTGAGTCCTCTAGGGTAGAGGGTGCTAAATCCAACACCCCATCCAAAACCAACACTTATAAACGCCTCCCAATTGCCAACACTCTACAACCTTGAACCGTTACCCGGCGGTGTAGGAGTGTCTTGGGCCCACGGAGTGACGGTTTTAGGTGCCATTAGTGGTGCCACCTCATAGCGGCCTCCACTACTTCCACGTAGGGTAGGTAACGGGCTCCACTCTATCTCGGGTTGGTTCAAGGTGGGATTAGGGTGGCTTGTCAAAGCCTATTCTAGCCATTCTATTCACAACGCCAAGGAGGTAGGCCCACAAAGCACAAAAGGGTCATTCCCTAGGATGCAAGGGGGTCGGTTCCCAGGATGCAAGGTGATGGTTTTGCAAGCGAACCAGGTGGGATCATGGAGGTAGCCGTGTGGCTTTGCATACCATTACTACTTGGGCTTTGATGTAGTTTGGGTCTAGTACCCAACTATGTTGTGATGGATCTAGGCAATGAAGGTGGGGATCCTCATCATATGCAAGGTTGCCATACACGGGGCCTATAGATTGCTTTAAGGAAGCTAGTAGTTTTGACTTTGAATATTCATCAAATATTCAATTGAGACTAAAAATATTTTTTCTTTCTTGATACCTATGTTTAGCCCAAAGGCTAATATGAATGTATATTTTTATATCAACCACATACCCATATGTATGTGCAATAGCTTAAAGTGTTGGTTTAAGCACCCTCTACCTTAGTGCCATGTCTCTAGTGTCATTAGGTGGGTGAATGCCACATCACGCTTCACATCTTGCCAACTAAGGTACAGCTTTACCAACGTGCTCTAGTACTGTAGCTTTAATAAACTGGAAAGAGAGTCTGGAGGAGCCACAAACATTAGCATCACAGTAGGGCCCATTGACTCCTACTTTACATACTTTGCTCCAAGTATTCAGTCCTGATTGCTAAATTTGTGGAGCGAAAGTAAAGGGAGAGAGTGACCATTCTTTCCACCAACACTTCATTTCCTACCTTGATGAAATTCATGAGCTTTGTGCTTGTGGCCTTTTCTCAATAATCCATATCGTCGCATTTAGCGCTGAGCATCTCTATTACTATTTACGTGTTTCTTGTTGGCGATTGAAAGCAAATTCCAATGCATCAAAGTGAGCTTATTTGAATTCCATATGCAAAAGTTACATGGGTTTCAAAATTTTGATGATAGATGAACCATAGTCACAACAAGAGCCTCATGCTACTTCTTAGAAGTTACAAGATGTTTTTGAAAAGTGATACGACTTTAAATATCTGAATATTCTTCAACCATTTGAGAAGAAGGATTGCTACACTATTCATACAATTGAAATATTGATTTAACATCAAGTTAACATGCTATGGATTTGTGTGTAAGATTTTGATTGTAGATATTCATAAGCCATTTGTATCAAGGTATTGTATATTGAACTTGTGTCGTCAGACTCAAAACTAACATATGTACAACATGTTTTGAAGGAATGAAAATAGAGACCATCATGTGGAAATGTTTACGAAAAATAATAGATGTTGCATAGAATTCTACGTTGTACTTGTAGTACATGTAGTTGTACATACGTTGAAGTAGTTTTCTACAGTGGGGCAAAAATGAGGTGCGGAATGGACTCACCCAAAGGGTAGAGAATACTAAAGTTCTGTATATAAACTTACCCATCTGGAACTTTTTCTCTTAAAATACCAACAATAAACATTTAAAGTGCAAAATATATTCCAAGGTTGTCCAGTTTGGTTGTAGGGCTCAAGATATGGTGCCGCGCAAGGTTCCATGCTCAAACTCAATTGCATGCGGATGAAAGTATGGTGTGATCTTCAATTTAGGCTTGATTTGGAGGTCATTTTGGCCAAAACAAAAGGATCCATGTGTTTTGGACCTCTTTTGCACCAAAAAGTATTTAACAAAATCAACGTGTTGGATATTCCTTTCTGTACTAAATTCACTTGTAGCAACTTGCAAGAGCTAAAATATCATTCAAACTACCTAGCTTCTTAAATTGTTCATGTCTCCTTGAGGTAGATGTGCCTTAGAGGGACACTTTTCTCCTTGCACCCACTTCTCATAGGGTATGGAACACACGATTAGTGCAAGATGATTAACAAATCCACATCGTGCATGCAACCCTTTGCCTCATAAATTTTTGAAGCTCATATGAATATGTTATTCATGAACAAAGTGAAGATTCTATGCTCATTAAATGGTCTTATTGGGTCCCCCAATCATGTCCACTAGTGAGTCCAAAACTGGTTAGCATGTTTTGAGCACATGGTCCAATCTCTTTCGAACACATGTCTTTTTAGTGCCAGTTTTTTGCTCCACACCCAACCACATACCACTCAAACAGAAATGTCTAGATTAATGTCATGTTCGATTTAGGCACGTCTACGTTATAATTGTTCACATGATCACATGTCAAGAAGAATCCAATAGTCACAACTTTGGAATTGTTGGCTTTCTATTAATTGCGTGTGATGTTACTAATATAGGTCAACGCGGATGCTTTTGTCCAGGTACTCACCATTGCCTATCTATGCAAACATAACATTAATAATCTTCTATTTTTGGATACACGGACATTTCAAATTTGTGTGAAGCAATGCTAACTTTGCAAAGATGTCATCCGTACGCCATCGCACCTTGCATCAAAGCTCTTGGTTGATGTTGGGCCACCCAGGAGGTTAAAGCTACCATCAGGGATGCCAACAGCAACTAGCCGCTCTCGCAACAGGCACCTAGCAGTTGGACAACAAGTAGAAGGCTGCTCCAAAGGCTTTGAAGCTGCAACGAAGAGTTTCAGGGTCCAGTGCCTTTGAGGCAACAATTCTTGCTAGTCTACCGTTGGATTGTTGAACGGACAATGGCATCCAATTTCATTCTCCACCCGAGTCTACCACCTACCACTCTCCAACCTATTTTTGAAGAGTTTGGAGTTCGTTGGAGTTCTGCTTACCATTCCTCTTGCCTTGCTATTTTCCTTCAGCTTAAATCTTGCCATTTCCAACCTCCACCTTTAAGGAACATTCCAAGACCCCTATTCTACTTGACATTGAGTAAAGCCTTCTATATAATCTATAAATGTTTCTACTACTTTAGATTCTTGGGCTTTCCTAAATCATTTTAACCCCCATATTTGTCACTCGGAGGTCTATTCTAAATCCGGAATACTCTTGGGGGTAGTGCCAAGGTCTATTTCTCCAGATGGGCATTCAATGTAGCCCGTTTGGTACCATGTGGGTGCACAAACGGATGTTCAGTAAGAATTTGGATTATATGTAAGTATACATATGGGATGGGTATTTTTCCATCTAGTTTTGTACATACAGATAGGTTAGTATGGAATATGGGGGAGAGGTAAGTGTGTCTTAAGGCCCCCCGTAGGGTTCTTACAAGAGGGAATTATAAATCCAAATTACATCCCCGGAGTGTCCACTCTTCATACCATGTACAAATTACCATGAATGGGAAAAAATAAGGTATTACTTGAAGCATTAGCATACACAGTAAATACACAAGAAAGAGGTATTGTTTGATGTAGTGTGTACAAATAGAAAGCCTAATGAGCATTATAAAGTAAAGCTAGATATACAAAAATGTGTCCTAAAGTTTAGATAAACAATTGACAATTATAGATGTTTTTTGAACAACCATATTATTATGTGTCACATCCTATGGATGAAACATGCTTCAATGAAAGTGGATTGCACCAATTTTGTGTACGATTTATGTTTTGCGTACGTATTCGAGGTATTTATCACATTAAATTGATACCTTACTATACTTACACGAGTTTATTATGTAGTGTACAATTAGAACATAATATACCTTTGTTTTCTCTATCAAACCTTTTTTCCATATAGGGGGGTTATTATTGCATAGTCACCATGCAAGCCATTTAGAATATGAATGAAGAATGGAACCCCAAGATATACATGTGCCATTGTTCAATGCCTTTGTCAACAGAATGTGATTTATGAGCATGTATAGCAAGGTTGCCTAATTTGTCCTCCAATAATTACTTATATTTCGTATGTACATAAATACATCAGACTATTTAATTTTGGAATTTTATGATTTGTATGTATAGTCTTCTTTTTGGTCATGAGAATTTTAATAATAAAGGGTTTTAAGAAGGGGCCTCTCATGCACGTGGCTCCCACTCTTATAGAAGTCTGCCCCCACCCCCCAAGGATCTAATAATCTATAAGTAATGCTTAAAAAAGTGGTTACTATATTATTATATTGCTAATACTTCAAGCCATAGGCAACTACACTGTTTTTTGCATTTAGTGTTGTCAACAGTAATTACGAACCACAACACTAAATGCCAGTGACGCCCTTAATGTTTACATCTCCACAATTAGTGTTATAATATTTTTTATGTTTTGTGTTTTGTTGCCGCATGGTTGCACCACCACCATCTCTACCACCACTACTTGAACACTATTTGTCAAGTGTTTGGTAGCTAGTGTTGCAAGTAAATGAATAGTAACAACATTAAATGCCACACAACACTAAATGCAAAAAACAGTGTAGTGAATGGGTTTTCCAACCAAATCCCCATATCTTTTATAAAAAATATCACACTTCCCAAATGTTATTTGACTCCACAAAAGACTTTTTGAAATACCGTACCCGGCCGTCAGGGTCAACATCTCATGCCGAATAATTAATTAAAGTGGAGAAAGTGGGTCCGGCATGGTAAAAATAAATTAATAAAAATTCAACAATTTCAAAAAAATATTTGTAAAAGATTCGGCGCTTTAATACAAGGCTAGTTCACAACAATGAAAGATTTCTTATTTTTTTCACCCTTTTGTGGTGGCCTTGGTGTGTTTAACCTAATTGAATGCCCTAATCTCAATTAGTGGTCCTTTGTATATGTTACTTTGGATCCTAAAACGCCACTGCAACCTCTGGGTTTGCCATGATTTTGGCCACAAGCTCTTCAGGGGTTAATTCAATTTGCTCTGCAAATAACAGAAAATTCGGGCTCATAATGTCCGGTTTAAAAATAAATAAATAAATATATATATATATATATATATATTTTTGCACGAACTAGTTATGATGCTACAATATGCAATATTTTGGGATTTTACTACATGAAGTTGGCTCAATTTTGTAATATTTGGCATGCTCTTCAATGCCAAATATTAACTTTTCTTTTCTTTTCAACTCTCTTCTCCAATAATTTCCATATTTAATTTTTGCCGACCCTAACGGCCGGGTACGGTAGTAAGTTTTTCTCTTGCACATATCTATTTTATTCTCTTAAGTTATTACCTTTGATTCTTGAGAAAGATTTAAATCTTATTTATTATGCATAATAAATGATAACTACATTATTTTTGGTCCAAACTTGGTATATGTAACATCAATATAATTTTGTATGCAACACAAATTTAATATAAATAGCGCATGTCTTTCATGACATGAATGATAAGTTTCTTGTTTCATAATCAAATGTTGTTCATACTCTATGCATTTGGTCACATGTTTCTATGCTTCTTCGATTATCTAAAGGTGTCTACATATGATAAACATGTTTACAAATTATCTAGTAAGAGCTCGAGCGTGTATTATTATCTCTCATTTATGAAGAATCTTTCTAATCTCTTTAATGCTAGGATGGAGCTTATTACCTTGTATTGAAGGACCTTCAACTGTATGATGTCATTTTAATTTTTATGTGAACAAGCTATCTTCATGAATGAATTATAGATTAAGCTTCCAAACATCACTTTATAAACAAGATCTTAAGGATTGTTAAGGCTAGCTAACATTATCCATGATGTCATTCATTTATAGGTACTATAAAGATTCAACTAACAGAACTGAAGCATAAATAGGCATCCTGCATAACTTGTACTTGGAGCAGAAGCTTCGGCTGCCCTAAAGCTGGCTGCACTATATAATAAGATGGCTTCAGAATGTATTCCACAGCTGAGTAGATGATCTGTGGAGTCCGGACTCCGAAGCTCAGACATTGTCTGAGGTGCCACCTTCCATTGTGTCGAGAAGTGACAGACCTCCTTCGCCTTGGCAATTGTGCAAGAGACCATAGTTGCACTCAATGATGATGGAGGGGCTACCAGGCCTCTTTCAACACTGTCAAGGGAAGGAGGCCTGTCATTTCTTGCAAAAATCGACTTATTTGCATTCACCAACAATTCCAAGCCAGTTCCGGACCGACATTGTTCACATATTCCATGCCAAGTTTTGCTGATCTCGGAAGAAACGACATCACCCACATTCGGTTGCATTCTGTTATGTAAATGGCAGGCCTCTGACTGTGAGCCCAAAAGGGTGCCCACATTTAGTCTTAGACCCTTGAAACGTTAGTTGATGCACTTTGAAGTAGCATGTTACTTCACAAAAATATAAAAAGAGTGAAATGTTAGTCTTAGAAGTACCATGTTGTAAGAGGCTAGGATGTGAGTTGTTATTGTGTTTTTACCTTCGGAAGGATTTGAGTGAATGAGGATAGGTAAGGAGAACTTGGATTGAGTAGTTAGTGAGTAGGCTAGTACAAATGGATGGAGACAACCAAAGTGACTCAAGAGGCAAGTGCATTCGAATTGGGATGAATGGAGGATCACATGGAGCGCACAAGTGGACCACCTCATCATGGCCACTTAATGGGGAAGGTCCAAGGAAGAATGCAAGGTGGAGGATAAGCAAATTCTCAAAGCACCAATCAAATCACGAGTTAAGCATCGTGGTTTGAATTAAGTGGTGAGCAACGATTTGGGAAAGTAAGGGGAGAAAGTTATGGCGGCGGAAAGCGAAGGAGGCTAAGTTTGGGTTGAAGCATCCCAAGTTTGGTAAAGTGTGGTAGGTAGAAAGCCAAGGCTAGTTAAATGTTCGAATTAGGATCCTTGTTGATCATTTGAGGGAGGAAGGCTTAGAAGATAGGATTGGCGCCTACTAAGTAGGAGGAAATCTCAAGGGCTTATCGTGAGCCTTGAGGGTGCTCACCCCCTCAAGCTTACTATATAATCCCTCATTCTTCCCTCACTCATCCTCTCTTTCCTTTGTGCTCCAAGGCACCCCACGAGTTATAAGTGTGGGTGTGGGAAGCCATATTGGAGCACATGTGTGTGCTTAGTTTTTAGTTTGAGAGCCAAGGCTTGTTAGCCTTGAAGAGGGCTTAACCTCTTGGTAGAATTAGTGTTGACGTGAAGGATTTTAAAGTTAATTCATGATTCCAATTTGTGGTACTTAAAGTTCATGTTTTGAATACACGTGGTTGCAAGTTCCATGTTTAAGAGTTGAGCACTTGAGGTTGTGATGAGTGCAAAAATATACTTGTGTGGATTAGTTAGTCTTAGTGAAGTTAGGAAATTCTCTCTCCCCCTCTCCTCTCTAGGATTTTAGGATTTTAGGATTAGAGAAGAATTGTGTGATTAGAAAGGGGTTGTTAGTAGAATTAGGAAAATTAGGTAGGAAGATTAGTTAAGGGCTTGAATAATTAGTGAGGTAGTTGGGGATTACAACTACAAAGTTGTGGGTTCATGAAGGAGCTGGGTTTATGAAGGAGCTGGGTTTGTTTAGTTAGAAAGTAAAGAGCTGGGTTTATGAAGGACCTGGGTTTGTTTAGTTAGAAGCTAAGGAGCTGGGTTCATGAAGGAGCTGGGTTTATGAAGGAGCTGGGTTTATAAAGGAGCTGGGTTTGTTTAGTTAGAAGCTAAGAAGCTGGGTTTACGAAGGAGTTGGGTTTATTTAGTTAGAAGCTAAGGAGTTGGGTTCATGAAGGAGTTGGGTTTATGAAGGAGCTAGTTAAATCCAAGACCACTTGAAGGGTGAACCTTGCACTATGGACTCATCCAAGTCCAAATCCAATACCGCGGAGGAATGTGAGCCCAAACCCACTACTCGGACTACGGACGCTTAAGGGTGGGGGGTTTGGCCTCACATAATTGGTGCGTCCGCCGGGAGCGAAGCGGAAGGTAGTTACAAGACTTGGAGGCGACTAGGAGACTTGGAGGCAACTAGGAAAAATTGGAGACACAAACTTGAGAGAAGGGAAGGAGCACCCGAAACTCGGTAAGTATTCTCTCTTTGGGTTACATTTGAATTCATTGTATTTCAACTATTCCTTGGAATGAATTGCATTGTCAATTACGCAAATTCATTTTTGAGGAAGGAGCGCGGCGAAGGTACGTCCTCAACCTTTTTGGGGATTTGCTAAGAACTTAAAAGGAACCTATAACCGAGTAGCTCATTAAAACATTAGAGGGTAAATTCACCTTAGGACATTGAACTTTGACACTCACCTCGGGGTGAGTCTCAAAGTTTTGGGAGTTGTCATTTCATGCTCTAGATTAAATTAATATTTCACAAAGTTTATGGTGTTGTTACATTGAGTCACGATTGAGGGGAGTGCTAACTCACAGGGGGATGCGATTGCTCAAGGTATGTTTATTTCTTCAAAGTGAACTCATTAACTAATTAAGGAATGCCTTTTGTACTCGTGATTGTTGTTATCCGTTGTAGAGGGTAATTCCCGAATTGTGGATGGTGTGAGAAGTTGAAGGGTGAAGCCTCGACTTTTAACATAATCTACTCGGAAGGTCACCCCCTCACAATCGGTATTGTGGTGAGTGTTAATTTGCGGGAAGGTGCGGAGGTGATGCTCCGACTTAACCAAAAAATTAACATGAACATGCCTATCCCCTATTGGGATTCTTTCACCTAAGTGGGCTTGCAGGTTCTTTTCCTCACCTCCTAAAAAAAATTATAACCACACCAAGACAAGTGAAAATATTAAGAGGGGAATTGCTAGGATTATGTGTGGTCAAGTGAGGGTCGATCGATTCTTATGGAATGCAAGGTAGGACTCGCTCACAAAAACCAAGTTTGATAGTAGGACTAGAGAAATCTACTCGAAAGAGGCGGTCCTCTAAAATCAGTGATAGATTAGAACAAGATAATGTTAGAATAGAGAGTTGTTTGAACGTCGAACCTAGGACTAGGTCAATTCTAGACACCTTAGAACTTGGAGCTCAACTTGAAGAGGAGATCACTCCCTCCAAATTGAGTGGTGAAACTTCTTCGGAAAATTACACACTTAGAGAAGAATTCCCGGTAGAAGTTGATAGGGGATTGTTGAATAGTTCACCGGTCACCATGGCCGAGGAACGGGGGATGGATCCACCACCCATACCCCCAATTCCGCCCATACCTCCTATACCTCCAATAGACCCATTGGTTAGGCCAAGAGGCCTACCAATTGTGGTTCCACAAAATTTAGCGGCGATGGATATGCCATCTCATCTCCCTAAATTTTATGGGACCAAGGATGAGGACCCCTCTCGGCACATGGAACGGTATATCGAACGGTTGGCTAGCTTCCTCATAACCGACCCGGGTTATTGGTTAGTGTGGTTTCCTACCACTCTAGAGGGGGAAGCCTATGAATGGTATCGGGATCATGCCGAGGGACATTTTAGGGGATGGGAACAATTACAAAGGGAGTTTCTTAACGAATTTAGGCCGGAAGTGGGTCAAAGTACCGCATTAAGGGCATTGTCGTCATTGAAGCAAGGAAGGGAGGAAGAAATTTCGGCTTACATTAGGAGGTTTGATTTAGTGTGCACTAGATTTGTGGGTACCATGCTCAACGACGACACGCTAAAGCAATTTTTCATTCAAGGGTTTTTTAAGTCCGGAACTATTAGGGGTGTTCTAGAAAGGAATCCCTTGACCTTGGCGGATGCCAAGCGTGCGGCTAGAGATATTGAAAACTTGGATAAAGATCACGAAAGGCTATGGAGAAGGGAGGATGAATTGATCCCACAATTCATCCCCATACGCCCTAGGGTGGTAGCGGTAGAACCCGCTAAGTATGAGAACCAAATTCCATATGCCATTGTGGACACCGGCCCCCGACCTTTAGCGGTTAGGGAACCGGCACCTCTTTTGGCACTACCGGCCCCTAGAACGGATCCACACTTGGAGGAGGTTGAGAGAAGACTAGGTGCTAGCCAACTAGGATTCCAAGAGGCTATGATAAAACAAATGCAAAGCCTCACGGATCAAATGTCATTAATGATCCGGAGTCAACAACCGGGGCCTCCACCCCCGGTTGAGTCGGGTAGGCATTCTTCCGGATTATGGTGTGTCCAATGTGGCCAACCGGGCCACACGCGTCAATTTTGTAGAAGTGGACAAAACCGTGACCAAAGAGGAAATGGTAACCCACCTCAACAAAATCAACGAGGTCAAGCGCCACCTCACTATGGAAATGGAAGCAATAGAGGACCACAACCTAGAGGGCAAGGTGGCCAAAATTTAGAGAAGAAGGAATTTCATCCCTTTTGTGGAAGGTGGCACGCTCAAGGACAATGTTGGTCCGAAGGTCAAGAGTTTAATTGTAGCAATTGTGGAGGAAGTCATCCCTCGGATACGTGTCGCCAACCGGACAAAATAATTAATGTCCCTTACCCGGTGGCTAATCCACAACAACAAGCAAGGGATAATATGCGAGGTGCTAGGCCACAAGGAGTACCGGCCAATGAACTTAGGCCACCTAACTTATACTATGACCATAGTAATGCTAGGCAAACTTTTCATCCACCGGCGGGCTTGCAAACTACAACCGGTTACATTCCAATACAAAATAGACAAGGAGTTCCACCTAATGGTAGTAACGGGAGACAAGCGCCTCCAACGGATCCGGGACCATCTAACTCCCAAGATGTTAGGTTCATGGATGGAGTGTTGGAGGCCACATGTGATGACATGCTTCCTCTCCCAACGAGAATTGGAGAGGAGCAAAGTCAATGGCCTCCTCACACCAATGCTATTACATATGAGTTAGTGAAGGGTAAGGGTGTGGTTGAAGAAGCACCTGCACTAGCGGTAACTACTAGGGCTAGGAGAGGGGATGCCCCGTTGGAGGTAGGAATAGGAGAGCAAGGAAATTACTCTTCGGATGAAGAGATTAATCTCTCCGAGTTGGATAGGGTAGCTAGAAGAGCTACTAAGGATGTGGAGAGGGAAAATATAATTTTACAAGATAGGGAGAGGACTAATGCGGTACATGACTTGGATAATAGCGATGTGGGTGAATGGGAAGGACCGGGGGTTCCCGTAGACGAATTCGACGTAGTGGGTAATTCTAAGGTGGAAAGATCTACCGGGTACGACTTGTGGGCGGACCTTAGTACACTCAAGGCGGATATTACTTTCGGCCAACTATTGGAAATTTCACCCACGGCAAGGAAAACATTAAAGGAGGGAATGCCGGTACACAAGAAGATGAGGAAGGTGAAAGCTAAAATAGCCGCTAGGATCCAATCACAAGGTGGAAGAGACGTGAAAGCTATAGAAATAGAAGTTGTTATAGTAGATAAGGTGGTTCCTAATGTGCTAGTCGACGGAGGGAGTAGTCTAAATATACTACCGGAGGATACTATGAAAAAATTGGGACTTGGACTCACGGGGCCTTCACCTTTGGTCATAAATATGGCAAATCAAAGTTCGACTACGCCTTTGGGGATGATCAAGGATTGTAGAATGACTACGGGAGGCGAGGAGTACTTGGTCACCTTCCATGTCATTAAAATGCACTCCAACAAGGACACCTTCCCCATTTTGCTAGGTAGGCCTTGGTTGCGGATGGCGAATGCTATGGTCAATTGGGGTGGACCTAAACCATCCATCACTTATGGTCCGGAGGGTAATAGGGTCATAGTGTCCATTGGTTCATTAGAAGGATGGATGAAGAAGGAGATGTATTTGCCATTGGAGAAGGAAATTGATGACTTAAACGAGAATGAGATTGGCAAGGCATTGGTGGGAGTCGTCCATCCCGAAGGTCAAAGGGTTGTTATAGATTCGGGCTCGGGAAGTCTAGGTCCTAATTTTTACAATTATGGGGATAATGGGGATTATGCCCAATGGCTAAGGGAGTACCCCGAGTCCGAGGTTGATGTAATGGTTACATTTCACCAAGTAGGCTTAGGGAGTGAATTTCCTAGTGTTAGTTTAGGAGAGGGCTCATTGTTGGAGCCATGTGAGGTGCTCACCGAGGAAGAGTGGGTTAGCGGTGGGTTAACACCTTGGGTAGATGACGTGGAAGAGGGTGAGGTTAGTTTAATTCATGTAGATGGGACTCAAGAGGAGGATGTGATTATTGAGTCATCGAAATTGGAGGAGCCTTTACATTTCAAGACCACGTCTACGGGGATAGTTGTAGGTCAAGATGTGAAAGATTACCCCAATGTGCCTTCCGATTGGTATCGGAACAAAGAGGAACAAGCACATGTGTCGGAAGCGGATTGGCGGTACGTGGATGTGAAATTAAAGAATGGAAAAACCCGACAAATGAAGATGGGTTCCAAATTGGGGGAGAAAGAGGTTAGGGAGTATAGCAATTTGGTGGATGAGTTTAGTGATACTTTTGCATGGTCCTACGATGAGCTTAAGGGAATTCCTAGGGAAATGGTAGAGCACCGGATTCCTTTAATTCCGGGGGCGAGGCCAATTAGACAAAAGGAGAGGAGGATGAATCCTCAATTGCAATTGTTGGTGAAAGCGGAATTGGAAAGGTTATTGAAGGCCGGGTTTATCAAGCCGGTGGAAATCACGGATTGGGTTTCTCCTATGGTCTTAGTAAAGAAAAAAAATGGGAAATTAAGGGTTTGTGTCGACTATAGGAAATTGAATTCGTGCACACAAAAGGATCACTTCCCCTTACCTTTTATCACCTTGTTGCTTGAGGAGGTTGGAGGTCATTCGCGATATACCTTTATGGATGGGTATGCGGGTTATAATCAAATTTCCATAGCCCTCCAAGATATCCATAAAACGGCTTTTACTACACCTTGGGGTACTTTTGTGTGGGTAGTGATGCCATTTGGGTTATGTAATGCCCCGGCTACTTTCCAACGATTAGTAATGTATATCTTCACCGACTTGTTGTTCAAATCCATGACCGTCTTTGTGGACGATTTTAGCACACAAAGTAATGTGGACGATCACCTACATTGTGTTAGGGAGGCATTGGTTAGGTGTAGGAAGATGAGGTTAGCATTGAACCCGGATAAGACATTTTTGGGAGTGAATAAGGGAGTGTTGTTGGGTTATGTTGTTAGTGAGAAAGGTAGAGAACCCGATCCGGATAAGATTGCGGCCATAAGCGACTTGGCAACTCCAACCAATTCCAAGGGGATCTCTAAGTTGTTAGGACATGTGGGATGGTACCGGGAACTTATTCCTAATTTTTCAAAGATAGCGGTGCCCATTACCCATTTGCTCAAAAAGGATGTCAAATTCGAGTGGACGGATGCTTGTCAAAAAGCCTTTGAGGAATTGCGGGATAGGTTGAGCACCTATCCGGTGTTGATACCACCCAATTGGGGTAAACCTTTTCACGTCTATTGTGATGCTAGTAATGTGGCAATAGGGAGTGCGCTTTGTCAAGCAACGGGAGAAAAAGAGAAGGATCAACCTATAGCTTATGCGAGTAAGCAATTGACCCCCGCCGAAAGAAACTACTCTACAACGGAGAGGGAGTGCCTAGCCATGGTGTTTTCCGTTAAAAAGTTTAGGCATTACCTCATGTGCAACCCGGTTGTATTTTTTGTTGACCACATGGCTATCAAGTATCTAGTTAACAAGGCGGAGTTAAGTGGTAGGTTAGCTAGGTGGGTTTTGTTATTAGAAGAATTCGACTACACGGTGGAATATAAACCGGGTCGTATGCATTTACAAGCGGACCACTTGTCTAGGTTGTCGGAGGAGATAGGAAAAAATCCGGTAAATGATATGTTAGTAGATGATAGCCTCTTTGTGGTCACTTCTACACCGGAGTGGTATGCGGGCATAGTGGAATTTCTAACAACCCACAAGTTGCCCAAAGAGTGGACAAAAGAAGAGAGAAGGAAGGTGAGGGTAAATAGTAGGCAATTTGTTGTAGTGGGCCATAGGTTGTTTAGAAGGGGGTCCGATGGTATTTTACGACGATGCGTGTCAAAAACGGAGGTTGAAGCGATTTTAATCGCTTGCCACGATAGCGCTTGCGGCGGTCACTTCTCGGGTCAACTCACCGGGCAAAAAATACTTAGAGCGGGCTACTTTTGGCCTACACTATTTAAGGACGCCCATGACTATGTAAGGAAATGCGACGCTTGCCAACGGTATGCCCGAAACGACCTTAGAATGGAGATGCCTTTACATGTATCATTACCCTTAATTCCTTTCGAAAAATGGGGCATCGACTATGTGGGTGAGGTCCATCCCCAATCTTCAAAAGGAATGAAATATATTGTGGTGGCAACCGAGTACCTCACCAAGTGGGCGGAAGCCAAAGCGGTGAAGACCGACACGGCGGAACACGCGGCAACATTTATGTACGAAAACATAATTTCGCGGTTCGGGGTGCCGAAGATCCTAGTAAGCGATAGGGGTACTCACTTTTTGAATGACTTGATTCGAGAGATGACAGAGAAATTTAAAATTGATCACCGGAAGACTACTCCCTACCACCCACAAACCAATGGACAAACGGAAAGGGTTAACGGAATTTTGGTGAGTATACTACGCAAGACGGTTATAGACTCGAAGCGGGATTGGGATACGAAACTAACGGCGGCACTTTGGGCATACCGTACAACCTATAAGGTAACTACGCGTGCTACACCATTTTCCTTAGTCTATGGTCTTGAAGCGACACTACCAATCGAATATGAAGTCGAGTCACTTAGGGTGGCCGTGAGTACGAGACTTACCGAAAGTCAATCCTTACGAAATCGACTAACCGATTTGGAAGCACTTGACGAAGGGAGGAGAATGGCGGCTCAACATATTGAGGCAATCCAAAGAAGGAGAAAGATTACTTTCGACAAACGACATAAGAGAAGGGCCCTAACACCGGGAATGATGGTCATGATTCAAGACGCACGAAAGCTTGAATTTCCGGCGAAATTCGATGCGGTATGGTTAGGACCTTACCTTGTCTATGAGGTCTTTCCTAATAATTCAATTCAATTGGAAACGTTGAATGGTGAGCTCTTTCCTACCCGTACATCGGGAAGTAGATGTAAGGAGTACCGAGCTTGACTAGGCAACTTACCCTTGGAGCAAGAGATGTTTGGATTCATCCCCCGATGGTCGCCAATTATGTGAGCCCAAAAGGGTGCCCACATTTAGTCTTAGACCCTTGAAACGTTAGTTGATGCACTTTGAAGTAGCATGTTACTTCACAAAAATATAAAAAGAGTGAAATGTTAGTCTTAGAAGTACCATGTTGTAAGAGGCTAGGATGTGAGTTGTTATTGTGTTTTTACCTTCGGAAGGATTTGAGTGAATGAGGATAGGTAAGGAGAACTTGGATTGAGTAGTTAGTGAGTAGGCTAGTACAAATGGATGGAGACAACCAAAGTGACTCAAGAGGCAAGTGCATTCGAATTGGGATGAATGGAGGATCACATGGAACGCACAAGTGGACCACCTCATCATGGCCACTTAATGGGGAAGGTCCAAGGAAGAATGCAAGGTGGAGGATAAGCAAATTCTCAAAGCACCAATCAAATCACGAGTTAAGCATCGTGGTTTGAATTAAGTGGTGAGCAACGATTTGGGAAAGTAAGGGGAGAAAGTTATGGCGGCGGAAAGCGAAGGAGGCTAAGTTTGGGTTGAAGCATCCCAAGTTTGGTAAAGTGTGGTAGGTAGAAAGCCAAGGCTAGTTAAATGTTCGAATTAGGATCCTTGTTGATCATTTGAGGGAGGAAGACTTAGAAGATAGGATTGGCGCCTACTAAGTAGGAGGAAATCTCAAGGGCTTATCGTGAGCCTTGAGGGTGCTCACCCCCTCAAGCTTACTATATAATCCCTCATTCTTCCCTCACTCATCCTCTCTTTCCTTTGTGCTCCAAGGCACCCCACGAGTTATAAGTGTGGGTGTGGGAAGCCATATTGGAGCACATGTGTGTGCTTAGTTTTTAGTTTGAGAGCCAAGGCTTGTTAGCCTTGAAGAGGGCTTAACCTCTTGGTAGAATTAGTGTTGACGTGAAAGATTTTAAAGTTAATTCATGATTCCAATTTGTGGTACTTAAAGTTCATGTTTTGAATACACGTGGTTGCAAGTTCCATGTTTAAGAGTTGAGCACTTGAGGTTGTGATGAGTGCAAAAATATACTTGTGTGGATTAGTTAGTCTTAGTGAAGTTAGGAAATTCTCTCTCCCCCTCTCCTCTCTAGGATTTTAGGATTTTAGGATTAGAGAAGAATTGTGTGATTAGAAAGGGGTTGTTAGTAGAATTAGGAAAATTAGGTAGGAAGATTAGTTAAGGGCTTGAATAATTAGTGAGGTAGTTGGGGATTACAACTACAAAGTTGTGGGTTCATGAAGGAGCTGGGTTTATGAAGGAGCTGGGTTTGTTTAGTTAGAAAGTAAAGAGCTGGGTTTATGAAGGACCTGGGTTTGTTTAGTTAGAAGCTAAGGAGCTGGGTTCATGAAGGAGCTGGGTTTATGAAGGAGCTGGGTTTATAAAGGAGCTGGGTTTGTTTAGTTAGAAGCTAAGAAGCTGGGTTTACGAAGGAGTTGGGTTTATTTAGTTAGAAGCTAAGGAGTTGGGTTCATGAAGGAGTTGGGTTTATGAAGGAGCTAGTTAAATCCAAGACCACTTGAAGGGTGAACCTTGCACTATGGACTCATCCAAGTCCAAATCCAATACCGCGGAGGAATGTGAGCCCAAACCCACTACTCGGACTACGGACGCTTAAGGGTGGGGGGTTTGGCCTCACACTGACCCTTTTGAAATCCTACAAGGCATGCTGCTTGGGAGATTTCAAAGGGTCAGAGGCCTGTCACTTACATTACAGGTTTCAATCTTGGCCCGTTGGTTGCAACTCCAGCCATGGATGCTGTCTTGTTGGTGCTTGGAGCTCTGTACTTGTCGCTGAAATTGAATGGGCATTGTTATGTAGTACTTTGCTTTGTTTACTTTCAGTGATCTCCATGACTAGCCTCTTAGGAGATTTGAAATGTAAACAAGGTGTGCAACTACATCACAGGACTCATGTTGGCCCATTGTCTCCACTGCAGCCAAGGACGTAGCCTTGTTTGATACCTGGAGGTCTAAGTATTTGTAAATCGAAGTTGGTGAGGCAAATTACTAACAAATCCAGTAAGGGAGACAGTGCTGTTCTGATACTTTTCTCTTGCGCACCCACTTCTTGTAGGATATGAAACACGCAAGTAGTTAGAGATGCTTAGAAAATCCAAATCTCCCCTGTAGCCATTTGTCTCACAATTTTCGGAGCTCATATAAACCTTCTGTAGAATATTTATTGCATGAACATTGCCACCAGTCAACATATCGGACAACTTGGCTTCAAAACTCAAGGGCCGTTGTCCGTTGCGCAGTGTGTTGAGCATTTCAACCATGGTGGCCATGTTAACTGCTGGAGAAATATCGGTAATCTTGTTTTGGAACCGTGAGGAAATGACATGCCTCCTTGAAAGGACTCACAGCAAATTTGCTAAAGTCCTTTTATCAGTGATGGAGGGGTTTTATATGCATGCCATAAATCAAAAGTCCGTTGGCAGGTTCTTTACATATTTGATAGAATATTTAATTTCAATCGCATACAAAATCATTGATGACCAATATATCAACTGTGCAATGCTCCAATGTTGTATTCTGACCATGATAGTTGTGTGACCATGACAATATTTGAACTTAATAACGTAAAATTATGGCAACGTGGATTCTACAGGGCATATCATATGAGTCTAGTCACACAAGAGGGTGTGGAGGCTCTGGCTTCAACAGGTGTGGAGACAGAACATTACCATCACAGGCCCGCATTCAGAGTCCCGATTTTTGAGCACTTCAGAGGTCTTGCTCAACCGCCCTAACGAAGGGCCCGAGTGACCATCCTTTCCAGCCACGTTTTAATGTATCTTGATGAGTACATGCAACTCTGTGCCTGATGCTTTCTTCCTCGATAATTTACATGGTCGAGCTTTGCTTTGTCAGAAGCGATTTGTGGTACAGCTTGCACTTCATCAAAACTGATGTAAGGTAGAAATGCCATAAGCGGTTAACCACCCTCTAGCCGTGCACTAGACCGCCGTCATAATGGTGAAGTGCCATTTCTGAAATGGATCATGGCTCGGCGGCAACTTCAATGTGTAGCCAATGAGAGGCAAGTGTTAATGTACTCATGAGGTAACCGATTTAGGCGATCATCTGTATGGAAATGCGGATTACAGTGTTTGGTGTAGGGAGAATCTAGTGAACGAGTAGGGGGTTTGACAACTTTCCACTTTGAAAAATTGTAGCATTTTTTGCATAGGGCAGAAAAATATGAAACAACTTGCATTCTTCATGACTCCTTCTCGTCTATCTTGGAAAATTATCTCATGATTGTCAGACCAGATCTTCAATGCGAATCACCTTATTTTCACGGGTTATGGTATTTCTACCTTAGTTAGAACATCAAGGCCCACACACCTATTAGATTTAAATTACTGGGGATAATCTTGTGCCATAATTGATATCATTATCACAAATAGTGGACTCCATTTCTATGAATTTTCGAAAACTTGACAAACATCACTTGTAAGTTCATATCTCCTGTGCTTCTGTTGTGCAATCGTCAAAATTACCCTCCATCCACACCATGTCACCATCTTATTGACAGCTTTCTAGTTGGTATAAAGAAACCCTTCGATTGAAGTGATTCATAGTTTGCAACATAACAAACAATCAGATCAAATTCCTAAACTTGAGAAAAAAAAAGGAGAAAGTATAATGACAAACTTTGAAAAATAACATTACTCAACACCCATTGTGTGTTCAATGGGTTGTTGAGTAATGTTATGATTGAGAATTCCATAAATCTAATGATTTGATATTTTCTATCCAGTGTGTGGATATTTTGGCACTCCAAAGTATGGAACCACTACATAATTTGTCCAAATTATTTAACATAAGCACATGTCTGATTGGTCAAGTTTTTGTGCAATATTTACTTTCTTAAGACTTGCACTGATATGCGCAATTAGGTTGCTCCAAGCTAATTTATCAACATTCCACACTATTTTTAATATTTATTATCACAACCACAAAATGCAAGAAATGTTTTATAATTGTTGTGGTTGATTTACGGTTGAATAAACAAAATTATGAGTTGTTGTGATTTGATTTAGACCCAATGTAATTTGCATGGGTAAAAGGTTGCAAGCTATTTGCAAAGGCATCATAATTGCACATATCAGTGTAGATGAAGTTAAGGCAATTCATTTGAAACTGGGTATTTGAGATAATTCCCCAGGGCTGGACTCTTCACTAGAAACCTAAAATGACTTATGCGGGTCACTTTGAAATTAAACCCCCTATATACAAATAAGTTTATAGGAAGAAAAAAAATGTACACATATTAACGGCAAGCACAAGCATGGTCAAGTACACAACTCCATTACCATGCATAGGTTCCCGGGTACGCAACTCCCATATTATACGCAGGGGACATCGGATTAAAAACGGCTTAGAGGATGGCCTTTGTTAAAATTATCTCAAATTATACAAAATTAGAAGGACCAAAAAGTTGGGTGAAGACCAAATTAAATAAAATGAGATATAGAAAAAGTTGGGTTGCATATTAATTTACTTAATAAAAACTCCACAATGTATACAAAGAATTGAAACACCTATTTTTTTAACCTATGCCTATGCATAATTTTAAAAGATCCTCACGAGTAGTTGCCTTCAATTAAAATTAAAAGTCATTGGCAATGTTTTATTTATAATAAACAAATTTTAAATTTTTATTAAAAGCCCAAAAAGTTGGGTAGTTTGACCTATGGTACATGTATTTAAAAAACTCATATAATTAGGTTTTTAATGCAATTTTATGCATCAAGGAATACTCATTTCTTATATATAATTACAGTTTTTGGATTCCTTGTTAGGAGGGCTACAAGAGTTTCCTACATGAAAACAAATTATATCACTTGAGATTGGACTAAAATGCATTAGAAGTGATTATAATTAGGGCCATATAATACGGGAGTTGCGTACCCAGGCATAGGTTTAAGTGAAAGTGATTCAAAACTATATATTAACTTTGAATTTTGTGAAGGAAAAATAATAAACATTTGAAAAACACATTGATCTACAATGCCAAGCAATTTATGTTGCCAAAAAAAGTTTCAAAAAAAGTCTACATATTTTAGAAGACTGTGCAAGTAGTGTGCAAGTAGATATATTGAACACATAATTGTCCATAATGTGTTTAAAACATGATAAAATTACACTAAATTGATATTTTTCTCCAAAAAAATTGTAATGGTGCCCTCAAGTTGATAACAAATTCAAGGAATATGAATAAAAATTCCAACTTCAAAATAATTAATCTCATGAAATCTACTTTCAAAACCAAAATTAACCATGACTTTTTGAGCAATACTTTTAATGATAAGTTTTCAAGATCTTATCTTGATATTCTATATTTGAGTACCTAGCACAACAATAAAGGGCACCATGAACAAAAATCCAATTTAAAGAACACTTTGCTACTACTTTTAGGTGTTTGACCAAAAACTTATGGTTTTAGTATACCAGAGCACTCTTTTCTATATACTTGACCATTCTTGCTCCTTGGCATGCTAGAAAATGGACTCATGTATCTATACTAAGCTTTTCAATTTAATGTGATAAATGCCTCCACTACATATGTAAAGTATAAATCATGAACAAAATAAGTCTTTATAATATAATAAATCCACTTTCACTTTCCAATGAGAAAGTCATTGAATTTTTTAATCCACAACATCTAAGTCAATAATTTCATCAAGAAAAAAAACCAAAAAAACAAGAGTACAATAACTTATCCATAATCCTAAGCACAAAACTCAAGAGAGTTCATATTTCAAGTAAAAGCCCTGATAAGATTGGATACATAACATTATTTAAATCCATAACAATGTTCTGTTGGACTGACAAAATTTTGCAAAATATTCCTCACATTCAGGATAAATACACACATTGTTGCAATATTATTGTTTGGATAATGTTTTGTCCATATCTACCTAAGTCCTAGTTGTAGAAAATCATGAATAAACTTTGCATTTGTTATCTTTTGCATAGATATCATGAGCACATGCAAGTACTCATTTGTAACTACAAATCTAGTATGTGCAATTAGGTTACCTTTAGGTTGCCTCTTTACCCATGCAAACCTAGGGTCAAAATCACACTACAAAAAACTTGTAAGTTTGTTCATTTGTCTGTCTAAAGATCACAGTCAAAATGCAATTCTTGTATTAATATTGGGGTAATCAATAATCAAAATAGTGTGTAATGTCGATAAATTAGTGTGGGGCAACCTAAATGCACCTATCGGTGTACATGAGTTAACTATGAGGAGACTTGCTTGGAAATCCCTTGGAGGATACATGGGTCCATTTTTATGGCTTATGTACACCATTTTTACAAGCCCACACCAAGAGTCAATCTCATTGATATTAAATACTGTTTGTTTGTTTGTTTGTTTTTAAAATTAATAAATTATACTATTTTAATAATTTAATATATCCTTTTCTAATTTTTTAATTTAAAATTTTTACGACCTAGAATCCAATTAAAAAAGATTAAAAGGAGTTTTAGTGTAAATCATGAGTTGCTTTGTTTAACTTCAATTGGTCACTTTTGGCACATGATGACGTAAACATTTGCACATTTGAACATCTAAGTTAGAGCTCCAAGGGCGGCTTACCCTCATAAACATTAGCCAAATCATCACATTGTATTTCAAAATTATAGTGGGCCACAACAATAGGTGTAAATGATATATGTTGTTTACGATATGTAATGTCACTTACTATATGAAGTTACGCATAGTTATGAATTCTTGCTATAGATTTATTTTTTACCAACAAAGGTCAAATAAATTGCTTACATATCATAGAACATAAACGTCTTGCTAATAACTTTCATCTTAAGTAAAAGATTATAACACAATGTAAATTAAATAGTAAATAACACTAAATACCATAAATGATGTAGTGGACGCACATTGGGTGATTTTTGGGGGCATTTGGCATTGGTCCTTACATTTTTGGTATGGCCACTAGAATCGATACAAAATTTGACTGAGTACAATAAAAAAATTAACAAAAGTGTGGCTCTTTACCATGACTAAAATAGGCTTACTTGGGTGCAAGCATGGTAAAGTGGATAGCTCTTGATCCTTGCCAAGGTTCGAGTGAAAGTGATTCAAAACTATACACTCACTTTGAATTTTGTGAAGAAAAATTCATAGACATTCAAAAAATTATTGATCTACAAAGCCAAGCAATTTACGATGATAAAAAAAATTCCAAGAAAAGTCTACATATTTTAGAAGACGCTACAAGAGGCGTGCAAGTAGGTGACATTGAACAAGTAACTATCTAAAATGTGTTTAAAATATAATAAAATTACATTAATTTGATGGTTTTTTATATAAAGTTTTGTGATAGTGACCTCAAATACATAATGAATTCAAGGAATACGAGAACTAATCCCTTCTTCAAAATATTTAAGGTCATGAAACTTACGTTGAAAACCAGATTCAACCATGTGCTTTTGAGCATCAATTTTAATGATAAGTTTTAAAGATCTCAACTTGATATTCTACATTTGAGCATTTAACACAATAATAGAGGTCATCACGAAGGAGTCCAATTTAAACAACAATTTGCTACTACTTTTAGGCCTTTGACCAAAAAAAACATGGTTTTAGTATACCAAAACATTATTTTGGTCCACTTTTACTATACTTGCACCCACTTAGAACCATATATGTTTTCGGATTACCAATTTACCATATGGCACCTTCATCAATATAGTGGATACTTTACCAAATTTTGAAGTACTAGATTTCACATAACATTATTCAGTTGCATGGTTGTGTTCCATTCTATGTTTAGGATATGACATGTGCCTCCACTATCTTACCTTCAAGGGAAGAAATAAGTAGAAACTCACATTGGTATGAATCATGAATAATGTTGGTATGAATAGCAAGAATATTGTGAATAATATCAGTATTTTACTGATAGTATTGCTATAAATAGAATTCTTAGTGAATAAAATTGGGATTAATAGTGTTTCCTATGAATAATGCGGGGAGTATAACTCCACCCAAATTTCCAAGTGCAGTAAGCCTAAATGCATGAACAATAAACAAATATTCATACTTTGTTTGAAGCCCACCAAATATAATTGACATATTAAAGGGGCATGGATTGACCTGCATGGTTAAATAATTATTTGCAAGTCTTTGATAACTTTATAGCCAAGATGTCTTTCAAAAAGGGAAGTTTTCAAACCTAGTACATCTCCCAAAGATTAAGATTATTTTTAAATGACATTGTAAACTTATTCATAAGCAGTGTCATTAGACAAGTCACCTCAATGATATAAAAATACCACATGTCACTAAATATAATAGTTAGTGTAGATACCTTTAACAAGGTTACTCTCTCTTATATGTATGCCAACAAGTTGATGAATACGACATCAACTGAACCCATGTAGGAATTGTTACAGCCAGCTCTTCCATTGTCAAGTCGAGATTCATTTCCATTTTGCACAAGAGAATGAAATAAGTTTGGAAAATAACATCGATGACTGGGTATTAGCCACGTCTCCGCCACATTGATAGCAAGCATGCTTGCCACGCATCCAAGCAATGTGACTCCACAACAACCCCAACAGACATCACAGACTTCATTTTCTGCTTTCATGCTTTCTGCTAAAGTTGATGTTGCCCCTGCACTCTTTGCTGTGTTGGAGGAGATTGGGTTTCATTGCACCGGCCAACTTTTGCATTGCAAGGATGTGGCTGAGTTGCCCATCCATTTCAATGCCCATGACCAGGCCTATGTAAATTAGGCAGTCTATTAATAGATGTCTAATATGCCTAATCTTAAATTCGGAATGTGCCTAATATCATGTGAATATTTGAAATACGAAAAGGACGTTTACCGCTCTGCACTAACCAATTTTGCTCTGGAGGGAATCCTTCAATGCAAATAGCACGTTGAACTCGCCAAGTTATCATAAATTGTTGCTTACATTGTTGAGTGATGTCTTCCAAATTCAAATTGGTGAGTACATTGCGGTAGATGTTCCTTTTTGTAGTTCACAATGACAGAGTAATCGCCCTTGACTGTGGCCATATTCGGGAAAGTTGACGCAACTCCACCGCAACACAATAGAAGGACATCGAAGTTACTAGGGGTACATTGTCAAACAATCATATAGCTACACGACTCTTCGATCTGAGCCTCTTTGGACTTCTATTTGTACGAATCTACACATTGTGCCTAATATGCCTAATCCAAATATGGTTTCATGCCTAATATGACTTAGATTAGGCATTTTAGGCATGTGCCTAATTTACATAGGCCTGCCCATGACTCATTGCAATCCACTGGGCCCAGCAAAGCCTCGTCAGCCTGCACAACATTATTTTCCTCATTGCATCTGGATCATCTTTTTGGGGCTGAACTACTATTTTCATTAATCCATCAGTGAAGGCATAGATGGATAAATTAATGTTGGACCAGTTTCGTGCATCCAGTGTTTAGGGATATTTTTGGGCTTAATCGGTCAAAATCCTAGTGTTTCCGAGTCCAACTGATTACATGTTTGTGATCTTTTGATTTTTCTTTATTAGTTTGAGATATATTTTATAGATTCCTTTAAAATGATGGGTAATTTTTCTGAAGTCTTGAACTTCAACCATTCATATGTAACTAGCGGTCTATTCTCCTAGTTTGTTGCATGTATATTCAATTAATAACATGAAAGAAATATGTTTACTATAATAGCTTTTGTTGAGAGTCTTGTGCCTGTTTTGTCACACTAGAGAATATCGCATTAGCAGGCAAAGAGGAGCCACAAACATTATCATCACAAGGGTCCAATCAAAGCCAGCTTGATTTCTAAGCGAGCATTATGGGTCTCTGCTTTAGATGTCAAGCTCAACCGCCCAAGCAAAAGGAGAGAGCGACCATTGTTTGGCGTTTTCTCAATAATTCGTTGGTACAGCTTGAGAAGCTAAAGCTTTGAGACACCAAAATGTAGGAAGTTTTGGAGGACCTTGAAGTTAAGTTTTTTGTGATTGAGCACCCCACATCATGAGAAAGGTTCACTAACATCACTTCACTTTACAATAGAGCTTGTGGGCCTAAGGGATCCAAGAAGTTTGAATGGATGAAAATAGTACATGAAGTTTACATGACACATAAAATGTAATAGACTAGTTATCATGGTCTATCATGTTTAGTGTGAAGCTCACCTCAAAGAGATGGTCCAAAAAATTCAAGGAGACCCATGAGACTTTAAAGTTGAGCTCACAACAGGCCTTTACTTGTTATTGTAGCTTAAATTGTAGAAGGGTTCACAAATTTGCAAATTACGTTAAAAAAAACTTGTTGTGGTTACGGGATGACAATTCCCTTAGTATAAATAGTTCAGCATGAATATTTTGAGTGTCTCGTAGCTTGAGCTTCCAAAGCTTCACCATATTAGTCATTGAGAAGAAGCCACACACACAGTTCATGTGCTCATCAAGGTGCATTCAAATGCTAATGCAAACAATGGTCCTTCTCCTTGGGTGGTTAAGCTCGACACCCAGGCTTAATTAGAGATTTGGCTGGTTCTCACTCAATGTCCGTGGAGATTTCTGGGCATAATCGGTCAAAATCCAACCGGTTACATGTTGTGATCTGTCAATTTTTCTCTATTGATTAGAGGTATATTCCATAGATTCTATTAAAATGATGGGCAATTTTCCTGAAGTCTGGAACTTCAACTGGTTCGTCTGTAACTAGCGGACGGTTCTACCAGTTCCTTGTAACTCGCACTGGACTCTGAGTGACTATTGTAAGCGGTCTGGATCGGTGATGAATTATTGAGGGAGAGCAACGAGCATTCATGTGATGAAGGTACGTGGGGTGGACAGGAGGGTCACACTCTCTCCTTTTGCAAGGGCGGTTGAGCTTGACATCCAACTTACAGTAACAACCCAATGGGCCCCTTGATGCTAATGTTTGTGGCAGCTCCCAGTCTTCACCTGCTCAAGCCAAAGGCCTCCACACTACGAGTGACTCCTCTCTAATAAAAGCTATGGTGATTTAGCTACAGCTGGCATGATGTGGTGTGGCAGGGCCTCCAAATGGCGTGGCCCTACTTCAATGGTGTTGTGAAATCTGAGAAGTTATTATTATCCCTCGAGAGACTTGAGCTCATAACCTTATTGAGTTCAGGGATTGGGTTGGGTGGGGTTGGGATCATGCCATGGAAGGTGCTAGAATCATATCTTAGGATGGCTTGTCTAAGTAAATTCAACATAATAAACTCGGGTGAAACACTGTCACGGAATATTATTAGAATGAAACGATTGACAACATTGGAATAATGTTATGTTGCTTCACATGCATTGACAAATGTAATTCTACATTTATGTATTCATCAACACCCACCCATTCACTCCCCTCCTGTCAACTTGTTACCTATACCTTATTGGTCAACTGGTGTTTCTTGCAAAATTGAGATGACTTAAGTAGGGAAAATCTCAATGTTACAGTCTTTTGGATTTTTGGTGGTTTGTTATTGCTTGGATTATGATTCATTTACAAATTACATTTCGATCGTTGAAAGTTAAAAATAACATCTTCGCATGCGGGAAAAACACATGTATAAGGTTATAATAATCACTCATATTCAGGAAACATTTATAGCAAGATATCGTTAATGAAATAGCATTCCCAAGTTCAGACTAGCTTAAGTAGAACATAGTCTAAAAGATTAAAAATACATATAATCGTGTAGAAATAGTGGATAAAGTTACTAATAATAATTGCATATAATTGCATGTTGAAGTCCTTCACATACTTGATTGAATTTGAAATCTCAACTTATTTCTATCCATTGAAGAACCTTATTGGAAAAATAAAGCTACTCCAATTGGGTTAGTGTTTAAGGAAATGAGCGAAATAAAGTTATCAACAAGAAAATTGTTATTTCTTGTCTTCAAAATTATATTAGGACTTTCAAAAAAAAATTTAATCTCTTTTGGCATAGAAAATAAAAAATGGACCGGAGTTCTTGACTTCACGAGGTGCAAGAACAGTCAAGTGTACCCAAAAACAAATGCTCCGGTTACGAAAACCATAAAAGTTTTTGTCAAACGTTTAAAGTAGTAGCAAAGTGTTGTTCAAATTGGATTTTTTTTCATGCTGAACTCTATTGTTGTGTTAACTACTCAAATATAGAATATCAAGATGATATCTTCAAAAATTATCATTTAAAGTGACGCTCAAAAGCAAATGGCTACATTTGGATTTGGATGTAATTTTCATGACCTTAAATATTTTAAAGTTGGATTTTTCCCCTCATATTCTTGTATTCATTATACCTTGAGGGCATCATTACAAAAATTTCTGGAAGAACATCAATTTAATGTGATTTTATTATATTATAAGAAACATTTAAACAATTACTTGTTCAATGTCACCTACTTGCACACCACTTGCAACATCTTACAAGATATGTAGACTTTTCTTTAAAAAAAATTGTCAACATCAATTGCTTGGCTCTATAGATCAATGTTTTTTTAATTGTTTATGATTTTTTCTTCACAAAATTCAAAGTTAGTATATAGTTTTGAATCACTTTTATTTAAACTTATGCAGTGTTCAAGAGTTGTCCACTTGACTGTGCTTGCACCCCACGATAAAGATTTGTGATTTGCGGGAGTCACAAGAGGGTGTATTGAACACATGCCCCTTGTAGGATAATTATGGTTAAATCATCTTAACTCAATGTCACTAGAGTAATTAGTTGGGCACTCTCATTGATAATAAACCCATGTTTACATTATCAATATTCTTAAACAAAATTTATAAACTCTGAGAGGTTGAATTTCTTACTATGAGGGTGCACATGTAGTTGAAATAAAAAATGATGTGCGTGCGAAGCTTCTGAATCAATATCCTTACAAAGTTTTAGGCTACAAAAAATGATATTTGTACAACCTTAAGAAAATAGCCTTAAGTGCTTACTCAAGTTGGCAATATGGTAAATAAGGAAACGCATGTCATACATATATCACAACTACAACATGATGTGGAAAATATGGCTAAATTACACATTTAGTTGTAGGCATTTTAAGTTTCATTGATGAAATCATTGAGCACTATTTCATCTACTAGATGAAGCTCAAAGAAATTAGTACCTACCATAAATATCATAGTGGCTAAATTTGCAATGGTCCGTATGATTGTAGGTCCACATTGACCCATCATGATTGTTTTGGTACCAACGTAACACGCCATCTCCATATGGGACGGTCTAGCCATGTTAAGTACACCGCCTCTTTACCCTCAACGCACTTATTTCCTATTGTGCAATGCATTCTATATACCTTAGGTGTATGCATGATGTATGTTAAACATCCAACCCAAAAATGATTGAAAGGTTGAAAACCAACACCGGGTTGGAGGGGGGGTGTAAACAAGAGCTTGGCAAACAACCCTCTACTCCAGATTTTGATTTGGCCATGTGAATTGGTTAGGTTGTAACTATTTGCCGGTTCTCCCGGTTCATTGCAAGTGTTGCTAGAGGGGAGGGGGGGGGTTTAGGGATATTACTTGTTGTATCCTATATGGGCCATGGATGAGAAACACGGGGGGTTCACTTAGTGCATTTTAAAAACGACGTGTGGCATAATATAGGGAGAATTAAATTCGTTTGACATAAACTTTATAAAAGAATTCCAAATAATGAAGGGTCCATTAAAAGTAGACAATCCCATTACAAGTAAGATAGACAGGTATAAAATATGGGCCATTCCTTTTTTGTAAAAATAGTATAGGGGCTGAAAATAAGGATCCTAGGATGTATGTTTAGTAGAATCAATTTTGTACACATGCCTCACGAGGGATGGATGAAAAATGACTTATCATTTACCCAAAAATGGATGAAATTGTAAGCCTAACCCTAACTCTCTTCCTGACACCTCTTGGTGGCCTCTAACCCTAACTCTCTTCCCGACATCTCTCGGTGGCTTCTCTCCCTTCTCTTGGTGGCCTCTTATTTTTCATTTTTCATGTGGCTTCTCATTTTTCGGTGACTTCTCTACTTCGACATCGTCATCTCCAACATGTATGTTAATTTCTAGTACCACTTCTTCATAGCACACACGTTTTATTCAATGCTGGAGTTTTTTGTGATTTGCATGTTGTCCCTGCCATATTTGCCCAACTATTCAATTTTCTTTATTTTCCGATCTTTTTGCGAGATCATGGTGACATTGCCTTCAATCCAACTTCCATCTTTGATCGCTCCAAGCTCTCTCTCATTGTGCAATCTCAACATCTTGTAGGTAGATTCTCGTAGGTACTCTTTATACCCTTTTCTTGCCATGCTTTTTTCCACCACTTTGGCATTGCAGGCACTTTTAAATTAATTATTTTAATTAAAAAGAATGTAGACTACAAAAAATTGCAATGACATGAACATTATAAGTAATGGTAGGGTGCAAAAAAATAGGCCATTTTAGAAAATTAAGTAATTATAGGGAGCTTTTAATTCATGCCTTGGAGGCAAATAGCCCCTAAACAAATACCCCTCCGCCGCACGTGGAGCACAAAAATCCTATAGAGTGACCCCCCCGTGATGAGAAATTAGTTGCCTAATCCTAAATGCCTAGAGCCCTTAATGTACGGTTACAACTTTTATTGCAAATCTAGAGATAGCCTAGCATATTTGAAAAATTATAGCTATGTTTATTTTATATATCCCCTAGTACCCTTAAAATGATACCCCTTCCTATATGGGTAGGTATGGCCAATATTGTTGCACCAACCGGGGTAATATTGTTGCCTTCCGTTTACATGCCTGCCATAAATATGAGGCCATCTAGCAATAGGATATTTGTAGTAGTATAAAAGCCCCAATAGGCAACTACCATATAAAATGAAAATTTGTTTGGCTCCAAAATATGTAATATCATGGGTTTGGTGCATTTAATATAATCAGATGTTACAAACTTAAAAACACAAATAATTTGCCTTGAAGTTTTATCAAATAAAAAAATGAGTGATTCAAACATTAAGTAGTTGGCGAGTCTAGTCTAACCTAAAAATGTGAAAAGATCTATACTTTTAGCCCAAAACTCAATTCTTGGCTCTAAATTCACAATTATGAAAGTACACTAAATAGTTCTAGAGCCCACCCTAATTCTCACAATGAGAGTTGATGTGGTCTGGCTACATTAAAATTCAAACCACGCTTAACTATCTACTAGAAAATTAACGTGCCAGGCCATAATACATTTTTTCTAGAACATTAATGTGGGTGATTATTTTATTTTGTGCTACTCATGTCCTTTACCTAATATTCAATGTGTTGGTTTGAAGCCTTCATGAAGAATTAGGAGAAGGCCAAGGGTCTTGGACCCACATTAATTCCACCTTGACTAGAAAATTACTGTGGCCCACGCTAATTGTTTTTGTGCTAATTTTCCACCCACACTAATAGGACTATTTAATGTAGTTCTGACCCCTTTGACAAATCACCTTCCGGTAACATTATTAACCATTGAGTGATTTTGTTTTCAAATGAGCTTATTATACTTAAAATATAAGGGTCCATATGTTGCCTATACTAGTATGTGCAATTAGGGTAACCTTGCGATTAAGTTGACTCTTTACCCATGCAATTTACCTTGGGTGAAAAACATATCACAAATACTTTTGACTTTTTATTACTCAACTGTATAAAAACCCTAGTAACTTTGAGCAATCATATATTTTTACTATGTATAAAAATAGTGTGAAATGTCAATAAATTTGCATGGGTCAACCTAATTGTAGATATCATTGTAGTTTGCCCTTAGTAGACACCTCGATTAAATGTAGGTTTTTAATTAAAATTTTAAACCATTTTATCATATCAAAACAACATTACGTTCTTGTTTTTAAGTGAAGTTTTTAGTTCACCTACTCACTGGTGATAAGAGTTTCTAACAAGTTAAAATAAATTACATTACTTGGTGTTGCACTAAAATTGCAATAATTGTCTTTATAACCTGGCCATATAACAATGGGAGTTGCCTGCTCAAGTTTGAATATCGACTACATGTTTGCTTGACTACACTAAGTATCCCAATTAGTGTGTTATGCTATTGGAGTTATGTAGTGCAATAACATCTTTCCCCGAGTCCGAGATGACCCTAAACTACCGGATGATGGTAGAGGGATACCCAAATCTCAAGGAAGAGGTTGGCGGTTCGAATCCCGGCTGTGAAATCTCCTCTCTACCTGACGGAAAACTTGCCAGGTGGTCAATTGCCTCCTGTGCTTTGGCGTTGGCCTGTCGGCCTTCTGTCTCAAAAAAAAAAAAAACATCTTTCCCCGTCTTTCTTAGAAGTTTAATTTTTACTAACAAGAGTTCAATAGGATGTTTGGACATTCTAGAACATAAATGACTTTGCATGGTAAAATATTACTTTCTCATTGAATAGTTATAGCACTGCGTAACTGCAAATAGTATCACATTTTTATTTGGATAATCGATATTGTAGCATGTTACCAGTGCTGCACATTGTATGTTATTCATGATGTCTACACTCATTATGCCAATTAGTGCGTACTACTATTCAGAGCTACACAATGCTATAACTATTTAATGAGATTGTAGCAAGCAAAGTCATTTATGTTTTTTTAATGTCTGAACAACCTATTGAACTTGTGTTGGTATGAATTGAGCTCTTGAGTAAGACGTAATTGCACCGTGTAACTCTAAATAGTAACACGCACTAATTGGGACAATCAATGTAGCTGGAAATATTGACTATTTATCACATTTAAAGGGCAAGATGTAGTTTCACTGAAATAGTGTTGAAAGAGTATATTATGTCAAGAATGGGAACATTGTCATGAATTCCTACTTGTCCTCCACAAAAACACACCAAATTCAACAATTCTGTATATGCTCTTATTAGTGTGGTATTATGATCCCTGGGGACGGCAGGTATATTATAAACCACATCCTGAATAATAATATTAAGTTGGGTGCAAACTAGCAATCCACATGATGTGGATCGCCCGAACCACATAATCCTGGCCCCATCTCAATCTGGTGCCCAAAACGTGGGAAAGTCTCCCTGAACATGCATGAAGTTACAAGCCATTTCTTTTGAGTTGATTCTAGCACACATTAAAAGAAAACCAATTACCCACAAAGTACACAACAGGAGCGATCGCATAAAATAGTATGCAGACCAGATGTTAGTTGTTTTTTTTTGGTTTATTTGACACCGAAATTAGTTTTGAAGACCCCAAATTAGTCTACACCTTTTATGGTATGTAGTGTCGCTCGCTAATTGAAGTTATGTAGTGTTATAACTGTAAATAGTTTACGTTAAAAATTTACCAAGTAAAAGATATTAATGTTCTATAATGTCCAAATAACCAGGTTTACCCATTGTTGGTAAAAAATGAGATATATGCGGTAAATAGTCATAGCACTACGTAATTCCAAATAGTAAGTGACCCTAAATACCATAAACAATGTAGTCCAAGCCGGCCACAAAACCATAGGGCTCAAGCTTTCATGTTGGATGGATGAGAGGTACATTCATACGAGATCATCCCCTCTTGCCAACACGAGTCTCACCAATCTACACTAATATATGCAATCATGTTGCCTTTGCGAATGGGTTGCCTCATTACCCATGAAAATTACCTTGAGTACATAATCAAATCACAAAAACTTGTAACTAAGTTGTTCATTCATCTAGATTCCGTATGACAACCACAGAAAATAAATTACACAATTTTTTACTATTGTATTTAATAGCATGAAATATCGATAAATCAACATGGGTCAACCTAATTGCACATACCAATGAAGATGTCCAATTTTGAGGGGACTAAAATAAAAATTCCCTAGTACACTCATTATCCCAACTAGTGCATGTTACTATTCGGAGTTATCCAATGCTACAACTATTTGTTGAGGATTGTAATAATTTACCAAGCAATGTCATTTAATATGTTCTATAATGTCTGAACAACCTATTGAACTTACGTAAGTAAAAAATGAACTCCTAAGTAAGACGTTATTGCACTGCGTAACTCCAAATAGTAACACGCACCAATTGGGATAATCTGAAACAACCGAATGTCGAACATGCCTCTTACAATCTCAAATCAGGTCTGATGCTTGCAAAAGATGAGATTCACGCTCTAAGGACGCACAAGCCTCCTTAGTAACTAAGGCGTTCAATCTTATAAAAGGGCATCGAGCCAGCCCATAACCAACAGATGACAAGTGCCTGTTTCAGAAGCAGGTTGGGCTGCTGAAATGCGACTGCTCCAGCAGACTCCATGTTAGAGTGTCCGCGAGGAAATGGCCTTAAGCTCTCATTTTGCGCCAACTTCCAAACCTCGAGGGTTGCACATGGAAGGTGGTGTTGCCTGGTCCTAAACCTTGTATATATGCGCTTTTCTCCTGAGAAAGAGTGTTTTCTTGTGCAGATCACATTACTTTTCAGGAGAAAATCCATAGTACAAGATTTTGGGCCCGGCGGCACCCTTCCAATTCTCTGCAGACTCTGCTCCAAAAGCTCGACTAGTCGTGCAGTGAGTACCTGTGACAACGCTGAGCCAGACAGTGGTATTTCATGCATGAAGACAATTGTTCCACGATCCCATTGGCATCAGCAGGGCGTTGTTGTTCGAAGAAATCCTCAACAACATTGATTCACTGTATTTGCAAGAGTACAAGGAACGTGTTGATAGTTTCTCGGATCACCACGCTCATGCTGATGCAAGGAATTGTGGGCCATTTGTCTCATGCAGAGCATAAACTACCGTGGCTCAATATTTGTGGGGACATAACTTCAGAACAAGGGGACTACACCAAAAATCTGGACTTCGTCACAAAACCGACTAGTTGATATGCTGGGATCAAGTCAGCCTCCATAATTTGTACAGCACCTGAGTCTGGTGATCTTCTCTCCATATTAGTCTATGTGCTATCTTAATTCTACCAATTTGGTGGTGAATTTCGAAATCTGCAAGTCTTTCGATTTCTTTCAGTTCGGTCTTGGAGTAGGGTTAGTGGTGTTTATCACTTGAGGTAGACATGCCTAAATTCCTAATGATCTGGATACCTCTATTTGTGTGGTATGTGGTTAGGTGTGGATCCAAGCACTGGCACCAAAAAGACGTGTTTAAAAGAGATTGAATTATGTGTCCAAGATATGCTAACCATTTTAGGCTCAATAGTCAACATGATTGGGGGGATTTGTATAGCCACTCAATGAGCACGAGAATCTTCACTTTGATAATGAAAAAGATATATGTATGAGCTCTGTATATTAGGAGGCAAATGGGTACGTGCACGATTTGAATTTGCTAATGATAGATGTGCACTGATTGTGTGTTTCATATCGTACAAGAAGTGGGTGCAGATAGAAGCGATTCCATCTAAAGTACATCTACCTTATGCTAACTTGGCACGATTATAGTGAAGCTTTCCTTGTTCATTAGACACATGTAAAGTGAGTGTCCATATCCTGATAAACTAACAAACCACAAAATGATTCAGTTTCTGTGCAAATTATGTATGTGTTGGTTTGAAAGAGGGAGGTGGTGCTGTACACAAATTTGTGTGCAGTGGATGCTAATTTGGTCTGTGCATGGATTCAACTATATTGAGCAGTAACCTGGGAGTGCATCTAGGTGGACTCAGTTGTTAAGTAGAGGAAACTATCCCCAAACTATCCCAAAGTTGTGAATTGTTGGTCTTGAGGGGTCTGGAATTCCATGGGATAAGAAATTCTGTGAGTACTAGGCCCCATATAAGCTTAGATCATGATGACGAAGGGTCCGCATTTGCTTCAGGAGATTGAGCATTCTGAACAATGAGTTTTTTTAGCACTTTGAAATTTAGCACATGGGAACCCATTCACCAAGGGTTTTCATTTGAGGGTTATGACAAATTTGATGCACGCTATTTACTTTCTCTTGTTGGTGGAGACATAAATTGTACATCCAGCTCGATGTCATTTTAGAGACATATATAAAAGCATCAGAGAAGAGCACATGTGAGATGTAGATTTTTTACATGATTGTTGATAATCCCATTACATAGTCTTAGAAAGCTGGACGATGTCTACTACTACATGAGGCATTGGTTCACTTTTCTGATGCACAGTTATTTCCTTTTCATTCGTGGACCATATTATCTTGGTCACACAATTGTGTATAGACTGCAACATTGCACCATTGGACATTTGACAATGATTGTAATTTGAAGCTAAAGATCTATTAAGTATGTGCCAAAGCTCATGCTCGGTTATGGATGCATGGTATATGTTTGATTTCATCCATCGCGCTCATTGGTGCCATTTGAAGCAATCTTAAATCCAGTCGAGGCACCTCATAAATATCTCTCATCCCAATGACACACAAGCATATATATATATATATATATATACACACACACACACATATATAGTGCCCAAAATTTTGTCTGTGCTTTATCATATATATTGAGTGTAATTTCTAAAATGACTAAGTACATTGTTCTACATGGCATGTGGCTGGGATTTCTCCGAAATTCATTGCATAATGTCTCTTAGCCAATGTTACGCTAACCTCTATAGAAATAAGGAAGCCCAAACTTCACATGACACTCATACTCTGGATCAAGTACATTGCATAAGCGATAATAGTGTTGCCCATAAGAGCGCTCCTAGTCCTTTCCACCCAACACAACTTGATGCTACCATCCTTGATGCGTTTGACAATTCATATGGGCTTGTATTTAAGGATTAGGAAAGTGATGTCTTTTCATTGGCCTCTCACTATAAGCCTCTCACTATAGGCAATGGGAGTGTTTTGGTGTGCAAGCACAAGAAAGAATTATTGCACACATGCATACCTCTCATTCATTTAACAAAGAAGGCCTTGAAATAGTATGTATGATGGAATTATCTTTTCATTGAAATTTTGATGTCAAAATTAGTTTCAAAGACTGTAAAATATTTAATAGTGTGGTATAACACAATTGAATAAATCAACCACAAACTTTCCGCATGTTTCTAGCATGCATGGATCCATGATGATAGGTACATTTGGGGTATGATTGTTTGCAACAATTCCCTCTCACCGCGGGAGGAGGGGGGGGGGAGTATGAGAAGATTTAGATTTATTGATATAGGTAGATGGTGCTAAATCTAACACCCCACCCAAAACCAACACCCTAAAATCTTGCACAATAAGCACATATTGATTATGAAATGTTCATCACCTTAACATTAGATTCATGTGTTGGTTTGGGTTATATACCAATAAAACCTTGAACTCTTGTCTTAAGTTTTGCATGTACATAATTCGAGTAAGACAAAAAAAACTGGTGAATTCAAAGCCCTATCAATTGCTCACAAGTCTTATCATGTAGAACTTCTTAAGTCCAATAATAATGTCTATGCTTGAGATTCAAACTTAATTTGAGTCCCCTTGTACTAAGTTAGGACATCCCATGGTTATATTTTTAGGACCCACATGCATGAATGCACATTGCTTAATAATGTTATGATTGAGTGCACTCCCCGGAATTGAATTGTTAAACTTCTAAGAGGTTACAACAAATAATATTCTCAAATTACAAACATAGTGTCGAAAATGCGTTGTGGATGGGACGGTAAATACATATGTTGAGAATTAACCATTGACATGTTCTAGCAATTTACTGGGCATGTATACTCTTGAAGGCGATGCAACCGTTGATTTTGGTATGACAAACACTAACTACACTGTTTTTTGCATTTAGTGTTGTGTGGCATTTAATGTTGTTACTATTCATTTACCTGCAACACTATCTACCAAACACTTGACAAATAGTGTTCAAGTAGTGGTGGTAGAGATGGTGGTGGTGCAACCATGCGGCAACAAAACACAAAACATAAAAATATTATAACACTAATTGTGGAGATGTAAACATTAAGGGCGTCACTGGCATTTAGTGTTGTGGTTCGTAATTACTGTTGACAACACTAAATGCAAAAAACAGTGTACTGAAACCACGGGGGGTTCACTCTATAGGATTTTTGTGCACCACGTGCGGTGGAGGGGTATTTGTTTAGGGGCTATTTACCTCCAAGGAACGAATTAAAAGCTCCCTATAATTACTTACTTTTCTAAAATGGCCTATTTTTTTTGCACCCTATCATTACTTATAATGCCCATGTCATTGTAATTTTTTGTAGTCTACATTCCTTTTAATTAAAAAAGTTTAAATTGCAAGTGTATGCAATGCAAAAGTGGTGGGAAAAAGCTTGGCAACAAAAAGGTATAAATGATACATACCATTGCAAAAACTAAGTACAAAAAACTTAAAGTGGAAACACAACAAGAAGGCTTAGGATGGAAACCCAACAAGAGTGAGCATGTGTTCACAAACACAACACTTGCTCCTTAGAAATCCTTCATTCAAAGTCAATTTACATACTAGTGAAGTCCAAAACCGTAGTGTACAATACTTACATAGTGTAAAACACTCCAAGCTTGATCATGAACCCTATATAGTCATGACGCCAGAGAAAATATGTCAGCAACACATTTAGAGAGTGCAAGAATCTACCTACAAGACGTTGAGATTGCACGACGAGAGAGATCTTGGAGCAATTAAAGATGGAAGTTGGAATGAAGGCAAATCACAATGATTTCACAAAAAGATCGCAAAATAAAGAAAATTAAACAGTTGGGCAAATATGGCAGAGGCAACATGCAAATCACAAAGACTCCAACATTGAATAAAATGTGTCCTATGAAGAAACGGTGGTGGAAGTGAACATACATGTTGGAGATGACGATGTCGGAGTAGAGAAGTCACCAAAAAATGAGAAGCCACATGAAAAATGAAAAATGAGAGGCCACCAAGAGAAGGGAGAGAAGGGAGAGAAGCCACTGAGAGGTGTCGGGAAGAGAGTTAGGGTTAGGCTCACAATTTCATCCATTTTTGGGTAAATGGTGAGTCATTTTTTATCCTTCCCTCGTGAGGCATGCGTACAAAATTGATTCTACTAAACATACTTCCTAGGATCCTTATTTTCAGCCCCTATATTATTTTTACAAAAAAGAATGGTCCATATTTTATACCTATCTACCTTACTTGTAATGGGATTGTCTACTTTAAATGGACCCTTCATTATTTGGAATTATTTTATAAATTTTATGTCAATTGAATTTAATCCTCCCTATATTATGCTGCACGTCGTTTTTAAAATGCACTAAGTGACCCCCCCGTGACTGAAACAAGACACATTCCTTTGTTTGAAATCAAGGATGTGCCTAAACTATGCATGACCGTATGAACACTACAGAAGAGTGTTTAATTAGTGTGGATTAGCAAAGTCTAATCCTCAAAGCCTAACCTCTAACCAGCAAGAACATACAAGCAAAAAAAAAAGATAAGCTAAACAACAAGTTGATCAAAAAACAAAAGGAAAACAAGAAAACCCACAAAACAAATATTAAATACAATTTTTTTTGTTTTTTGTTTTTGGAAATTCACCTCAAATGGTAGCAACCACCTATTGTAGCGTTGCTCCACGCTTCAGGCCACCACTTCCAAAGCCCAACAAGCTGCCACCATTGCCTACCACTATGATTTGCCTCCGAAAGCCCAAGATGAGCCCTTGGGCCCTCATAGTCATCCAAGTAGCCTCATAGTAGTCAAGCCAAGCTTGGAGCAAACAACTTTAGGGTAGCATACCTTATAGTAGCCGAGCCAAGAAGGTAGTAGACCAAGAAACTAAGCAAGTATCCGACCAACCAACAATTGACCAAATTGCAAGGTGCAAATGAGCTTGCTTCAAGGTAAAAGCTTAAAAAGGTAAGAGCCGATGAAGGTAAGAGCCTAAAAGGAGCTAACAAGCTCTAGGAGAAGTTACAAAGAACAATCAAATCTACACTTTAGCAAATACGAAGCAAACCCGAGAGAGAGAGAGAGAGAGAGAGAGAGAGAGAGAGAGAGAGAGAGAGAGAGAGAGAGAGAGAGAGAGAGAGAGAGTTCTTAGCTGCTTAAGAGGAGAAGTCTCTGGGGGGGGCACTGGCAAAAATCATAGAAATAACGTGCGATATAAAATAAGGTCTAGTATATTCATTGTAGATAAATTTTGCAAAAAACGTACATATAATATAGGGGGTTTTAAAATAGTGAAACATGTTTACATGTAAAATACCATCACATATAATGGCCTCTTTTATCTAGTCAATACATGTAAAATAACGTGGAAACAATTACTAGGGGTAGCGGGTCTAGGGTCGGGTCTATGCTAGTGGATGAAAAGAGGTAATTTTATGTTGAAAAAGCTTGGATGGATGACTTTGCAGGTTGGCTGGCTTGAACGTTACTAAACCAACGTATCCAATGTGGAGTTAAGGTCCTCTACCTACGTGCTGGGAGGGAAAATTTCAACGCATTCTTTGAATTGCAATCTTCTTTCCAATTTTCTTTGGCAGTATAAGTAAAATAGAGTATTTTTAAATAATTCCCCCAAAAAATTATAATGACTGATAGGGTGTATTAAAATACAAGAATTTTCCTTTATTTTGAAAAATACCATACTTTATAATTTTTCCGCAAGGTAAATAGCCCCCCGATAAATAGGTCTTGAGCGCACATGTATGCATTAATATAAGAGGGAGTGACCCCCCCAAGGGAGAAGTTCAAAGACCCCTTTGGCCCAGCTACCCATGTGATGGCCGGCTGATCTTTGGCCATTACCCTCAGGGGTTGGCTGGAAGGTTTCAAATTGACCCAACCGAAATCCGTCTTATATCCTTAGGTGGCTTTTAAATATACCTCCCACTTAGGTTAGCCCGCCCATATCCGGATGGAACCAATAATTGGTTGGATGTCCATCCGCAAGTCTTCAACCAGTTATATCAAACTCAACCGGTTCATCTGTAACTAACTGCCGGTTCGTCACGTTCATTGATTAAGGTTTAACTCCCCCCCCTTCTTTAAGGGGGTGTCATACAAGTTTGTGGACATAAATTCTTTTTTTTGGAAATTTTGTTAACGGCTAGCCCAATTCTCTTCTGGAACTTTGATTTAGTGATAAAACATTGAAATTAATGATTTGTAAATGAAATGGAAGATTAGTGAGTTGAGGGGTTTAGTGTTTTTGACTATCGACAAGAGATAGCAAAAAGTTTTAAATAAGGGCCATAAACATGTGCAAAATTAGGAACCCTTTTTTGAGCCTAGCTATGGATAGACACCACTGTGAGAGCTGAGTCTCTCGTGAATATATCTTAGTCGGCCATTGTCTCAAGAGTTAGTTGAGGATAGACTCAGTTTTTTGACAAAGCATAAAAGTTCCTCTCAAGAAGAGGGTGAATTTTTTTGTATTGTTCGATAATCAAGAGGCAATAATCTCAGGGTGTGAAGCCCAAGCTTTTAGACCTTGTATAGCCGCTAGCCCACATACTTTTTGGGCTAGTGGCTAACCCAATAGCTAAGAGTTATGGCTGAAAATGGTACCTGAAAAAAATGGCTAGCCTAGCTATAGCTAGATTGAGGCCTGAAAAAAAATGGGCTAGCCTAGCTATAGCTAGATCGAGGCTTGAAAATATGGGCTTGTCCAGCTAGAGCTAGATCGAGGCTTGAAACATATGGGCTAGCCTAGCTATAGCTAGATCGAGGTCTGAAAAATATGGGCTAGCCCAGCTAGCTATTAGCTAGTTAAGGATAGGTCAAGTAGCTTAATCGGTTTCATCGGTCCACATCCAACTGTTTCCAAGTCCAACTGGTTGCATGTTTACATCTTCCGGTTTGTCTTTACTCAAGTGGGCTATATTCTCTATATTCCTCTAAAATGATGGGTCATTTTCCTGAAGTCTTGAACAAGAACTTTAGACCTTGTAAAGCCGCTAGCCCACAGACTTTTTGGGCTAGCGGCTAACCCAATAGCTAAGAGTTATGGCTAAAAATGGTACCTGAAAAAAATGGGCTAGCCCAGCTATAGCTAGATTGAGGTCTGAAAAAAATGGGCTAGCCTAGCTATAGCTAGATCGAGGCTTGAAAAATATGGGCTAGCCTAGCTATAGCTAGATCGAGGCTTGAAAAAATATAGGCTAGCCCAGCTATGGCTAGATCGAGGCTTGAAAAATATGGGCTAGCCTAGCTATAGCTAGATCGAGGCTTGAAAAAATATAGGCTAGCCCAGCTATGGCTAGATCGAGGCTTGAAAAATATGGGCTAGCCTAGCTATAGCTAGATCGAGGCTTGAAAAAATATAGGCTAGCCCAGCTATGGCTAGATCGAGGCTTGAAAAATATGGGCTAGCCTAGCTATAGCTAGATTGAGGCTTGAAAAAATATAGGCTAGCCCAGCTATGGCTAGATCGAGGCTTGAAAAATATGGGCTATCCCAAGTAGCTATTGGACTATAAAAGGTCTGCAAGCTTTTCTCTCAAAACCTTTGTTGTGAAGTCTCAAGATTATTGTGACAAGTTTTGTTGAATTATTTGGACTCTTGAGAAAAATGTCAATTCTCGGTGGTTGTCAAATTTGTCAAGTACCATAGTCTAATTAAACTTTTGGGTGTGAAGCCCACTTATTTTGTGAAGTGTTTGTAGTGAAAGTCAGTTGGTTGGGGCAAATTTCTCTAAAGTATTGGTGGAGTCAATTGTTGGAACTTTCGGGTAGAGAGTGAATTTATTATGTATAAAAAAAATCTTGGATTGAAGACGATTGTCTAAGTGAAAACTTTAGTGTGAAGTTGTGATTAACAAAGCCACGTTTCCTAAAATTGGCTGGAGGTTGGCAATTGTCGACTTTGCATGAGTGACATACTGGTGTAAGAAAGTAATTATGCATAATTGTCATGTGGGTTGTAACTTAGTTTGATCCATGGGATGTGAAGTCCCTGAAGGTAAGAGAGTAGAGCAGCTGAGTGAGAGGCTATAGTTTGTGTCTAATCTGTATGCTTGTAAATAAGTGAAGCCCTGGGCTATGGTCGTAGTAAAATGTCTAATATTGTCATGAGCGTGAAACTCTCGATGACAATCATATAGACCACTGTCTTGTGAGTTGAATGTGAACATTGCATGTATGAAGAACTAAGAGTGGTTGAGATAAATGGTCTGTATGAAGTAGGCCATTAAGTTTGTGCAAATGTCATGAAGGACTACCACAGGGTGTGAAACTCTGTGAGTTGGCCATGAACTATTTAGGCAAGACGAGATTCTTTGGAGGAAAAAGGTGGAATGCGTCGATGTGTAATTGAGTCCGAACTTGAGTAAAGCAATGGTATGTGAAACCTGTTGCAAATAGAGTAAAACTTATGAGTTACATTGGGGTTGGATAAATAATCTTGGAGAAATGAATGGTCTAATTAGTTTAATACGCCTTGAATGTGTCTGGGGAGTGCTATCTTGTGAGCGGTGAGCAATGAGCGGTGAGCAATGAGCAGTAACTTGTGAGCGGTGAGGAAGGTGAAATATTCGGCAATAAGGCCACTAGTATCCTATAACCGTGGAATTTTGGCATAAAAGTTTACAATTTTAGGGTTTAATAATAAGAGGTGTGGGGAGGATAAACAACATGATTGCCAAATTATGAGTAGTGACCAATAAGAAAAAAACAAGATGTACACGACTATGGGCATATATACATTCATCATATATAAAATATTTATCTACATACATCTTTAAAAAACTATAGCCAAATTATTGCATGCACATGTTTATTTTGTTTTGTGGCTCAATGATATCATCAATTGTAGCAAAATAATCAACAAGGAGTTTAACATACATACACATTCAAATTTAACACAAAGCCATCAATACTGAAAATTTTATTTATTTCAACTTATCAATTGTAGATAGGTTTTTGGTTCGGGTTCCAATTAAGAAAACCACCCAGGGAAGACCAAATGAGTGTCAGATTGAACTCTAGATGTCACTATTAGGTGAATTGATAATTCACAATGGAATGGGAATGAATTTATGAGGTAAATCATATGAGAATTACTCTTTAAGGTAATTATGGGTCTTATTAGACGGAAAATTTGGGAAGAAGGGCCGTTCACCGCTGTACATGCAATTGCTTTGTCACTCCCTCACAACCCACACTCGTCAGTAACATCACTCTTATTGTGTTTTTCCAATACAGGGAGTCACGGCTCAACAATAGTCTTTCATGTAACCAGTAATCCACATATAATTAGGGTCGAGGGCACCCTAACTTGAACAATCGTCTCTCCTTTATTTCATGATATTTTAGTGGATCATGAAATACTACAACTCAACCCACGGGTTGTACAATTCCTTAATTTATATCCCAAATTTAATGAGGCAAGGGGACCACCGTCCGTACCTGTTTGATGTAATGTAACATCTCTGTGAGTGTCCAAGGACTATAAGCCATACCACAGGTTAGCATTCTCCCACAACGTATTTCAATTACGTCCTTCATCTTTTAGAATGATTAATTAAAATGGAGTAGGCGATATTCAATTTCTCTCTTTATCACTTCGAACTTAACAATACAGCACTTTAACTTAATGCTTCAAAATTGATTGTTATGACTTGCAAAAGTCTAGTTACAAGTAACAAGAACTAAGTACCGGAACCTAAGCAAACTGTAAGTAAGCGATCGACCTAATCCTAGAGTCCATAGTCCACTAGAAGTCGGCCATAGTCTCAGTAACAATCACAAGTTCCAAGTGTCAAGTCTCGTAGTGAAGGCCATAGTCTTAGTAACCAAAAACCAGTCCAAGTGTACTCATGAGAGGTTCAACAACCTTTACCTTATATGGTTGCCCCTGAACGCCATCCCAAGCGATATGGGATAACTGTCCCGCTGCCCTCTTTCTCCTCAGTCTTTGGACTCTACGTCCGCGCTTCTTTCCTTCGCCATCGCGTCACTGCACACTACAATCATTCACCTCTGGAGCTTCCATTGATCACTACAGATTATGGGCTCGACTAAATTTCTCAAGGCTGGTCCCTTCTCGCTCTTCCTCGAAGGAATGATAAAATCCTCATTGTGATATGGGCGTGTGACTTTCATAGTTCTCGCTGTCCTAATTTTTGGGGAAAGAGATCCCTCCACTCCTACGATAACGCCCCTCAATTGACGCACTCCGGTTTCCCACTCACGTTGCAAAGAATAAAACGATTATACACTTCAAGGAATTGCGTGAATGGACATTTTTGACTCAAAACTTAAGGGAAATGAGGGCAGTAGAAGTGAAAATTTCCCTCCTGGCAGTTTTTATTGACATTGTAGTAAGAGACAATAATGAATCATGATTCAGTTCCTTCCTTCCTTCGAGGGCTCAATCAAATATTTCGTTAACCTCATCGAACACAAAATACAAATTAAACTTCTCAAGAAAGGAAACTGCTTCGCTCAAATATTGGTTTATAGGATGCCAGCTCCACCGCTTGTCCTTCAAAGACTTGACATCTCCTTCACAGAGATGCAGCAAAGTTTTAACCCTCTCTAATGAGTATCGGTTCACCTAGGAACACGACTTTATGAAAATCTATTATCAAGTGCAATCTGTATGCCGAACTTACGGATCAGAATTTGTCTCTTCATGACCAATTTACTTATTTGAAGCTAATATCCTGTTTGGTGACTCGAGACAAAAGGAATCTGTCCCATTGCTTCTTTTCTCGGGTGTAAGATAATGGCTCACAGAAAGTCACTTGACAATTTGGTTCAATCCGATATTACTCCAGAATGAGGAAATTACAAAATGCATAAGGCTTCATGCCTAATGGAGATATCGAAAATATGGCCTCTACACGGGGATGTATGACGGTAAGCCCTATGCTTTACTCAAGAGGAAATCTCACACTGGAGCACTTTCTCCCGAGTCATGCCTCGACTGTCACATTAATTAGGCTAGAACTTACTTCAATATAACATGGAGATTCACACCCTGAAATTATGCGCAGTCAATCAACTTCAAACCACCAGCTAAACTCACCCACTTCATGAGAGAGAAATGCAATTATTCATCTCATGCATTCATGAATTATACTTCCTTATTGCATCTAGACATTTGTCATTTCCGAGCAATTTGAGACAGCCAAATTACAAACTCACAATCCACTCAACCACTTTTTGATAAAATCAGGGCTTCACACCCAACAGTTAAATTAACTTCAGAGCATTCACAATTGGCACACACATCTGCTCTCTTCACGAGAGGGAGAGGAAAAAAACAGTTCTCAAAAAAACTCTACTGCTTCTAAAAACTCTCTCTCTTCTCTATGCCTCCTCGCCTGACTATAGCCCTTGGGTGACAAAAGATCCATTTCTAACCGCTATACATGTCCATAGCCCTACACCGAGATGACCATAGTCTGCCCACTAATTATTTTCATTAACCACTGACTATGGTCATACATTTTGACATGAGTTAACTGTTACTAATTTCAACAATTTTAGCTTCTAAGTTCCAATCCACAGAACTTGTCACTATTTCAAAGTTTTAAAGTGACAAAAAACTCCTCCTACTAACTCAAAACTCGAATTGGTATCCATGAAACCAAAAATTCGGTTTACATCAATTAACATGAAATCCAATGAACACGAAATTTATTCATCGCTAGTGGACATGCTATTATCTTTTGCCTCATCATCTATATATATTTGAACACCTCTACGTTGCGAATTGATTTTGGAACTATAACAAGATTCTTCATTTGAATCTGAATCTTCGATATTTAACATTGCAAGTACAACATCCTCGGCGTATGATGGAAGACGCGTGTTAGTGCTTGGACTTTGTAGGAATTGTCTATGTGCCCAAAATGGGAGGCATTTCCTCTTTCCATTCATATTCTTGAAACCAAATCAATAAAATCTGTAAATAAATTTGAAAAATTAAAATTGAAGTAATGAGTTCAATGAAATTCATGAATTGAATGAACAACTATTGTATTGAAACTTACTCACACTCAAATTCAAGCATCTCCTCATCTGATAGATCACCATCTTCTCGTGCAAGATCTTGAATATTCTCCTTGGAGGATCCATCTTTTGGAACCTTTTCCAAAAGTGGTTTCAATATGTGCTCAAAAATGTCACTATCACCCTCAAATGCAAGAAGATGCCTGCCACATGCGCGTGTTGCTAGGATAGAAGCTCCAGTGAAACATATCAAATCAACAACGCGTCCATTTGTTGGTGTAAACAATTCAATAAGGTCTTGAAAAAAACGTGGTGATTTTTTATATGGCCCCCTCCAAGGTTTTCCTGATTTTTGAAGAGAGATGTTTTTCTCATCCACAAAATTGAAAAGCAAGTTTTGGTTTTTAAATCCAGTACCAAAAAATATAGATTTTGGTTGTCTTGTTGTTTTTGTGGTGGTAAAATTCCTTACCAAGACATGAGCCATAAATGCCGGAGTCTGTAGAAAAAATGTAAATGGTGTTTAAACATAATATAATACAAAGAACATAAAAACAACTACATGAAAAAAATGATGTGTAATACTTACGGTGTAGGTTGGACATTCCGGATCCTTGAAAACCATGTACGAATTGAGGCAAATGAAAGTCTTAAGAACTTTCATGTTGCCGTTGTTTAAGGTTGAATTCAACACCTTTTTGGTTTGCATATCGATAGCAGAAAATACTATAAGGCACGGGGGTTTCACTCCATGTCAAGTTGAACACCACGTGCGGCCAAAGTTTGCTACCCCTATATTACATGGAATAGATAAATTTAAAAATTATGATATTTTTTCTACATATACATAACCATTGATAATATCTTTTGTATATATTTTTGAAATTTTTAGTCATTTTTATTTTTTGTAGTAATTATTTTAGTTCAATTTTGCGTCATTCTAGTTAGAAACGGTATGTTTTGTTAAAAAAACAGATCATCAAATTTGGTTACCATTTTTTATTATGTAATAGATACCATGTATATCTACTCATGAAAAAAAATTGATAAAATTTTGACCCATTTTGGTGATGCAACTTACCAAAAGTAATTTTTTTTGGCCGCACGTGGTGTTCAACTTGACAATGGAGTGACCCCCCCGTGCTATAAGGACACCATCGTCAGACAAGATGGACTTGCAGAAAGACATTGTTGCTATCATCCAGATTTTGTCATATTTATTCCATAGAGGAATTTCAGTAGGTCTTTTAGAGAGGTTGAAGTCAAGACCATCAAGAAATTGGAGAAACACCATGTCAACAGCGTAGGGGTCGGACTTCCCATGACATAAAATTCCCGATTGTCATTGAACTGGAATACCACAACACATTACAACATTAGAAGAAGAAAGAAAATAAAATACAAATTGAAGTCAAATTAAAAGACAATATGAAAGAATTAAGGATACATACATTTTCAATGAATGCTCGTCATTGGATCCACTCAGGAGGGCCGACATCCGTCCCTGCAAACTTGTTCTTAACAGCAGTAGATCGAGCAAAAGAAAGTGTGAGAAAATTCTTGAGAATGAATAATTATTTTCTCAAAAAAATCGTAGGTGCACGATGAATAGCGTCATAGGTGCTCGAGTAACGAAATTCCAAAACATCGCTCGCAGATTTTGAACTTTCGCCGCCGAGGGTATTCTTATCCAAATCATTGGAGAGAACAATAACCTCTTCAGGTTGTGAAATTTCTGATTGAGTTTGTTTTCTGTTTTCTCGAATTGCAATTTTTTCAAGACGCTTTGGCTCTTTTGGTTCTGCTGTCGAAGTTTGAGCTGAACAATGTGCGTTTGTAGAATTGCAGCATCGCAAGGATCTATTTCCTTTGCATCATTCATTTGACGGATTGCCTTCTCATTTGAAGGGCATGCATCGTGAGGACAATCAAGATACCAACCACAATCCTCGTAATGCGGGGGCGACCAATCCAAACAAATCTCAGTAGTGAACATGCAAGAATCTTTTGCCCCCGTATCACACCAATTTGGAAAAAAATGAGGTTCCCTTGTAATACACTTGTGCGGAATCAAAACATATCGGAAATACCTGCAAAAAAAATAGTATGAGCTAAATATTGAATGATAATTTTAAAATGTAATGAAAAAAATCAAAGAAAAAAAAAACAAAGAGTAGGATGTACCTGTATAGTACACGTTTCATAGCGAAATCAATATTGGGTTGCTCAACCCAAGAGTTGTGTTTTTTGACTTTCCCACTTTTGAACTCACGAAAAAATATAGAATTAAAAGCCGCAAACTTCCAGGTTTGGATATATTGGGAGAGAGTAGGGACATCTGTTGGCAATTGAAGAGGAGATGAAACAATAGTGTGAAGCTCTTCAATGGCTTTTTTTCCAATTGTGCCCAATATGTAGACTTTGATAACCAATCATCAAGTGCAGAATCAGAGAAGGGGGATTTTGGAAAATGCAATGCATCTTTGTCAAATCTGTTGCCATTCCAAAATTTGAGCCATCCAACTTTGACTTCTGCGTCAACATTACTTACGGCAACACGATGAAGCTTCTCTTGCAACATTTCCGGCACCGAAAATGAACCCCAATGGTGTTTAACTTCTTCAAGAAAAGCAGGTGTGAGGTTGATGTCCGCAATCGCTAGTTGTTTTGTAAAACCAGAAGACAACATGACACGTTTTTTTTACAGCAGTGGACATTGCTTTTGAAACTCCTTCAAATATTTTTTCAAGGGGATGGGTTTCATTGTATTGAATGAGAGCAATATCACTAGCCTCGGCAAGTTCTTGCTGAAAAAAAAAGAATACAACATATGAGTATATATATGTGATATGAAAACGAATAGACATAAAATACACAGTATGAAAAGATTAGAAAACTTACACTGTACATGTAATCCAAGAAAATTGGTCGTGTCAAAGAATACCAAGTCTCGAGAGACTTTTCTTCACATTGTTTATAATTTTTTGGATCGAGTTGTTTTTTGAAAGAAGTCAAAGGCATCGTGCCAATGCTTTGCATCCGATATAAAGTGTGTACCAAATTGGTAGAAACGTGAGAATTCTCTGTGGACCTGAAAATGATAGAATTGATTATAATTATGATGATATAATTCAATGAATATGATACAAAATATAAATAAATAAAATAAAAACAAAAGTTTAGAATAGTACTTGTTAATGTCGTGCATAACAGTCAATAAGCTTGGAATGTCATCAGGTTGGGGGGCCAAAATGATAGAATCCACAAAGACATGACGTTCATAATCTTCAGTATGGACGCGATCAATGTAATTCTTCCAAGCAAGAAACCTGTGATTACCATCCCATATGAAGAACATTTTGTTCTTGTATGATGTGAAAGAAGGGTCTGAATCTAATTGAGATTCAAAAAAAGCATTGGCTTGAGCCCAATTTGGACTCCAAGATGCACGGATCTCATCATCCACAAATTGAAAGTCTCCTTTGGAATTAGTGGACGAAATATAGAACACACGATCACCATCACGATAGCCATTGAAAAAATCACCTTCCAATTTAGTAATGTCACCCTTTAAGGCAGGACGCACAATAGGCATAGCAACCATACGACACAGGGGTACACATAGGCGGGACTTGGGTGTAGCACGGATTGCAGAAATGATTGCAGTCGAGTTCATCTTTCTTTTGTCAGTAAGCTCACACACAATTTCTTGATAGGTTTTTCCAACACCGTCATTATCTTCATCAGAGTCCAAATCATTGAGGGGTTCAGGTAATTTTTTTCTTTCTTATTCAATGGATGTGATGACATCTCTTGGCCGCGATGAACTTGGGAAGATTGAAGATCTTGATTTGATTGGTTCGGGGAATCGTCATGAGCAGAAGTTTGGAGTGTTTTCTCCACATCCATTGCTTGGCCTTAAAATGCATAAGGGATTTATGTTTGAATGTTAATGCAGGAAATGGCATAAAGAAGGGGAAGAAAATGAAAGCATAAGGAAGAGGAAGAAACTGGATGCATAAGATAGAGGATAGATATGCTTGGAGAAAAAAAAAAAAAAAAAGGAAAGCATAAGAAAGATGTTATATATGCGTGAAGGAAGAAGAAGAAGAAATGTGCATAAAGAAGAAAACAAACATGTATGAAGAAAGAGGTAATAGGTTTAGAAAATTACCTAAATGTTTACAAGCACCAATAGTAGCAATAGAAGTACAATAGTAGTAGCAGCAACAGCGGCAAGATCAGCAGCAGCAGTAGTAAAATGAGCAGCACCGGCCAAATCAGCAGCAACAGCAGTAGCAGACCGAACAACAACACCAGCAGCAACGGAAAAAAAAAACACCACCAGTAGCAGCAATAATAATACCAAAAGGATCCACAACAAAAAAATCCAGCAAGAACACCAGCGGCAGCAACAGCACCAGCAACAGCAACAGCACCATCAACAAACAAAACCAGAAAATAAAAACTTAGAGCTTAAATATTTGAAAATTAGGGTGGCGGCTGGTTGCCCTAAACTACATGCGCGGACCCTGTGCGTTAACGCACAGGGTCTGCTGGCCTAGCTGCAGGCCTGTCGCAGCTGCCAACGGGGACCCTGTGCGTTAAGCGCACACGGTCTACGCTGGCAACAATGACATGCCCACAGCTAGGCCAACAAACCCTGTGCGTTAACGCACAGGGTCCCCGCTGGCAGCTGCGACAGGCCTGCAGCTAGGCCAGCAGACCCTGTGCGTTAACGCACAGGGTCCGCGCATGCAACTATGAAGGAGAATAAAAAGAGGTTTGAGGTTTTTTTTTTCAAGTCTGAAATTGGTAGATTTGGCACATTTTGTAAAATCTATAACTAATTCATATTACCTCCAAAAAAAAATTGTATATTATCTAAATCTCTTTGGCTACAATTCTCTCATATATTTTTCTGTGGTTTGGAATCATCTCCCCCACTCTACCTTCTATGTAATTCGGTATTTTTAGCCACCTCATAGATTTCGTATTTTCGGAGAAAAAAAAAATTCTCAATATTTCACATTTTTTTGAAGTCTCTCTTACATACTTCATATGTGTACATTTCCTACTTGTGACATTTCACCACCTTTTTCACAAATTTGGTAGTTTAGCCATCTCTTTGTTGCAACAAATTCACATAATATGACTTCTTCTTTAATTTTAAGCTCCATAATTCGCACTCCAATACCCTGTGCGTTAACGCACAAGATTTTGCCTCCTAACTTTGAACTATATAATTCGCACTCAAATACCCTGTGCGTTAACGCACAGGGTTTTGCCTCCTAACTTTGAACTATATAATTCGCACTCAAATACCCTGTGCGTTAACGCACATGATTTTGCCTCCTAACTTTTAACTATATAATTCGCACTCAAATACCATGTGCGTTAACGCACATGATTTTGCTTCCTAACTTTTAACTATATAATTCGCACTCAAATACCATGTGCGTTAACGCACATGATTTTGCTTCCTAACTTTTAACTATATAATTCGCACTCAAATACCCTGTGCGTTAACGCACAGGATTTTGCCTCCTAACTTTGAACTATATAATTCGCACTCAAATACCCTGTGCGTTAACGCATAGGGTTTTGCCTCCTAGCTTTCAGCTACATAATTCGCACTCAAATACCCTGTGCGTTAACGCACAGGGTTTTGCCTCCTATCTTTAAGTTACATAATTCGCACTCCAATATCCCCGTATTATAAACTCGTAATACGTATCAGAGCCCCAAGAGTATTATTGCGTTTTACGAGTTTAGTGCCCGGGGGGTAATGGCGGTGCCGCCAATACCCCCGGGTACTAAACTTCTAATACGTAATAATAGTAGATGTATTGGCGGCTCTCATACGTATTTCAAGTGCCAATACCCTTGGGGTTGTTATACATATTTCAAGTTTCGTACCCGGGTGGTATTGGCGGCACCGCCAATACCCTTGGCGCTCTTATATGTATTTTCCGTTGCTGGTAGTAGTCCAGCTAGAAGAGACCATAAACCGTAAATAAATGTATATAAGTGAGACAATAAGTGTGGAAGTAATTTTTAAATTTTTGGGTTCAAAACTGAAATTATGGGCATATAGTCTTTTTGCAGCTAGTTATTTCCGAGCTGGACAAATGAGGAAGGGACAATAGCCTAGTTAGAACTAAATGGGTGTTAATGAGGGCTATAGTCTAAGTAGAGCCGAACAGGCAGTTAGAATGGCTATAGACTGACAGTTACAGACTCGGCAGTTTCCCTGCCAATGTAGAGGCTAGGTAGGGAGCAGAGAAGCTCTCGGAAGAAGTAGAGGCTGGGAGAGCCGCAAGCAAGGCATAACTTTTTTCCTATATTTTTGGGTGAAGTTTCATCGTCTGGATGTTATTGCTTTGAGTTATGTTTATCTGCAGTAATTCCAGGGGGTTTGGACTGGATTACATTGTGATTTAATTGAATTCTGTACTTAGTATTTTGTGACAGTAGACTTATCTGAGGCAACAAAGTTGAACAGTGGATTTTTACTGCAATAAGAGAGTCAATTCGGAGTATATTTCAAAGTCTATGGTCTGTGGTTTGTAAGCCGTCGTAGTAATTCAAGAGTCGGGAAATCATTATCTATGTTGCCTTGCTGGTGCGGTTATTGATTAAGGCAGAAATCTAATTCGGCAAGCACGAGGCGAGTATTTACTTCGTGATTATGGATTGGTCTGGATTGATGTTGTAATTCTGAATTACCTTTTGTTGTGTATCAGGGTTAATCTTGAAATATTGACTGATTGAATTTGATATAAGTTTTATGTTATGGATATTTCCAGATTTGTAAACTGCTGATTTTGTCATTCACAATCTTGGTTGAACTGTGTGAGTATTGAGAGTTCAAGAAATTAGGAACTTAATTCAAGTCTCCATTTCAGACCATAACCTTGCCTAACCTGAACCGAAACTTATAACATTAGTTCTGTAATTACTTCAGAATAAGACAAGGTCCTTGAGTAGTTGCACTCCGCGCAAGGGTAAAATGAAGGACAGATTTAATTTCTGTTACTGCCGAGTTATTAATTAACGATAATATAAATTGTATGCAAGCGAGGCCATTGATTGCGGGAGAAAAGGTCGAGTGAATTAGGCTTAGATTCTGCCTGTAATTCACGAGAATATATTCGAGTATCTTGAGTAATTGAGTCAATTGTCTGAATCCACTCTGAAGATATTATTGTGATGACATAAATTCCTTGAGAGAGAGATGGTGCCTAAGGATGACCATGGACTGGTATGATTATCAACTACTATTGGGTTGTAAGGTTATGAACTTCACTTTAAATTACTGAATTGCGAGAGAATGATTGCTTCTGTGAGTAATTGTGAGGTGCCAGAGAGGTAGTGCTGGTTACAATATTATTAATGAAGTCATTTCAATTCATAGTCTTGAAAGTAATGCTTTTTGTAAGAGGATCAGATTCAATTGAGACTATGGTCTGATATATATTGGATTACCATTGATACTGCGGGTTATGTAATTCGAACTTGTGTAATGTCTTCCTTACGTTGTGTAGCCAGTGGGATTAATCCGCTAATCTTAACATAGATAATTACTGAATATGATTTCTTCCGTGAGAGGTTGTTTTGAGACGTACAATCTCGTAATCAAAGTTGCATGATAAGAGTGAATTGTTTAATGTCTCTCTCACATACTTGTTAGTATGACATATTAAAGAGGCTATTGTTGTTTCAGGGATACCTTTACACAATTCTAACTTGTCTCTAAGGATACTTGCACCACGAATCAATTGACTTTAATAAGATTTTATTCTCCAAATCAATTTAAGTAAAGTGATCATTGTCGTTGTAATATATGAAAGTGTTAACGAGTTGTGGCACCGGTTTCCCGGGCACAATTAAATTGAGTCGAGAATAAGACTATTGTCTTCAATGTGTAAATGGAGAAACTGTACCTAACCTTTGATGTGAGTTGAAACGACAATATGTCGAGACCATTGTCTACGAAAGGTTACCCAGTGGCGGAGGAGATAAAAGGACGTGCCGATTGTATACCGGTAAACCTTGTTTATGAATTGCACCCTTAAAGGAATTAAGGCTAATTCGGAATTTCACCATCTTTAATAATTGGATTGCTTAATATTAATTGGGTTAATGAAATGGAATGGTGAATTGAATACTTTGGAATCTAATGGTCTTGAATTGGAATCTTAACCCAATGGAATGAGCCTATGAGTGATGTGAGAAAATGTTAACGCGCATACGTGGTTTTGGACTTATGGTCTTGAGGAAAGAGATTATGCTTACTTTGGCCAAGACAAGGTAAAAAGACAATTGTCGGACCGCCTAATTAAACTTGAATTTAATGAAAGAAGACTGACCATCCTGAAAGGATTACCGCACTGACTTTTCAAGTTACATTAAAATGGAGTTAATCAATGAAAGATTATGGACTACGCCGAAGTGCCCTTGGCTTCGGTAAAGAGACAAAAATGGGTTACTATTGCAAGACCATTGACTATGGCTGTGCCTATGCTTTTGCACCGCACTTGGTCCAATTAAAATGAACTCACTGCCAGACTATTGCCTGGGAAATTAGAGTGAGGTGTGAGACTGTCACATTTGCATGTACTGACATGGAGTGGTTTTTAGAAGTTTTTATCCCTTGTCCGTAAACCAATTGTCAGTCCTTATCCCAATTAAAGTGAATTAACCTTGTGTTTTCCCTAATGAATCTTATCTAAGACACCTAGATGTTATATGAATCACCTTTTGAGTCTTCCCTGAGTGTTTCCCTGGGTTTGTTTGTTGACCAAATTTCTACTACAATAAGGTTTCAAGACATCCGTCTGTGGATGCGAGTTGTCTAAAGAGACTGATGTTTCGGTCTGCGTTAACCCGGGTTCGAATCCGGTTGGTTGCATTGACTGGTGTTATCCCCTAATGAGCTAGTGGTTGAACATGAAATAAAGTAGGACGGATACATAGAAGACTTTCCTACGTATGTGTGCATAGATCCTTCTTAATTTTTTTTAGTGGAATTACTTATTGTGAACCAACCAAACCGCTTGGTTTCCTATCCGGCTGACTATTACTCTCATCAAAAAAATCTCATTTTGTATCATGAGGGTTTAAAGAACAATGCTAATATCCTGTGCATTCTTAAAGATTTTCTATTTTCTATGACTTGCTTAAACGATTAGAAGTGTAAGGTCAGTACTTACACAATACATTTCGTCTCTGGCTTCATCTCCTTTGTTTTCGTGCAGGGAGTTGTTTTCATCTTCTGTAGACCCCGGGGGTGCACTCCATTGTCAAGTTGAATACCACGTGCGATAAAAAAAAATACTTTTTACATAAAGCATCATCAAAATGGGTCAAAATTTTATCAATTTTTTTTCATGAGTAGATAAAATCGGTATCTACTACATAGTAAAAAATTGTAACAAAATTTGATGATCTGTTTTTTTAATAAAACATACCGTTTCTAACTAGAATGATGCAGAATTGAACTTAAAAAATTACTACAAAAATGAAGATGACTAAAAATTTCAAAAAAATATACAAAAGATACCATCAATGGTTATGTAGAAAAATTTTCATAATTTTTAAAATTATCTATGGCATATAATAGAGGGTAGCAAACCATTATTGCACGTGGTTATGAAATGTAAGGGGGTGTGATCGCCCCGTGCTGTAGACATCTTGTTGTATTCGTTTTCTTCGTCTCCATCATTTTTTGTATCTTCAATCTGATCGGCAATATCTTTCGATACATCCTCATCCAACTCTTCTCTTGCCTCCTCATTCTCTTCGTCCAAATCATTCAAACCTATACTCTTTTGTCTTTCTGCTAAATCGTCTATATATTTCTGTACTACAATGTGGGATTTTTTCCTCATACTACTCGCTCGATCTCGAACTCTCTTTGTTGTAAAATATAATTTTTTTCGTCTTTTCCTTCTTCCACTCAATTGTGTACTAGTCTCCTGATGATCTGCTTCTTGCATTTGTGATAGTGAAATCTTAACGCTACACAATCCACTATCTATAACACTCATATGAAGTGTGATGCATATTCCTATATATATGAATTGAATCTCATCAACGTGTCGTTCTATTATATTCATTATAATACTTATTTCAAAATATTTTGACAGCGTACACTTTCTTTGTTATTTTATTGATGTATAATTTAGAACCTAGTTACAAGTAATAACTTAATTATTAAATTTTAAATGGCATGGAGGCTTGTAGTATTAAACTGGGTAGGATTAGGATTAGGGTTTGCGAATTTCCTCCACTCTTTTTGAGATAATTATTATATTTTTTTTTTGTTTTTTTCACGCAGAGACTCTCTTATTGCATTTTATTTTAATATTTGAAAGTAATTACCTTCATAGCTGTTGGATATTTGGGTTACTTCTTATTCTTTTCCTCATTTAGGGTTTGTTGTGTAAGGCCCCAAACTACCACTACAAATAGTGTCTCATCTACACATTCGAATGTCTCTCATTTTTCCCTTGCTTCCAAATGGCTACCATTAAAGCATCTGGATCATTTGTGCCCTTCATTTTGCCTCTTGATGATGATAATCATGTGAAGGTCTCAGAGGATTTGCTTAGTTTGAGGTTCAATCTCCGGATAGGATCCATGTACGTGGAGCAAGAGATGTATTCCGTGGACGGTGATATCTTGGAAACAGTTTTGATTCAAAAGAACATGTGTGATGATGAGTATGTTTGAATTTTGGGTCCAGGATCATTTAGAGTTATAGGGCTTTCTGATTCCCAGATGCAAGCGTCCACTGTTGTGTTGACAAACGAGTCTGGCGCATCTACTGTCAATGTACCTAGTGTGGCTACTATCAAGATAGAACCAAGTGACGATGATGTTCTTGTGCTATTGGATTCGGATGATGGTGTTTGTCTTATTGTTGATCTTTCAGATACATCACATTATTCTTATAAAACTAAAAGTTCCAATCTAGTTTTGGTCTCTGTGGATATTGATAAAACCCCTTAGAGTCCGTCGTACATGAATTTGGCTCGTCATGGATCTCCGTCTCAACGTCCACCTCTGCATCTTTCATCATCTTCTTCAGGTTTTACTATTGTCGATGCATTAAAACTGACAAAGTCTCGAAGAAGGTCTAAATCCGATCTTACTACAATTGATTTTGACAGAATAGATATACGTGATGTCAAGTACTTGCCACCATCTTTTGATGGTGATGTTTTATTTATCTTGCTTTCAATAAATATGAGTGTTCATAGTACGTATGGTCGCTCCATGGATGGTATGGATAAGATGTGCGATGGACATCCTTGGTGCACAACAAAAACAACAAATATCCAAAATAATTTTGGACTTTCTTTCAGACGCTCTTCTTGTGCCGGTCATTTGCAGTGCACAAACAAATATTGTGATTATATGTATCGCAATGGAGGTGTCCACAACTGCACTGAATGGATTGGATCGACTCCTATCCCATTTTCTGTGGGAGATGTCGCCCCAGAAAAATCAAGATTGGAATGCAAGGTATGTCGTTCCACGCCAGTGTGTATTGCGTTGCGTCATGCTCATATAATATATGTCCATTCTACATCCCTTGGGATGTCAAGGGCTTGTATACATCTTGGTGTTCATAAACACCCTGTATCAAATGGTACATGTCGTGAGTCACTTGATATAGCTTACCAATGCGTTGCCAATGAGGTCATGAAAACACCCACTGCCAAAAACTCTGCAATAGTTATGGCAACGAGCAAAAAATTTCTAGGAGATTATCTCCTAAAATCTCCATCAAACGGTGAAGGTCATCACCTGGCAGGTTCGTCCTTGGAGGCCGTCATGGATAAATTCAGTACTCTTGCCTCTCCGAATTGTCGTAACTTTGTTTCGAGCTCAAAGCGTTTTGTTCATAGTGGAATGGGTACGATGGATAGTATCATGGCGCTCAAAGACCATTCGGGCTTCAAATACGTCCATGGCAGTAGATTCCCGGGACAATCCAAAGATAAAATATTTGTCTTCAAAATGTCAGTAGATCTACCGGAAAGTGGTGTGGATCTTATTAAACGTATGCAGGTGGGAGGAGATATGGAGAATTCATGGATAATGTTTGACCATGTCAAACGTCTGAAGGACTGGACCACCCTTGCATGTCATGTGTATGATACCAAGTACTGTAAGGTGCTCACCATTGCGTGTTGTGACATAAAATTTGAAGATGGCATAGCTCAGACTCTTTTCTGGGAAAACTCGAATTCCGTCATGGCGGAAAATGGAGTGTCAACTGTGAATTTCAAGGGTTTTATGGCAGACAGTGCTCAGGCAAATTGGAATGCGGTCAGAAAGATATATGGTGGAGGTGACCCAAGTTTGCCAATGGTGGGTCGTGAGCGTACTTGTCTTTTCCATTGGTCGCAAAGCTTGGATAAGGTGACGCAGAAGTATATCAAGGCATCTTTGCAGTTTCAGCACAAGCAGCTATGCAAAGATTACAAAGACGCAAAAACAATGGACGAAGCCGAAACTAAATATCATGTCATTCGTTCATGGTGGTTGTCCTTTGGAGCTGCCACAGAATAAAGCATTCTCGGCTTGTCCGAGTGGTTGGGATTCTGGCACTTTCGTTATAGGCAATGGGGTGGTCATATGATTCTTGTAAATGCATCGTTATTACATATCTTTGATGTTCTTTTACTTTTGAATATTCATTATATATATGTACATATACAATCTACTATAATTTGTGTAATGTTTGCAGGATATGACTATGGATGAACGTGCAGAAATGCCAACGTGTAATCTTGCAGAGACGGTGCACAACAAATGGCTCCAGCAGTCTGGAAACAAGATGACTTGTCTGTATGAAGCGACAGTGGACGATTTGATCCGTGCATTCATGCAGATTGCAAATTACAAATCATGGTTGAGGGGTGGTTCTACTGGTAAAGGCCCTGATTCTGCGTCCTTGAAATTGAAAGCTGCTGCCAGATGTGGAGATCCAAAATTACTGGCAGATGCCATGAAATCCTATCCAGGGGTGGAAGATCTCAATACCAGGGATTGTGCTTTGGAGGGGTCTGAGTTGTTTGGATCCACCAAACGAAAGCTTGATCTTCCACCGGGTGCGGATTGTGACTCACATCGACCTGATAAAGTGAACTATTCGATTCCTCGCCCTAACACTAGGGTTAAAAGGGCATGCATAGAGGAGTCCTTGAATTCTGCAGAGCATTGTGTGGCACATACCACATCAGTGTTAGAGACCGATTGTGAGGCCAAACCCCCCACCCTTAAGCGTCCGTAGTCCGAGTAGTGGGTTTGGGCTCACATTCCTCCGCGGTATTGGATTTGGACTTGGATGAGTCCATAGTGCAAGGTTCACCCTTCAAGTGGTCTTGGATTTAACTAGCTCCTTCATAAACCCAACTCCTTCATGAACCCAACTCCTTAGCTTCTAACTAAATAAACCCAGCTCCTTCGTAAACCCAGCTTCTTAGCTTCTAACTAAACAAACCCAGCTCCTTCATAAACCCAGCTCCTTCATGAACCCAGCTCCTTAGCTTCTAACTAAACAAACCCAGGTCCTTCATAAACCCAGCTCTTTACTTTCTAACTAAACAAACCCAGCTCCTTCATAAACCCAGCTCCTTCATGAACCCACAACTTTGTAGTTGTAATCCCCAACTACCTCACTAATTATTCAAGCCCTTAACTAATCTTCCTACCTAATTTTCCTAATTCTACTAACAACCCCTTTCTAATCACACAATTCTTCTCTAATCCTAAAATCCTAAAATCCTAGAGAGGAGAGGGGGAGAGAGAATTTCCTAACTTCACTAAGACTAACTAATCCACACAAGTATATTTTTGCACTCATCACAACCTCAAGTGCTCAACTCTTAAACATGGAACTTGCAACCACGTGTATTCAAAACATGAACTTTAAGTACCACAAATTGGAATCATGAATTAACTTTAAAATCCTTCACGTCAACACTAATTCTACCAAGAGGTTAAGCCCTCTTCAAGGCTAACAAGCCTTGGCTCTCAAACTAAAAACTAAGCACACACATGTGCTCCAATATGGCTTCCCACACCCACACTTATAACTCGTGGGGTGCCTTGGAGCACAAAGGAAAGAGAGGATGAGTGAGGGAAGAATGAGGGATTATATAGTAAGCTTGAGGGGGTGAGCACCCTCAAGGCTCACGATAAGCCCTTGAGATTTCCTCCTACTTAGTAGGCGCCAATCCTATCTTCTAAGCCTTCCTCCCTCAAATGATCAACAAGGATCCTAATTCGAACATTTAACTAGCCTTGGCTTTCTACCTACCACACTTTACCAAACTTGGGATGCTTCAACCCAAACTTAGCCTCCTTCGCTTTCCGCCGCCATAACTTTCTCCCCTTACTTTCCCAAATCGTTGCTCACCACTTAATTCAAACCACGATGCTTAACTCGTGATTTGATTGGTGCTTTGAGAATTTGCTTATCCTCCACCTTGCATTCTTCCTTGGACCTTCCCCATTAAGTGGCCATGATGAGGTGGTCCACTTGTGCGCTCCATGTGATCCTCCATTCATCCCAATTCGAATGCACTTGCCTCTTGAGTCACTTTGGTTGTCTCCATCCATTTGTACTAGCCTACTCACTAACTACTCAATCCAAGTTCTCCTTACCTATCCTCATTCACTCAAATCCTTCCGAAGGTAAAAACACAATAACAACTCACATCCTAGCCTCTTACAACATGGTACTTCTAAGACTAACATTTCACTCTTTTTATATTTTTGTGAAGTAACATGCTACTTCAAAGTGCATCAACTAACGTTTCAAGGGTCTAAGACTAAATGTGGGCACCCTTTTGGGCTCACATAATTGGCGACCATCGGGGGATGAATCCAAACATCTCTTGCTCCAAGGGTAAGTTGCCTAGTCAAGCTCGGTACTCCTTACATCTACTTCCCGATGTACGGGTAGGAAAGAGCTCACCATTCAACGTTTCCAATTGAATTGAATTATTAGGAAAGACCTCATAGACAAGGTAAGGTCCTAACCATATTGCATCGAATTTCGCCGGAAATTCAAGCTTTCGTGCGTCTTGAATCATGACCATCATTCCCGGTGTTAGGGCCCTTCTCTTATGTCGTTTGTCGAAAGTAATCTTTCTCCTTCTTTGGATTGCCTCAATATGTTGAGCCGCCATTCTCCTCCCTTCGTCAAGTGCTTCCAAATCGGTTAGTCGATTTCGTAAGGATTGACTTTCGGTAAGTCTCGTACTCACGGCCACCCTAAGTGACTCGACTTCATATTCGATTGGTAGTGTCGCTTCAAGACCATAGACTAAGGAAAATGGTGTAGCACGCGTAGTTACCTTATAGGTTGTACGGTATGCCCAAAGTGCCGCCGTTAGTTTCGTATCCCAATCCCGCTTCGAGTCTATAACCGTCTTGCGTAGTATACTCACCAAAATTCCGTTAACCCTTTCCGTTTGTCCATTGGTTTGTGGGTGGTAGGGAGTAGTCTTCCGGTGATCAATTTTAAATTTCTCTGTCATCTCTCGAATCAAGTCATTCAAAAAGTGAGTACCCCTATCGCTTACTAGGATCTTCGGCACCCCGAACCGCGAAATTATGTTTTCGTACATAAATGTTGCCGCGTGTTCCGCCGTGTCGGTCTTCACCGCTTTGGCTTCCGCCCACTTGGTGAGGTACTCGATTGCCACCACAATATATTTCATTCCTTTTGAAGATTGGGGATGGACCTCACCCACATAGTCGATGCCCCATTTTTCGAAAGGAATTAAGGGTAATGATACATGTAAAGGCATCTCCATTCTAAGGTCGTTTCGGGCATACCGTTGGCAAGCGTCGCATTTCCTTACATAGTCATGGGCGTCCTTAAATAGTGTAGGCCAAAAGTAGCCCGCTCTAAGTATTTTTTGCCCGGTGAGTTGACCCGAGAAGTGACCGCCGCAAGCGCTATCGTGGCAAGCGATTAAAATCGCTTCAACCTCCGTTTTTGACACGCATCGTCGTAAAATACCATCGGACCCCCTTCTAAACAACCTATGGCCCACTACAACAAATTGCCTACTATTTACCCTCACCTTCCTTCTCTCTTCTTTTGTCCACTCTTTGGGCAACTTGTGGGTTGTTAGAAATTCCACTATGCCCGCATACCACTCCGGTGTAGAAGTGACCACAAAGAGGCTATCATCTACTAACATATCATTTACCGGATTTTTTCCTATCTCCTCCGACAACCTAGACAAGTGGTCCGCTTGTAAATGCATACGACCCGGTTTATATTCCGCCGTGTAGTCGAATTCTTCTAATAACAAAACCCACCTAGCTAACCTACCACTTAACTCCGCCTTGTTAACTAGATACTTGATAGCCATGTGGTCAACAAAAAATACAACCGGGTTGCACATGAGGTAATGCCTAAACTTTTTAACGGAAAACACCATGGCTAGGCACTCCCTCTCCGTTGTAGAGTAGTTTCTTTCGGCGGGGGTCAATTGCTTACTCGCATAAGCTATAGGTTGATCCTTCTCTTTTTCTCCCGTTGCTTGACAAAGCGCACTCCCTATTGCCACATTACTAGCATCACACTAGACGTGAAAAGGTTTACCCCAATTGGGTGGTATCAACACCGGATAGGTGCTCAACCTATCCCGCAATTCCTCAAAGGCTTTTTGACAAGCATCCGTCCACTCGAATTTGACATCCTTTTTGAGCAAATGGGTAATGGGCACCGCTATCTTTGAAAAATTAGGAATAAGTTCCCGGTACCATCCCACATGTCCTAACAACTTAGAGATCCCCTTGGAATTGGTTGGAGTTGCCAAGTCGCTTATGGCCGCAATCTTATCCGGATCGGGTTCTCTACCTTTCTCACTAACAACATAACCCAACAACACTCCCTTATTCACTCCCAAAAATGTCTTATCCGGGTTCAATGCTAACCTCATCTTCCTACACCTAACCAATGCCTCCCTAACACAATGTAGGTGATCGTCCACATTACTTTGTGTGCTAAAATCGTCCACAAAGACGGTCATGGATTTGAACAACAAGTCGGTGAAGATATACATTACTAATCGTTGGAAAGTAGCCGGGGCATTACATAACCCAAATGGCATCACTACCCACACAAAAGTACCCCAAGGTGTAGTAAAAGCCGTTTTATGGATATCTTGGAGGGCTATGGAAATTTGATTATAACCCGCATACCCATCCATAAAGGTATATCGCGAATGACCTCCAACCTCCTCAAGCAACAAGGTGATAAAAGGTAAGGGGAAGTGATCCTTTTGTGTGCACGAATTCAATTTCCTATAGTCGACACAAACCCTTAATTTCCCATTTTTTTTCTTTACTAAGACCATAGGAGAAACCCAATCCGTGATTTCCACCGGCTTGATAAACCCGGCCTTCAATAACCTTTCCAATTCCGCTTTCACCAACAATTGCAATTGAAGATTCATCCTCCTCTCCTTTTGTCTAATTGGCCTCGCCCCCGGAATTAAAGGAATCCGGTGCTCTATCATTTCCCTAGGAATTCCCTTAAGCTCATCGTAGGACCATGCAAAAGTATCACTAAACTCATCCACCAAATTGCTATACTCCCTAACCTCTTTCTCCCCCAATTTGGAACCCATCTTCATTTGTCGGGTTTTTCCATTCTTTAATTTCACATTCACGTACCGCGAATCCGCTTCCGACACATGTGCTTGTTCCTCTTTGTTCCGATACCAATCGGAAGGCACATTGGGGTAATCTTTCACATCTTGACCTACAACTATCCCCGTAGACGTGGTCTTGAAATGTAAAGGCTCCTCCAATTTCGATGACTCAATAATCACATCCTCCTCTTGAGTCCCATCTACATGAATTAAACTAACCTCACCCTCTTCCACGTCATCTACCCAAGGTGTTAACCCACCGCTAACCCACTCTTCCTCGGTGAGCACCTCACATGGCTCCAACAATGAGCCCTCTCCTAAACTAACACTAGGAAATTCACTCCCTAAGCCTACTTGGTGAAATGTAACCATTACATCAACCTCGGACTCGGGGTACTCCCTTAGCCATTGGGCATAATCCCCATTATCCCCATAATTGTAAAAATTAGGACCTAGACTTCCCGAGCCCGAATCTATAACAACCCTTTGACCTTCGGGATGGACGACTCCCACCAATGCCTTGCCAATCTCATTCTCGTTTAAGTCATCAATTTCCTTCTCCAATGGCAAATACATCTCCTTCTTCATCCATCCTTCTAATGAACCAATGGACACTATGACCCTATTACCCTCCGGACCATAAGTGATGGATGGTTTAGGTCCACCCCAATTGACCATAGCATTCGCCATCCGCAACCAAGGCCTACCTAGCAAAATGGGGAAGGTGTCCTTGTTGGAGTGCATTTTAATGACATGGAAGGTGACCAAGTACTCCTCGCCTCCCGTAGTCATTCTACAATCCTTGATCATCCCCAAAGGCGTAGTCGAACTTTGATTTGCCATATTTATGACCAAAGGTGAAGGCCCCGTGAGTCCAAGTCCCAATTTTTTCATAGTATCCTCCGGTAGTATATTTAGACTACTCCCTCCGTCGACTAGCACATTAGGAACCACCTTATCTACTATAACAACTTCTATTTCTATAGCTTTCACGTCTCTTCCACCTTGTGATTGGATCCTAGCGGCTATTTTAGCTTTCACCTTCCTCATCCTCTTGTGTACCGGCATTCCCTCCTTTAATGTTTTCCTTGCCGTGGGTGAAATTTCCAATAGTTGGCCGAAAGTAATATCCGCCTTGAGTGTACTAAGGTCCGCCCACAAGTCGTACCCGGTAGATCTTTCCACCTTAGAATTACCCACTACGTCGAATTCGTCTACGGGAACCCCCGGTCCTTCCCATTCACCCACATCGCTATTATCCAAGTCATGTACCGCATTAGTTCTCTCCCTATCTTGTAAAATTATATTTTCCCTCTCCACATCCTTAGTAGCTCTTCTAGCTACCCTATCCAACTCGGAGAGATTAATCTCTTCATCCGAAGAGTAATTTCCTTGCTCTCCTATTCCTACCTCCAACGGGGCATCCCCTCTCCTAGCCCTAGTAGTTACCGCTAGTGCAGGTGCTTCTTCAACCACACCCTTACCCTTCACTAACTCATATGTAATAGCATTGGTGTGAGGAGGCCATTGACTTTGCTCCTCTCCAATTCTCGTTGGGAGAGGAAGCATGTCATCACATGTGGCCTCCAACACTCCATCCATGAACCTAACATCTTGGGAGTTAGATGGTCCCGGATCCGTTGGAGGCGCTTGTCTCCCGTTACTACCATTAGGTGGAACTCCTTGTCTATTTTGTATTGGAATGTAACCGGTTGTAGTTTGCAAGCCCGCCGGTGGATGAAAAGTTTGCCTAGCATTACTATGGTCATAGTATAAGTTAGGTGGCCTAAGTTCATTGGCCGGTACTCCTTGTGGCCTAGCACCTCGCATATTATCCCTTGCTTGTTGTCGTGGATTAGCCACCGGGTAAGGGACATTAATTATTTTGTCCGGTTGGCGACACGTATCCGAGGGATGACTTCCTCCACAATTGCTACAATTAAACTCTTGACCTTCGGACCAACATTGTCCTTGAGCGTGCCACCTTCCACAAAAGGGATGAAATTCCTTCTTCTCTAAATTTTGGCCACCTTGCCCTCTAGGTTGTGGTCCTCTATTGCTTCCATTTCCATAGTGAGGTGGCGCTTGACCTCGTTGATTTTGTTGAGGTGGGTTACCGTTTCCTCTTTGGTCCCGGTTTTGTCCACTTCTACAAAATTGACGCGTGTGGCCCGGTTGGCCACATTGGACACACCATAATCCGGAAGAATGCCTACCCGACTCAACCGGGGGTGGAGGCCCCGGTTGTTGACTCCGGATCATTAATGACATTTGATCCGTGAGGCTTTGCATTTGTTTTATCATAGCCTCTTGGAATCCTAGTTGGCTAGCACCTAGTCTTCTCTCAACCTCCTCCAAGTGTGGATCCGTTCTAGGGGCCGGTAGTGCCAAAAGAGGTGCCGGTTCCCTAACCGCTAAAGGTCGGGGGCCGGTGTCCACAATGGCATATGGAATTTGGTTCTCATACTTAGCGGGTTCTACCGCTACCACCCTAGGGCGTATGGGGATGAATTGTGGGATCAATTCATCCTCCCTTCTCCATAGCCTTTCGTGATCTTTATCCAAGTTTTCAATATCTCTAGCCGCACGCTTGGCATCCGCCAAGGTCAAGGGATTCCTTTCTAGAACACCCCTAATAGTTCCGGACTTAAAAAACCCTTGAATGAAAAATTGCTTTAGCGTGTCGTCGTTGAGCATGGTACCCACAAATCTAGTGCACACTAAATCAAACCTCCTAATGTAAGCCGAAATTTCTTCCTCCCTTCCTTGCTTCAATGACGACAATGTCCTTAATGCGGTACTTTGACCCACTTCCGGCCTAAATTCGTTAAGAAACTCCCTTTGTAATTGTTCCCATCCCCTAAAATGTCCCTCGGCATGATCCCGATACCATTCATAGGCTTCCCCCTCTAGAGTGGTAGGAAACCACACTAACCAATAACCCGGGTCGGTTATGAGGAAGCTAGCCAACCGTTCGATATACCGTTCCATGTGCCGAGAGGGGTCCTCATCCTTGGTCCCATAAAATTTAGGGAGATGAGATGGTATATCCATCGCCGCTAAATTTTGTGGAACCACAATTGGTAGGCCTCTTGGCCTAACCAATGGGTCTATTGGAGGTATAGGAGGTATGGGCGGAATTGGGGGTATGGGTGGTGGATCCATCCCCCGTTCCTCGGCCATGGTGACCGGTGAACTATTCAACAATCCCCTATCAACTTCTACCGGGAATTCTTCTCTAAGTGTGTAATTTTCCGAAGAAGTTTCACCACTCAATTTGGAGGGAGTGATCTCCTCTTCAAGTTGAGCTCCAAGTTCTAAGGTGTCTAGAATTGACCTAGTCCTAGGTTCGACGTTCAAACAACTCTCTATTCTAACATTATCTTGTTCTAATCTATCACTGATTTTAGAGGACCGCCTCTTTCGAGTAGATTTCTCTAGTCCTACTATCAAACTTGGTTTTTGTGAGCGAGTCCTACCTTGCATTCCATAAGAATCGATCGACCCTCACTTGACCACACATAATCCTAGCAATTCCCCTCTTAATATTTTCACTTGTCTTGGTGTGGTTATAATTTTTTTAGGAGGTGAGGAAAAGAACCTGCAAGCCCACTTAGGTGAAAGAATCCCAATAGGGGATAGGCATGTTCATGTTAATTTTTTGGTTAAGTCGGAGCATCACCTCCGCACCTTTCCGCAAATTAACACTCACCACAATACCGATTGTGAGGGGGTGACCTTCCGAGTAGATTATGTTAAAAGTCGAGGCTTCACCCTTCAACTTCTCACACCATCCACAATTCGGGAATTACCCTCTACAACGGATAACAACAATCACGAGTACAAAAGGCATTCCTTAATTAGTTAATGAGTTCACTTTGAAGAAATAAACATACCTTGAGCAATCGCATCCCCCTGTGAGTTAGCACTCCCCTCAATCGTGACTCAATGTAACAACACCATAAACTTTGTGAAATATTAATTTAATCTAGAGCATGAAATGACAACTCCCAAAACTTTGAGACTCACCCCGAGGTGAGTGTCAAAGTTCAATGTCCTAAGGTGAATTTACCCTCTAATGTTTTAATGAGCTACTCGGTTATAGGTTCCTTTTAAGTTCTTAGCAAATCCCCAAAAAGGTTGAGGACGTACCTTCGCCGCGCTCCTTCCTCAAAAATGAATTTGCGTAATTGACAATGCAATTCATTCCAAGGAATAGTTGAAATACAATGAATTCAAATGTAACCCAAAGAGAGAATACTTACCGAGTTTCGGGTGCTCCTTCCCTTCTCTCAAGTTTGTGTCTCCAATTTTTCCTAGTTGCCTCCAAGTCTCCTAGTCGCCTCCAAGTCTTGTAACTACCTTCCGCTTCGCTCCCGGCGGACGCACCAATTATGTGAGGCCAAACCCCCCACCCTTAAGCGTCCGTAGTCCGAGTAGTGGGTTTGGGCTCACATTCCTCCGCGGTATTGGATTTGGACTTGGATGAGTCCATAGTGCAAGGTTCACCCTTCAAGTGGTCTTGGATTTAACTAGCTCCTTCATAAACCCAACTCCTTCATGAACCCAACTCCTTAGCTTCTAACTAAATAAACCCAGCTCCTTCGTAAACCCAGCTTCTTAGCTTCTAACTAAACAAACCCAGCTCCTTCATAAACCCAGCTCCTTCATGAACCCAGCTCCTTAGCTTCTAACTAAACAAACCCAGGTCCTTCATAAACCCAGCTCTTTACTTTCTAACTAAACAAACCCAGCTCCTTCATAAACCCAGCTCCTTCATGAACCCACAACTTTGTAGTTGTAATCCCCAACTACCTCACTAATTATTCAAGCCCTTAACTAATCTTCCTACCTAATTTTCCTAATTCTACTAACAACCCCTTTCTAATCACACAATTCTTCTCTAATCCTAAAATCCTAAAATCCTAGAGAGGAGAGGGGGAGAGAGAATTTCCTAACTTCACTAAGACTAACTAATCCACACAAGTATATTTTTGCACTCATCACAACCTCAAGTGCTCAACTCTTAAACATGGAACTTGCAACCACGTGTATTCAAAACATGAACTTTAAGTACCACAAATTGGAATCATGAATTAACTTTAAAATCCTTCACGTCAACACTAATTCTACCAAGAGGTTAAGCCCTCTTCAAGGCTAACAAGCCTTGGCTCTCAAACTAAAAACTAAGCACACACATGTGCTCCAATATGGCTTCCCACACCCACACTTATAACTCGTGGGGTGCCTTGGAGCACAAAGGAAAGAGAGGATGAGTGAGGGAAGAATGAGGGATTATATAGTAAGCTTGAGGGGGTGAGCACCCTCAAGGCTCACGATAAGCCCTTGAGATTTCCTCCTACTTAGTAGGCGCCAATCCTATCTTCTAAGCCTTCCTCCCTCAAATGATCAACAAGGATCCTAATTCGAACATTTAACTAGCCTTGGCTTTCTACCTACCACACTTTACCAAACTTGGGATGCTTCAACCCAAACTTAGCCTCCTTCGCTTTCCGCCGCCATAACTTTCTCCCCTTACTTTCCCAAATCGTTGCTCACCACTTAATTCAAACCACGATGCTTAACTCGTGATTTGATTGGTGCTTTGAGAATTTGCTTATCCTCCACCTTGCATTCTTCCTTGGACCTTCCCCATTAAGTGGCCATGATGAGGTGGTCCACTTGTGCGCTCCATGTGATCCTCCATTCATCCCAATTCGAATGCACTTGCCTCTTGAGTCACTTTGGTTGTCTCCATCCATTTGTACTAGCCTACTCACTAACTACTCAATCCAAGTTCTCCTTACCTATCCTCATTCACTCAAATCCTTCCGAAGGTAAAAACACAATAACAACTCACATCCTAGCCTCTTACAACATGGTACTTCTAAGACTAACATTTCACTCTTTTTATATTTTTGTGAAGTAACATGCTACTTCAAAGTGCATCAACTAACGTTTCAAGGGTCTAAGACTAAATGTGGGCACCCTTTTGGGCTCACACCGATTGTATTTCTTCTCTTTGGCATATTGCAAGATTGCCACCCAACTCTGCCAAAAGATGTTGGGCAATGCAAGCCAATACAGGAACTTTGTGCAATGCCAAAGTTGGAACTGGCAAACATGGCACACCAGCTCCCACGTACAAAGGATTGAAGAAGGAGTACCGCTCCACCAACAATGTGGAGTACGAGTTTTGGTTTTGCCCTGATGACATCAAACGTTGTGTAAGTGGCAACAAGAAGAAGTATGTGCTAGACTGGCCTGTTGTACCTAGCATATGGCTTGTGAAGATAGGTACCAATCTCTCAAAGCAGGAGGTATTGGCACTCGAAGACGCTGGGTTCCAATTGCAGCAGAGAGAGGCTCTCTCTCCTCGCCGTAGGCTTTCAACAATTGCAATGCTCCCAATCCCTCAGACAAATTTCCATGTGCCACTAAACCCAGATGCCCACCCAACTTCCAGGTTTGGAAGGTCAGTGCGCCGCAATCTAGCAACACCGACGGTAGATCATAAAAACAAATGGGAGAGCGCCGGGCTCATGGATGGTTATTATGTGGTTGGAATAACTGCCATTCCATATCCAGGATTTGGAGTGCTAATCAACATCGTCTCCAAGGAGGACATCACATATCGTGTCACAATTGGCGACATGCCGCATTGCACATGCCCTGACTTCATTAAAATGTCATCTTAATCTTTGGGAAAGAAAGGGAAATGGGTGTATTGCAAACATCTTTATTATGTGTTTAGATTTTTGTGCAAGGTGGATTATGATAGTGACAAGTTCATTCATGCTCCAACGTACTCCTACAACGAGGTCATGCGGCTACTTGAACTTGCAGGTGTTGTAGAATGTGAGTAATATTCCAAGTGTTGTATTCAACCGTATGTTTGAGAATTTGAGTAAGTGACATGTATTAGTGTGGATTTTTATAATAAAAACCAACAATGGATTGATGGTTTTGAAAGTATCCATGGTAATAGGCTCCCTTCATTCTTCTTCAATCAGAATGTGAGTACATTATATATCCTAAATTGCAAAAATACAAGTACTAAGTTTGGAAAATATATCCTAAAACCGTGACCAATTACTAAATTTGGCATCATTGCTCATGTGTTACCGCTCATTGCTCGTGTGTTACCGCTCATTGCTCGTGTGTTACCGCTCATTGCTCATGTGTTACCACTCACTGCTCATTGCTCATGGCTCATTGCTCATGGCTCATTGCTCATGTGTTAGCTTCCCTCAATGTGTCTAAGCAAGGAACTGAAGCAGCAAGGATAGCTCAGATGGTAAGCTATGGCCTATGGTCAAAGCGAAAAGCTACTGGTTGATGCAAAGAGCTTGGATTCACTCTCAATCGTCGCTTCAAACGAAGCTTAGAAGACCAACCATTGAGTACACTTGACTATAGACATTTTTTTTTTTTTTTTTTGTTGAGACAGAAGGCTGACAGGCCAATGCCAAAGCACAGGAGGCAGTTGACCACCTGGCAAGTTTTCCGTCAGGTAGAGAGGAGATTTCCAGCCGGGATTCGAACCGCCAACCTCTTCCTTGAGATTTGGGTATCCCTCCACCATCATCCGGTAGTTTAGGGTCATCTCGGACCATTGACTATAGACACTTGAAGACCATACGGTTCATCTTGACCATTGACCTCTCAAGAGCCGAGGTGACTATTGGGTTGCTGCCCCTTCCGAATGAAGTTGTTGTGTTCCTAAGCGGTCGAGAGCCAGGTAAGTTGCTCTAACTTTTTACATTTTGTTCTACTAAATTTTAGCAAGATTGATTAACTTTGTAAGTGTGTCAAAATCCATAATAGAAGAACTGGATTTATCCTAGTGAAATGGATATCTTAAGTTGACAAACAAACTATTGTTAGTTTTAATAAACCAAATGAACGCTTGAAGGGTAGTTGAGTCAAACTAAGAGGACATATTAACGAACCATGGCAAATCATATGGACTAATTTGTTATGGCCTATGGTCCGGAAACTTACACGATGTTGTTCTTTAGTTAGTCCAGGTAAGGACAATGGTCCCACTGCCTCATTAAAATTAAGATAAATTAATGAACGCCGTAACCCATAGGGTTGACACTACAATATTTCATGATCCACTAAATTATCGATTAATGAAGGAGAGACTATTGTCCCTGTGTGGTTTTGTTAATCGGAACCCAATCCAGAATCCTATCTACAAGGAGGCACAACTCCAAAGTGGATATGATGAAGTGCCAACTTTACTTAAGGTAATGAGGCCTTAAAGCATTTTTTCTATTTTTGGAAGGTTAAATAGCTTGGTATTTTTAATTTTTTTTATATATTAGCAAATCTATACATAATCTACAAAGAAATTAAAAATAATAAATCCATATTCAACCCACGGAAATTTGCAAAGTCGTCTCAAGGAAAGACCCTTTTACTCTCCACTAAGGGAGGTCTATTGATGTTGGAGTGCTACGTGAGAATCACCACAAAATCAACCTTATTGCGGGCAAGGATCTTCTATTAAATGAAGTTGTTGTTCCCCTTTTGTGGATCACTTTTACACCACTTCGTTGAGCTAACAAATTCCTAATTAGCCATTATGATTGGCCAAAGTTGGTGCTCTTCTAAAAGTGTTCTTGCATCCTTCTTAAACCGCTATTATGAATGGTCAAAGTGGTGCTAGTTTATACTTAATGCCACATATGATGAATTGCTTTTAACAATGACTTATTCAATGTCATTATTGCACTCACTTGTTGACGACTTCAAGATTAAAATTTAGGTGTCACCAAAAGGAAGGTGTTACTTTAAGGCCTCACATAACATTATGCAGTTGAGTCTGTACGTTGGGTAGGGCTCCCGGGGAAGTCACTATCGAAAATTTAGATAACTATGAGAGAACAAATATAGGGTGACATTTATTCATGGTTGATAAAAATTATATATTTTTTGATATACCATAGCCTTGAAGAAATGTGAGGTAGCACATTATATACAATATAGGGTCACTTGTAATACCCAAAATTATGTTTATAGTATTTCTAAAATGGCATTATAGTAATTGATAGGGATTTTTATTTATTTTTAGGTTGAGTTTAGGGTAAGGAAAAATTAAGAACTAGATGAAAAATGATCACAAATCCATCTACAAAATGGGTGAACTCATTGGATGAGGGTTATTAAGTGTACTTTTGAGGAACATTTCATTGATGTTTGTATAATTCTCTAGTTGTTCCTCCCACGCAAGACAAGAATTCTATGATCGTGCATTGACCCTACGCGTTTAAAGAGCTCCGTGGGGCCATATTTGGTGAATCTATGGTGGATTGATGGATTTGTTTTAGGCGAGAGGCTGTGGCATCTTTTGTGATGACCGTTTCTCAATTTTCATGTAAGACTCATAAGTAGGCATTTCAAATTGTCTTCACACTTTGCATGATAACATGTGCAATGTTAGTGCAGCTATGTTAGTGAACACATTATGGACTCTTTAGTGATGTTGGTTTGTTTTGGAATTTGTGGACTTCTTTCAATGTTTGGATGAAACAATTAAGTACGCCATTATCAATGGGCTTAGACATGTAACCAATTATGTAAATAACATGCTTCTTGTATACACAGCTTAATTTTTCTTGCGTGATGAATTCCATTTCTAATGCTATAGTACAATGCTATTGTTCATGAAGGAAAATTCAAATAAATATAAATAATGAAGGGTCTGAAATATTATGGAGATTTTAATTCATAATTACACATAGGGTGGTAAGAAATTGAAGAAAGCAGAATTATTAAAAAATATAGGGTCCACTAAAATGCAGTAAATGGGCTACATAGCCCCCCCAAAAATATGTGTTATACGCTCATGTGTCCCCAAAGAATACACTAAGTGACTTCCCCCAGGTATGGCTGGGAATAAGCCAGATTGTATTTGGAATTAGACTTTGTTAATTCTCACATCAAAGCATTGCAATAGCATATTCAAGCTGTGAGCCCAAATTTGTGCTCACAATTCTTGTAACAGTTTAAAACCATTGAAAACACAAAAATTAGTGATGATTGATTTAGTTGAATGCTTTGTTAAGGGTGGATTTCAGGGTTAGATGTAAGTATTGTTAAAGGGGTCGAATTGATTGTTGCAACAAGAAAGTAGAAATTAGATTAAGCATTGTTTTTGGATTAAGTGATGCCGGTTTGCAAGGGTTAGGGAGAGGTTAGTGTTCGTTTTAGGCCTTGAATTTGGCGGTTTTAGGGAGGGGGGAAATCCCTCCAAGTTAGGATCAGGTGTGGGTGTGGGGAGATTTTTGGGTCAGCAGCTCCGAGGATGCAAAGGGGGGCAGCGAAAAAAAAAAGCGCTGGAACACACAGGAGAGGGCTTCGAAATGAGCTCAGAATTGCTGGTTCGGCTAGGAGAGGTCCGAATCAAAATTTAGAGTAGGATTCGGCCAAGGGAGAGGCTGAATTTGAGTTCAGAGTAGGATTCGGCCAAGGAGAGGCCGCATTTGAGTTCAGTGTGCAGATTCGGCAAAGGAGAGGCCGCATTTGAGTTCAGGGTGAGATTCGGCCAAGGAGAGGCTGAATCAAAATTCAGAGTGGGATTTGGCCAGGGGAGAGGCCGCATTTGAGTTCAGGGTGAGATTCGGCCAAGGAGAGGCTGAATCAAAATTTAGAGTGGGATTTGGCCAAGGGAGAGGCCGCATTTGAGTTCAAGGTGAGATTCGGCCAAGGAGAGGCTGAATCAAAATTCAGAGTGGGATTTGGCCAAGGGAGAGGCCGCATTTGAGTTCAGGGTGCAGATTCGGCAAGGAGAGGGCTCCGAAATGAGCTCGGGGTTGCTGGTTCGGCCAAGGGCAGCCTCGAAAGGGGACTCAGAGTGCTGGACTATGAGCAGTAGAGGCTAGGCGAACTCTAAAGTATATTAGGGGACATGATTTGAACTAGAGGCATTAGGGATTGGGATTTGTAAGGGCACAACCAAGTAGGGTTTAGTGAATCTCTCAAAATGTGGGGAAGTGCCTTAGGGTGCTACGGGTTAGGTTAATTAATTGCATAATACATAGAGTATATAGGAGATTAGCGGAGGAAGAGTATGTTAGTGTGTGGTGTGTAATGATCATCACAGGTGCATAAGTGTTTTTCAATGCTAATACCCTGTGGTTGAATAAAAAGAGTGTGTTTTGTATTTAAATTCATTGGAGCATGAGTATGGAGTTTCCGAGGCTAAGAATCAACAAAGACATGTGAGCCATAGACTTCCACTCGGACTACAGACGCAAAAGGGTGGGGGTTTATGGCTGACACAAGCTGAAAAACTTGGATGAAGCAATGTTTTGATATTATTAGAATGAAATGGTTGATAGCAATTGAATAATGCCATGCAATATTTTATATTGTGTGAGTGATTTTTTAAAATTTAAATTTTTTTTTGAGATCATCTAAATTCTAAAAGGTTCTTGTACATTCCAAGCCTAACAAGCTCACATTTACATCAATGACAAAAACCCTGACACCAAGTCGGGCAATAGTGAGTGTTTTTTGGTTGAATCAATAAAGAAATCAATGTTTTTGTATGGTGTATGTCTGTGTGATAAGTTGGAAACTTGACCCAAAAAAATATAGACCACATCTATTTAGAATCTCTATTATATTAGGTGTATGTGTGTGAATGGGGTGTGAATGTAGGAAAATGTCTCCAATGACAACTTTTCTAGAGAAACATTGTTTGAGGATTGAAAGTTCTTGTTGATAGTTATTCCATTGAGAAAAATGTATTCCGGTTTAAAGGTTGGCTATGAATCCAAAGGACATAATAAAATCAAGATAACAACATTAAATCCACTTTTCAAAATCATAGTGGTGTATACCTTAGGAGAGAGGAAATTATCATATTATACAAGCATACCTCACATCCATCCAAACACAAAAACATGACCCCTTATAGGTTTGTTGTTAATTCATCTCAAATGACCTCGGGTAGAGTAATTCAGGTTCTTTAAAGTTGATTATGGTTTCAAATCGATTACAAAAAAAACCTCCAGAATGCGTACTATTTTGGTGCTTTTATGTTGGATGAATGAGAAGTATGCTCGTACTTAAACGATAAACACTCTCTCTCCGATACCTTGACCCCTGCCCTTCAAAAATTGTCGCTTTTCAAAAAGGACCTCCAACTGGTGCTAAGGGGGTTACAGTGATGATGTGGAGACCGATTTTTGGTCTTCAAAAACATCAAAAGATGGCCTCTACCAAAGGGTAAAACTACAGAGCTCTTCATGTGGCATATACAATCAACCCTTTTCACACTGGTGGGCGGGTGCAGAGGGGAGTACATAAGGTGAGCAAAGCCTGCATTCGAGTAGCCACTTCAGATTGACACCTCCTTCCTTTCTTTCAGTCTCGTGCTCCTTTGAAAAACGGGTGAGAAACTCCAGAAGCCTCTTGATCTAGAGTGGCAGAGATCAGAGTCACCTAGTTCTGTGATTCTGCTCTCTTCCTTGTCAGATTCACTTGAAGCTATGGCCTGTCATGTGAAGTTCACAAGGAGGTGATCTAGAATTGCAGAACATGGCGACTCTCTCTGTGCTATGAGTTCTTGTACCTTCTGCTCTGCTTGCACTTATTACAGTCTGATCTGTAATTGACTGGAATTGCTGACATGCAGGGGAGTGGTACTGAATTAATTGTACAGAGTCCAGCAGACAGATCTAGACTTAATCAAGCTTGTCAAATTTTATGTTTTGTGAGCTCTGGAGGAGGCGATAATGCGTTTTGACTGCGTTAATGTCAACTTATTGAGCACGACAATGTCACAAACATGACACTTTCTCTCAGTGGAAACTTAGAATGTCACGAAGTTGACAAACGAAGATAACATTAAATCCACTGGATTCCAGTAGTATCGCTCTTGTCCGGCCGCGAGTGTGTGGATTTGCAACTGCTGACAATTGTGTAATTGACTGGCGTGTGCAAAAACTTGTGAAGAAGATCAGATTGCAGTAGTAAGGTAGGCATGAACAAAACTTAACACACTGTATGTACCATTGTCATTCATTCCAAAGCCCCCAACGTAAGATTGTGACACATAGTTTTGGTTGGAGGTTTGTTAGTGGTTTTGGGTACACGTACCTTCAGCTTTGTCATTACAAGATGCAGACAAGGAAAAGCTGTCTGGCACTAATTACAGCCTACTAACACATGGTAATTGTCATGCATGAAGTACTCTTGATGTAATCTCTGAATCCATGTTTCTGCAATTTCACAGATTTGCAATTTTTTTGTGCGTAATCTGATTTTGTGTATGCAAACTTGGAGGTATTCCAATTTGTGGTCTCTATGACTAGGTATTTGTTGTACTGAGACCAGACACTAGTACAGAATGTGGGATTTCTAGGTCCGGCTTTGTTAAACGAAACATTTTCACTGTGTCGTTCGCGAACAAATTCAACGTTATCAACCCAACATCAACCATATGCATGTTGGAATTAATGGTACTTGAACGCCACTGTGGATATGTTTCATTTGATAGTTGTGTGCTCAGAAATTCTGCAATCTGTAGTAGTGAGAGCCTCACATATAATTACAATGCAAGGCGAGGGAGCGCCGAAGTCCATACATGCAAACTGCTGTTCCCAATAACGCGATCTGTATACATCCTTCCGAGGTAAGAAAGGAAGGTAAGAGAACCAAGGTCGATGTTCAAGTGGATATTAGGCCTGCTCTAAGAGAGTGGGAATCTCCCAGGTATGTGAGAGCGGTTCAGAAAATGGCTATACTTAGCTCTTTAGGAGCAGAGTCTAGAAGTGACTGTCATCAATTTTGAAAATTGTAATATGAATTCTTTGAAAGAATTTGTGCAAATCAGAATCAGTCTGAAGATCGTCCAATCTAATGGTGACGGTTTTTGCTATTGTGACTGACAAGAAACTAATATACAATTTGGTTGCGGTTGGTTTGATTCAAGGGAAGCGGGAGTTGGAAAGTCTGATTGATCTCCTGCAAAGAAATTAGCTGGCCTCAATGATCTTGTCGATAACTTTTCGGAATTATTTCAAATCAGTGTGACACGAGTAAAGCATACACTTCATCTAGGAGCAAGCTTTTGTGTGTCGGCCAGATTCTTCTAATATAGACTTAGATCTGACTCACATACAAAAGCCTCGCTTCTAGGTGAAATTTATGCTTCACCTGTATCCCACTGATTGCATTTGGAGAGCCCACCTTGACCTCAAGCAAGGATACATCATGACATCCAAGACATATTTTTCAGCTTTGACAAGGAGAGCAGACCCATGTTGGACATGATTGCAGCCCTTGGTGTAACTGAGGTAAACATTCAACCTTCGACTTGACATCTTGCATATCGATGCCATGGCAGGTGAAGCACAAGAGAATTAAAATCCTGTTTTAGAAAACTCAAAGAGGTTGACGAAACATTTCACAGGAGACGTTGAATTTGGTGTCCAATTTTGTGATGTGATCTTAGGGCTATTGCATACACAAATTTGATACTCATACCCGCTCTCTAATTGTAAGACTTGCCATTAAACATGAAAGTTACTAAGTTGCATACACTTTCTGAATGTGAATGTGTACTGCTTCTACTTTCACTAATCTTACATTTCAATCATATTTGTTTTGGTAGGACATGTCCTTTACAAGCTGGATTCTTTAATCAATATCACTGCAGATGTACTGACCTCAACCAAACTCGTGCAGATTAGGTATATGAAGTACTTGTGGATCCACTTGTGCCTTGCAAATTTCTTGAAGCTTCCAATGGGAAATGGTTCGTTTGCAATGTCTAGTTAAACATTGCTTTGTACATAACAGACACATAGTAACAAGCTTTGTAGTTCTAGAACATTATATCCATTACATTCTATTGAATGTTTATTATGTTTTGCAGTGTTTGGACCAATCATTTCTTCGATAAAATTGCAGAATGTGTTATGATTTGGAGTTGTAAGAGTTAGAGCAGAAGAAAAGGAGTTGGAAGAAACGGAAGTAGATGTAAAATAATTGGAGTTTCAATATCAGCTCCCCTTTACCACAGCATGCACAGGGCTTGCCGTGAGATTCTTTAAAATATGGGCATAGGTGAATTATTGAGTAAAATCAAGACATTTTGCTTATTTACAGTTCAGAAGTTTTTGAAGCACATAGATCATGCAGAGCCGGTAACAACTTGTGCTTATGTGTCCCTCAGATGCTCATAAAATGGTCATTGATTGATATTAAAATGTACAATTCTTCTTGAGGCATGAGGGACGTTGCATGTTGAAATTTAGTCTAAAGACATCCTATGTGAAATTCATTCTAAAGACATCCTATGTGAAATTCATGTTGAAATGGTTTGAGTGACCTTATGTGGAAGACCCTTGTGATAGGTCCCCATGAGGACATCAAGAGTATTGTGCTGATGTGAAGGCTAAGCTTATCCCGAGGTTTATCCTTGACATGATGGGGATGTAACTTGTTGCATATACATGACACCTAGTTCAGTCTACAATATCAGAGAAAACTTCTTGTGTTTTAGAATGAAATCTGACATTTGTTATAACTATATAGATGGAGACATATAGATGAGGAGGTAATTTGATTATGAGGCAGGGATTGAGAACATTGCATAAATTCTCAAGGTAGCATACTTGCTTCAATTGAAAATCCTGCTCATGCTATGGATTTGCCTTTGTGTCTTGAATATTGCATCCTAAAATATTACAGCATGGAACCTTTGTGTTTCTTTCAATCAAACAAGATAATTTCATTGCATCTCAAGAAATTTTTGAAGACAAGAGCCATGCCCACAAATACTGAAAATGCACACGTGAAGCAACTATCGCAATGATCAAAATCACAACAGTGTCCGTGCAAGAATGGAGTCCCCTCAACCAAACCCTTTGACAACAAATGATGAAGAGAATGTAACCAAATTAAGGAGGATGCCTACTTACAGAAGGCCGGAATTATGGTTTCCTTCAAATTTGCACTCAAAGCACTTTTCTGTGCTTCCAAAACCACGACATCAGTTATAATAGTTAGTGACACTATAAGAACCTTGAAAATCAGTTATACAAAATACAACCTAAACCATATCAAATAATTTAATCAAAGAACAGGCAAGCACCAAACCTCCCATGAGCATCATGTATTGTTGTATACAACCCATATTGGTACTACTATTTTGAAAAGTAGTAGGTTTGGCTACATGCTTAGCTCAAAAGCAGTGAAGGTGGTGAGCATAAGATTTTTTGTCAAGTTTAGGGTGGTTACATTTACATTAATCAAAGGGATTATTTGGTGAATGCACAAAACCTACGTGGCAATTTGAGTGGCGACTTCCAATTGTACATGGAAAAATCCAAGGCTACATGTATGCTTTGATAAGGTGAACAATGGCCCCATGTATAAAATAATAAGTAGCCCCAAATTTATATTCTCATTCTACAAGTGGCCACACACACCACAAACTAAGGAAAGTTGGCTACGTACTGGAATTGGCTACGAAAACAACAAAAATTGCACTAGCCCCTTAAACCTCTAGAGACTTCCAAGTTCAATTAGTTTGCAAATGTATGGGAGGATCAACATGCACATATCATACGTTTCAAGCACTTAGCAACATCTTAGGCCAACAAGTGTTGCACCAACCCTCTTAAATATCAATGCACACCCAATTGCACCAGTTTGTATACACAAGACGATCATCATTGAAACATCCTACACCTAAAGTACCTAATGCATTTCTACACCCAAAAAGATTGGAGCAAGCCACTTAAACAAGAGAATACACCCTTTATGAATATCATCGCTTAAAAAGACACACTTACAACCACACATACAAGTACAAATAGGTAGAGAGGGAGGTTGGCACCTTCAAGCACCACCTGTGCATTCCACTCCAAAACTTGAAATTTTTGTCCCCAAAATTCTAAAACATCACTACAATCAAAAGGTGGCTCCATTATGCCACTACATGAATAAAGATCTGACATTTAAGTATATTTGGACAAACCACTTGTCCAAGAATGATAGGGGATGTGCACTTGTGGGGACAAAAACATCAAACAACAACAACAACTTTAAGTTAGAAATAGGTTGGGCAGTAAGCATCTCGAGGCAATGTTGCAAATTGCCTTGGAAGGCCCAAATGAGGGGGTAGATGACATTATCAGTGACAATGTCCTACTTTGGAATAATGACAATAAGTACCATTTTTTGTATGCTAATCCCTCTTCTTATTTGAATTCTCCTAATACACCGAGTGTGAGTGATGTGTCTTGTTCGTTTGGGGCAGTTGATACTAATAGCAATGGTATGCAAATTTCGTGACTTTCAATACTAACCAACCTTCAGAAAATACTTGGACCCTTTGTGGATCTTGTATTTTTTGAAGGCTACATCCTTGGCCCTAAGATGGTAGGGGCTTTGTGAGGTTCAAGTCTTGCTAAGGATACTATTTAGACCAAAAAAATAGAGAGTGAATGCCAACACTCTTTAACCCTAAACACTTGACATAAAAAGAAGGAATGAATGACAATGAAACTTAAAGGAAAAAAAAAGGGAGGGAATAAACATCCACCACCAAAATACAAAACTGGCCCCATTGTAGACATTTAGGAAATTGGATAAATGAAAAAAGAAATGTCGGCTAATTGCCTAAATACATTAGAAAATGGGGGATATCAACCGATAAAATTTGCACTCTCTAGGCCCACTTCCGGGTAAAAATTGAAAAATCCAAGCCACCTCCTAGAAGCTAGGAAATTATCCATTCTCTCTACAGAACTCCCCTGACTCTGGTTAGGAAGGTGTGGAGAAGGACGTCATTCCAAGTGGTTGTTTCCATGCCAAATGATTATTTGGTTTGGGTCCGTTCTCTCTACAGAACTCCCCTGACTCTGGTTAGGAAGGTGTGGAGAAGGACGTCATTCCAAGTGGTTGTTTCCATGCCAAATGATTATTTGGTTTGGGTGCATTGCAGTCTCGATTTAGTCTGAACAATGTGTGCATTTGTCAAACTCTAGGATACCATTTCTGGCTCTGACTGTGTTTGAAAAATTGTAGTAAATTCAATTTTGATCCAAAAAAAATGTAACCACTCTGAAAATTCATGATTCCTTCGTCTTCAACAACAAAAATTCAGTGCACCACCAATCTCACTTTCCCCTGGTCCAGGTTGTGTTATTTTCACGGTGTATGGAATATCAACCTTAGTAGCCGGGAAGGAAAGGGCTGGTTGTATAGAACGTCCTCCTTGTCCTTGATGAGCTCCTAGCGGTGCAAGAGGGTGCCCAAGGTCCCTGGACGTCACTCAAAACCATATTTCTACGTCTCTTTCCACGCCGCCTCTTTCCAACCTCCCCCCTATCTCACTATAGGATGTGATAAAATCGAGCACCAATAGAGAACCTATAGGTAAGTCATCTTTCAAAACAAATGATCTGAAATTCTCAATGGAATCTGATGCCTGCGCTTGAAGACTGTCTTGTCTATACAGAAATTCACTGAGATGCAAATTGTTGGGTTTACTGTGTATATACATTTTTGGTACAAATGGCGTTGCAAAAAATCCAGGAGACGCTTTCATCTTCGTCGCATATAAGGTGTCTCAACCTTGATCACCTATGAAAGAGCATTTTTAGACAAATCCGAAGCTCTCTACGCAAAATTGAAGAGAGCCGAAGATAGGTTAAGATTTGTGTTAACTTAGTCGGCAGGAGGTGGATTCACTTGAAAACAGCCAGACATGAGGTCAACTGCCACCTACTTGCACGTTACACGACGGAAGCTACTTCCAGAATTTACTCAAAGTATGAGTGTAGAAACCTTCAGAGAAGAGAGTGGTAGCTCGCACGATCAGAGCTAGCAAACTTCATATTCGCTCCAAAGAAGCACAATATCCTGATACTTGCTTAGTTCGACAACTTCCATTTACAAATGACTGTCATCAAATTGCGTTCTGTGGGAGACTGTGCAAAATTCAAATATGGATGTGCTAAGGTTCTACGAAGGTGAGGGATGTCTGTCACTTCTCCACACAATGGAAGGTGGCAACTCAGACTACGTCTGAGCTTCGGAGTCCGGACTCTACAGATCATCTACTAAGCCATCGTATTATATAGTGCAGCCAGCTTTAGGGCGGCCGCAGCTTCCGCACCAAAGTACAAGTGCATGAGGCTGCCTGCTCACATTTCGATTTTTTACTTTCTTTATAGTTACACCTATAGATGTATGGCATCATGGATCACATTGGGCTCATCAACTAATCCTTCTTATCTAAGAGTTTCTTTCTGCATTTTCAAGATCTTGTTTAGAAAGCGAGCTCTGAAAGCTTGATTTGTAAATCATTCCTGAAGACAAACTGTTCAAAGAACAACGAAGATGACATTATATTGTGGAACCTTCAATATAAGGTAATGAGCTCCATGCAAGCAATTTCAAAGATTAATAAGAATCTTCATATATAAGAGATGACACAATTTGCTTGAAATTAAGTATGTTACGCAAGTGTTTATCATGTCTTAAACATAGCCGAAGAGCGAATTAGGAAACCTTTCCATATATGCTCATGAATTAATATTTTTATTTATTAACAAACACATTGAAGTATGACATGGGGGTGATTCACATTATATCATGATAGAAAATATATGAAAATTTGAACTCTAAATGATATGTGTGGGTGACTTTGAGATATAAACCCCTATATATGAAAAACTTATTATAGAGACAACATAGGCATACGTTCTAATGGTACCTCAGTTAATAAACTCACATATTCATGGGGGCAAGCACATAAAAGTGGACAATCTTTGATCCTTGTACACATTCGTTGTAAGTCAATTTACCACTTGTTGATATCATGGGAACGTGGGAGGGAACATGGGAGAACAAAATGGGAACCATATGGAACATGCACCTTTATTCCACTCAATGTCACGTAAAGTACCCATAGGTTTATTATAATCATACTTGATATCCTTTGTAGACCCCATGGTTCCAAAATTGAAAGGATCCCAAGTTTATTAATGGTCGTGTAAAGCTTTACAATCAATGGATGATCGGAGTTTGCTCAATATGGATTCCCAAGTTAGATGTTTTCCCTTGATTTCTTTGATTGCCTTTGATTTCCGCCTTGGCTTCCAATGATGATAAAAAGTTGGATGTTTTCCCATGATTTTTTCGTTAATTTCTCTTGCATTTCTAGTGCTTCTTGCATTAGAACTAGTGGATCAAGCACTTTGTTCCAAAAAACATCAAATTTCAACTATGTAATGTTTTTAAATAAAATTGTAATATATTTGAATTTAATTTATCATCACCTCCGTGTATATGATACTATAATAATTCCAAAAAAATGAACAAAATTTATTTAATTCACTCTTCAAATAGTACTCATAAGTAAAGTTGCCAAATTAGTGTTTCATGCAAGTGTTTCTTACACTAAAATGAATGGTTTTGTTGATTTTTCCCAACAAATATGTAGATATAAGTATGGTCCAGGTCATCATACAAAAATTCTAATTTAATATGTTGTTATAAGATTACTTGTATGCCACTTTCAACCACTTGTAAATCATGATAGGTTTGCATAGGTGTTGAAAAATGACATATAGATTTTCCAAACCACATGTTTACTTCATTTTTCTTTCACTCACTTGATTCCTATGTTAGTGTACTAAAAGAACAATATTTCTGTATTCATAAAAGAATCACACTTATAAGTGATAGTGGTCACTTTCTAATGGCACCTCCAAATTTATATTGACTGGAGCATTTTCTTGGTCCACTTTACCATGTTTGCACCCATTTAGTGTCACATGCATAATAGTGTCACTTACCCTATTTTGAGGCATATGTTAGGTTACATTGCTTATTAACAACTTCACCATAATTGTCCCCTCATAACACTTGGCATTCAAGTGCACTTACTAATTTCTTCGCATGAGCATGTTCAATAGTATTATGAGGTGCATGCCTATGTTTTACAATGCTCTACTAGTTGCCTAAAATGTACACAAATAACACTTGCCGTTAGTATGCTCAAGAATATCCTCCTCTTGCAGACAAAAATTTAAACACGTGACATTGCCATTAGTACGCTAAAAAATATCTTCCCCTTGCATACTAAAACGCAAGACTACCATTGAATGTATCCCAATGTGCTAATGTAGATATTTTTTCACTTAAAATAGTTACATATGTTGAGAAATGGAATCCTCTTGGCAATTAGTGGGCATGACACTTTGAGACCTCTAGGTATCTACTTTAGGCCTTTGCAAATAGTGTACGTGACACTAAACACCAGGAACGGTGTAGAGGTGAGAAGGAGCCTCAAACATTCCTATCAAAGGGGCCCATTCATAGCCTGATTTATAAGCAATGGGTCTGCTTTAGAGGTCGAGCTCAACCGCCCAAGCAAAAGGAGAGAGTGACCGTCCCTTCCACCCATCCTTCCATTTGTACCTTCAAGATGAGCACATGGACGTTGTGCCTTTGTCTCAGTAACCCATTATTAAGTTATGGCCCTCTTCCAAAGCAACTTGGCTGGAGAGAGAACTTATTGAGTCCTCTAATGCCATGTCTCTAGTGTCATTAAGGTGGGTGAATGCCACATCACGCTTCCCATCTTGCCAACTCTCACCCTCCACAGAAAAACTAAACTGGTTAAAAATAGAAGTTGGGGTGCCTTTGCTAGAAATCGAGTTTTATTGTTTATTGCATTCTTGAAGCCCTTTTGGACGCATGACTATGTTTAGCCACTTTACATTTTCCTTTGCTAGAAATCGAGTTTTGTTGTTTTACTGCATTCTTGACGCCCTTTTGGACGTGTGTCTATTTTTAGCCAGTTTATTTTTCCATGGAGGGTGAGAACTAAGGCATAGCTTTACCAATGTGCTCTAGCACTGTAGCTTTAATAAACTGCAAAGAGATTCCGGAGGAGCCACAAACATTAGCATCACAGTAGGGCCCATTGAGTCCCACTTTACATACTTTACTCCAAGCATTCAGTCCTGATTGCTAAATTTCTGGAGCGAACGCAAAAGGAGAGAGTGAACAATTCATGAGCTTTGTGCTTGTGGCCTTTTCTCAATCATTCATATCGTCGCATTTAGCACCGAGCATCTCTATCATGATTTATGTGTTGCTCATTGGCAATTGAAAATAGATTCTAACGCACCAAAGTGAGCTTATTTGAATTCCATATGCAAAAGTTACATGGGGTTCAAATTTTTGATGATAGATGAACCACAATCACAACAAGAGCCTCATGCTACTTCTTAGAAGTTACAAGATGTTTTGGAAAAGTGATACGACTTTTAATATCTAAATATTCTTCAACCATTTGAGAAGAAGGATTGCTACACTAGTCATACAGTTGAAATCTTGATTTAACATCAAGTTAACATGCTATGGATTCATGTGTAAGATTTTGCTTGTAGATATTCATAAACAATTCGTATCAAGGTAATATATATCGAACTTGTGTCGTCAGACCCAAAACTAACATATGTACAACAGGTTTTGAAGGAATGAAAATAGAGACCACCGTAGTGTGTGGAAATGCTTATGAATATAGTGTTTAATAAAGATGTTGCATAGAATTCTACATTGGACATGTAGTTGTACATACGTTGAAGTAGTTTTCTACATTGGGGCAAAAATGAGGTGTGGAATGGGCTCACCGAAAGGATAGAGAATACTAAAGTTCTATTTATAAACTTACCCATCTGGGATTTTCCCTTAAAATATCAACAATAATACATTTAAAATGCAAAATATACTCCAAGGGTGTCCAATTTGGTTGTAGGGCTCAAGATATGGTGCCGCGTAAGGTTCCATGCTCAAACTCAATTGCGTGTGGATGAAAGTATGGTGTGATCTTCAATTTAGGCTTGATTTGGAGGTCATTTTGGCAAAACAAAAGGGTCAAGGTGTTTCTCCACCTCTTTGCACCAAAAAGAGGGTAAGTTATAGGCATTTCCACACATGATGGCATTTTTTTCAATCCTTCTAAAATGTTGTACATATGCTAGTTTTGTGCCTCGTTACACAATTTCATTATATAATATCTTGATACAGATTGTTTATGAATATAAATATTCAACATCAGACGCATGGGTTTATGGCATGTCAAGATGTTAATTTGAGATTTCAATTGTACGGATGGTGTGACAACTATATTTTTGGGTGTGAACAACATTTAAGCACTTAAAGTTGTTCATCTTAAAGTCATCTTACTTTCAAAACGACCATGTAACTTTTAAGGATTAATATGAGACCCGTGTTGACTTTGGATCATCTATCAATACAAATTGGAAACCTTGCAATTTTTGCATATGCGAGTCAATTAAGCATTATAATATTACTCATGCGCAGTACTAGTCTGGTCCTTTTTCTATAAGGTATACTCTAGATGTAGGGTATGTGTGCCTATCACTGCGAAAAACCCCATGGTTGCCCAGCATGCACCTATGTCTGCGCATTCTTGTATTTTCCCACTCTCGGATTGTTGTCGGATCTTTGCACTTTTTGCCTTTTGTAGCGTTGAGTTGCGAGTGTTGTGTGGCGATGGCGATGGTGATTGTGTGATGTTTTGGTTGAGTATTCAAAGTGCTAGGGTTTCTACACCTTCTTCGCTGAAGACATTCTGGCAAAGGTTGGAGGAGTACAGGTGCCAAGGACTTTGGTTGAGTTAAATTTCATTGCTCTTCTTTGCAATTGAACCAGATGTGTTTGTAGCTACTGATACACTGTGGACAGAAAAATATTTTTGCGTGAGTGAACAGAGGAAAGGTATACTGTAGTGGATTGATGACCATTGTAGAGCTTTGAGTCATTACTTTCATTGCCCCTTGTTGAGGATACCTAAGTATACCTGGTGTTGATTTTCTCTATTACCAGGATATGTTAGTAGGTTGAGCTTCTTTTCACGTCCTCCTACATTGTGTGCTTTCGAGTGTTTCTTTGAGCTCCGAAGTAATGTATTGCTTCCTGCACTCACTTCCACAGGTTCTCGTAGGTTGCAAATATTCGGTGAATTTCATCTTCCCCTAGGCGCAAGCTGCTCCCCGAAGCAGTTGTGTATCGTATTGTAAGTCATGGACATAGTGAGAGAGCATCGGACACCGACCTTGGATTTCAAAGGCTTAGCCCGACCTTGGTGATTTTTCAGTAGTCCTGGTATTGACTTTCTCCATTACCACAAGATTTAAGGAAACACAAGCTTCTTTTCACGTCCTCCTACATTTGTGTGTTGTCGAGTGATTCTATGAACTCTGAAGAAATGTATTACTTTATGTACTCACTTTCAAATGTTCTTGTAGGCTGCGAAGAGTTGGTAATCTTCACCGTCCTCTAGGAGGTCTTGGCGCAAGCTGCTCCCGAAATTGTGTATAACATTGAAAGTCATTGTTACCGGGAGTTTTTTTCCGTGATGGTTTCTGAAGCCGAAGGTTGGAGGAGTACAGGTGCCAAGGACTTTGGTTGAGTTAAATTTCATTGCTCTTCTTTGCAATTGAACCAGATGTGTTTGTAGCTGCTGATACACTGTGGACAGAAAAATATTTTTGCGTGAGTGAACAGAGGAAAGGTATACTGTAGTGGATTGATGACCATTGTAGAGCTTTGAGCCATTACTTTCATTGCCCCTTGTTGAGGATACCTCAGTATACCTGGTGTTGATTTTCTCTATTACCAGGATATGTTAGTAGGTTGAGCTTCTTTTCACGTCCTCCTACATTGTGTGCTTTCGAGTGTTTCTTTGTGTGCTGTCGAGTGATTCTATGAACTCTGAAGAAATGTATTACTTTATGTACTCACTTTCAAATGTTCTTGTAGGCTGCGAAGAGTTGGTAATCTTCACCATCCTCTAGGAGGCCTTGGCGCAAGCTGCTCCCGAAGTTGTGTATAACATTGAAAGTCATGGACATAGCAGGAGAGCCTCATTCTAAAATCATTTTGCAGTGGGGTAGCACAAGGAGACGGAGCGGTCCATGTAAGACGTCACAAGAGCATTTGGAAACCAAGCCATCTAAACCACCACAGAAGTCATCGGTGAAACCTGCCAAACATGTGAAGAGACGGGGGTTGTGGACAGAAGAATCAATGAGAGCAGCATTGTTGGACATCCAAAGTGGAAGAATGAAACTTAGAGAGGCCTCACGGCATCACAGTATTCCTGAGTCCAGTATTCGTGCCTGGCAAATCGGAAAGGTAAAATCAAAGAGAAGTGGACCAGAGACTATTCTTACATCAGAGGAGGAGAAACAACTGGTTGAATGGTGTGAGATTAGACAAAATGTAGCTCACTGTGCCTCCTTAACTCTTCTTAAGGGTAAAGTGAAGCAAATTTGCAGCGATAGATTAACACCCTTTCGTGAAGGTGTACCTGGTAGAAGTTGGTGGCATTGGTTTCAAAAGCGGCATCCACAGTTGACGCTTCGTAGACCAGAGAATTTGGATCTTGCAAGAGCTCAAGGCTTATCAAAAGAGGCATGTGATACGTTTTACAGATTTCTGACTACTGTATATGAAGAAGGAAAATACCCTCCGTGTCGGATCTGGAATGCAGATGAGAGCGGTTTGAGTGCTGGTCAAACAAATAACAGCATCAAGGTTATTGGAATTAAAGGGTCAAAAAATGTTATGACTACCAACAGCAGTGATCGGGAGTGGATGACAATTCTCGTATGTGTGAATGCCATGGGATATAGCATTCCAAATCTCTACATTTTCAAGTCAAAGGGTAGGAAGCGAAAGGACTACATTGAGCGATGCGAACCGAATGCAAAGATGGCATTTCAAGAGAAGGGTTGGATAAATGAAGAAATATTTTGTGAATGGTTAGACCATTTCAGAGACTCTGTGCCTGGAGGCGTTTCTCTTGAGAGAAAGCACCTTCTGTTGGTTGATGGACATGCTAGCCACATAAGCTATGATGTGGTAAACAAGGCAGCAGCTTATGGGATTGACATTGGATTATTACCTTCCCATACGACACACAGGATGCAACCGTTGGATGTGTCCATTTTCAAATCTTTTAAATGCAATTTCATTAGCATAAAAGAAAGGTTCATTAATGCTAACGCAGCATGGGCAAATGGAAGCTTTGACAAGACCTACCTTGCTGAACTGGCAAGTAATGCCTTAAAAGAGGCCCTTACTGTGTCAAACATTCAAGCTGGTTTCAGAAAAACTGGCATATATCCACTAAATGTGCATGCTATGGATGATGAATGTGGACCTTCTACAGTGTTTACCTCTAAAGTTGCTGTCAACAACAATGCCATGGAAACAGAGAGGTAATATCTACTTTATTTCATTGATGGATCAATGTTGTTAAGTGCTTAGTTTATGATTTGTTGTCATTGAACTAAAAGGTTTTGGGTTGGGTGGAACAGGGAATGTGTTGGACCGATTGAAATAACATGGGCAGATGTCCATGCTTTGGATCCAGATCAGTTCCTAAATGACACAGTCATTGACTTTTACATTAGGTATTGAAATCTTTTAATCCCATGTTAATTTGGTTTCTTGTATGTCACTGATCCATGTCCTAATTATATTGTGTTGTGAACATAGGCACATTCACACTCAACAAATTTTGGACCAGGAATGGAGAGAGAAGTTGTATTTTTTCAATTGCTTTTTTTATACAAAAGCAAAGTGTTGTTTGGATTTTCAAGACCTCAAGAAGTGGACCAAGGGAATTCAAATACTCTCAAAAGACTATCTCTTTGTCCCAATCCATGACAAGTGAGAAACATTTACTCATATCCTTTTGTAAGTTTCCATTGAATGTATAATTCATATGGGATTATTTGTAGATAATTAACCTTTTTCTTTTTTGTGATTCTTGCTAGTCTCCATTGGAGTTTGGCAATCATACAACCTGGCCAAATGGGTTTTTCGGAACAGATCATTGTGCACTTGGATTCAATGAATCAAGGCCATGATAGTAATTTGATATTTGATGTTCTGAAAAGGTACGTTGCAAAAGTCATATCTCTTTAGAAATCATTGATTTATGAATAGATATAAGTTAGCTACAATAGCAATTGAAGACTATCATCTGAAATGGTAATTTAATGTTCCAATTTAGTTAACTTTACCAGGTACCTTACTGATTACAATATGGTAACTCATCAATTTATTTTTTTGTTTGTAGGTACCTTATCTGGGAATGGCATTCTATTGTTGGAGTTGGTGAGAAAGAAGACCATGCAACAATCACAAAGGAAATCTTGCACAAAAGAGTATCAGTAAGTACCTACATAAATAAACTTTCAATATTCTACTTAAGTGTTGAAATAAATACATTGGAATTATTTCATGTATTAAGCTCATTGTCTAACTCATTCAATAGGTTCCTTTGCAGGATAATGGCACTGATTGTGGGCTCTTTTTGCTCCATTATATTGAGAAGTTTTTGGAAACTGCACCTCAAAATTTGATTTACCATAACTTAGATGACCTGTTCAATGATAATTGGTTTTCACCAATTGAAGCTTCAAATTTAAGGGGGGAAATCCAAAGAACCATGATGGAGCAGTTTGAAGCAAAAAGTGAATGTAACGACAGTTTGAATCCACAGTTTGGATCAAAGAAGGAATTTGACGACAGTTTTGTAAATGGTACCCTCTTTTAAACACTCTTAAAAAGTTTACTTAACCCTTTCTTGCCCCGGGGTCCATTACATGTGATCCTTAAATTTCAAACCACCTCCGTTGTTACACAAAGTTCAAGCCTTTTAAATAAACATTTTTTCCGATCGGGCTTTTGCTTGTGTTACATAAGTTCAGCACACATTCTATGGTCCAAGAAAATCTAAAATCCATGAAAATCTCATAAAATCCAACGGTGTGAAAGTTTAGTGTCCCGTGTAGGGGCAGCTCTGAAAATACTAGTTTTTTCTATAATTGGATGACGGGTTGACTATGGATCCTCAAAAAAAGTATATAAGCATATTCCCCATGAAAAATAGAGTACTTTCCCATTTTAAAAATATTCGTTTGGATTGTTTATGGCAAAGTTATGGTTGGTCAAAGTCCATTGACCGTTTCCTAGTCATCCTCATGTGGAAAACTCCCATCCCCTTGGTCGGTGTGAAAAAAATTTCGGGTCCGCCCGTTTAGCTGCCCGGATTCTTTCGGGCGGAGCCAAAACTTTCCTACCCGCCCCGCCAATACTTCATCTTCCTACCTACGATACCTACCAAATATCATCTCATGTGCAATTATCTCCGAATTGCTTTACATATTACATACCGTGTATATGGTATTGTGCATAATTTCATTTATTTCATGTACAAATACATATATATATCAAAAAATTGCTATTGAGAGGAATTGACCCTCTTCAACCCCCCTACAAGCACTAGTTCTTGCCTACCCCCAACCCTTATGTGACTATCAAGTAAATATAATTTGTGACTATTTTGCATGCCATGTCACAAAACATTGACCTAGGCAAAGTGCTTGGTCGTCGCATGTAGGGCAATAATATTGTTGTTTTTTGCCGCATGTTCCACACTTTCTTCTTTTCCTTTCTTTGTGCCCGCTCCACATCATGCTATAATGAAGCATGTGTGCATTTCTAACTCCACTGTCCTTCGTGCATGTAGCTGCAGGCCGTTTAGCAAACAATGTTAGTTTCTTTGCTATTGCATAATTGAATTCCCTATGGGATAAATATTTTTTTTCACCCTTCTCTTGCATATTACTTCTATACATGACCCATGAGTTTACCAATGACGTGTCAAGAGTGTGCATAAATAAACGATGCCACCACTTGTGATCTTTGTTTTGAACCGTGTGGTAGCCTCGAAGTTGATCCGCCACATCCACACCTCTCATGTGAGCTTGGTAATGAACTAGAATTGGGGAAGATGGAATGGACTTCTCCGCAGTCTTATGCCACCTTTTCACAAACACATCATCATTCATGTCAATAGGTGAGAACGCCGTGCTCAACAAACTTACTGGCTTATTGTCATACCAAGTTACTGCTGCTAGTAAATTAGATGCGTGCATTCTCCAATGTATGTCCCCCCTCTCCGGACCCTCTTTAGCCAAAGTCAACGCTTGTGGCCATCCCTTTCTATTGGTCTTGGTAGTACCCGTTGCACCTATCCCTTTCAACATCAAATCCCAAAACAATTTGGGTGAGGTAAAAAAATTGTCACATGTGACAATATGGCCTTTATCTTCCAACCCTTCTAGAAGACGCATTACGACTTTGTAGCCAACCAACGCTTCATCCTTTGCATTCAATGACTCTTCTTTTCCACAATAAACCTCTAACTTTTGTACAAACTTAGATTTGGCATTGGCCAATGCCCAACACTTGAGCCCATACCGGCAAGGTTTATTTTTCAAGTATTGTCTTATCGGAGACCTCTTCCCCATATACCTAACCATCATCTCATCGACGGTTAGGTTTTGCTCCGGATGCCAATATTTTGCGTATAAAGAGTTGTGCTCATTCACTAACCATTCTATCTTGGCTATCGGACTATACCCAAGTTGGGTTTTGTCAGTCACAACCAAGTCATTATCAACCAAATGCAAGCACCTAACTATTGCTTCATATCGTTTTCGTGTCATTGCCCTTGTAATTTCATGTGTTCTCCATAGTAATTTTTTGGACCAATGCAAGCGGTATGAGGATAGTTTCTTCAATCCCATCATGATACAAACTCCCAAAAAAACTCTCATCTCGTCCACACATATAGGTGTCCATTTCCTAATTACTGGACACGTGGATGCATATATGTTAGTGTACTTACACAACCGAACCAATATGTCATGGGTCCAAAAGTTTTGGAAATAACGATATGGTTCGATAAACCTCTTCATGTTGTCCACTAAACCTGTTGCACCCCCTTTCCATTCAAATCCGGCTAGTTGGCTCAAAGGAGAGTTCCACATGCCACCCGCAAACCTGTCATCCTCTTTCATAGCACACAACATGTCAAGGTTATCATATCCTAGCCCAATCTCATTTCTTGGTGACCCTTTTTCAATGAACCATTTCCGAGATGTAGGGGTAAGTTTCTCCCTTTCCAAATGATCCTCTTCAGATACAATTGTACTTGGCACATATGACATATCCGCAGAACTACAATACTCTGAAGATGAGGATGTACTAACATTTACATGCTCATTCAATTCGTACATTTGTTCATTTATGTGGTCAAAAATGCTAGGGTCTCCATCATTTACCCATTCAACCTCAACATCTGCAACAGAATGCCTACCCCCCCTACCAAATAATTGAATGATCAACATGTGCACTTCATCCTCTGCATTCCAAAACTTAGACACCACAACACCATACACATGGACCAACTTGTGCATAGATGAATTCACATACTCTAATTCAGGGAGATCTCTAGTGAAAATTTTGACAATCTTCCCTAGGATGCCCATGTCATAATTGTCATGGTATTGAACATCTATCCCTACACCATTTAGTCTATTGCTCCTTCTCCTAACCATTGCCGGTGATGCCGTCGGCACATACATTTGATGAGGATTGTCATGATCAGGGCTTGTAGATACATTTGACATGTGAATTTCATGAGGGGTGTCATGAACATTATGTGCATTCTCATTAGGCATTACAACAAGGTCATGGACTACATGAGACTCGACACCCAGGTTACTAGCATAACCAACATCAGAACGACCTCGCATTCTTGACTGCCTCAACAAAGACCGAACAATATGCACAGGGTTTGGAGCAACACGCGATGAATCAACATTGGACACAACAAATGATGAATGCACATTAGAGGAGGGTTGTGGCACTTGAGATACTTGAGGCAATGCAGTCAAGCCAGAAGGACAAGAAACATTAGCGCATGCAGAGCTATTGCTCACAGGCAAAGTTGGAAAATCAATACGCTCATTTCCTACGTGGCCATTCACATCAGATTCGGTGAGAGTTCCAAATTGGAGCCTAGTTGCAGCTCTTGTAACCCTGGCCAATGAACTTTGAATGGGCAGATTATTGGAATTTTTCTTTTTCTTAGTTTTTGTGCCAACACCTACAACTGATGAATCTCCTATGACTCCTTCTTGGACACTACATTGCCCAAGCAAAGGAGAAGTAACATGCTGAAAGGTGTGAGTTGCAGGGAGTTGAGTAGCGGGAGCTTCAACTACAGGAGGGTGCAGAACACTACTGGAACCTTGTCCGAAGCTCACAAAATTTGAGGATCCTAAAAAATTCAAAGTAATTTGCGGCATTGGAGGCAACATTGCAGCAGCAGCTTGAAGCGAGCTTGGTTGAGAAGGAGGAATGCAGCAATTAGGCAAACAAGAGCTTGGACAGGGGGGGGGGAAGTCCCAAATTCAAGTGCACGCAAACCTTCACATGGTGTTGCCGAAGCCTCTGGGACGTTGGGGTCGAGGGTGGCCGATGGTAGCTGCACGCTGCATCCACGCAGGTAAGCGCCTCGGCGATCGCGAACGGGGACGGCTGGCTGCAGAGGTGAGTGCGGGTCGGGTGCAGGTGCAGGTGGTGGAGTTCGGCGATCGGGAGCGGGGACGGTTGGCTGCAAAGGTGAGTGCGGGTCGGGTGCAGGTGCAGGTGGTGGAGTCCGGCGATCGGGAGCGGGGATGGCTAGCTGGCCAGGTGAGCGCGGCGACCTGGCAGCTGGTGCAGGTGGTGGAGTGAGGCAGGGGCGAGGATGAGCGGGGCGACGTCGATGTCGGCGAGCAGGAACGTCGTCTGCACCCGACCCCATCTCCGCTAACATCGCTCCTGGTGGTGCTTGCAGGTGAGCGCGGCGACGACGAGGAGCGGGGGTGGAGTGGACCTGCTGTGGCGAGGATGGCGATGTCGCTGCTGCGACGCCGACCAGCATCCTCCCCCGTTTCGGCATCGCGGAAGAACGAATTTCGTAGGTGAAAATTCACCTCCGGCGAAAATCCTCGCAGGCTGCCCTCCTCTCTGCGATTTGTCCAGCCTAGAGACCGAGCAACGTAGATCCTCCAAGCAGCGCGAAAGGTTGCGGCAGTGGGCACTTCGGGAATCGAAAATCCTCGCAGGCTGGACGCCGCAAGAAGTAGTTGTGCAGGTTGCAGGTGTTGTATCAGGTCTCGAACCTGAATGCTATTGCCCCCTTGACCATCCCTAATCCAAGCTGCAATCTCCGAAGCAGCCTGCCACAGGTGTGCAGGCAATTCCTCTGCTCCAGGCGGAGGCTGGTTCGAGGTGGCCGTTGAAGTTTGGGTCGCCATTCAGGCTAATGTGGGCTTCAGACTGAGAGGAACTAAAGCGGGCAGCAACGGGAACTAACCCTCGGCTAACGGGTAGTCTACATAGGTAAAGACGGGCAGAAGACTTCGAGAGCTCTAACAAAGAGCTTGGAGGGTCCTTAGACTTGAAAAAATTCCATCTTTCTCATCTAGGTGTGGATCTTCAATCAGACACCACGGTTGGATGGCAATGGGCATCCCCAAGGTCCATGCAATTTTTTTTGGCAAATAACCGTTGCCCCAAGAAGAAACGTGGGACCTCATTTTCACAAAGAGCCCCTGGGGTCCTTGGGGGCAATAAAGGGTTAAAGCTTTTGATTGTTTGTTGTTGTAAACATTTACTAACTTATGGTTATGTTTGTAGGATCTCTATCCAAAATTTTGGATGTTCCTCAGTACAAGATTCGGGAGACAAAATTGAGCATCTATCGTGAAATTGCAACCAGGAAATTGGTTACGTCTCTTGAGTTTAGAAATCACGAAGAACAAATTAAGCTAAAAAAAGAAGCTAAACTAGAGAAACAACTAATTTCTAAAGAACAAAAATTATCAAAGGCCCTTATCAAGAAGGAGAAAGAGAAGGTAGCCCAGGTTAAAAAGGTGAAGAAAGAGATTGATACAGTTGTGAAGAAGAGGTGTTACATGAGGAGCACCAAAGGTTCTATGGCCACAAAGAATGAATTCCCGCATGTCCTTTCTAAACGACGTAGAACCTTTGTGACACCTTTCGCCTCTCAAGACTTATCGAATTCATTGGAAGTGACGGTTACTGGACAAAATTAGGTAAATAATTATTTTGAGGGGTTGTTGACTCAAGTGTTAATTAGGAGTGATTTAGGAGGATCCTGTAGTTGAGAATTATTGTCTGGTGATCTGAGATTGTTATTGCAACAGGATCTGAATGCACATGAAAATGGCACTGTCGGATTGACAATACCTTTTCATTATGTTAGCATAGGAGAGCAGCTTGTAGATTCACAGCAAAAAGAAATGCACTTCGATGGAACATTGTAGTCGACTGAAACCCTACCATACTCTATGCAGGATCCTGTAGCTGAGATGTATTGTCTGGTGAGCTGGGAATGTTTGTGCAACAAGATTGTTATTACAGAATGCACATGAAGTGGCAATACCGAATTAAGATACCAAGCCATTTTTGTAGAGTAGAAGAGCAGGTTGTAGATTCACAGCAAAGAGAATTTCTCAACTACGTCCTCCTACATTGTGTGCTTTCGAGTGTTTCTTTGAGCTTTGAAGAATTGTATTGCTTCCTGTACTCACTTCCACAGCTTCTTGTAGGTTGCAAATATTCGGTGAAATATTCGGACTGTAGTGAATTTCTTAATTGGTGAGATTATCCACTGCAGTGCATTAACCTGTGTTTATGGTTCATGGGTGTAGGTTGTTACCAACGGAACCTTAGCAAGGCAGTAAGATTGTTTTTTCTGTCTGGGAGAAGGACGGCTACAGACAGACCTGATGATCGTTTTGATTCTGGCTGTAATGGAATTTACGGTTTCTATAAAGGCCTGAGCCATCCAACTTGGAGTTTGAGCAGTGACTTGTTGTGTTCCAGGATTATGTTCCATTTTTTGAGCAATTACACTACTGGTTGTTGGTATTGAAGCAATTACACTACTTTTCTTTTTCATAAGCTCACCATATTTGGTGCAATGCATATGTAAAAAACACGTGTGAACATACTTTCAATGTGCAAAGTTTTCATTTTTGATTGAGTTGGTTAAAATAATCAATTTGCCATTCAGATCATAGTGTGTGTGCGTCTTTGTATATTGTGCAACGTATTTCGCAATCTGCACTCAAGTTTGAACATTTCACAAACACATCTGGCTACATTAAACTTCTAATAGATAGGCAAGCATTTTGATAGAAAGCTCGGATTATGAGTGTCAAGAAGCATCCTAAGTGTCAAGCACATGGTGCGCAATCATAGGGACACATGGTGCGCAATCATAGGAACACATGGTGCGCAATCATAGGGACAGCATGCGCAAACATAGGTGATTTGACCTTTCAAAAGTAGCTTTTAACCTACCTCTTTGAATTCTTACATTGAGGTGTCATACATTTACAAAATTAAAATTTGAAAAAACACTAATAAAATCAATTCATATCTTTCCAATTTTCATGTAATAAGTTCCGAGAATATCCCTAAATTGTGGTTTATACACGTGGCCGAGTCCTTAAATGCGCAATAATAGGTGCATCTACCCTAGGCCATGAATCTAGTCAACTACTTTCTCTGTGTCGGCCTGAAATTCACAAACATGTCTTATGTGACCAGCTATGTTTGTGCCAGGGCCCACGTGACAAGGTTGGAAGCCGGCTGGTAGACAATTACTACTATTGGAAATTTAAAACATAGTTTTGCTTTGATAATCGAACCTGGGCATTCCCAACCTAGTTGCCCACCCTAGTTGGGTGAACAATACTCATGTTGAGTACATCTCATTTTGCAAGAGTGGCCCAACTTAACCCTTAAAGGTCAAGGGGGGGGGGGTGAGAGGGTCTCTCCCATCAGCCTATGTTTACTCCATCTCAGACCTCCATGTAATTCTTTTAGTGCGATCGGCATATATATTTAGATATGGAATTTTGAGATACACATTTTGGGGAATTTTTTTTTTGCAATTCCGACATGTTTTGACGCTATCTTATGGTCAAATAGTTTAGGGTCAACGAGGCCCTGAGAGGGCCTCTCCGTCGTTTAAGGGTTAAAGGGGGAATGATGCTCACAAAATCCCTGATACTAGGGGTGCATCACCCTAATGCTAAGTAATGTTATGGTCATGCGGTGTGTTGAATTCTCCTTTCAATTGTGAACAGAAAAAAACTTGTAAATTTTTGTTAATCTAATAATAAATTATAGACATGCTCGGCGCTAAAGGTGATGGTTTTAACACTCTCTATCTTTAAAAAATGAATCATAGAAAAGGTCATGAGCACAAAGTCCATGTACTCATTAAGATACAAATTGGAATGTTGGTGGAAAGAACGGTCACCCTCTCCTTTTGCTTGGGCGGTTGAGCTGAGCAGTGCTCCGAAATCAGGACTCTCAATGGGCCCATGTGATGCTAATGACGTTTGTGGCTCCTCAGGGCTCTTTCATGTTTATTAAAGCCACTAGTCTACGTTGGCAAGTTGTACCTTAGTTGGCAAGACGTGAAATGTAATGTGGCAGCCACCCAATGACGTGACATGGCTCTAGAGGTGTGAGGCCAAACCCCCCACCCTTAAGCGTCCGTAGTCCGAGTAGTGGGTTTGGGCTCACATTCCTCCGCGGTATTGGATTTGGACTTGGATGAGTCCATAGTGCAAGGTTCACCCCTCAAGTGGTCTTGGATTTAACTTTGGTCTTTGCTTCCTTTGTCTTGCCATCGCGAGAGTGCTCCACATTCTCCATTAATTTGTGCACGTGGTTTATTTTTAAAGAGAGGATGCAAGTGTTAAAAAACACTATTCTCTATAGTCAATCTCAAATACATTTACTTGTGAAAGCCACACATAACACTAACTAGCATAATGTAACTAACTACTTGTCTATGAGCTAATTAAGTAGGCTATCTACTAAGCTCCTTCATGAACCCATCTCTTTACTTTCTAATTACATAAACCTAGCTCCTTCATAAACCCAACTCCTTCATGAACCCAACTCCTTAGCTTCTAACTAAATAAACCCAGCTCCTTCGTAAACCCAGCTTCTTAGCTTCTAACTAAACAAACCCAGCTCCTTTATAAACCCAGCTCCTTCATAAACCCAGCTCCTTCATAAACCCAGCTTCTTAGCTTCTAACTAAACAAACCCAGCTCCTTCATAAACCCAGCTCCTTCATGAACCCACAACTTTGTAGTTGTAATCCCCAACTACCTCACTAATTATTCAAGCCCTTAACTAATCTTCCTACCTAATTTTCCTAATTCTACTAACAACCCCTTTCTAATCACACAATTCTTCTCTAATCCTAAAATCCTAAAATCCTAGAGAGGAGAGGGGGAGAGAGAATTTCCTAACTTCACTAAGACTAACTAATCCACACAAGTATATTTTTGCACTCATCACAACCTCAAGTGCTCAACTCTTAAACATGGAACTTGCAACCACGTGTATTCAAAACATGAACTTTAAGTACCACAAATTGGAATCATGAATTAACTTTAAAATCCTTCACGTCAACACTAATTCTACCAAGAGGTCAAGCCCTCTTCAAGGCTAACAAGCCTTGGCTCTCAAACTAAAAACTAAGCACACACATGTGCTCCAATATGGCTTCCCACACCCACACTTATAACTCGTGGGGTGCCTTGGAGCACAAAGGAAAGAGAGAGGATGAGTGAGGGAAGAATGAGGGATTATATAGTAAGCTTGAGGGGGTGAGCACCCTCAAGGCTCACGATAAGCCCTTGAGATTTCCTCCTACTTAGTAGGCGCCAATCCTATCTTCTAAGCCTTCCTCCCTCAAATGATCAACAAGGATCCTAATTCGAACATTTAACTAGCCTTGGCTTTCTACCTACCACACTTTACCAAACTTGGGATGCTTCAACCCAAACTTAGCCTCCTTCGCTTTCCGCCGCCATAACTTTCTCCCCTTACTTTCCCAAATCGTTGCTCACCACTTAATTCAAACCACGATGCTTAACTCGTGATTTGATTGGTGCTTTGAGAATTTGCTTATCCTCCACCTTGCATTCTTCCTTGGACCTTCCCCATTAAGTGGCCATGATGAGGTGGTCCACTTGTGCGCTCCATGTGATCCTCCATTCATCCCAATTCGAATGCATTTGCCTCTTGAGTCACTTTGGTTGTCTCCATCCATTTGTACTAGCCTACTCACTAACTACTCAATCCAAGTTCTCCTTACCTATCCTCATTCACTCAAATCCTTCCGAAGGTAAAAACACAATAACAACTCACATCCTAGCCTCTTACAACATGGTGCTTCTAAGACTAACATTTCACTCTTTTTATATTTTTGTGAAGTAACATGCTACTTCAAAGTGCATCAACTAACGTTTCAAGGGTCTAAGACTAAATGTGGGCACCCTTTTGGGCTCACATAATTGGCGACCATCGGGGGATGAATCCAAACATCTCTTGCTCCAAGGGTAAGTTGCCTAGTCAAGCTCGGTACTCCTTACATCTACTTCCCGATGTACGGGTAGGAAAGAGCTCACCATTCAACGTTTCCAATTGAATTGAATTATTAGGAAAGACCTCATAGACAAGGTAAGGTCCTAACCATATTGCATCGAATTTCGCCGGAAATTCAAGCTTTCGTGCGTCTTGAATCATGACCATCATTCCCGGTGTTAGGGCCCTTCTCTTATGTCGTTTGTCGAAAGTAATCTTTCTCCTTCTTTGGATTGCCTCAATATGTTGAGCCGCCATTCTCCTCCCTTCGTCAAGTGCTTCCAAATCGGTTAGTCGATTTCGTAAGGATTGACTTTCGGTAAGTCTCGTACTCACGGCCACCCTAAGTGACTCGACTTCATATTCGATTGGTAGTGTCGCTTCAAGACCATAGACTAAGGAAAATGGTGTAGCACGCGTAGTTACCTTATAGGTTGTACGGTATGCCCAAAGTGCCGCCGTTAGTTTCGTATCCCAATCCCGCTTCGAGTCTATAACCGTCTTGCGTAGTATACTCACCAAAATTCCGTTAACCCTTTCCGTTTGTCCATTGGTTTGTGGGTGGTAGGGAGTAGTCTTCCGGTGATCAATTTTAAATTTCTCTGTCATCTCTCGAATCAAGTCATTCAAAAAGTGAGTACCCCTATCGCTTACTAGGATCTTCGGCACCCCGAACCGCGAAATTATGTTTTCGTACATAAATGTTGCCGCGTGTTCCGCCGTGTCGGTCTTCACCGCTTTGGCTTCCGCCCACTTGGTGAGGTACTCGGTTGCCACCACAATATATTTCATTCCTTTTGAAGATTGGGGATGGACCTCACCCACATAGTCGATGCCCCATTTTTCGAAAGGAATTAAGGGTAATGATACATGTAAAGGCATCTCCATTCTAAGGTCGTTTCGGGCATACCGTTGGCAAGCGTCGCATTTCCTTACATAGTCATGGGCGTCCTTAAATAGTGTAGGCCAAAAGTAGCCCGCTCTAAGTATTTTTTGCCCGGTGAGTTGACCCGAGAAGTGACCGCCGCAAGCGCTATCGTGGCAAGCGATTAAAATCGCTTCAACCTCCGTTTTTGACACGCATCGTCGTAAAATACCATCGGACCCCCTTCTAAACAACCTATGGCCCACTACAACAAATTGCCTACTATTTACCCTCACCTTCCTTCTCTCTTCTTTTGTCCACTCTTTGGGCAACTTGTGGGTTGTTAGAAATTCCACTATGCCCGCATACCACTCCGGTGTAGAAGTGACCACAAAGAGGCTATCATCTACTAACATATCATTTACCGGATTTTTTCCTATCTCCTCCGACAACCTAGACAAGTGGTCCGCTTGTAAATGCATACGACCCGGTTTATATTCCACCGTGTAGTCGAATTCTTCTAATAACAAAACCCACCTAGCTAACCTACCACTTAACTCCGCCTTGTTAACTAGATACTTGATAGCCATGTGGTCAACAAAAAATACAACCGGGTTGCACATGAGGTAATGCCTAAACTTTTTAACGGAAAACACCATGGCTAGGCACTCCCTCTCCGTTGTAGAGTAGTTTCTTTCGGCGGGGGTCAATTGCTTACTCGCATAAGCTATAGGTTGATCCTTCTCTTTTTCTCCCGTTGCTTGACAAAGCGCACTCCCTATTGCCACATTACTAGCATCACAATAGACGTGAAAAGGTTTACCCCAATTGGGTGGTATCAACACCGGATAGGTGCTCAACCTATCCCGCAATTCCTCAAAGGCTTTTTGACAAGCATCCGTCCACTCGAATTTGACATCCTTTTTGAGCAAATGGGTAATGGGCACCGCTATCTTTGAAAAATTAGGAATAAGTTCCCGGTACCATCCCACATGTCCTAACAACTTAGAGATCCCCTTGGAATTGGTTGGAGTTGCCAAGTCGCTTATGGCCGCAATCTTATCCGGATCGGGTTCTCTACCTTTCTCACTAACAACATAACCCAACAACACTCCCTTATTCACTCCCAAAAATGTCTTATCCGGGTTCAATGCTAACCTCATCTTCCTACACCTAACCAATGCCTCCCTAACACAATGTAGGTGATCGTCCACATTACTTTGTGTGCTAAAATCGTCCACAAAGACGGTCATGGATTTGAACAACAAGTCGGTGAAGATTACTAATCGTTGGAAAGTAGCCGGGGCATTACATAACCCAAATGGCATCACTACCCACACAAAAGTACCCCAAGGTGTAGTAAAAGCCGTTTTATGGATATCTTGGAGGGCTATGGAAATTTGATCATAACCCGCATACCCATCCATAAAGGTATATCGCGAATGACCTCCAACCTCCTCAAGCAACAAGGTGATAAAAGGTAAGGGGAAGTGATCCTTTTGTGTGCACGAATTCAATTTCCTATAGTCGACACAAACCCTTAATTTCCCATTTTTTTTCTTTACTAAGACCATAGGAGAAACCCAATCCGTGATTTCCACCGGCTTGATAAACCCGGCCTTCAATAACCTTTCCAATTCCGCTTTCACCAACAATTGCAATTGAGGATTCATCCTCCTCTCCTTTTGTCTAATTGGCCTCGCCCCCGGAATTAAAGGAATCCGGTGCTCTACCATTTCCCTAGGAATTCCCTTAAGCTCATCGTAGGACCATGCAAAAGTATCACTAAACTCATCCACCAAATTGCTATACTCCCTAACCTCTTTCTCCCCCAATTTGGAACCCATCTTCATTTGTCGGGTTTTTCCATTCTTTAATTTCACATCCACGTACCGCCAATCCGCTTCCGACATATGTGCTTGTTCCTCTTTGTTCCGATACCAATCGGAAGGCACATTGGGGTAATCTTTCACATCTTGACCTACAACTATCCCCGTAGACGTGGTCTTGAAATGTAAAGGCTCCTCCAATTTCGATGACTCAATAATCACATCCTCCTCTTGAGTCCCATCTACATGAATTAAACTAACCTCACCCTCTTCCACGTCATCTACCCAAGGTGTTAACCCACCGCTAACCCACTCTTCCTCGGTGAGCACCTCACATGGCTCCAACAATGAGCCCTCTCCTAAACTAACACTAGGAAATTCACTCCCTAAGCCTACTTGGTGAAATGTAACCATTACATCAACCTCGGACTCGGGGTACTCCCTTAGCCATTGGGCATAATCCCCATTATCCCCATAATTGTAAAAATTAGGACCTAGACTTCCCGAGCCCGAATCTATAACAACCCTTTGACCTTCGGGATGGACGACTCCCACCAATGCCTTGCCAATCTCATTCTCGTTTAAGTCATCAATTTCCTTCTCCAATGGCAAATACATCTCCTTCTTCATCCATCCTTCTAATGAACCAATGGACACTATGACCCTATTACCCTCCGGACCATAAGTGATGGATGGTTTAGGTCCACCCCAATTGACCATAGCATTCGCCATCCGCAACCAAGGCCTACCTAGCAAAATGGGGAAGGTGTCCTTGTTGGAGTGCATTTTAATGACATGGAAGGTGACCGAGTACTCCTCCCCTCCCGTAGTCATTCTACAATCCTTGATCATCCCCAAAGGCGTAGTCGAACTTTGATTTGCCATATTTATGACCAAAGGTGAAGGCCCCGTGAGTCCAAGTCCCAATTTTTTCATAGTATCCTCCGGTAGTATATTTAGACTACTCCCTCCGTCGACTAGCACATTAGGAACCACCTTATCTACTATAACAACTTCTATTTCTATAGCTTTCACGTCTTTTCCACCTTGTGATTGGATCCTAGCGGCTATTTTAGCTTTCACCTTCCTCATCCTCTTGTGTACCGGCATTCCCTCCTTTAATGTTTTCCTTGCCGTGGGTGAAATTTCCAATAGTTGGCCGAAAGTAATATCCGCCTTGAGTGTACTAAGGTCCGCCCACAAGTCGTACCCGGTAGATCTTTCCACCTTAGAATTACCCACTACGTCGAATTCGTCTACGGGAACCCCCGGTCCTTCCCATTCACCCACATCGCTATTATCCAAGTCATGTACCGCATTAGTCCTCTCCCTATCTTGTAAAATTATATTTTCCCTCTCCACATCCTTAGTAGCTCTTCTAGCTACCCTATCCAACTCGGAGAGATTAATCTCTTCATCCGAAGAGTGATTTCCTTGCTCTCCTATTCCTACCTCCAACGGGGCATCCCCTCTCCTAGCCCTAGTAGTTACCGCTAGTGCAGGTGCTTCTTCAACCACACCCTTACCCTTCACTAACTCATATGTAATAGCATTGGTGTGAGGAGGCCATTGACTTTGCTCCTCTCCAATTCTCGTTGGGAGAGGAAGCATGTCATCACATGTGGCCTCCAACACTCCATCCATGAACCTAACATCTTGGGAGTTAGATGGTCCCGGATCCGTTGGAGGCGCTTGTCTCCCGTTACTACCATTAGGTGGAACTCCTTGTCTATTTTGTATTGGAATGTAACCGGTTGTAGTTTGCAAGCCCGCCGGTGGATGAAAAGTTTGCCTAGCATTACTATGGTCATAGTATAAGTTAGGTGGCCTAAGTTCATTGGCCGGTACTCCTTGTGGCCTAGCACCTCGCATATTATCCCTTGCTTGTTGTTGTGGATTAGCCACCGGGTAAGGGACATTAATTATTTTGTCCGGTTGGCGACACGTATCCGAGGGATGACTTCCTCCACAATTGCTACAATTAAACTCTTGACCTTCGGACCAACATTGTCCTTGAGCGTGCCACCTTCCACAAAAGGGATGAAATTCCTTCTTCTCTAAATTTTGGCCACCTTGCCCTCTAGGTTGTGGTCCTCTATTGCTTCCATTTCCATAGTGAGGTGGCGCTTGACCTCGTTGATTTTGTTGAGGTGGGTTACCGTTTCCTCTTTGGTCACGGTTTTGTCCACTTCTACAAAATTGACGCGTGTGGCCCGGTTGGCCACATTGGACACACCATAATCCGGAAGAATGCCTACCCGACTCAACCGGGGGTGGAGGCCCCGGTTGTTGACTCCGGATCATTAATGACATTTGATCCGTGAGGCTTTGCATTTGTTTTATCATAGCCTCTTGGAATCCTAGTTGGCTAGCACCTAGTCTTCTCTCAACCTCCTCCAAGTGTGGATCCGTTCTAGGGGCCGGTAGTGCCAAAAGAGGTGCCGGTTCCCTAACCGCTAAAGGTCGGGGGCCGGTGTCCACAATGGCATATGGAATTTGGTTCTCATACTTAGCGGGTTCTACCGCTACCACCCTAGGGCGTATGGGGATGAATTGTGGGATCAATTCATCCTCCCTTCTCCATAGCCTTTCGTGATCTTTATCCAAGTTTTCAATATCTCTAGCCGCACGCTTGGCATCCGCCAAGGTCAAGGGATTCCTTTCTAGAACACCCCTAATAGTTCCGGACTTAAAAAACCCTTGAATGAAAAATTGCTTTAGCGTGTCGTCGTTGAGCATGGTACCCACAAATCTAGTGCACACTAAATCAAACCTCCTAATGTAAGCCGAAATTTCTTCCTCCCTTCCTTGCTTCAATGACGACAATGCCCTTAATGCGGTACTTTGACCCACTTCCGGCCTAAATTCGTTAAGAAACTCCCTTTGTAATTGTTCCCATCCCCTAAAATGTCCCTCGGCATGATCCCGATACCATTCATAGGCTTCCCCCTCTAGAGTGGTAGGAAACCACACTAACCAATAACCCGGGTCGGTTATGAGGAAGCTAGCCAACCGTTCGATATACCGTTCCATGTGCCGAGAGGGGTCCTCATCCTTGGTCCCATAAAATTTAGGGAGATGAGATGGCATATCCATCGCCGCTAAATTTTGTGGAACCACAATTGGTAGGCCTCTTGGCCTAACCAATGGGTCTATTGGAGGTATGGGAGGTATGGGCGGAATTGGGGGTATGGGTGGTGGATCCATCCCCCGTTCCTCGGCCATGGTGACCGGTGAACTATTCAACAATCCCCTATCAACTTCTACCGGGAATTCTTCTCTAAGTGTGTAATTTTCCGAAGAAGTTTCACCACTCAATTTGGAGGGAGTGATCTCCTCTTCAAGTTGAGCTCCAAGTTCTAAGGTGTCTAGAATTGACCTAGTCCTAGGTTCGACGTTCAAACAACTCTCTATTCTAACATTATCTTGTTCTAATCTATCACTGATTTTAGAGGACCGCCTCTTTCGAGTAGATTTCTCTAGTCCTACTATCAAACTTGGTTTTTGTGAGCGAGTCCTACCTTGCATTCCATAAGAATCGATCGACCCTCACTTGACCACACATAATCCTAGCAATTCCCCTCTTAATATTTTCACTTGTCTTGGTGTGGTTATAATTTTTTTAGGAGGTGAGGAAAAGAACCTGCAAGCCCACTTAGGTGAAAGAATCCCAATAGGGGATAGGCATGTTCATGTTAATTTTTTGGTTAAGTCGGAGCATCACCTCCGCACCTTCCCGCAAATTAACACTCACCACAATACCGATTGTGAGGGGGTGACCTTCCGAGTAGATTATGTTAAAAGTCGAGGCTTCACCCTTCAACTTCTCACACCATCCACAATTCGGGAATTACCCTCTACAACGGATAACAACAATCACGAGTACAAAAGGCATTCCTTAATTAGTTAATGAGTTCACTTTGAAGAAATAAACATACCTTGAGCAATCGCATCCCCCTGTGAGTTAGCACTCCCCTCAATCGTGACTCAATGTAACAACACCATAAACTTTGTGAAATATTAATTTAATCTAGAGCATGAAATGACAACTCCCAAAACTTTGAGACTCACCCCGAGGTGAGTGTCAAAGTTCAATGTCCTAAGGTGAATTTACCCTCTAATGTTTTAATGAGCTACTCGGTTATAGGTTCCTTTTAAGTTCTTAGCAAATCCCCAAAAAGGTTGAGGACGTACCTTCGCCGCGCTCCTTCCTCAAAAATGAATTTGCGTAATTGACAATGCAATTCATTCCAAGGAATAGTTGAAATACAATGAATTCAAATGTAACCCAAAGAGAGAATACTTACCGAGTTTCGGGTGCTCCTTCCCTTCTCTCAAGTTTTTGTCTCCAATTTTTCCTAGTTGCCTCCAAGTCTTGTAACTACCTTCCGCTTCGCTCCCGGCGGACGCTCTAGAGGTGTGAGGCCAAACCCCCCACCCTTAAGCGTCCGTAGTCCGAGTAGTGGGTTTGGGCTCACATTCCTCCGCGGTATTGGATTTGGACTTGGATGAGTCCATAGTGCAAGGTTCACCCCTCAAGTGGTCTTGGATTTAACTTTGGTCTTTGCTTCCTTTGTCTTGCCATCGCGAGAGTGCTCCACATTCTCCATTAATTTGTGCACGTGGTTTATTTTTAAAGAGAGGATGCAAGTGTTAAAAAACACTATTCTCTATAGTCAATCTCAAATACATTTACTTGTGAAAGCCACACATAACACTAACTAGCATAATGTAACTAACTACTTGTCTATGAGCTAATTAAGTAGGCTATCTACTAAGCTCCTTCATGAACCCATCTCTTTACTTTCTAATTACATAAACCTAGCTCCTTCATAAACCCAACTCCTTCATGAACCCAACTCCTTAGCTTCTAACTAAATAAACCCAGCTCCTTCGTAAACCCAGCTTCTTAGCTTCTAACTAAACAAACCCAGCTCCTTTATAAACCCAGCTCCTTCATAAACCCAGCTCCTTCATAAACCCAGCTTCTTAGCTTCTAACTAAACAAACCCAGCTCCTTCATAAACCCAGCTCCTTCATGAACCCACAACTTTGTAGTTGTAATCCCCAACTACCTCACTAATTATTCAAGCCCTTAACTAATCTTCCTACCTAATTTTCCTAATTCTACTAACAACCCCTTTCTAATCACACAATTCTTCTCTAATCCTAAAATCCTAAAATCCTAGAGAGGAGAGGGGGAGAGAGAATTTCCTAACTTCACTAAGACTAACTAATCCACACAAGTATATTTTTGCACTCATCACAACCTCAAGTGCTCAACTCTTAAACATGGAACTTGCAACCACGTGTATTCAAAACATGAACTTTAAGTACCACAAATTGGAATCATGAATTAACTTTAAAATCCTTCACGTCAACACTAATTCTACCAAGAGGTCAAGCCCTCTTCAAGGCTAACAAGCCTTGGCTCTCAAACTAAAAACTAAGCACACACATGTGCTCCAATATGGCTTCCCACACCCACACTTATAACTCGTGGGGTGCCTTGGAGCACAAAGGAAAGAGAGAGGATGAGTGAGGGAAGAATGAGGGATTATATAGTAAGCTTGAGGGGGTGAGCACCCTCAAGGCTCACGATAAGCCCTTGAGATTTCCTCCTACTTAGTAGGCGCCAATCCTATCTTCTAAGCCTTCCTCCCTCAAATGATCAACAAGGATCCTAATTCGAACATTTAACTAGCCTTGGCTTTCTACCTACCACACTTTACCAAACTTGGGATGCTTCAACCCAAACTTAGCCTCCTTCGCTTTCCGCCGCCATAACTTTCTCCCCTTACTTTCCCAAATCGTTGCTCACCACTTAATTCAAACCACGATGCTTAACTCGTGATTTGATTGGTGCTTTGAGAATTTGCTTATCCTCCACCTTGCATTCTTCCTTGGACCTTCCCCATTAAGTGGCCATGATGAGGTGGTCCACTTGTGCGCTCCATGTGATCCTCCATTCATCCCAATTCGAATGCATTTGCCTCTTGAGTCACTTTGGTTGTCTCCATCCATTTGTACTAGCCTACTCACTAACTACTCAATCCAAGTTCTCCTTACCTATCCTCATTCACTCAAATCCTTCCGAAGGTAAAAACACAATAACAACTCACATCCTAGCCTCTTACAACATGGTGCTTCTAAGACTAACATTTCACTCTTTTTATATTTTTGTGAAGTAACATGCTACTTCAAAGTGCATCAACTAACGTTTCAAGGGTCTAAGACTAAATGTGGGCACCCTTTTGGGCTCACAAGAGGCCAGTTAATGAGGGAGGGTTAATAGTGAGTGTGGGAAATTAGCGAAGGTGATACTAAATATCTTCACGCTATGAACTTAGTGCCACCAAAAGATCTAGGAAGCAGTGCTCACCTCGGCACTACCTATTGAAAACACTATTCATAGCAACACTATTCATTGGACTGGCACTTGGCATGAAGGTGTCGGAACTTGACATGAAGATACCTGCACTTGACACTATTCATTGACATGCACCTTAGAGCCCGCACTAATTTTTATGAAATCAATGATATATTGTATGAGCATGTATTCATGAGCTTAGTGTCACTCATTAAAAATTTCAACCTCAATAACTTTGAGATTTGGCTAAATCATGCGTGCTTCGGGAATTAGTACCACCCTCACTAATTGATGTAGTTGCTTTGTGACACGAATCCGGAAGATGAAAGCAAGGAACGGATTCTCATCCATTTTCATTCTCCACCCGAGTCTACCACCTCCCACTCTCCAACCTATTTTCGAAGAGTTTGGAGTCGTTGGAGTTCCGCTTACCATTCCCCTTTATTGTGGGTCTTGCTATTTTCCTTCAGCTTAAATCTTGCCATTTCCAACCTCCACCTTTAAGGAACATTCCAAGACCCCTATTCTACTTGACATTGAGTAAAGCCTTCTATATAATCTATAAATATTTCTACTACTTTTGATTCTTGGGCTTTCCTAAATCATTTTAACCCCCATATTTGCCACTCGGAAGTCTATTCTAAATATGGAATACTCTTGGGGGTAGTGCCAAGGTCTATTTCTCCGGAAGGGCATTCAATGTAGCCTGTTTGGTACCATGTGGGTGTGCAAAAGGGTGTTCACTAAGAATTTGGATTACATTTAAGTATACATATGGGATGGGTATTTTTCCATCTAGTCTTGTACATACAAATATGTTAGTATGGAATATGGGGGAGATTATGTGTCACATCCTATGGATGAAATAGGCTTCAATGAAAGTGGATTGCACCAATTTTGTGTACGTATTTGAGGGATTTATCACATTAGATTGAATACCTTAATATACTTACATGAGTCTATTATGTAGCATACAATTAGAACATAATATACCTTTTTTCCATATCAAACCTTTTTCATATAGGGGGGGGGTTATTATTGCATACTCACCATGCAAGCCATTTAGAGTCCGAATGAAGAATGGAACTCCCAGATATACATGTGTCATAGTTCAATGTCTTTGTCAACATAAAGTGATTTATGAGCATATATAGAAAGGATGCCTAATTTGTCCTCCAATAATTACTTATATTTTGTATGTACATTGTTGAGAAATTTTACTTTGGGATTAAAAATGTCATATACATAAGTACAATTTTTGTAACTTATGATTTGTATGTATGGTCTTCTTTTTGGTGATGAGATATAAAGGGTTTTAAGAATGGACCTCTCATGCACGTGGCTCCCACTTATAGAAGTTTGGCCCCCACCCCCCAATGATCTAATAATCTATAACATAATGCTTAGAATAGTGGTTACTATATTATTATATTGCGAATACTTCAATCCATAGGCAACTAGTGAATGGATTTCCCAACCAAATCCCCATATCTATTAAACCAATTATCACACTTCCCAAATGGTATTTGGCTCCACAGAACAGTTTTTGTAATAATAAGTTTTTTCCTCACACATATCTATTTTATTCTCTAAATCAATACCTTTGATTTTTGAGGAATTATCAAATCTTATTTATCATGCATAATTAACAACAACTACATGATTTTTTTGTCCAAATTTGGTATAAGTAACATCAATATTATTATGTACGCAACATAAATGTGTTATAAATAGTGCATGTCTTTTCATGACATGAATGATAAGTTCTTATTTCATAACCAAATGTTGTTCATACTTTATGCATTTGATCACATGTTTCTATGCTTCTTCGATTATCTAAGGTGTCTACATATGATAAACATGTTTACAAATTACCTAGTAAGAGCTCGAGCGAGTATTGTTATCTCTCATTTATGAAGATTCTTTCTAGTCTCTTTAATGCTTGCATGGAGCTTATTTCCTTGTATTGAAGGACCTTCAACTAAGGTAGAGGGTGCTTAAACCAACACTTTAAGCTATTGCACATACATATGGGTATGTGGTTCATATAAAATATATATATTCATATTAGCCTTTGGGCTAAACATAGGTATCAAGAAAGAAAAAATATTTTTAGTCTTAATTGAATATTTGATGAATATTCAAAGTCAAAACTACTAGCTTCCTTAAACCAATCCATAGGCCCCGTGTATGGCAACCTTGCATATGATGAGGACCCCCACCTTCATTGCCTAGAACCAACACAACGTAGTTGGGTACTAGACCCAAACTACATCAAAGCCCAAGTAGTAATGGTATGCAAAGCCACACGGCCACCTCCATGATCCCACCCGGTTTGCTTGCAAAACCATCACCTTGCATCCCGGGAACCAACCCCCTTGCATCCCAGGGAATGACCCTTTTGTGCTTTGTGAGCCTACCTCCTTGGCGTTGTGAATAGAATGGCTAGAATAGGCATTGACAAGCCACCCTAATCCCACCTTGAACCAACCCAAGATAGAGTGGAGCCCGTTACCTACCCTACGTGGAAGTAGTGGAGGCCGCTATGAGGTGGCACCACTAATGGCACCTAAAACCGTCACTCCGTGGGCCCATACACTCCTACACCGCCGGGTAACGGTTCAAGGTTGTAGAGTGTTGGCAATTGGGAGGCGTTTATAGGTGTTGGTTTTGGATGGGGTGTTGGATTTAGCACCCTCTACCTTATATAATGTCATTTTCATTTTTCTGTGAACAAGCTGTCTTTATGAATGAATTATAAATTAAGCTTCCAAACATCACTCTATAAAACAAGATCTTAAGGATTGTTGAGGCTAACATTATCCATGATGTCATTCATTTATAGGTACTGTAAATATTCAACTAAAGAACTGAAGTGTAAACATGCAGCCTGCATAACTTGTACTTGGAGTGGAAGCTTCGGCTGCCCTAAAGCTGGCTGCACTATATAATACCATGGCTTCAGAATGGTTTACCACAGTTGAGTACATGATCTATGGAGTCCGGACTCCGAAGCTCAGACATTGTCTGAGGTGCCACCTTCCATTGTGTCGAGAAGTGACAGACCTCCTTCACCTTGGCAATTGTGCAAGAGACCATAGTTGCACTCAGTGATGATGGAGGGGCTACCAGGCCTCTTTCAACACTGTTGAGGGAAGGAGGCCTGTCATTTCTTGCAAAACTCGACTTATTTGCATTCACCAATAATTCCAAGCCAGTTCCGGACCGACATTGTTCACATATTCCACGCCAAGTTTTGCTGATCCCGGAAGAAATGACATCACCCATATTCGGTTGCACTCTGTTTTGTAAGTGACATGCCTCTGACCCTTTTGAAATCCTACAAGGCAGGCTGCTTGGGAGATTTCAAAGGGTCAGAGGCCTGTCACTTACATTACAGGTTTCAATCTTGGCCCGTTGGTTGCAACTCCAGCCGTGGATGCTGTCTTGTTGGTACTTGGAACTCTGTATTTGTCGCTGAAATTGAATGGGCATTGTTATGTAGTACTTCACTTTGTTTACTTTTAGTAATCTCCATGACTAGGCTCTTAGGAGATTTCAAATGTAAATGAGGTGTGCAACTACATCACAGAACTCATCTTGGCCCATTAGTCTCCACTGCAGCCAAGGATGTTGCCTTGTTTAATACCTGGAGGTCTAAGTATCTGTAAATCGAAGTTGGTGAGGCAAAGTACTAACAAATCCAGTAAGGGAGACGGTGTTGTTATGATACTTTCTCTTGCGCATCCACTTCTTTTAGGATACGAAACACGCAAGTAGTGAGAGATGATTAGCAAATCCAAATCTCCCTTGTAGCCATTTGTCTCACAATTTTCGGAGTTCATATAAATCCTTATGTAGAATATTTATTGCGTGAACATTTCCACCAAGTCAACATATCAGACAACTTGGCTTCAAAACTCAACAAGGGCCGTTGTCTGTTGCAGAGTGTGTTGAGCATTTCAACCATGGTGGCCATGGTGAGGAAATGACATGCCTCCTTGAAAGGACTCACAGCAAATTTGCTAAAGTCCTTTTATCAGTGACGAAGGGGTTTTATATACATGCCATAATTCAAAAATCTGTTGGCAGGTTCTTACATATTTGATAGAATATTTAATTTCAAGCGTATACAAATCACTGATGACCACTGACATCAATTGTGCAATGCTCCAATGTTGTATTCTGACCATAGTTATGTGACCATGACAATATTTGAACTTAATAATGTAAATTTATGGCAACGTGGATTCTACAGGGTATCATAAGAGTCTAGTCGCACAAGAGGGTGTGAAGCTCCTGCTTCAATAGGGGCGGAGCCAGAAACATTACCATCAGAGGGCCCCATTCAGAGTCCCAATTTTTGAGCACTTCAGAGGTCTTGCTCAACCGCTCTAATGAAGGGCCCGAGTGACCATTTTTTCCAGCCACGTTTTAATGTACCTTGATGAGTACATGCAACTCTGTGCCTGATGCTTTCTTCCTCGATAATTTACATGGTCGAGCTTTGCTTTTTCAGAAGTGATTTGCGGTACAGCTTGCACTTCATCAAAACTGATTTAGTTAGAACATCAAGGCCCATGCATCTATTAGATTCAAATTACTGAGGATTGTATCTGCCACAGCATTGTGCCTAACATGCATTTGCTGAACATTATTGAGATATTTGACTGTACTAAAACTCAAACATTTTGGATAATCTTGTGCTATAATTGATATCATTATCACAAATCTTGCACTCCATTTTCATGATTTTTCTAAAACTTGACAAACATCACTTGTAAGTTCATATCTCATGTGCTCCTGTTGTGCAATCATCAAACTACCCTCCATCCACACCATGTCACCATCTTATTGACAGGTTTCTAAATGGTATAAAGAAACCCTTTGATTGAAGTGATTCATAGTTTGCAAGGTCTTAACATAATAAAAAATCAGAATAAATTCCTAAACTTGAGAAAAAGAAGAGAGAAAGTATAATGACAAATTTTGAAATACAACATTACTCAACACACACTGTTTGTTTAGTGGGCCCTCGGAATATAACAACTGGATGCTCGGAAAGCTGAATCTCTTGGTTAGCTTCTCGAGCATCCAACTATTATATTCCGAGGGCCCACTAAACAAACAGTGGGTTGTTGAGTAATGTTATGATTGAGAATTCCATAAATCTAATGATTCGATATTTTCTATCCAATGCATGGATATTTTGGCACTCTAGAGTATGGAACTACTACATAATTTGCCAAAATTATTTAACATAAGCACAAGTATGATTGGGCAAGTTTTTGTGCAATATTTACTTTCTTAAGACCTACACTGATATGTGCAATTAGGTTGCTCCAAGCTAATTTGTCAACATTCCACACTATTTTGAATATTTATTATCACAACCACAAAATATGAGAAATAATTTATAATTGTTGTGGTTGTTTTATGGTTGAATAAACAAAGTTATGAGTTGTTGTGATTTGATTTAGACCCAAGGTAATTTGCATGGGTAAAAGGCTGCAAGCTATTTGCAAAGGCATCATAATTGCACATATCAGTGTAAATGAAGTTAAGGCAATTCATTTGAAACTTAGTAATTATTGAGATAATTCCCCAGGGCTGGACTCTTCACTAGAAACATAATTGTCTAGAATGTGTTTAGAACATGATAAAATTACATAAAATTGATGTTTTTCTCCAAGGAATTGTAATGGTGCCCTCAAGTTTATAACAAATTCAAGGAATATGAATAAAAATTCCAACTTCAAAATAATTAATGTCATGAAATCTACATTCGAAACCAGAATTAACCATTACTTTTTTAGCAATACTTTTAATGGTAAGTTTTGAAGATCTTATCTTGATATTCTATATTTGAGTACCTAGCACAACAATAGAGGGCATCATGAAAAACAATTCAATTTAAAGAACACTTTGCTACTACTTTTAGGTGTTTGACCAAAAACTTATGGTTTTAGTATACTGGAGCACTTTTTTTTATATACTTGACCGTTCTTGCTCCCTGGCATGGTAGAAAATGGACTCATGTATCCATATTAAGCTTTTCAATGGAAATTGATAAATGCCTCCACTACATATGCAAAGTATAAATCATGAACTAAATAAGTCTTTATAATATAATAAATCCACTTTCATTTTCCAATGAGAAAGTCACAAAACATTTTTAATCTATAGCATCTAAGTCAACAATTGCATCAAGGAAAAAAGAAGAAAAAAAAAGTGCAATAACTTTGCCACAATCCAAGGTACAAAACTCAAGAGAGTTCATGGATCATGGTGAGTGTTCCAAGAGTCTCATGTTGGTAGAGTTCTAACACCCAAATGAAAACCCTAATAATATTGGATAGGGTAGTCATTGAGGACTATTACTATATGACAAATATGGATGAAAATGTGCATTGGATGCAACATACATGTCTGATATCAACATTTTCTCTAAACCTTAAGGCCCCATTTTGTATATCTGCCTTTACTTCAAGAAATTGTATAGCCCTTTTAATTGTACACACAAGAGAAAATAATACCTCTCCCTTATGTATACTATGTACACTAATGCCTCAAATAATAACCCTTCTAACACTCACATTAGTTTGTATGTGGTATGAAGAGTCCACCCCTGGGGATAACTCATAAAAACATGCATTAACATATGTCCAATAGATTGCCCCACACCAATTCATTTACATTCCTTGCTATTTTGAACATTTCTTATTGAATAACAAAATATAGCACTTGTTTTGTGTGTTATGACCATTTCTGTATGGATGAATTTGTGATTCGGTTTTGACCCGAAATTTGTGTGGAAATAGAGGCAACCTATTCGTGAAGGCAACACGATTGCACATATAGGTGTCGTTGACTAAGGTATGTCATTGGCATCACCTTGAAATTAGCCAAATGAGCTTACCTTTATGAGTCTTTTCTTAAGACCCAGTACACTAATATCATACATGTGCAATTAGGTGGCCTATGCAAACATGTTGCCTCTTTACCTATGCAAATCACCTTGGGTCAAAACCAGAGTACAACAACTTCTAGCTTTCTTAATTCATTGGTATAAGAACCACAATTTCAGCTGGGGATTCGTGGCACTCACTAAGGAACATCCATCCAAGATATTGTGGATGAAGTGGCTCCAATAAAAAAAAGCCCCCCTATGGGGTTGAGGGCCGATTCATTCGAATGTGACATCACTAGACTAATTCGGGGCCTTTGACTCTATTTCCGGAATCAAATTGCCTAAAAATAGTCATTTAGATGATTCCTGCGTTTTTTTCATCCACATGGATGATTATACTTGAGTGCCACGAATCCCTGGCCCACAATTTCAAAAAGTCTTGTATTTTGATACTATGGAAATAAATAATCAAAATAGCTTGAAACCTTAGGTATTATTGACTACAAAGCAAACACACGACCTCGATAATGGTTACAAAGATTTACATGGTCATAGCACGAAAATCTATAAGAGCCTAAGGTTGGTTTTAGGTTACATCTATCTAATATTCATTTTGGAACCAATGGATGTTGAGGCGGCCACCTGCTCCAAGATGCACCGTCCTATGGACAGGGAGATCTGACCACTAGTTGTAGATCCAAAGTTTAAGTTTAACAAATGGCCAGTTCACAGTGAAGAATTTAAGCAAATAGCCGATCATTTTACAGGAATCTATGGAATATTATAACTTAAACAATAAAAGGAAACCAAACTTATCAGCATGTAACCACATAACATTATTCAGATACATAATAGTGTTATGTGGGACCTACAGTATTCCACGGAATATTCCCAAATAATCCAATTATGCAGTTGGACTTAGAAACAGTTGAATATCAACATGTGGGCCAGTTGGATCTCAACCAATTGTGTCCAATTTTTTGCCCTGACACTGGTGCCACCCATTCGCATAGAGACATGTGTATATCTCCACGGAAATATGTCCACGTCAACACATAAATGGGGCACCACCCCACCCCATTGAGCTAGGCCCCTACCACTATTACCCAAGACAAAAAAATGCAGCAATTCTATTTCAGCACGCAATTTTTTTTTAATTTTTTTGGGACAAAGTGACTCCGAATTAGTCTAGATGGACTTACTTGAGATGAATAAACCACATACCTAAGGGGGTCATGTTTTTACTATACCTTCTTTACTTGTTGTAAAATGTAATAGTGGTGGAGACCATATCAATGAGGTGGGCATCTAGCCCTAGCTAGAATACGGGGAGCCTAGTACCCCCTCTCCACCTGACTTTATCAATCCATGTTAGTAAATTAGCTAAATAGGTTGTCACATACAAACTGAAAATATGAACCTTAAGAGCATTGCCACCAGTAGTGGACTAAACTGCAAAACGGATGTAGAGTAGTTCTTTTAGTTTGGAATTGCCCCACCCGTCTGAAAATTAGATGAACTGAACACCGAGGGCAGCCTCAGTGCAGTGATTGTCCTGCAAAACGGAGCAAGTTTTCAGTGCACCAAGCTGACCTGAACTCCAATGAATCGAGAATAAGACAAGAGTATTATACTCCTCCAAGACTTACTTCCTAATAATAATAATAAATACCGAATTTGAGGATGCTCGTTGAAGTCGGACTCAAAAGCGAGTTTATGGGTGGGGCATATGCCTCCTACCCAAACTGAACCTGGATGAATCTTTGTTTTGTGTTTAAACTTTTGCAGTTCAGCTTCATTCATGGGTGGTGATGCTCTAAGGTATAATTGTCATTCTACTATTATCATGTTTGATTGGTATATTCAGAATTTACTATTTGCCACTGTGGCAGTAGCGTACATGTGCTTAGAGTTCACAATACAAGGAGTCCTCTAGACAACGACTTTTCTAATCAAAACTAACTTAGTATAGATTATTTCAAAACCTCCAATCATCAAACCTAAATACCCAATTTGAGTCAATCGTCCTACAAGGGGTTGTCTCGTGACCAAGCAATCAAAATCCTATCTTAACCCTATTTGGGACCTTCTAAAAGTCCTACTACATCAAACAATTCAATAAATCTTATTACCTAAGGTAACTTCTAAATCATTTGGCTAAGAATGCGGAATATTAATAAATAAAAACCAGATAAGTAATCCACCCTTAGCTATGTTTTGATGCTCGTCCAAATCTAATCCCACTTTTGTCTAATACCAACTCTGCAAGCTTTGGAAACCTTCCCCTTTTCACCCAAATCCACCCCTACTTTGTGTTGCACGCATTTGGATGGTTTAAGGTGTGCTTTGGTTACGAGCTTAGGAGGCATGCATAGCCGATGCTTGTAGGAAAGGGTTGGAATTAGCACCCTCTACCTTACGTGGAATTGAGTTGGTGTGCACTCACTTAATATATTACTCAACTTAGAGCATCCCTAGTACACTAAATATGATATTTAGTGTCATATGGAACTTTATGTCACTATGATAACTTTTTGGATGACACTTCTTATGAATAAGTGAACAAAATATTGTCATGGATGATGGATGAGTTCATCCATTGGCCAAAACCCTACCTTCTCTTGTCAGCAACTTGTGATGAAATACTGTCATGGATGGTTGAAATTTTGCATGAAAAATCACTTGGTAAGTGACAGTAATTGCAACACTGTAAATCTATAGTCCCACAAAAAAATTACAAGGAATGACAAATAATGTTGGGTTAACATTTAGTGTTGGTGACTCTATACTGCGGTCTACAATTAGTACTGAGCAAGACAATTAGAATTGGTGACACTAAATATCATATTTAGTGTAGTTGTGAAATCTGAATGTTTCACATAAGCCAAATGTAACGGCCAAGGGCCCCCTTATGCTTGTCCCAAGAGGTCATATGGCAAAAACGGGCTTGTTCAGTCTAGTTTTATGTTGAGCCCACAATGGCTACTACAATGCACATGTCCCACTACAACGTGCACATGCTTAGCTAGGCTGAGGCCAAACATTTTATGCATACTAGGCGCTCCCATAGACAGCCAACCCCCTTTAAAGCACACCTCATCATACACCATACAATTCATTGAATTCACCTACTGCCATGATAGATTCCCAAACAATGCACGCAATGAAAAAACCGCTAAATACAATCCCCTCATACACACACTCAGAAGAGCCGGTTGGCAAGTCAACCCTTTCATCACCATTACAGCAGGTGTTAGAGGGGCTATTCACAAACAACCAATTAAAGAACTATAAAAACTAAAAATACCCAAAATTGAGATAAAAACACTTATGAAACACCTACACCAAATTGCCATCAAATACCTCACATATCTAATACTAAACAAAAGAAAATTAGACAACAAACAACCCCCAGTAGACCCCCCCTAGACCCCCCCCCCCATTGAACCTCAACTAGACCCCCCCCATACCCCTATATACTCACTAAACGTTAGGCACTACACCCCCTTTTGAAAATATAGGAGCCCACCTCTCGAGAGGGAGGAAGTACTCCTACTGTGACGCTTGGTTAAACATGAACACGGTAGAGAGGAACGGGCTCCCATTCACATCGGAGTATAAACCAAACTCCGACGTTACTTTTATTTATTTTATTTGAGTCCGCCTCTGAGATATGCGGCAAGGTGTAGTTGCCTTGTAGTTTGGCATAACTGTTGGGCATGCTCTTAGAAGTTTGAAGTATTTATATTCGAATGTTAGTATACATCATATACCTTGGGTGGTTTACGGTTATTAGGGTTCCATATATAAATATAATAGTTATTAACAAAATAAATTTCAAAACATTTTACCATATTTTTTGGAACTTTGAAATGGCGAGAGCACATGGAGTTTGATACAATCTCTATCCTAAAGCTCCAAATTGACCGAATGCCACCCGGGATGACATGGGGCATTAATTCATATGCATGGGTGCAACTGGTTGCAGCGGCACGGACCCAAACTAGTAGACAAAATTATGGGAACTCATAATTTCCTCATAAGTTGATTTCCAAATTATGTATGCTAAAAATGTGTTGTATTCCTTGAACAACCACAATTGCTAACAAGCTCCAATCAAACTAACTCCAATCTTACACAAGAAATGTAATCGCCTTAAGGACAATCACAAAATAGGTGTTTCAATGTCATTGCTTATCACAAAGCAACTCTGGAGAGATATTATTAATATTCTCAAATTTGGCCTAGTTCGTTCATAGCAAAGTAAGGTAGAGGGTGCTTAAACCAACACTTTAAGCCATTGCGGGTACATGTGGCCATGTCACGGTAAAAAAAATAGTAGATCATATTAGCATTTCGACCCAAAATAGCCTCAAAGCAAAAAAAAAATTTAGTGGAAGTATAATATTTTATGAATTGTCAAAGTCAAAACTAGTAGCTTCTTAATTCCATTAGCTAGGCCGGGCAAGTAAAGTGAGTGAGGAACCCGAGGACCAGCTCATTTATTATATAATCTCAACCTTTACCAAATCTATACTAGGCCCAACCAGTGATTTTTTTTTGAAAGAAAATGGGTGTGTAAATTGGTGCTTAGTTTATTCATTCACTAGCTCTATTGGCACTTTGAGTGGGAACAAAGGAGTCCAGCCTAGCGATGTGGAATGATTCAACATATGACAAATGCGATGACATGTTCAAGAAGATTTAAGTGTGTGGCGATATATATTTTGTTTGCGGCACATTATGTGGCTATGCTTTGGCATTTTAGAGTTAAAATTTGGCCCCAACCTCCTAAGTTGCTAATGCAAATTGGGCTACATAAACAATTCCATATAGAAATCATTATTCCACGGGGGAATTGAACCCCGATCTTCCAACCCTGCCCATTGCAGCGTGGAATGGCCTGCAAAACTACACATTATTGCATCCCATCTATCACCCAACAAAAGTTAGTATAGAAGAGAACACATGAAGATTCAGCCCATGTACACCATGAAAATCCTTCAACGGTTCCTTCAACATATAGGTGGTAACTTTATGTAACACTTTAAAAAAAACTTGCAAGTTGCACCCCAACCATGCCATAGTCCCTCGGGGAGATCACTCCATTGTCAAGTTGAACACCACGTGCGAACAAAGTTTGCTACCCCTATATTACATGTCATAAATAATTTTAAATTTTATGATATTTTTTCTACATATACACAACCATTGATGGTATCTTTTGTATATTTTTTTGAAATTTTTAGTCATCTTCATTAATTGTAGCAATTTGTTTAGTTTAATTTTGCGTCATTCTAGTTAGAAACGGTATGTTTTATTAAAAAAACAAATAATCAAATTTAGTCACCAATTTTTACTATGTAACATGTACCATTTATATCTACTTATGAAAAAAAATTGATAAAATTGTGACCCATTTTGGTGATGCTTTTTACATTTTTTACATTTTTTACATCTAAAATGATCGCACGTGGTTGTTCAACTCTACAATGGAGTGATCTCCCCGAGCATAGTCCACACAATGCACATGGTTCAAAAATGGCATCATGTTCTATATTACGCTTACTCTACCTCATCATGTTCCAAAAATTGAGTGTAGATTCAATACATTGGAAACCTCTCATGTATGAAGCCAATACCCAATAATATGTTGCTACTAGTATAATTCATCTATTCTTCCCCTCCATACTGATTTCTCTGTGCTTTCCAATTTGATATGCCTGTTTGGTAAGGGAAAGTATCTAGGGTATAAAAGTCTTGTGCAAACATGCGGATGACCAAATCTAGGTGTGTTGTAAGCCGGTTCCTCAACTTGCTCTTCAAAAACGACAAAGAACTAAATGTGCATGGAGCACCTTCAATAAATGCAGCAAGCCTCATTATTGGTTTTTTTTACAATATCCGCTATTTTACTGGGGCCAACACCAATGCTAATATTGCATTTATGGTTGGTTGCCTCAGTGTTGGCATCGTATGCTGACGGTTACATTGTCCAATTATGATGTTGTCACCTACGAAGTGCAGGTGGTGTGATGAGCCCAAGATGGCTATTTTTTATCAACAAAGGTTAGGGTTTCAGCCACCCATCCCTTGGCCGTTAGATTGCTCGCCACATGGACGCTTGGGATGAAGCATTGGGCTGGCTCTTCGAATCTAGCCAATGGGGTCGAGTTTGCTATCTTTCAATATTTTCATATGTTTTGGGGCTATTTTGAAAAAAAAACCCCAAAATTGTATGTGTACATATAGTTGGGCCCAAATGAATGTAGCAAAAAGCATCTGCGTAGCCGAATTAAAAATCGTTGGGCCCAACTTATACCGGGAACCGAGCTTTATGCTCTCATTAAACCCCACCATGCAAGGCCTTAAACCAACCCATGTCTAATCATGAGCCAAGCCTAGTGATAGAATGAATAGTGTCGGAATCATACCCATTTTTAGAATCCAAGATTAGCAACTCAACCTAGTGTAAAGGCCGTTAATAATAATGCCCAACCCTAGCACCTACTGCATGGGGTGGTGTGCCAGCTTGTTGCCAAAACCGTCACTTCGCGGGCCCGGCCATAGAATTAGCATGAGTGACGGTTCAAGGTAGGTAGATGTTGGTGATTAGGAGGCGGGTATAGGTGTTGGTTTAGGATGGGGTAACGGAATTAGCTGCCTTTACCTTAGGTGCAACATGTATTGTAAACAACACATCATCCATGCTATCTTTGCATGCAACTCGCCTAAGTAGAGCTACAAATTAAGTAAAGCAAGACCTACATGCATGTATTTGAACAAAATGGACATGTATGCTCGCAATTCTCTCAACAAACCCTATATTTTTATAATCTTTGTAAGTGAACTATATAGACTCTTGTTATACACACATTTTTGTTGCAAATATGATTTTAGATTGGGTTCCGTTTAACATAACCACACATGAAAGACTAAATAAGTGTTTGATTAAACTTTGAGTGTTACTATTAGGTTAATTGATAGGTCACAATGATGTCAAAGTGGAATTAGGACGTCAACTTTAAATGAAATGCTCTTTCATGTGAATTTTAGAGATTTGGGAGATTAAGAAAGGGATTATCAGGGTTGCTCAATGCAGTATATGCAATTGCACAGTCTCTCCCTTATAACTATCCATAGTCCAGTAGTCACGACTCGCTAATACCATGGTTTTTCAATGCAAGGAGTCTCAACTCATTAATAGTCTTTTGAGTAACCAGTAACCACATATAATCCGGTCCAAGGGCGCCCTGATTTGAGCAATGATCTCATATTAATTATTTGATTATTTAGTGGATTAAGAAATTCAATAGAACAAACCCTGCAAGTTGTGCATTCATTAATTTATCTGATTTTAATGAGGCAGTGAGACAATTGTCCTAGCCTAGACCGACTGAAGGACAACACCTGTAAGTTTCCAGAACTATAGGCCATAAGAAGTTAGTCCATACGATTATGCCATGGTTCATTCCTATGTCCTCTTAGGGGCAACCTAAATACACATATTAGTATACATGAGTTAACGATAAGGAGACTTGCTTTGGAAATCCCTTGGAGGATGCATGGATCCATTTTTATGGCCTATGTACACCATTTTTACAAGCCCACACCAAGAGGCAGTCTCATTGATATTAAATACTAATTTTATTTTTGTTATGACCTTGAATCCAATTAAAGAAGATTCAAACCTCAAGTATATAATGATTTTAAGGATCATGAAAAATAATTTCAAATTCAAAATATTTAAGGTCATGAAATTTACGTTCAAAACCACATTCGACCATGTGCTTTTGAGCATCAATTTTATTGATAAGTTTTGAAGATCTCAACTTGATATTCTGCATTTAGTATTTAACACAAAATAGAGGTCGTCATGAAAAAATCCAATTTAAACAACGCTTTGCTACTACATTTATGCCTTTGACCAAAAAATACATGGTTTTAGTATACCGGAGCATTATTTTGGTCCACTTTACCATGCTTGCACCCACTTAGAACCATACATGTTTTTGGATTTTCAATTCACCATATGGCACCTCCATCAATATATTGAATAGTTTACCCAATTTTGAACCACTAGATTTCACATAACATTATTCAATTGCATGGTTGTGTTCCATTCTATGTTTAGGATATGACATGGGCCTCCACTATCTTACCTTCAAGGGAAGAAACTTAAAAAATAGGTAGAAACTAACGATGGTATGAATAATGAAAAATGCCGATATGAACAAATTAATAAGAATATTATGAATAATGTCAGTATTTCTGCGATAGTGCTGCTATGAATAATATTTCCAATGAATAATACCGAGATGAATAGTGTTTCATGTGAATAGTGCCAAAAGCATAACTTCCACCCAAATTTCCAAGTGCTATAAGCATGAATGTATGAATAGTAAACAAACATTCTTACTTTGTTCGTGGCCCACTGAATATAATTGATATATTCTAGGGTCATGAAACTGACTCGCATGGCTAAATAAATTTTTGCAAATTTTTGATAACTTTATAGCCAATATGTCTTTCAAAAAGGGGAAGTTTTCAAACCTACTAAATCCCAAAGATTATGATTTTTTTTAAATGACATTGTAAACTTATTCATAAGAAGTGTCATTAGAAAAGTCACCTCAATGATATAAAATACCACATGTCACTAAATACAACAGTTAGTGTAGTTACCTTTAACAATGTTGCTCTCTCTTGTATGTATGCCAACAAGTTGATGAGTACGACATCAACATTTCTTTTATTTTACTTTATTTATTTGCATTATCTTTCCCTTGCTGTGAGCCCAAATTGATGCCCACATGTGTTGTTAACAATTGTAAAACATTACAAGTAGTGTTTTGTTGATTTATGATTATTCACAAAAATATAAAAAGAGTGAAGCTTGAAGAAAGCTAAGTTTGAAGCATTAGGCTTGTGTGGAGTGGATTTAAGTAGTATGAGGACATACCTTGGTAAAGTGTGGTAGGTAGAAAGCCAAGGTTAGTTAAATGTTTGAATTAGGATCTTTGTTGATCATTTGAGGGAGGAAGGCTTAGGAGATTAGATGAGAGCCTACAAAGTAGGAGGAGATTTCGAAGGCTTATCGAGAGCCTTGTGAATGGGATGAGTCCCTACTTAGAAGGAGAAGGTTAAGGGGTTGTGATTGGAGGCTCTAATCCTCTCACCCTATCCTTACCTTATGTCCTCTCTCCCTCTCAACTCAATATATAATCCCTCATTCTTCCCTCACTCATCCTCTCTTTCCTTCGTGCTCCTTAAGCACCCCACGGGTTATAAGTGTGGGTGTGTGGGAAGCAAGATAGGAGCACATGTGTGTGCTCAGTTCTTAGGAGAAGAGCCAAGGCTATTTAGCCTTGAAGAGGGATTGACCTCTTGTTAGAAGTAGATTGGGTTTAAGGAATTTGGAGTTTGATTGTAAACTTCAACTTGTTGCATTGAGATTCATATTGAAGTGAGAGAGTTTAAACTTGTGGCATTTAGAGTGACTAGATTGTACTAGGTGCATTACTTGTAGTGTTTTATTAGTTATGAACTTGAGCAGAACTTTATAGTGAGATATTTGTCAATTATGGATGATCAGAGTGTTCAATGGGTATGAAAATTTGAGGGATTGTTTATTATAAAGTATGGGAGTTGTGGTAAAAATTTGAGAGCTTCAGTCATTGGGATGAAAGAGTTATTAAAAGTTGAAGGGGAGGGTGTCTAGGAACAAAGCAGCAAGGTTTGAAAATATGTATCTCTTAGAGGGTTATAGATATGGATACCAAAATTTGACACTACCTTTTGAACTTATATATCTATCTTGTGTCAAAATTTTAGATTGATTGGACGTAGGAGTTGGAAGTTATTAGAGTTTTAATGACCGGATGCTTTATCACAGCATTCATACTAAGTAGTTAGATTTAGAATTTCATGCATAACTTTTGCATATGAACTTTGTTTGTGCCAAAATTTGGTGTGGAGATTTTTGATAAGGACTTAACAAGTATACCAAATTTCACTTGAAGAACATAAGTTGGGTGGGAGTTATACTATTCTGAAGTTTAGTAGGAAGACATTGATAGAGATTTACATCAAGAAGAACTTAGAGAAGGAAGGGCAAGGATAAGTATATAAGTATTTTTTAATACTTGTATTTAAAGCCTATGTGCTCATGGAATCCACAAGCGAAGTGTCATGTACCAATACGGAATCAACCACGATGACATGTGATAGCACGAAATCAATAAGCGAGAACTCATATAGTAGTGTGGAGTCGACGGCAAGGACTCGATTCACAAGAGGGATATCTTTGAAGGCATGCATGGCCAAAGCGGCCGGGTGGACATTAGAAAAGGCTAAGGATATAACCTTGCCCGACATTAAGGAATGTAAAACTACATAGTGTGGTGTTAATCAAGTTGTGTATATTCCAAGGGTAGATTGGAATTATATATTGGGTTACAAAGAGAGAAGTCTCTACATGTCATTATAAACTTTTCCACTCGGATTAGGACGAAATCGAAGGGTGAAGGATTTTTGGTGACACTTGCCTGCATCAAATCACCTTCCAATCTCAAATAAGGTAGAGGGTGCTAAAACCAACACCCCATCCAAAACCAACACCTATAAACACCTCCCAATTGTTAACACTCTACGACCTTGGACTGTACCCGGCGGTGTAGGAGTGTCTGGGCCCACGGAGTGATGGTTTTAGGTGCCATTAGTGGTGGCACCTCATAGCAGCCTCCACTACCTCCATGTAGGGTAGGTAACGGGTTGCACTCTATCTTGGGTTGGTTCAAGGTGGGATTAGGGTGGCTTGTCAATGCCTATTCTAGCCATTCTATTCACAACGCCAAGGAGGTAGGCCCACAAAGCACAAAAGGGTCATTTCCTAGGATGCAAGGGGGTCGGTTCCCGGGATGCAAGTCGATGGTTTTGCAAGCGAACCGGGTGGGATCATGGAGGTAGCCGTGTGGCTTTGCATACCATTACTACTTGGGCTTTGATGTAGTTTGGGTCTGGTCCCCAACTATGTTGTGTTGGTTCTTGGCAATGAAGGTGGGGGTCCTCATCATATGCAAGGTTGCCATACATGGGGCCTATGGATTGGTTTAAGGAAGCTAGTAGTTTTGACTTTGAATATTCATCAAATATTCAATTGAGACTAAAAATATTTTTTCTTTCTTGATACCTATGTTTAACCCAAAGGCTAATATGAATGTATATTTTTTATATTAACCACATAGCCATATGTATGTGCAATAGCTTAAAGTGTTGGTTTAAGCACCCTCTACCTTATAGATTTCATGATGACTTAGTGGGGACTGAACCCATGTAGGAATTGTTACAGCCAGCTCTTCCATTGTAAAGTCGAGATTCATTTCCATTTTGCACAAGAGAATGAAATAAGTTTGGAAATTGACATGGATGGCTGGGTATTAACCACGTCTCCGCCACATTGATAGCAAGCATGCTTGCCACGCATCCAAGCAATGTGACTCCACAACAACCCCAACAGACATCACAATCTTCATTTTCTGCTTTCATGCTTTCCTTCTAAAGTTGATGTTGCCCCTGCACCACCTCAGTCTTGGCCGTGTTGGAGGAGATTGGGTTTCATTGCACTGGCCAACTTTTGCATTGCAAGGATGTGGCTGAGTCGCCCATCCATTTCAATGCCCATGACTCATTGCAACCCACTGGGCCCACCAAAGCCTCGTCAGCCTGCAAAACAAGGTGTCCTCAGTTTTGATAACATTATTTAGTTGATGAGTTGTGTTCATGGGCGAGTAGATTCGAGAATAAAGACTCCAGATGTAGAAATTCCATTGTTTTAGAGTGAATATGAAGTAGGGTAGTTGAACACAACCCATGAACTCAGTAATGTTATGTGAAACCATGCATTTTCTTATATATATATACCAAGTCAGCACTACACTAAATACAAACGCATTCATTGAATATCAATAACCCTATGAAAGTAAGTAACATTAAATGTAAACTCAAACACTAAATATCAACTATGGTAATATGTGGAAGTTACATGTTTGAATTTAGTGTCAGTAAGGATATGAAAAAAAAGGATATAATAAGGGAGGTGGCAGTAGGGAAGATAGCGGCACATTTATGTCTAACACTAATTGTCAAGGAATTGGAAATTAGTGTTGAGCAGGGTAGGGTGGTAACAACACTAAATATAATCAAACACTAAATATCCTATTTAGTGTAGTTTAAATGTGTACTAATGTGAACAATAGTCTGGTCGCAAAGAAGATGAACCAGGGCGCACCGAACACACATTGCTTTTGCATGTTGAGGAAGCTTGGTTGGGCCCGGTGGATTGCAATGAGTCATGGGTATTGAAATGGATGGGCGACTCAACCACATCCTTGCAATGCAAAGTTGGCCGGTGCAATGAAACCCAATCTCCTCCAACACAGCAAAGACTGAATTTGGTTCAGGGGCAACATCAACTTTCAAAGAAAGCATTCAAAATAAAACTTTATATTAGAACTTTGTAATAGTTTTTATCATGAGTCAATTTTAGATTTTTTTTAATTTTTTTTAATTTTTATCAAAGAATTTGATTGCGAGAAGGATGCAGATATGGTGTAATATGGGAATCAAAACAATGTAAAATTCATTGCATTATCTACACTGAATATGATATTTAGTGTCACTCACTATTTGGAGTTATGTGATTCTATATCTATTTATTGTATATCTTGTATTTTACCAACAAATGTTAAATTGGTTGTTTGGACACTATAGAGTATTAACAAATTTCACTTGGTAAGAAAACACATCAATCGTAAATAGATATAGCACTATGTAAGTCCAAATAGTAAGTGACACTAATGTAATATTTCTAACCACCATTTCCACACATGATCGTATTTTTTTCAATCCTTTAAACCGTGTTGTAAATAAGGTAGTTTTGAGCCTCGAGACTCAATTTTATTATGTAATTTCTTGATACGGATTGTCTATGAATATATGTAGGGTCCAACCATGATAAGATGTACCAATAAGGACCAAATAAGAAGTAGTCCTTACACTTCACAAGGACTCATATTTGAGGCAATACCAACAACTAAAGCTATGAGGCATTAATCAATTGTGATGAACAGTTTTTGAATTGTGCTATGTCTTAATTATAAATCTATGTAAAGTTCAATACAAAAGCATGATACTCATCCAAAGAACTGTCAAGGACTGTGAAAAAAGGACGATGTGTGACACAATTATGGGGCACCTTATCATGGTTGGACCATGCAATCTTAATCTTACACATGGATTTATGGCATGTCAAGATGTCAAATTGAAATTTCAACCATATGGATGGTGTAAAAACGTTTTCTTGGGGGTGTGGATAACATTTAAGCACTTAAAGTTGTTCATCTTAAGACTTCATCTCACTTTCAAAAAACACCATGTAACTTTTAAGGTTTAATGTGACGCTCTCATGTTGACTTTGAATTATTTAACAGTACAAGTCTAAAACCCTGGTGATTTTTGCATAGAAAATTCAAATAAGAATATTGTGATGCGTTGAAATCTCCTTTCAATAGCTAACAAGAGACCTATTTTTTTTTTTTTAAAATTGATCTAATAACAATGGTTGTGCTGAATGCTAAATATGACGGTTTGAATACGAGTCTACCCTTGGATATAAATTCTTGAGAGAAAAGCCACAAGCACAAAGTCCACATACTCATCAAGGTACAAGCTGAAAGGGTTTAGGGTTTAGGGTTGGTGGAAACAATGGCTGCTCTCTCCTTTTGCTAAATGGGCGGTTGAGCTTGACATCTTACCAAAGAGCGCCGTGCTCAGAAATCAGGACTCTCATGCCCCGATCACACCAAACTTTCCGTCCGGTTCTAGCCATGAAATTGCTGGGAATTATGTTCAAAAATATATGTTGGCTCACCACTTTTCACACTAGTACAGCCGGAGATGCCAATGGATGGTGTCAGAACTAGCTGGCGTGATCAACCCCTCAATGGGCCCCTTCTGTGACGCTAATGTTTGTGGCCTGCTCCTTCGGACTCTTTCCAGTTCACTAGAGCCGCTACACTAAATATGATATTTAGTGACACCAATTCTAATTGTCTTGCTAAATAATCATTGTAAACCATGGTATAGTGTCACCAACACTAAATGTTAACCCAATATTATTTCCCATTCCTTGTAATTTTTTGGGGGGATTATAGATTTACAGTGTTGCAAGTACTGTCACTTACCAAGTGATCGTTCATCCAAATTTCAATCATCCATGACAACATTTCATCACAAGTTGTTGACAAGAGAAGGCAGGGTTTTGGCCAATGAATGAACTCATCCATCATCCATGACAATATTTTTAAATTGATTAATAAGAAGTGTCATCCAAAAAGTTACCATAGTGACATAAAACACCATACGACACTAAATATCATATTTAATGTAGTCTACATTGGTAAAGCTGTATGTCAAGTTGGCAATATGTGAAGCGTGATGTGGCATACACTCTAAATGACGTGACATGGCAAGCATGGAGGCCAGGTCACTTATGAGGGGCTCAATAAGTTCTCTCTAGCCTAGTTGCTTTGTAAGAGGGCCATAATTTAATAACAAATTGTTGAGACAAAGGCACAATGTTCATGTGCTCATCTTGAAGGTACAAATTGAAGGATGGGTGGAAGGGACGGTCACTCTCTCCTTTGGCTTGGGCGGTCGAGCTCGACCTCTAAAGCACACCCATTGCTTATAAATCAGGCTATGAATGGGCCCCTTTGATAGGAATGTTTGAGGCTCCTTCTCACCTCTACACTGTTCATGGCATTTAGTGGCACGTACACTATTTGTGAAGGGCCTAAGCTAGATGCTTAGAGGTCTCAAAGTGTCACACCCACTAATTACCAATATGATTCCATTCGTCAACATAAGTAACTTCTTTAAGTGAAAAAAATATATACATTAGCACATCATGATACAATAGATGATTTTAGTTGAGACAAGGCAGGGTGGAGCACAACATTCATGTGCTCATCTTGAACGTACAAATTGAAGTGTTGGTGGAAGGAATGGTCACTCTCTCCTTTTGCTTCCTTGGTAGTTGAGCAACGAATTCGACGTCTAAAGCACAGACCCATTGCTTATGAATCAGGCTCTGAATGGGCCCCTGTGATAGGAATGTCTGATACCCCGGCCACACCGGGGTGGCCAAGCCCAGCCATCCGGTGGTTGGGGCTTGGGGAACCGCTGGCCCACATGCCCCGGTGTGGCCCCCAGCCAGCTGGTGGTACTCGGAGCGTCGCCGGTGCCCTTGCCCGAAAACGGAGTTTAAAAAAAACAAACACCTGTCTCTTGCTGCCGGGTGGGCCTTAAGCAGCCCAAATGGCCCAGCCGGGCAGGTCCCTTGTTGGACGGCTGCAGGGGAGGGTGCCTGCAGCCAGCCATCCGGCTGCCTGTCCCCGCCTGGCTGGCCGCCGCAAGGTCCGGAGCCCACCGGACGGGGCGGGCTAGCTGGCCCAGCCGTCCGGCCAGTGTGGCTAGCCTATGAGGCTCCTTCTCACTTGCTTAAGCACGCCGTGGGTGAACGGAACCTGCCCCACTTGAACCTGGCGGATGAAAGTACAGTGTGGATTCTCATCCAATTTCATCCTCCACCCGGGTCTCCCACCTATCAGTTTTCTAAATGTATTTTTCAAAATTTTGGAGTTGACATAACATTATTCAGATCCATAACAGGGTGGAAGCACGGTAAAGTGGACAGCTCTTGATCCTTGCTCAGGTTTAAGTGAAAGTGATCCAAAACTATATACTAACTTTGAATTTTATGAAATAGAAATTCATAAACATTTAGAAAACATATGAATCTACAAAGCCAAGCAATTTATGTTCACAAAAAACAATTTCAAACAAAGTATATGTATTTTAGAAGACGGTGCAAGTGGTGGTGCAAGTGGGTGTCATTGAAAAAATAATTGTCAAAAACTTGTTTAAAATACAATTACATTACATTAAATTGATGAATTTTTGAAAAAAAATTTACGATGACCTCAAGTTTATAATGAATTCAAGGAATATGAAAAGAAATTCCAAGTTCAAATATTTAAGGTCATGAAATTTACATTCAAAACTATATTTAGTCAGTTGCTTTTAGGCGTCACTTTTGATGATAGGTTTTGAAGATCTCATATTGATATTCTATATTTGAGTACCTAACTTAACAATAGAAGTCATCATGAAAAATAATCTATTTTAAACAACATTTTGCTACTACTTATAGGCGTTTGACCAAGAAAATCATGTCTGTCATATACCGGAGCACTTTTTTGGTCCACTTTACTATGCTTGCACCCAACAATGTTTTATGGGACTGATAGTATTATGTAGAATATTCCATCATTCAGGCTGAATGTGAAGAATATTATGCAAAATATTATCAATCCCACAAAACATTGTTATGGATCTGAATAATGTTATGGTTTGGATCTCCCCTTACCATTCTAGTTTAGTTCAAATCTTACCATTCTCAACTGCCACCTTTAATGAACATTTCATGATCTCAGGGCGGGTGGTTAGTATGATTTGTGGTATACACGTGTGTTAAGAGATATTTACTTGAGGGGCATTATGTACTTAGGGATCAATATTTACATAATTAAATTTTATTTAAAAATAATAATTTTTTGGGTTGATTTTATCCACAGGGGTGGGACTCTTCATTGGAAACCTAAATGACATGCATGGGTCACTATAAAATTAAACGTCTTGTGTAAGAGAGGTTTCTAGAGAAGAACAAATGTATACGTACTAACAACATGCTAGAAATTGGACTCATGTATTTATACTAAGCTTTTCAATTTAATGTGATAGATGCCTCCCCTAAATACAAATTATGAATCATGAATTAAGTAATCCTCTATTACATATAAAATCTACTTTCACTTTCCAATGAGAAAGATTTTTTCACCCATAGCATGTAACCCAAAGATTGCATCAAACAAATGAAGACAAGAGCACAATAACTTAGCCTCAATATGCAGAGCAATACTTAAAGGCCCGGGGAGGTCACTCCATTGTCAAGTTGAACACCACGTGCGTTAAAAGTTTGTATTATATTACATGCCATAGATAATTTCAAAAATTATGATATTTTTTCTGCATATACATAACCATTGATAGTATCTTTTGTACATTTTTTTGAAATTTTTAGTCATCTTCATTTTTTGTAGTAATTTTTTTAGTTCAATTCTGCGTCATTCTAGTTAGAAACGGTATGTTTTATAAGAAAAAAAGATCATCAAATTTGGTTACCATTTTTTTACTATGTGATAGATACCATGTATATCTACTCATGAAAATTTTGATAAAATTTTGACCCATTTTGGTGATGCCCTTTAGAAAAAGTAGATTTTGTCTTAACGCACGTGGTGTTCAACTTGACAATGGAGTGACCTCCCCGTGCTTAAAGGACCACATGAGCGCTTCAAGAGCCTCATGGGTAAAAGCCTAGAACCCAAATGCATACTCTAGCAATAATGGACATGGTAGTGATTGAGGTCTATTACCACATGACAACAATTGATGAAAACGTTTATTGGATGAAACTGACACATCTATTTTTCCTAAACCTGTCAAGGTCCCCATTTGCCCGTCTACCTTTACTTCAAAATTTCCTATTAGCCCTTTCAAATGTACACACTAGAGAAAAATAATACCTCTCCCTTATGTATACTATGTACGTTAATGCCTCAAACAATACCCTTCTTACACTCACGTTAGTTCATACATCGTATGAAGAGTCCACCCCCTGGAATTTTATTGACCCTATCATTACTTGCATGGTGTAGGAGACATAAATATGTGGCACATTATATTTGTTGAGAAAAAGACCTATAGAAAGATTTAGTTGCACCAAAACATATGTGCTTTAATCCAACAACCCTACACATAACACACCTATTGTTTTTGAATATGAACCCAAAAATTATGTCAATTCTTGAACCTACACTAGTAGAAAACTATGTCAAAAAGAACCGCAACCAAAATTGGCTACGGTTCTTGTGACCAGCTTGATCTACAGTTGGTAAGCGACTACAAATTTGTTTTTTTGGTTTAACGACTGACATTTTAGGAATTTGGAGGCGTGTAATATGCCACTGGAAAGGTCTCAAAAACACTTTGCAATGGTTATTAGATGCCCCAAATTCCTAAAATTCTAGTCGCAAAACAAAAAAGAAAAAATTGTAGTCGTTTAATGACTGCAAATCAGGCTGGTCAAAAGAACTGCAATTTTTTTGGGCATAGTTTTCTACTAGTGCTACCAACATACTGTCATCACTTGATTTGGGCATGCAAAAAAACCCTCCCACAACATGCAAGGAAGGGGCAAGGAAACATCCTTTTGTAAACGAATAGAAGAAATGAACACAAACCTAGACCTTGAAACCATTGAATGAACAGATAGTGGACTTCATTATTTTGGATTGTGAGGGATGGTAAAGAAATTTCATCCAAGTTCAAATAGACCATAAATTTGATCCTCTACAACTTAAATGGTTTTGACCCTTTTCTTGATATGCTATGTTTTTTCTCTAATAACCACAAAATAGTGAATATGAAGCACATGCCTATATTATCTATATAGCCCTTTTTTTCCTCAATAAGGGGCCTCATGTTACCTCTACACATGCTCTAACATTTTTCTCCGAGGAATTATTTGAACCCTATGTTTTAACCCACCAGGTTTCCTATCTTTTCTAAGTGCCCTCCTTGAGACCATCATCCCTATTCTTCTTGACATTGATTAGAGCCTTCTTTTTATCATTTGTAAATGTTTATATTATTGTTGACTCTTGGATTTTTTTGGATTGTTTTAGCTCCCATAATTTATCACTCGGAAGCTGTTTGTGGATAGAGAATACTCTTAGGGGATAGTGCTAAAGGTCTTTTTCTTTGAAATGGCACTCAATGTAGCCCGTTCAATACCATGTGGGTTCACAAAAGGGCATCCAACAAGGATTTGGCTTAAGGTAGAGACAGCTAATTCCGTTACCCCATCCTAAACCAACATCTATACCCGCCTCCTAATCATCAACATCTACCTACCTTGAACCGTCCCTCATACTAATTCTATGGCCGGACCTGCGAAGTGACGGTTTTGGCAACAAGTTGGCACGCCACCCCATGCAGTAGGTGCTAGGGTTGGACATTATTATTAACCACCTTTACACTAGGTTGAGTTGCTAATCCCGAATTCTAAACATGGGTATGGTGCCGACACTGTTCATTATACCACTAAGCTCGGCTCATGATTAGACTTGGGTTGGTTTAAAGCCTTGCATGGTGGGGCTTAATGAGAGCATCAAGCTCGGTTCCCGGTATAAGGTAGGTCTAGTATGTATTTGGTAAAGATTGAAATTACATAATAAATGAGATGGTCTTCAGGTTCCTCACTCACTTTACTTGCCCGGCCTAGCTAGTGGAATTAGGAAGCTACTAGTTTTGACTTTGACAATTCATAGAATATTATATTTTCACTAATTTTTAATTTTTTTTGGCTTTGAGGCTATTTTGGGTTGAAATGCTAATATGATCCACTGTTTTTTTTCACCGTGACATGGCCGCGTGTACCCGCAATGGCTTAAAGTGTTGGTTTAAGAATACATATAGGATGGGTATTGTTCCATCTAGTTTTGAAAGTATAATAAGGGCAGTATACATTGTGTAGGATAGGCAAGTTTTTTCGTAGATATACCTTCCCAGAGGAGATTCCACTCTTATCATGTACAAACCAGTGTCAATGTAAAAAGGGGTATTACTTGAAGCATTAGGATACATAGTCTACATAAGGAAGAGATATTGCTTTTCATGTATTGTGTACAAATGAAAGGCTACCCATAATTTTAGAGCAGTTGTAGGTAGATGTACAAAAGTGTGTCCTAAAGTTTAGAAAGATTTTTGACAATAGATTTGTTTGTAGGGTCAAATAATTAGGAGCAACGTCCTAAGCATGAAATAGGCTTCAATGAAAGTGGATTGTACCAATTTTTTCATAATTTATATTTGCATATATAGCGGAGGCATTTAGTGTATTGGAATGAAACCTTACTAGTATAAATACATGAGATAACTATCTAGTGTACCATTAGAACATACTAAACCCATTTTTTTTCCTCTACAATTTTGTTGTGTATAGAGGGGCTTATTTCATAGTCGCCCATGCCCGTTAATTAGAATCTCAATGAAAGAGTAGAGCCCCCAGGTATACCTTATGCCTCTCAAAAGAACATATATTTTCATTCAAGAACCAATATTTGTTGGCTCCCATGTCACACTTCAATGTGATTGTCAATGAAAAGTGATTCATGAACACACATAAAAGGCAAGACTAGTTTGATTTTCCAATTGCTTACATATTTTTCAACATTTGTTAAAGCAAATCACTCTAGGAAATCAAAACTTACATGAACATACATGAGACTATCATACATACTAGTCATCTTTTTTGTCATGAATGATGTACTGTATAGGTAGAGGGGCTTAATAAAGGGTCCCTCATGCACGTGACTCCCAAACTTACAGAAGATTGCCCCCATCCTAGGTGGTCTATTATATAATATAATGTTTAGAAAAGTGAATTTGGGTTACTATACTATTCTATATGTTTTCTATTTACACTTCAAGCCATATCTAACCATTTTGGGCAACTAGGGAAAGATTCTCCAATTGTAACCCCTAGTGCATGAGAACAATTGACCACAATCCCCAAAATTTGGTGTTGGCCTCCATAGAAGAGTTTTTGAAATACTTTTTCTCTACTTAGGCACATTTTTGAGTTTTACATTCTATTCTATAGAACATTTACCTTTGACTTTTTGGATAATTACATCTTATAATTTCATGCAGAATAAATAATAATAACCACATAATATTTTGTTCAAGTTTGGTACACGTACCATCAATATGATTACATATAATATCAATAAATAGATCCAAGTACATCATGTTTTTTTTGATGACCTGAATGATAAGTTTCTCATTTCATAAGCAAACGTTGTTCATATGCATTTGATCACATTTTTCTAACCTAAGTGATTAATTATGTAAGACATCTACCTATAAAAAAATAAATGTTGGCAACATATCTAAGCTCAAGCAAACTATGTAATTTCTCATTTTTAAAAACAATTTTTAATCTTTTGAAATGTTTGTATGGAGCTCGTTACCTTATATTGCAGGTTCAACCACATGATATCACAACATTAAGTAGCAAGCCCGGATTGACCTTCTCAAAAGAGCATCAAACCGGCGCGTGCCGGTTTGATGGGCAGGGCGAACCAACCCGTACATTGGTACCTTACCGGATGTCTAGTGATGTCACATTCGAATGAATCGGCCCTCAACTCCATAGGGGGGCTTTTTCTATTGAAGCCACTTCATCCACGATATCTAGGATGGATGATTTTAAGTGAGTGCCACGAATCCCCAGCCGTTCGCCCTCCCCGGTAAGGTACCAATATACAGGTTGGTTCGCCCCAACCCCGGTTTGATGCTCTTTCAAGAGCAAAGGTAGCACTAAGTTTGAGTTTTACTTAGGCTATTTTTAATCTATTTGGGTAGTTACTTTCAATGCTTAGAATTAATTATGTCGGTTTCTAGGACAAAACTAATGTCAAGTGGTGGTAAAGGTTCTAATCTAGGCTAAATTATGATCTAAACAAATCTAAATAGCTATAAAGCAACGGGAAAGTTGGTGAGGACAAAAAGGTAGTTGCACTTTTAAATTTGGAAAAGTCTCCCGACACCCGCATTGGAAACCTCTTTGATACCTTTTTGAAGCTTCTATATATATTTTGAAGCATTGGAAACCTCTTTGATACCTTTTCCCTTCTTGTTGAGGTAAATTTGCGGGTACTCAAAGGGTACCCTCCTAGCATTGCGACTTAATGTTATGATCATCTCTGATATTGTGTGAACAATTTATCTGAATATGAATGAATTATAAATCAATCTTTCAGACCTCGCTTTGTAAACTGCAAGATCTTGAAAATGCAACTTCAAGAAACGCTTAGGTTTTAAGGATTGATGAGCCTAACATGACCCATGATGTCATTCATTTACATGTGTACCTGTAAAGAAAGTAAAAAATTCAAGCGTAAACGGGCAGCCTCCATCACTTGTACTTGGTGTGGTAGCTGCCCCAAAGCTGGTTGCGTGGCTATATAATACAATGGTTTCACGATTGATTTCCACATCTGAGTAGATGGTCAGTCTATGGAGTCCGAAGCTCAGACATTGTCCGAGTTGCCACCTTCCACTCTATGCACACTTGTAGAAGTGACAGACTTCCTAATCCTGGGCAATGTTGCCAGAGGCAATAGTTGCACTCACTGCTGTGGGGAATACGGTAGCCTCTTGCAACATGGTCAGGACAGGAGGCTTGTCATTTCTTACAAACCCCAACTTAATTATTTGCATTCGCCAACAATTCCAAGCCAGTTCCGGACCGACGTTGTTCACATATCCACGCCAAGTTTGCTGATCTCGGATGAAATTACATCACCCATATTCAGTTGCACTCTTTTATGTAAGTAGCATGCTTCTTCATCCATTGAAATCGCAAGCAACAGGCTGCTTGGGAGATTTCAAAGGGTGTGGAGGCCTGTTACTAACATTACAGGGTTCAATCTTGGCCTATTGGTTGCAACTCCAGCCATGGATGTTGTCTTGTTGGAACTTGGAGCTCTACTTGTTGCGGATGTCGAATGGGCTTTGTTATGTAGTACTTCACTTTATTTACTTTTAGAAATCTCCAAAGTGACAGGCGTCTTAGGAGATGTCAAAAGTGAACGAGGTGTGTGACTACATCACAGAACTCACTCTTGGCCTGTTGGTCTCAACCATAGCCATGGATGTTGCCTTGTTTGATATGTGGAGGTCGAAGTACCTGTTGCCGAAGTTCACAAGGGTTTGAATTTTGAAATGCAAGACTTTCGTCCATAGATCCTAGAGTCTCAGACAGAGAGATGATGAAGTTTGGAACTCAGCATATTGTCTTTGATGAGTACTTGCCACCAGAATAAGAAGATGTGTGTGAGGAAGTGATGCGGCCTTCTTGTCCTAATGCAAAACTAAGATTCACTTAGAAAGCGTTCTCCGTGTGGCATTACAACGTCCCATGCAGGGCCGCCATAATATACCTGCAGAGGCTAAATTATATGGGTATTTGAGAAAATAACATGAAATTCAGGTATCTTTTTTCCAATCTTGAACACTACTTTTCCAAGCAAGGGCATGCTGAACTTGACGAGCATGCTTGAATCGCGTTTGTGATTTCAGCTTATGATGTTCACTGTTTGTCATTATAACATGTCATGCTTGTTGGTTGTGAGCTGTGCTAACTTTAAACCCCCCTAGTAGGCTTCAAGGTCATCAAACCTCATAAGTGCAAACAGGGATTGAACACATTTGATTTTGAAATGAAATGTCTTATATTAGAACTGTTCTTTTGATTGTAGTAATATGTATATTGGTTTTCTGTAAGCTAAGTTCTTATTGTACATATGTTTAAGTATAACTTGAAATTTTGAAGTGTTCATTCTTGGAAGTTCTACGGGGTTTGATGACTTTGTAGTTTAGAGGGGTTGGGAATCCTTGGCCTCCAACAGGTGGGGGGCATGGCCAGGTTCAATCCCTGCCAAGGATATTGGATAAAACATATCTTCTTAAAATCAAATGTGTTGATTAGTATTTGGATTTGTAATTGGTTGGTTTACAAATGATAGAGTTTTGAATCGATTAAATGAAAAACAGGGGCAAATTGAACCAAATTTTACTTTCCGGCTTAGTCTTTTAACACCTAAATGCCCAAGAAGCCAAAAAGTGGTTGCGAGCGGTTTTCAAAGATATATCTCTCAAGGGAAAAACAAATATCTTTTCTTGTTTTTTTTCTTGCACCTAGACATAATAAAGTTTTTGCACCATCTAGAGCAAACAGATAAAAAAAAAAATCAATGACTCTAAGATATGGACCTTGAAGTGGTTGGAACTCTTAATTTTGTCTTTGTTACCAAAGTAGCTAGTTTGGAAAAGTAATAATGACAATGACATTAATATAAAAAAATTGGTTTTCTACACCAAATCACGGAGCTCAAACTTCTAGCCAATTGTATCAAAGATCAAGTGATTTTGATACATCTTAGAATTTTCATTATTTGTGAAGGAAAATATTTGTAAAATGATTTGATGGAGACCAAGGATAAAGATCCATATTCCAACTGCACAAATGTGATTCCAAATCAACTCCCTCAAACATTCTCTTATATGCCAATAAAAAATAAAATTTTAATTCATACTTTATAGTACATCTTTCATTCAAGCTAAAACTCCCAGGCTTTTAGGGGTTAACTGGCTGGCTGGCCTCTAGGACCGACTAAAGGCCCAACAGGCGGTTCTTAGAGGATTCCTGAAAGAAACCACCCTGTTCACTGCTTTGAATCACAAAATTCTTTTCAACGGGACCTTAGAGCCTAGGGCAGAGAGACGATGGAGTTTGGAACTCAGCACATAATTTGTCTACGATGAGTAAGGTAGAGATACCATGACCCGTGAAAATAAGGCGATTCGCATTGAAGATATGGTCTTACAATCATGAGATAATTTTCCAAGATAGAAGAGAAGGATTCACGAAGAATGCAAGTTGTTTCATATTTTTTTACCCTGTACAAAAAAATTACAATTTTTCAAAGTGGAAAGTTTGTCAAACCCCTACTCGTTCACTAGATTCTGCTCACACCGAATACGGTAATCCGCATTTCCATACAGAACATCACCTAAACCGGTTAACTCATGAGTACATTAAACATGACTAAATTTGGCTAAACTAAGTGTACACGCATTGAAGTGGCCAGCCTCGTCATGATCGGTTTCAAAAATGGCACTTCACTATTCTGATAGAGGTCTACTACACAGGTAGAGGGTGGTTAACCGGTTTGGGTATTTCTACCTTACTTGCCACCAGAATGATAAAATGATGCGGCCCTTTCATCGTTATGAGTCGTGTGTGCACCAAATCTAGGGTGCCAACTACGGAAACTATGTCCCTATGATAATCATCATTTTCATATTATAGTAATGAGCACGATTATGATCAGATTTAAATCGTGAATGTTTTCTGGATCTTTTTGGTAAGATGATTTCAACACAACTTAGTATGCAGGTTGTGGAAATTGTATGAATAAATTACGAATTTATGGTGTGTTGGTTATAGGTGTGTCTAAAACCTGATGTTAATATTTTCAGTTCAAATCATTCGAAGCAAGCTGTTGAGCTCAACTACCTCCACTTGTTCCTACGGTTGACTGTATTGTAGTGACTTAGAGCGTCGTCCGTATTAAGATGACTAAACTACCTAATCTCCTTGTCGTTTGTTGTTATCGGTTCTCGGTTGTCTTCTCTTGTTATATTAGTAGGTGCCTTCGTTCTTCTTTTAAAAGCTCCTCTACCTTGTATTCAACATGATGGACTTTTAAGTGACTTAAAGTCCTCTTTTGTTGTAAGGAACTCTTTTTTCTTGGTGATATCTCTTCAAGTAGTCTCGTTTATCCAAGTGTTGTTTTTAATTTATCAACTTGTTTGTTTGTAACTTTCTTCTTGTGTTGAATTTCTTCATGTGCCGCATATGTCATTTAAGCTCAAATGTTACTCCTAAGTGTTGTTCTAGATCTTGTCAACTCCTCCTCGTATGTTATAGCGTTGCAACATCTTCATGTGCCATTGTTGTCTCATCTTCTTCTCAAGTAACTAATTAACTTTTCTTCAAGGGGTTAAGTACCTTACGTAACCAAGTAACCAAGTACAACTCTTAACACTATATTCGTTAAATGGAGACTTTTTCATGATTCTGAGACTATTGAAGTATGTAAAGTCATAAACAAATGATACAAAGTACCCAAACCACAAACAAATTACATGGAAATAGATGAATTACAACCATAAAACAAACATTAATTACATGAGTCGTAGAGCACGAACAAAATCTCCAACAATAAAGACAATATTGATGCACCCAAACGTATACAATGCAAACCAAGATGGAAAATAAATATATTATATATATTGAATATCGAACACAAGGAGTAGTATTCAAGAAATAATACTAATTAAAAATTCAAACCATCAAATGTCTAGGTACTAGGAATATTAAAAATAATTTAGTGTTGATTATATGCGATAGCCTTTGCGGCCGCCTCCTTCTCTTTTGCTTTCCGTGCCTCGATGCCCCTAAAAATCTCATCTTTGCGGCTGTAACTTTTGTTCCGGACAGGGCCCATTGATCCAAGCGCATTCAAATAATTCCGTTGGGATACCGCACTATGGGAGGAGATGGAGCTTGGTGTATCGTATGTTGATGATTGCCTAACACTCCGGCGAAGCCCAAGGGAATGCTCAGATTTTGATGGCCCAACTATCATTGGAGAAGAGACCTAATATGAGGTTCGAAGGAACATACCACAAAAAGACGTTTAGGATGCGAGTCCGTAAACTTGGGTCAACGCCAAAAAATTTAGGAGCCAATGAAAGTTTCATACACAATTCCAAATAAACTACTATAAGAATGCTTAGAAAACGGAATATGAGCAAGTGATAGCGTACCTTTGTTGCGGGTTCTGAGACAGGGGTCATAGTTTTGAACGGGCCAACACTGCCATTTGCCAACTCATACATTGATGAGGAATGTCTCCCACTCCGTCGAAGTGTGAGACAACGGTCGGACTCAGACCGGCACACGGTTGAGGGAGTTGATTTGGGTTCGGTTCCGACGATACGTAGCGGGGGGGCATCGACACACGGAGGCACATCGACAGGGAGCAGGTTTGTTGCACAAGGAACGGAATCGTCGGGGTCGCCGCATGGAAGGGGAGCCTCCAAGCATAGACGTCTATTGGGACCTTGACGTACATCGTCGTCAAACCCGGACGGCGAGGTCCCTCGACGGCGTTCGAGTGCCCGTTTATCTTTGCAAAGAGGAGAGGGCGAAGGAGCATATGTGAGGTTGACGACTCGTGCGGGCGGGCTGTCCACAACGCCGTTGTTGTCCTCGGCGTCCTTGGAATAATCAACAACGGAGGCTGCGTCCACCGCCGAGAACTGGTAGAGTGAGGGCAATTGGAATTCGCTCACACCACAAGACAGGGAGCCGGGAGAAGACGGGGACACATAGGGGCCGTTGGTGACAGGGGACACACTTTGGGGGTGCAACTATGAGAACACATACCCATGGAAAATAGCAAGCATTAGGTACTACAACAATGTCAAGGAACATATTGGCACACGACCACAAAGTGTAGATAATCTCAAATTAAATTATTGAAAGCCGCGAGCCGGCGGATGGCCCTATATACATCTGAGTTGGGGGCAAGCGGCCCATTGCCAATAGGGTTAGTGAGGACAAAATTCGGGACGCTACCGGGGTGACGCACAAGCCTCCTAATGTAAGGACCTAGCTCATTAACTAGGAAGGTGTCATTTCTACGGCCTGTCCATGAGTCGGGGAAGACGACGGTGCCAGGGGGGTTAAGGACACTCTTGGTTGGGCTATCGTCAACAAGGAGGGTGTTGTCCGAGGTCGGCCACCACCCGTGAGGGACCCCCTCCAACCGAGGAATGCCAACCCAAAGTCTAGATTTGAGGACTTTCAAGAACTGTTGGCCCCCGCCCCCTCCGAACTTGGGCACAGGCGCACCCCTCTCATCGAACATCTCATCACACGCCTCCTGCCCTAGTACTAGGCAAGGACTCGGGAGCCCGGCAAAAAGGAACTTAACAATGGGCTCCGTGTTGTCCAAAACCATGGAGCTCCATATGACGACATGAGCAAGGTCGAGCACCTCGCGGAGAAAGGCGCGCAAGCCGGGACGGGCTCGAACGGCCTTTCGATTAACGAGGGTGTCGAGTTCCCCGTCGTAGTCCATCTCTTCCGGACTTCGGAAGGGAGTCAAGGGGACCCTAGGGATGTGTTTGGTGTGACACAACACCCCATTGAGGTCAAATACTATGAATGGTTTACGACCGGGTTGACGTCTTCTTTCCGATGGGATGCGAGCTATCTCCGATGGACCCTGTGATTAACATTTAACTAGGACAATGTTACCATGAAAGAAAACTAAGAACAACTGGCAAAGCAAAATCCAAAGGATAAGCAAAGAAACAATAGAGAACGAAATTACATCAACAACGAAGTGCAAGTAATATAGTTACAAGTAATATAGACAACGACGTGCAAGTAATATAGTTCGAAAATAATAATTTATTTCAAGGTGTAATATACATTTTGTTTTCTCTATTCACAAACTAACTCCGCACGTAATAAATGTAAGGCCATCCGTGCAGACCGGAATCTAAACTACAAAAATGTCGCGCCAATATGGGGGTGAAGGTCGAAGGCACACTCGACATAAAGCAGGACCCATGAAGACATGCGGATGCGCGTCCGTAACCAGGGGAGGGGGAGGCAGGCAGGCCTCAAGCAAGGTTGGTTACCTCAGCATGTGGAGGCGAGGCGCCGCCATTGCCCTCCTCGTCGCGGCCCTGGTCGACTTGCGGACGCGCGTCCGTAAACTCGGGCAAGATCTCCACGTCGGTGTCCATATCTCTGGAGAGGGACTGGGACGCCTGGGTGCCGACGTCGTCCTGCCCAACTTGACTTCGGCTCTGCGTGCCTTCCGTCTGGAAAGGTTGTTGGGAAGGTGTCGGGCTCTCCTGCGATTCCTCCACACGTTCAGTGTGTATCGCAGTGTCATAGCCCGACCTATCCAAATCCCTCTTGAGAACGGTGAAGCTGGTAGAGTCATCCTCGGACACGGACCCCCGAAGAGGGATGGTGGAATGACCTGCAGAGTTACGGACGCGCGTCCGTAACTCGTCCACCTCACTCACAGCCGGAATCACCGTTGGGATCGACAACTGGGTGGAACCTACAAGCACCGTGTCTATGGCAGGGGCGGGAGGGTACTGAAATTGAACAGGCGGTGGAGGCACGACGAAAGGTGGCATATTTGACGTGCTGGGGGGAGGAGCGTACACCATTGGTGGTCTGGCGCTCATCTGCGCGAAAAAACCCATGAGTTGGGCGTGCATCTTTTGAGACTCTCTTCGTTGTCTTTCCAGTTCAAACTGGATTGCCTCCATCTTCATCGCGTGCTCCTAGTTGTTTTGAGAAATCCGCTGGGAGATTTCATCATTCATGCGTTTGGCCAGCTTCTCATCCAGCTCTGCCACCGTCATGGTCTCCTTCTTCACCGAGAGAGGCCCCTCCGGAACGCCTCGCACCATATCGTACATCTTGATCTCGTCTTCGTCCTCGTCGGATATGACGACAACGTCATTGATCCCAAACTCGACATAAGGGACCTTGTTCCGGCTCCTACGGTTCTCTCGGTAGACTTCGAGGCTTGGACGTGCCCTCATGTCAAGCACGTCAATGGGCGGGAGTGTTGGAGTTGAGGCGGGAGGTGTTTCTTCCTCTCCCGATGAGGCCGAGCAATCTTCTGCTCGTGAAGGTCCGGCGATGCTGCCGGACTGGAAACGGCGAGCAGGCGATTGCCGCGCAGTTGAAGGCAAACCCACTCATGACGTAGGGGTTCCAAAAGGTGTGTCCACAGCTTCACTCGTGTCCCGTTCGCCACTTCCACCAACATCCAAGAAGTACAGCCCTGTGAGTGGATCCCGCACTGCGTTGTCAGGGGGGGTTAGGGCGCGCGGCGTGTTTGAGGGACCTGCTTCAGTGTCGGAATCTGTGTCCATTGCAGCAGTCTCGCTACGGGATGCCAGGGGGTTTATGCTCTGGGCACCGAGCGTGGGGAGGATGTCCAAGATATCCATCTTGGACGCCTGCGCCCTGTGAACATCGGCTTCGTCGTAGTCAGAAGTCGCGACGAAGGAGTTCACGATGAGCCCGACCATCTGAAGGGAAACAAAGAAAATGTCAGATAGAAGACAAATAACAACTTGCGGACGCGCATCCGTAAGTAAAACAAAACCAGTATAGAACATACGGCTGCGCGTCCGCAAATTCACCACATATGCAACGCGACCCGTTGTGGTGAATTTACGGACGCGCATCCGTATATTATACAGTAAGTAGGGCGCAACTTACCAATGAGGCATACATGAATTTGGTGCCTCCAAACACGTTGTACACGGTGACCCCAGGTACAGTCAAGCGTTGCAGGATCTCCAAGTAGAAATCCATTCGCAATTCAACGGCCGGATATATAGTGTACATTGTCTCCTCTATTAAATCCTTGGGGTGGGGTGCAGACAATTCATATATCTTCTTGAAGGTTGCGTGCTTGACCGGAACCCTCCCTGTTGATGATTTCTTGCAAGTTAAAAAAATCAATTGCACCGCCCCCACTTGCTTGAACCCCCTCGCCTCCTGAACCACTGTTAGCCCTTCGGTTTTTGCCGGCACATACATGCTCACGAAAATGTCGTAGTCGGTGCTCAGAGTTTTGTTGTGGAGATCAATCACTTGAGCAGCTTTCTCGAGCTCCACAATCCACAGCCACACGTGAGGCTCACGAATGGCAGGAGAACGATGTTTTTTGAAGGCGGAATAGAAGGGCTCGTAGAAAGGACTATCCGCCGTTCCAGATTTCCACGCTCCTGGAATCCCTCAAAAATAAAAAATGGCGAAAGGTGATCCCCTTGGATCCTCCCTCACTGTCGCTCTAGAGGCATGGTCGTCGTATGGGTTGAAACGCATGGTCTTTGGCTCGACCATGCAAAACCTAGCCGCCCCTTCAAATTTAATATTTTTCTTCCTATCAAGAAAGAAAACGTATATTATCTTCTCCCTATCCTCTAAAGAGGCCTTCTTCTCATTCTTCCTTGCCCTACTAGCCAAGAAAGGGGTGGCCTCTTTCACCAATGCTTTCATAGAAGCACCGTTGATATGGTAGTCCACCTTGAAGGACCTCCAGTTCTCCCAAATTATCTCCCCATCCAAATTGACGAGTTGCCTCTCCGGTACGAGCTTGCTAAGCTCCCTTACCGCCAGCTTCTTGCGCTTCCTATACTCGCACCACTCTTTGATGTGGTAGGTCGATGGCTTCATATGCCTAGGACGTTTTAGGAAGATCTTCGGGTATGGCAATGTCCTCCTAGGTGTCTCCAGCAAAATGTGTTGAGCTGCCCTGTAAAGCTCCAACTCCGTCAGTCCTTGGAGGGGTCTGAAGAACTCCCGGAGGATGGGAGGTACCTTCACCTTGGCGTCGCTACTATATGTCACCTCCGTCTCCGGGTTGACAATGTTGCCGTGGTTGTGGGAGTCAAAAACCCGGCACCACATTTCCCATGTTTTGTCAGTTGATGTGATGAGCTTGAGCTCCCCTTTGAGCTCCATCACCGTCTTTGTTGCGCTGGACTTCATGTCGATGCTCGAGAACTTGGTGACTATGGCGTCACAGAAAGTCTACAGGACAAAAGAGAAGTGAAAGTAAAGGAAGGAATGCAAGCAATGTGCCACTTTACGGACGCACGTCCGTAAAGTGGATACGGCAATGAAGGAAGTCACATGAAAAATGAAGATGTTACGGACGCGCGTCCGTAACCAAGTGCAGAGCATACCTTCCATTGAGGATTCTTGACAGAAGCATTCTCCCTCTCCTTCTGCGGACGGTTTAGATGCACCCAGACAGACCTTGCCGCCAATAGGTTGGCTGCCCACGACGCCTCGAATTGGCGGACTTTATTCCCTTGATTCATGAAGCCAGATATATATGTGAGGGTATTCATGTTATCGCTGTACACAATGAAGGACTTCCAATAACGAAGATCCTTCTTGAGGGGGCTCTTCCAGGCGTCGGTCTTGAGCAAAATCTTTGCTGCAGCTACACTGTGTTGCCCATCAATAACATAGAAGTCCCTTTTACGAATCTCCTCCCAGTTCTCTTTTGTGACTGGCAGCTGCGGGTCCTTGGGTGTCACGCATATGGTTTGGCGGTCCCCCTTCGGGTTATTCATGATGTTCATTTGCCAAGTCACGCCGTCTTTTTCTTCTGCCCTGACGTTCATGATACTCGGCGCACCATGACATTTAAAAATGTCGACTTCAAATGTGTAGAATCTTCCAAGAGGCCAGCAATCCTTGGTCCTGTCGTTAAATTCTTGAAATATCTTAGTCGACAATTCAGCGTCGGGGACCTGTCCTCTTTTGAGAAGAGGCGCCACAGAAAGGGTAGAGCTCACCTCTGGGCCCTCTGTCACTACGGAAGTGTCCATCTGCGAGTGGGAATGCTTTGATTTCCTACTGCCCTTCGAAGTCTCGCTTTGAACTAGTACGCGAGACGTTCCAGAAACAGGTTTTGGGACGCGGGGGACCCGTTCTGATGTTGGAACCTTCTTCTTCTTTCCCTTACTCCCTTCTTCAATCGCTGCGTTTACCTTTGTGACATTGTTAAGAAGCCTCCCTAGCCTCTTTCCCGTCCAAGGCGCATTCAAGGCATAATCCAAGAACACGGTCGCTAAGCCAAAACATCCTGCTTCTGGACTACTTATTTCGCATTGATTTTTATTGAATGGATGGAGCAAGGAATGCAAAATAAACGTGACTCTGTCATCGTTGTTCTTCTCTAAATCTACCACAACAAAGTCACCCTGTGCTACAACGCATTCTATTTTCCAAGACGTCAGTTTTACCCAATTCTCCTCTGCATCTATGGGGACTTTTAGCTGGTAAGCGAAACGCATGACAAACAATCCATCGGCGTCTTTCTCGACAATAGTGGTCCAGTTGTCCACCACATCTTCCTTCGGCTCGTAGTGGTCGTTGGAGTTTATATCTTGGATGTCGGCAGGGTATGGCTTGGCGAGCAACTTACAGAACATCTGAATCGCATGCCTATCCCCCATCTGCAAAACACGTGTGCTTACGTAGAAGCACAAAAACGGACGTGCGTTCGTAAGTTGAAGGAATAGCACAAACTAGAATGTAAATTCAGTGACGAAAATGAATAACTAGCTCAACCTATTGAAACGGGGTGATGAAAATATTGTCAGAGTTTTAATGATTGGCAGTGTGAATGTTACGGACGCACGTCCGTAACCCAATTCTTTGTCTTGAACCCCGTAAATGTACTGAAAATGTACACCTTTGGGGTTCAAGACCAAGAATTGGGCTACTATGCATCCGCAATATTGTTAGCGTTAATTAATTACGGACGCACGTCCGTAACCCAATTCTATGTCTTGAACCCCGTAAATGTACTGAAAATATACACCTTTGGGGTTCAAGACCAAGAATTGGGCTACTATGCCTCCGCAATATTGTTAGCGTTAATTAATTACGGACGCACGTCCGTAACCCAATTCTATGTCTTGAACCCCGTAAATGTACTGAAAATGTACACCTTTGGGGTTCAAGACCGAGAATTGGGCTACTATGCATCCGCAATATTGTTTGAGTTGATTAATTACGGACGCACGTCCGTAACCCAATTCGTTGTCTTGAACCCCGTAAATGTACTGAAAATGTACACCTTTGGGGTTCAAGACCGAGAGTTGGGCTACTATGCATCCGCAATATTGTTTGAGTTAATTAATTATGGACGCACGTCCGTAACCCAATTCGTTGTCTTGAACCCCGTAAATGTACTGAAAATGTACACCTTTGGGGTTCAAGACCGCGAATTGGGCTACTATGCGTCCGCAATATTGTTTGAGTTGATTAATTACGGACGCACGTCCGTAACCCAATTCGTTGTCTTGAACCCCGTAAGTGTATTGAAAATGCACACCTTTGGGGTTCAAGACCGCGAATTGGGCTAATATGCGTCCGCAATATTGTTTGAGTTGACTAATCACGGACGCACGTCCGTAACCCAATTCCCTGTCTTGAACCCCGTAAATGTACTCAAAATGTACACCTTTGGGGTTCAAGACCGGGAATTGGGCTACTGTGTATCCGCAATATGGTTGGAGTTAAATGATTACGAACGCACGTCTGTAACCCAACACCCTGTATCAATTCCCGCAAGAATACGAACGAGCGTCCGTAACCTTCTGGTTATTGATAGAGGGTGTAGGGTTATAGTGCTTTCGCAATAAGTATGCATATAAATTTGATTATTGATTTCTTTTGTGTTTATTTGTTTAGTATTCAGTTGATTTTGGACTGTTCCAGGGGTTTCTTGCAGGTTACGGACGCACGTCCGTAACCTCGGACGTAGTATTATTTTCGGAGCCTTAAACCCTGACAAGGTTACGGACGCGCGTCCGTAACCCTGACCCTCAACATGACCTCAATTGACAACATGCCAAGGTTCCGGGCGCGCGTCCGTAACCTTGTGTGAGCCCAAAAGGGTGCCCACATTTAGTCTTAGACCCTTGAAACGTTAGTTGATGCACTTTGAAGTAGCATGTTACTTCACAAAAATATAAAAAGAATGAAATGTTAGTCTTAGAAGTACCATGTTGTAAGAGGCTAGGATGTGAGTTGTTATTGTGTTTTTACCTTCGGAAGGATTTGAGTGAATGAGGATAGGTAAGGAGAACTTGGATTGAGTAGTTAGTGAGTAGGCTAGTACAAATGGATGGAGACAACCAAAGTGACTCAAGAGGCAAGTGCATTCGAATTGGGATGAATGGAGGATTACATGGAGCGCACAAGTGGACCACCTCATCATGGCCACTTAATGGGGAAGGTCCAAGGAAGAATGCAAGGTGGAGGATAAGCAAATTCTCAAAGCACCAATCAAATCACGAGTTAAGCATCGTGGTTTGAATTAAGTGGTGAGCAACGATTTGGGAAAGTAAGGGGAGAAAGTTATGGCGGCGGAAAGCGAAGGAGGCTAAGTTTGGGTTGAAGCATCCCAAGTTTGGTAAAGTGTGGTAGGTAGAAAGCCAAGGCTAGTTAAATGTTCGAATTAGGATCCTTGTTGATCATTTGAGGGAGGAAGGCTTAGAAGATAGGATTGGCGCCTACTAAGTAGGAGGAAATCTCAAGGGCTTATCGTGAGCCTTGAGGGTGCTCACCCCCTCAAGCTTACTATATAATCCCTCATTCTTCCCTCACTCATCCTCTCTTTCCTTTGTGCTCCAAGGCACCCCACGAGTTATAAGTGTGGGTGTGGGAAGCCATATTGGAGCACATGTGTGTGCTTAGTTTTTAGTTTGAGAGCCAAGGCTTGTTAGCCTTGAAGAGGGCTTGACCTCTTGGTAGAATTAGTGTTGACGTGAAGGATTTTAAAGTTAATTCATGATTCCAATTTGTGGTACTTAAAGTTCATGTTTTGAATACACGTGGTTGCAAGTTCCATGTTTAAGAGTTGAGCACTTGAGGTTGTGATGAGTGCAAAAATATACTTGTGTGGATTAGTTAGTCTTAGTGAAGTTAGGAAATTCTCTCTCCCCCTCTCCTCTCTAGGATTTTAGGATTTTAGGATTAGAGAAGAATTGTGTGATTAGAAAGGGGTTGTTAGTAGAATTAGGAAAATTAGGTAGGAAGATTAGTTAAGGGCTTGAATAATTAGTGAGGTAGTTGGGGATTACAACTACAAAGTTGTGGGTTCATGAAGGAGCTGGGTTTATGAAGGAGCTGGGTTTGTTTAGTTAGAAAGTAAAGAGCTGGGTTTATGAAGGACCTGGGTTTGTTTAGTTAGAAGCTAAGGAGCTGGGTTTACGAAGGAGCTGGGTTTATTTAGTTAGAAGCTAAGGAGTTGGGTTCATGAAGGAGTTGGGTTTATGAAGGAGCTAGGTTTATGTAATTAGAAAGTAAAGAGATGGGTTCATGAAGGAGCTTAGTAGATAGCCTACTTAATTAGCTCATAGACAAGTAGTTAGTTACATTATGCTAGTTAGTGTTATGTGTGGCTTTCACAAGTAAATGTATTTGAGATTGACTATAGAGAATAGTGTTTTTTAACACTTGCATCCTCTCTTTAAAAATAAACCACGTGCACAAATTAATGGAGAATGTGGAGCACTCTCGCGATGGCAAGACAAAGGAAGCAAAGACCAAAGTTAAATCCAAGACCACTTGAAGGGTGAACCTTGCACTATGGACTCATCCAAGTCCAAATCCAATACCGCGGAGGAATGTGAGCCCAAACCCACTACTCGGACTACGGACGCTTAAGGGTGGGGGGTTTGGCCTCACATAATTGGTGCGTCCGCCGGGAGCGAAGTGGAAGGTAGTTACAAGACTTGGAGGCGACTAGGAGACTTGGAGGCAACTAGGAAAAATTGGAGACACAAACTTGAGAGAAGGGAAGGAGCACCCGAAACTCGGTAAGAATTCTCTCTTTGGGTTACATTTGAATTCATTGTATTTCAACTATTCCTTGGAATGAATTGCATTGTCAATTACGCAAATTCATTTTTGAGGAAGGAGCGCGGCGAAGGTACGTCCTCAACCTTTTTGGGGATTTGCTAAGAACTTAAAAGGAACCTATAACCGAGTAGCTCATTAAAACATTAGAGGGTAAATTCACCTTAGGACATTGAACTTTGACACTCACCTCGGGGTGAGTCTCAAAGTTTTGGGAGTTGTCATTTCATGCTCTAGATTAAATTAATATTTCACAAAGTTTATGGTGTTGTTACATTGAGTCACGATTGAGGGGAGTGCTAACTCACAGGGGGATGCGATTGCTCAAGGTATGTTTATTTCTTCAAAGTGAACTCATTAACTAATTAAGGAATGCCTTTTGTACTCGTGATTGTTGTTATCCGTTGTAGAGGGTAATTCCCGAATTGTGGATGGTGTGAGAAGTTGAAGGGTGAAGCCTCGACTTTTAACATAATCTACTCGGAAGGTCACCCCCTCACAATCGGTATTGTGGTGAGTGTTAATTTGCGGGAAGGTGCGGAGGTGATGCTCCGACTTAACCAAAAAATTAACATGAACATGCCTATCCCCTATTGGGATTCTTTCACCTAAGTGGGCTTGCAGGTTCTTTTCCTCACCTCCTAAAAAAATTATAACCACACCAAGACAAGTGAAAATATTAAGAGGGGAATTGCTAGGATTATGTGTGGTCAAGTGAGGGTCGATCGATTCTTATGGAATGCAAGGTAGGACTCGCTCACAAAAACCAAGTTTGATAGTAGGACTAGAGAAATCTACTCGAAAGAGGCGGTCCTCTAAAATCAGTGATAGATTAGAACAAGATAATGTTAGAATAGAGAGTTGTTTGAACGTCGAACCTAGGACTAGGTCAATTCTAGACACCTTAGAACTTGGAGCTCAACTTGAAGAGGAGATCACTCCCTCCAAATTGAGTGGTGAAACTTCTTCGGAAAATTACACACTTAGAGAAGAATTCCCGGTAGAAGTTGATAGGGGATTGTTGAATAGTTCACCGGTCACCATGGCCGAGGAACGGGGGATGGATCCACCACCCATACCCCCAATTCCGCCCATACCTCCCATACCTCCAATAGACCCATTGGTTAGGCCAAGAGGCCTACCAATTGTGGTTCCACAAAATTTAGCGGCGATGGATATGCCATCTCATCTCCCTAAATTTTATGGGACCAAGGATGAGGACCCCTCTCGGCACATGGAACGGTATATCGAACGGTTGGCTAGCTTCCTCATAACCGACCCGGGTTATTGGTTAGTGTGGTTTCCTACCACTCTAGAGGGGGAAGCCTATGAATGGTATCGGGATCATGCCGAGGGACATTTTAGGGGATGGGAACAATTACAAAGGGAGTTTCTTAACGAATTTAGGCCGGAAGTGGGTCAAAGTACCGCATTAAGGGCATTGTCGTCATTGAAGCAAGGAAGGGAGGAAGAAATTTCGGCTTACATTAGGAGGTTTGATTTAGTGTGCACTAGATTTGTGGGTACCATGCTCAACGACGACACGCTAAAGCAATTTTTCATTCAAGGGTTTTTTAAGTCCGGAACTATTAGGGGTGTTCTAGAAAGGAATCCCTTGACCTTGGCGGATGCCAAGCGTGCGGCTAGAGATATTGAAAACTTGGATAAAGATCACGAAAGGCTATGGAGAAGGGAGGATGAATTGATCCCACAATTCATCCCCATACGCCCTAGGGTGGTAGCGGTAGAACCCGCTAAGTATGAGAACCAAATTCCATATGCCATTGTGGACACCGGCCCCCGACCTTTAGCGGTTAGGGAACCGGCACCTCTTTTGGCACTACCGGCCCCTAGAACGGATCCACACTTGGAGGAGGTTGAGAGAAGACTAGGTGCTAGCCAACTAGGATTCCAAGAGGCTATGATAAAACAAATGCAAAGCCTCACGGATCAAATGTCATTAATGATCCGGAGTCAACAACCGGGGCCTCCACCCCCGGTTGAGTCGGGTAGGCATTCTTCCGGATTATGGTGTGTCCAATGTGGCCAACCGGGCCACACGCGTCAATTTTGTAGAAGTGGACAAAACCGTGACCAAAGAGGAAACGGTAACCCACCTCAACAAAATCAACGAGGTCAAGCGCCACCTCACTATGGAAATGGAAGCAATAGAGGACCACAACCTAGAGGGCAAGGTGGCCAAAATTTAGAGAAGAAGGAATTTCATCCCTTTTGTGGAAGGTGGCACGCTCAAGGACAATGTTGGTCCGAAGGTCAAGAGTTTAATTGTAGCAATTGTGGAGGAAGTCATCCCTCGGATACGTGTCGCCAACCGGACAAAATAATTAATGTCCCTTACCCGGTGGCTAATCCACAACAACAAGCAAGGGATAATATGCGAGGTGCTAGGCCACAAGGAGTACCGGCCAATGAACTTAGGCCACCTAACTTATACTATGACCATAGTAATGCTAGGCAAACTTTTCATCCACCGGCGGGCTTGCAAACTACAACCGGTTACATTCCAATACAAAATAGACAAGGAGTTCCACCTAATGGTAGTAACGGGAGACAAGCGCCTCCAACGGATCCGGGACCATCTAACTCCCAAGATGTTAGGTTCATGGATGGAGTGTTGGAGGCCACATGTGATGACATGCTTCCTCTCCCAACGAGAATTGGAGAGGAGCAAAGTCAATGGCCTCCTCACACCAATGCTATTACATATGAGTTAGTGAAGGGTAAGGGTGTGGTTGAAGAAGCACCTGCACTAGCGGTAACTACTAGGGCTAGGAGAGGGGATGCCCCGTTGGAGGTAGGAATAGGAGAGCAAGGAAATCACTCTTCGGATGAAGAGATTAATCTCTCCGAGTTGGATAGGGTAGCTAGAAGAGCTACTAAGGATGTGGAGAGGGAAAATATAATTTTACAAGATAGGGAGAGGACTAATGCGGTACATGACTTGGATAATAGCGATGTGGGTGAATGGGAAGGACCGGGGGTTCCCGTAGACGAATTCGACGTAGTGGGTAATTCTAAGGTGGAAAGATCTACCGGGTACGACTTGTGGGCGGACCTTAGTACACTCAAGGCGGATATTACTTTCGGCCAACTATTGGAAATTTCACCCACGGCAAGGAAAACATTAAAGGAGGGAATGCCGGTACACAAGAGGATGAGGAAGGTGAAAGCTAAAATAGCCGCTAGGATCCAATCACAAGGTGGAAGAGACGTGAAAGCTATAGAAATAGAAGTTGTTATAGTAGATAAGGTGGTTCCTAATGTGCTAGTCGACGGAGGGAGTAGTCTAAATATACTACCGGAGGATACTATGAAAAAATTGGGACTTGGACTCACGGGGCCTTCACCTTTGGTCATAAATATGGCAAATCAAAGTTCGACTACGCCTTTGGGGATGATCAAGGATTGTAGAATGACTACGGGAGGGGAGGAGTACTCGGTCACCTTCCATGTCATTAAAATGCACTCCAACAAGGACACCTTCCCCATTTTGCTAGGTAGGCCTTGGTTGCGGATGGCGAATGCTATGGTCAATTGGGGTGGACCTAAACCATCCATCACTTATGGTCCGGAGGGTAATAGGGTCATAGTGTCCATTGGTTCATTAGAAGGATGGATGAAGAAGGAGATGTATTTGCCATTGGAGAAGGAAATTGATGACTTAAACGAGAATGAGATTGGCAAGGCATTGGTGGGAGTCGTCCATCCCGAAGGTCAAAGGGTTGTTATAGATTCGGGCTCGGGAAGTCTAGGTCCTAATTTTTACAATTATGGGGATAATGGGGATTATGCCCAATGGCTAAGGGAGTACCCCGAGTCCGAGGTTGATGTAATGGTTATATTTCACCAAGTAGGCTTAGGGAGTGAATTTCCTAGTGTTAGTTTAGGAGAGGGCTCATTGTTGGAGCCATGTGAGGTGCTCACCGAGGAAGAGTGGGTTAGCGGTGGGTTAACACCTTGGGTAGATGACGTGGAAGAGGGTGAGGTTAGTTTAATTCATGTAGATGGGACTCAAGAGGAGGATGTGATTATTGAGTCATCGAAATTGGAGGAGCCTTTACATTTCAAGACCACGTCTACGGGGATAGTTGTAGGTCAAGATGTGAAAGATTACCCCAATGTGCCTTCCGATTGGTATCGGAACAAAGAGGAACAAGCACATGTGTCGGAAGCGGATTGGCGGTACGTGGATGTGAAATTAAAGAATGGAAAAACCCGACAAATGAAGATGGGTTCCAAATTGGGGGAGAAAGAGGTTAGGGAGTATAGCAATTTGGTGGATGAGTTTAGTGATATTTTTGCATGGTCCTACGATGAGCTTAAGGGAATTCCTAGGGAAATGGTAGAGCACCGGATTCCTTTAATTCCGGGGGCGAGGCCAATTAGACAAAAGGAGAGGAGGATGAATCCTCAATTGCAATTGTTGGTGAAAGCGGAATTGGAAAGGTTATTGAAGGCCGGGTTTATCAAGCCGGTGGAAATCACGGATTGGGTTTCTCCTATGGTCTTAGTAAAGAAAAAAAATGGGAAATTAAGGGTTTGTGTCGACTATAGGAAATTGAATTCGTGCACACAAAAGGATCACTTCCCCTTACCTTTTATCACCTTGTTGCTTGAGGAGGTTGGAGGTCATTCGCGATATACCTTTATGGATGGGTATGCGGGTTATAATCAAATTTCCATAGCCCTCCAAGATATCCATAAAACGGCTTTTACTACACCTTGGGGTACTTTTGTGTGGGTAGTGATGCCATTTGGGTTATGTAATGCCCCGGCTACTTTCCAACGATTAGTAATGTATATCTTCACCGACTTGTTGTTCAAATCCATGACCGTCTTTGTGGACGATTTTAGCACACAAAGTAATGTGGACGATCACCTACATTGTGTTAGGGAGGCATTGGTTAGGTGTAGGAAGATGAGGTTAGCATTGAACCCGGATAAGACATTTTTGGGAGTGAATAAGGGAGTGTTGTTGGGTTATGTTGTTAGTGAGAAAGGTAGAGAACCCGATCCGGATAAGATTGCGGCCATAAGCGACTTGGCAACTCCAACCAATTCCAAGGGGATCTCTAAGTTGTTAGGACATGTGGGATGGTACCGGGAACTTATTCCTAATTTTTCAAAGATAGCGGTGCCCATTACCCATTTGCTCAAAAAGGATGTCAAATTCGAGTGGACGGATGCTTGTCAAAAAGCCTTTGAGGAATTGCGGGATAGGTTGAGCACCTATCCGGTGTTGATACCACCCAATTGGGGTAAACCTTTTCACGTCTATTGTGATGCTAGTAATGTGGCAATAGGGAGTGCGCTTTGTCAAGCAACGGGAGAAAAAGAGAAGGATCAACCTATAGCTTATGCGAGTAAGCAATTGACCCCCGCCGAAAGAAACTACTCTACAACGGAGAGGGAGTGCCTAGCCATGGTGTTTTCCGTTAAAAAGTTTAGGCATTACCTCATGTGCAACCCGGTTGTATTTTTTGTTGACCACATGGCTATCAAGTATCTAGTTAACAAGGCGGAGTTAAGTGGTAGGTTAGCTAGGTGGGTTTTGTTATTAGAAGAATTCGACTACACGGTGGAATATAAACCGGGTCGTATGCATTTACAAGCGGACCACTTGTCTAGGTTGTCGGAGGAGATAGGAAAAAATCCGGTAAATGATATGTTAGTAGATGATAGCCTCTTTGTGGTCACTTCTACACCGGAGTGGTATGCGGGCATAGTGGAATTTCTAACAACCCACAAGTTGCCCAAAGAGTGGACAAAAGAAGAGAGAAGGAAGGTGAGGGTAAATAGTAGGCAATTTGTTGTAGTGGGCCATAGGTTGTTTAGAAGGGGGTCCGATGGTATTTTACGACGATGCGTGTCAAAAACGGAGGTTGAAGCGATTTTAATCGCTTGCCACGATAGCGCTTGCGGCGGTCACTTCTCGGGTCAACTCACCGGGCAAAAAATACTTAGAGCGGGCTACTTTTGGCCTACACTATTTAAGGACGCCCATGACTATGTAAGGAAATGCGACGCTTGCCAACGGTATGCCCGAAACGACCTTAGAATGGAGATGCCTTTACATGTATCATTACCCTTAATTCCTTTCGAAAAATGGGGCATCGACTATGTGGGTGAGGTCCATCCCCAATCTTCAAAAGGAATGAAATATATTGTGGTGGCAACCGAGTACCTCACCAAGTGGGCGGAAGCCAAAGCGGTGAAGACCGACACGGCGGAACACGCGGCAACATTTATGTACGAAAACATAATTTCGCGGTTCGGGGTGCCGAAGATCCTAGTAAGCGATAGGGGTACTCACTTTTTGAATGACTTGATTCGAGAGATGACAGAGAAATTTAAAATTGATCACCGGAAGACTACTCCCTACCACCCACAAACCAATGGACAAACGGAAAGGGTTAACGGAATTTTGGTGAGTATACTACGCAAGACGGTTATAGACTCGAAGCGGGATTGGGATACGAAACTAACGGCGGCACTTTGGGCATACCGTACAACCTATAAGGTAACTACGCGTGCTACACCATTTTCCTTAGTCTATGGTCTTGAAGCGACACTACCAATCGAATATGAAGTCGAGTCACTTAGGGTGGCCGTGAGTACGAGACTTACCGAAAGTCAATCCTTACGAAATCGACTAACCGATTTGGAAGCACTTGACGAAGGGAGGAGAATGGCGGCTCAACATATTGAGGCAATCCAAAGAAGGAGAAAGATTACTTTCGACAAACGACATAAGAGAAGGGCCCTAACACCGGGAATGATGGTCATGATTCAAGACGCACGAAAGCTTGAATTTCCGGCGAAATTCGATGCGGTATGGTTAGGACCTTACCTTGTCTATGAGGTCTTTCCTAATAATTCAATTCAATTGGAAACGTTGAATGGTGAGCTCTTTCCTACCTGTACATCGGGAAGTAGATGTAAGAAGTACCGAGCTTGACTAGGCAACTTACCCTTGGAGCAAGAGATGTTTGGATTCATCCCCCGATGGTCGCCAATTATGTGAGCCCAAAAGGGTGCCCACATTTAGTCTTAGACCCTTGAAACGTTAGTTGATGCACTTTGAAGTAGCATGTTACTTCACAAAAATATAAAAAGAGTGAAATGTTAGTCTTAGAAGTACCATGTTGTAAGAGGCTAGGATGTGAGTTGTTATTGTGTTTTTACCTTCGGAAGGATTTGAGTGAATGAGGATAGGTAAGGAGAACTTGGATTGAGTAGTTAGTGAGTAGGCTAGTACAAATGGATGGAGACAACCAAAGTGACTCAAGAGGCAAGTGCATTCGAATTGGGATGAATGGAGGATCACATGGAGCGCACAAGTGGACCACCTCATCATGGCCACTTAATGGGGAAGGTCCAAGGAAGAATGCAAGGTGGAGGATAAGCAAATTCTCAAAGCACCAATCAAATCACGAGTTAAGCATCGTGGTTTGAATTAAGTGGTGAGCGACGATTTGGGAAAGTAAGGGGAGAAAGTTATGGCGGCGGAAAGCGAAGGAGGCTAAGTTTGGGTTGAAGCATCCCAAGTTTGGTAAAGTGTGGTAGGTAGAAAGCCAAGGCTAGTTAAATGTTCGAATTAGGATCCTTGTTGATCATTTGAGGGAGGAAGGCTTAGAAGATAGGATTGGCGCCTACTAAGTAGGAGGAAATCTCAAGGGCTTATCGTGAGCCTTGAGGGTGCTCACCCCCTCAAGCTTACTATATAATCCCTCATTCTTCCCTCACTCATCCTCTCTTTCCTTTGTGCTCCAAGGCACCCCACGAGTTATAAGTGTGGGTGTGGGAAGCCATATTGGAGCACATGTGTGTGCTTAGTTTTTAGTTTGAGAGCCAAGGCTTGTTAGCCTTGAAGAGGGCTTGACCTCTTGGTAGAATTAGTGTTGACGTGGAGGATTTTAAAGTTAATTCATGATTCCAATTTGTGGTACTTAAAGTTCATGTTTTGAATACACGTGGTTGCAAGTTCCATGTTTAAGAGTTGAGCACTTGATGTTGTGATGAGTGCAAAAATATACTTGTGTGGATTAGTTAGTCTTAGTGAAGTTAGGAAATTCTCTCTCCCCCTCTCCTCTCTAGGATTTTAGGATTTTAGGATTAGAGAAGAATTGTGTGATTAGAAAGGGGTTGTTAGTAGAATTAGGAAAATTAGGTAGGAAGATTAGTTAAGGGCTTGAATAATTAGTGAGGTAGTTGGGGATTACAACTACAAAGTTGTGGGTTCATGAAGGAGCTGGGTTTATGAAGGAACTGGGTTTGTTTAGTTAGAAAGTAAAGAGCTGGGTTTATGAAGGACCTGGGTTTGTTTAGTTAGAAGCTAAGGAGCTGGGTTTACGAAGGAGCTGGGTTTATTTAGTTAGAAGCTAAGGAGTTGGGTTCATGAAGGAGTTGGGTTTATGAAGGAGCTAGGTTTATGTAATTAGAAAGTAAAGAGATGGGTTCATGAAGGAGCTTAGTAGATAGCCTACTTAATTAGCTCATAGACAAGTAGTTAGTTACATTATGCTAGTTAGTGTTATGTGTGGCTTTCACAAGTAAATGTATTTGAGATTGACTATAGAGAATAGTGTTTTTTAACACTTGCATCCTCTCTTTAAAAATAAACCACGTGCACAAATTAATGGAGAATGTGGAGCACTCTCGCGATGGCAAGACAAAGGAAGCAAAGACCAAAGTTAAATCCAAGACCACTTGAAGGGTGAACCTTGCACTATGGACTCATCCAAGTCCAAATCCAATACCGCGGAGGAATGTGAGCCCAAACCCACTACTCGGACTACGGACGCTTAAGGGTGGGGGGTTTGGCCTCACACCTTGGCATGTTGTCACGTACCTTGGCATGTTGACACGTAAGGTCATGTTCATACAGAAGGTTACGGACGCGCGTCCGTAACCTTGGCAGGGTTTAAGGGGTTGTCAAGTTACGGACGCGCGTCTGTAACCTGTGGTCTAACTGCTTCCGGAAATTGCGGGGGTGCAAGAACATACCTTTGCTGGTTTTTGGTGGAAACTCCTCTGTTGCACTAAACCTGTACACATTGCAATTGCAACATCGTCAGTCAATGACTATAGCATCTTTATGCAATTGCAATTACAGAATGCTATTCCAAAAAATGAAAAGCTGTTCAGAGAAACAAGTTCACTGCATACAATGACTACATGCAAAGCAGTACATGCAAACAAAGTTGCAAACACTACATGCAAGCACCACATGCAAACTCTAAATGCAAGCAAGGAAATGGAACTAGCAAAAAACAATAATACTAACCTGTTTTGAAAGCGCGTTCCTCACTCTCTTTACTGTAGCACCTGTGTCACAAAATGTAAACTCTCGTGTGAAAAATCGAACTCTATACTGAAAAAAGGCAAACTCTACTCTCTCTACTGCTCTCTCCAATATTCTGTCTACTGCTCTCTCTAATATTCTGTCTACTGCTCTCTCTATTGCTCTCACTACTGTACCACCTTTGTCGCAAAATGCCTCTGTTCTGAATAACCTAACTTAATACTGGAAAAAAAAATCTCTCTTCTGAGAAATGTCACTACTGATCTCCCTACTAATGTCACCACTACTCTCTCTCTAATGCAAAACAATGTAAGGACTTCAAAGTGGAGCACCGTAGCGATGCGGTGCAGTAAGGAGCTTGAGCAAAAGTAGAGCAAAACCTGAACTTACCAATGGCAAAAGCAAGAGGAAGAGGAAGAGCGTGAGCAAATGTAAGAGTAAGAGCAAGAGCAAGAGCAAGAGACAGAGTAAGAGCAAAGCGCAAGAGCAGCAGCAAGCGCAAGAGGAGCAGCAAGCGCAAGGGAGAGAGCACGCGCAACAGTAGGAAGGAGGGGGGAAAAAAGGAGGAGCGGAGAGAAATGAGAGAACAAACGGGAGAGAGAAAGACAGCCCGTTTCGAATGGGCCTAGGGTTACGCACGATGCCGTTTCGTGTCTTGTCTAGCACGACACGTGGGAGTGCTGCATTGGTAGTTGGGGTGGGATGTGATGGGACGGGAAGGGAGAGGGATTATATGGGTAGGGTTAGGGCCACTTCACACATGAGCCAAGAGCCGTGACCTTGTAATGGTGAGGACCCATGACTCTCATCCACAGGCCGTACCATAGGTGTTGGGAAAGCCGTTTTAGGTAGTCACGGGCCCTCAAGCATAGTGTGAAGTGAGAATGGACCATGTTGTGGGACCATTGCATATTTTGTTGGCGGAAAAAGAGGGGAGGATTTGGTTTAATATAATATGTCTCCAAAAAATTTCAATTTAAGAGAATTACTTGGTGGTGTTGGCTGTCCTGGAATGTGTCTTGGAATGTATTCTGGAATCTGCCCTGAAATCTGTCCTGAAATTTGTCCTGTCGGAAAAAATATTAAAAAAGTCATGGTCTCCCGGAATTTTCTTCAGACCCACCTCTTGGAGGTGGGCCAGACGCAAATTTCGGTAGACCATGCTCCCTTATCCACAACCTGCCATGTAGGACTCCATTGGGACTTTTCATCCACGAACTTTTCTTTGGGCCTTTAGGCCTTCACCTCCTAGTGTGAAGTGAACTTGGATGGTCTCCGTCTTTTCGACCAATGAGAGCTCTTACATCGCCCAGGTCAGGGCCTTCGGCCTTGTGTGTGAAGTGGCCCTTAGGGTTGGGATTTAACGTTTAAGTAGTCTCAATTTAGTATTAAATAAAATTATGGAACATATGACTAATTTTCCTCTAGCTCTTAGCTAATATGCTTGTAAAATCTCAAACAACCTCTATTGAACATGAGCACAAAATAATAGAAAACATTGTTCACAACCCTAATTAGCACACCAAGACGGCTCAATGTAAACCCTCAAGGCTAACATTTAGAGGTCTTTAGGAATATGGATCTTTGTTAATGGTTTCCACCAAAATCAATATGACATATCAAAGTCATATGACACATCAAATTCCAATATGAGATATCAAAGTCAATGTTTGATCTTTGATATGATTGGCTAAAAATACATGTTGCATAGTTTTCGAGGAAAACCTAAAAATATTCATGTCGCTAATATTGTTACTTCCCAAAATAATTAACCCCTAAACAAACAAAACATGAAGCATGGTTCCAACCACTGCATGGTCCATATCTTAGACTCATTGATATACACGGGCAGGTCACTCTATATGATTTTTGTGCAGCACGTACGGCGGAGAGGTATTTGTTTAGGGGCTATTTACCTCCAAGGCACGAATTAAGAGCTCCCTATAATTACTTAAATTTCTAAAATGGCATTTTTTTTGCACCCTACCGTTACTTATAATGCCGCATGTCATTGCAATGGGTATGCAATGCAAAAGTGGTGGGAAAAAGCATGGCAACAAAAGGTATAAAGAATACATACCATTGCGAAAAGCAAGTGCAAAATCTTAAGATGGAAACACAACAAGAGTGAGCGTGTGTTCACAAACACAACACCCGCTCCGTAAAAGTCCTTCACCCAAAGTCAATTTACATAAGTCTAGTGAAGACCATAAACATAGTGTACAATACTTACATGATAGTGTGAAACACCTGAAGATGAGCCGGGCTTGGTCATGAACCCTAGTATATTATGATTCGTTTAGGGTCACAAACTTGGACAGCCACCAAGCGAAGTCGAGAAGAGAGTTAGGCAAGTTAGGCTTATAATTTCACCCTTTTGGGGCAAATGATGAGCCATTTTTCATCCATCCCCTGCTTGAGCATGCGGACAAAATTGATGGACCTACTAAACATACAATGTCCTTGGATCCTTATTTTTAGCCCCTATATTATTTTTACAAAAAAGGAATGGCCCGTCTTTTATACCTATCTACCCTACTTGTAATGGGATTGTCTACTTTAATTGGACCCTTCATTATTTGGAATTCTTTTATAAATTTTATGTCAAATGAATTCAATCTTCCCTATATTATTCCGCATGTCGTTTTTATAATGCACTAAGTGACCTACCCGTGTTGATATAAGATTCCATTCGGCTTGCTCTAGATTCAAATCCATGATAGCTTTATAAATTATTGTGTCAAGATGCAAGAAAGAAAAAAAGAAAAGAAATTCAACGAGTATGCCTTAAAAAATATAGATTCTTTGAGAAAGGCTTGCAACCACTTTCAACACCATCAGTCACATCTAATCAAAATATATTTACTAGTTGTGATAAGTTTTGTTTATAAACCTAACATATTAATAAAATAATATCCAAAACTCTTTCTAAAGAGTGTCAAGATTGCGAGAAAATGGTGAAATGGGACCCTAAATCCTAAACCCTAAACTCCAAAGCCTAAACCCTGACCCTAAACCCTAAAAACATTTGGTATATCCAAGGTTGTGTTCACAATATTCGAATTTAGTTATTTATCAGTTCTAAAATTATAATCATTTAACAGTACCTTAGAAGGTGGTGCTTTTACTTTTGTAAGCAATGACATTGTGTGATCACATATTATTATGCAAGCAACTACCAAATTCTTGTTGCATGAGTTCCAAACCGAAAGCGGGCATATTTGTAACTCTCTTAATATAATTATATATTTCACAATCATAAACACTACAACTAAATCGAAGAGATATCAAGCCTCAATTGATACATTGGGCTATAGAAGGGTGTGTAAACCTATTGGAATAGCCTAAATTTGACAATTGACATAATATGCCTGAAACATAAAACTAAACACACACTAAGGTAATGTACAAGCTAACACTTATTTTACAGATGACGAATGATCATGGCTTTATATTCAAGGCTCATTATTACTAATCTCCCCTTAATCGTCAATCAATTTTCTCCTGCAAATCTTTATTATGTCAAGGTGCAAGAAAAAAAACAAGGGGAAAAAAAAATTGTCAATCAAAAATGTATCTTTGAAAGATGTTGTCAACCGTTTTTTGGCTTCTTAGGCATTTAGGGGTTCAAGTGTAAGCCCATCCCAAACTTTGGAACTCCCAATCTTGCATTTTGAAGCCAAACAAATCCTAAAATAGGCTTACATTTTATAATTTCCCTCTAGGATGCCCCCACTTCCATTTATTGCGTGGTCATCGTGCAATCATGATAAGCATCAAGCAAACATAGTGCGTATCATGGAAGATACCATGTGCGATGTGGGGTATTTATAGGGGTAGTAGGCGGCGGGAATCGGCTTTAGGGTTGAGTGTTTAAAAATTTATATATAATTTATCTTCGGATGCGGAGTACTACATAAGGGCTGGCCCCCCCACCGAAAGACTCTTTTTGCACTGTCTGGTGGGACGTCGTCCTCGATAGCTCTGAGAGGAGAACCCCCAGTCATAGCGGCAATGGAGAGCGATTTACGCGGTATGTCATGTCGCCAAGCGGCATCACCGCTAATACCGCCGTAAATACCGGAAGGTTACAGACGCGCGTCCATAACCTTTACGCGTCATCATCTCTAGAGCACTAGTCGCGAGAAACTGAGTAGACCCTATCCGGTTCTTCATTTGTGTCAATGCTAGCACTGTTAGTTTACGGACGCGCGTCCGTAACCTTCATTCTGGCAGATGATCGTGTCCGAGGTCTCTGAGTACTGTCGCGTTTGTGTCAATGCAAACGCGGTATGTTTACGGACGCGCGTCCGTAACCTTCCATCTGACAGTTTCCAGTCGGTTCTCAGAGTAGAACTTTGTATCAATTCTAGCTCTGTTAGGTTACGGACGCGCGTCCGTAACCTTCCGTCTTACAGTTTCCAGTGACTTGGTTCCCTGATTAGACCTTTCTGTCAATTCCAGCGCGGTTAGTTTACGGACGCGCGTCCGTAACCATCCCTGTTAACTTCTTCTTGGTTGAGGGGTTTAACAGACCTTTGTATTAATACCATCTCGGTCAGGTTACGTACGTGCGTCCGTTACCTTCCATCTAACAGTTTCCAGTGATTCACTTCCTTGATTAGACCTTTGTGTCAATTCCAGCGCGGTTAGTATACGGACGTGCGTCCGTAACATTTCCTGTGACTACTTCATGTGACTTATTTCTTAGATTATACATTTCTTTCAATGCTATCGAGTTTACGGGCGTGCGTCCGTAAACCTGCGTTGGCCACCTACCTTTTACCATTTTTCTCTTTCACCACTATGGTTTGCTGCAATTCCTTCAGCTTCAAATCAAACTGTTCTTTTGGTTGTCCCTTGCCTGAACTATACTTTCATTGCAACTTCATACCTCTATTGATGTCACTGGATCTGTGCTGCTGATCATGCTTTATGGACGCGCGTTCGTAACACTACTCTTGCTAACATTGCTTTGTTTGTCGACTGTGTAGGCGATAGCGCATTTGAGTTGTCGTCGGATCCCTCAACCTCTGATGACGAATTTGAAGACGCCATTGGTGATGCATTTCAAACCCCTATCTCCAACATTGTGGATGGAATTGGTCACAATCCCAATCCGTCCATTGAAGCGGTGTTGGATGATGATAACGATGAATATCTTCCACCGTGTCAGGGTTATTCAAGAGATCAATGGATTGATCTTGACGTTGTCCTTGTCAATGAACATGGCGCTCCTGTTGCTGATGGTGTTTGTAGAAATACAAACCCCAAGGATTGTGTTGATGCTCTCCCCCTAGGTGATGATGACGTTGGTGTTTGCATTTTGAATTCTTTGGCACCCGCGGATGTGCCCCCGGGTTGGCGTTTCTCTCTTCGGCGTTGGCCTCACCGTAATGTCATGCACGATGGAGTAAGCTTATGGAATCAAGGACGCCGTCACAAACAAATTCAACATGCTTTGTTGGAATCCATGCGTCCTCGAAAAGGTTTCCGAAAATATGACTCTGAGCGTGTACCTCCTGCAATGTCACAACGTCGTCGTGACCATGTATTGGGAGATGGATCTATTAGATCTGTGGCAACGGTGGATTGTTGTCGGAAGAAGTGTTGCCAATTGTTTCCTCGTGATAAAATCAAATCTCTACGGCAAGAAATGTGGCTTGCGGATTTCCGAATGCGAACATCAAAGAAGCTTGAGGTTCATCGCAATATACACATGGATGGTGGAGGTCATAAGATGGTCACATTGGAAAATGTGGAAGTATGTTGTAAGGCATGGTACACCATCCATGCGGTATCGAAGGCCGACTTTTATCGGTTTCGTAATCATTCCTCTCTAGGGCGCCGTTCTTCCTTCCATGGTAACTTCAGCACAAAGAAGCCTAGGGAGGCTACACGTCAGGCTGCTACAACATTATCATCCCTTATTTTGCCCTTGGCTGATGCCATGCCCCACAAGACAAGAACTCTCCCTTCGGGAGAGAAAGTTGTTCAAATGGTTTTGCCGGCTGGAACAAAATGGAAGAACATCTTGGTGGATGTCAATGATGTTGGCCAAAGAGCGGTATGTGAGCCCATTTCTTTGTCCAAGTTGAGTGTCATCAGAAGCCAACAATTTGCGGAGTATATTACGAAAAGACCGGGTGACAAGTTTGCGCGTTGTACTGCTTGTGAAAAATACAAAGGCCTTCGAGATGCTCATCCCATTGGCACGGAATCGCACAGTAGACATCAAAGGAAGTACATCGAGCATGTCAACAACCAAGATGCACACCGCCAAGATTACTACAAGAATCGTGCACTTTCTATAATGAGGCCGAACGAGGTTTTGACTATCATTCATGACAAGATGGACCATGCCAAAACTGCTTGCCCTTGCTATGCTCGCAAAATCAAAGCCACCGATGGACTTTTCAAATTCCCAATAGCTGTCACAAGTTCGTAAACCACAACGATGACTTATTCATTTCTGGAAGGTTACGGGCGCGCATCCGTAGCTTTGTCTTTTCTATATGTTGCTAGAAAATTTTCTCTCTCCATGCACTATTTCAAAAAAATCTTGGATGTAGTCCTCACTTCATGTTATCGTTTTTAACGCATTGTTTTATTTCTAGGTATGATCGCACATGGCCATGTGGACGTGAAGTATGCGCATTATGGTTTGGACTTCTACCCTGGAGATGCCAACCATACCGTGGGATCTTTTGCCAAATTTCTACGAGATCTTGAAAAACCACCGACGTCTTCGTCCCGTGCTCTGTTTGAGGGTGCCGGAACAACACCTCTTTATGAGGCCGTACTTGATGGGAAGGAGGTGTGTTTGAATTCATTGGCGGAACCCCCTCAACAACACGTTCCTAGAAAACAACTACCGCCGACTCTGCATGTGCAACTTGATAATTGTGCAAAGGACAACAAATGTCGATACGTTTTTTGCTTTTGGTCATTGCTCGTAGCCAAAGGAATTTTCAAGGAGGTCTTTGTTTCTTTCTTGATGGTTGGTCATACACATGATGACATTGATGCTTCATTTGGACGTTGGAGTATGAAGTTGCATGAAGAAGATTTTCCAACAATTCCACTTCTCATGAAATCGTACATGGATTTAGATAATGTACCGGTCATTCCGCATTTGATTGAAGAGGTACCTGATTTCAAGGCATTCATCAAACCATTCATTCTCAAAGGAGGCGACCGCTTAGTTGGCCATACCAAAGCTCAACAATTCCGCTTCTACATGCGCGATGATGGTATGCCGGCAATGCAATTCAAAGTTTTGTGCACGTCACCGAATTGGGGCCCAGATGAAGGAATCCTTGTTTGGCGCCGAGACGAGGATGGGAAATGTATGTTACCGGATATGGAGCCAAAGCCTTGCAAACCCGACCCCATGAGGAATGGGCCGGAAATCATTAAGGGCATATCGGGATTCATCGAATACTGGAAAGAGTTGTGTGAGGAAGACATCACAAGGGTTGTTCGGGATACACATGAACCACTCATCGAGTATTGGGATCGCATTCGGTCCGCTTTGCAAACGATGGATATTGATACCCGGTCAATTTTGACACAAGGGTTTTGGCCACAAAGTCGAGTGACTGTGTTGGAGTCTGACGCCATGTTCTTCAGCAATGGGGATGTCCGTGAGGAATTCGCTGCAGACGAGCATTACGTAGGCCCTGCTCCGTCATTTCGCGTTGGTGTTGATTGCCACGAAGGCTATATGGTCCTCGTACGTGCCGGAGACGAGGAACACCCCAAGCCCATATGGTTGGTAAAAGCATTGTCGTCGCCTAATTTTGTTCCAACTAGCCCCAATTTCCGTCAAATTGAGGTGGAGTACTGCCGCCCAAGCACGAGAGACCCAAATGTGTTGCGGACCTATTTAGGTTGGGATACAAAAAAAAGGTTTTAAGTGGACAATGGACTCGGCATTTGAACCAGTATGGATAAACACGGATACTATACTTTGTGCTTGGAAGCCGCGAAAAGGGTCCAAATCGGAGACAATGACCATCCCCCAAAAGCATATTGATTTTGCCAAAGACAACTTGGCTCGTATTGCTGCCGCAGAAAATGACATTGAGAATGGAAACGAGGTTGAAGATGAAGATTATGAATAAGAGCACAAGAGCAAACTAGGTTCATGATTGTGTTAAATAGTATGTAAAGAGCTTTATTATAGGAATTATATGGCACCATTGGGGCCAAAATTGCTTGGATTGGGCTCATTTGTTTGTAGGTTCAAAATTTTAAGAAATCTAACAAGACAAGCTATGTTTTGCATGAAATTTGCAATTGTCTACACATTGTATTGAAACAAACTTTCCCACATTGTGCTATCAAATGTCTTGTAAATGTTGAGTAGCTACATAATACATTGTGCATTTGCCAAAATAATATACTACTCCAAATGTTACATTTGGGAATGTTGTGCATGCTTTGGAATGTACCATCCTATTCAACACAACCCCTATGTTACGGATGTGCATCCAATAGTCCATAATAATAAATCCAATGGTTTTTTTTGGACTCCATAATTCTTCCCAATGTTCCCAATGTTCCCAATGTTCCCAATGTTCCCAACATTCATGGTATTGGCATCCTAAACTATGGGCCACATTTATTTTGAGACTTCCCAAAGTCTCCATTTAACGAATATAGTGTTTCTTCCTCCCAATCACTAAGTAACCAAGTAACCAAGTACAAATTATCTCTGTCTCTGAATCTCTAAGTAGCCAAGTAAGTAGCCAAGAAACCAAGTTAATTTTTCTTCCAATCGCTAAATAGCCAAGTATCCCAAGTAGCCAAGTAACCAAGTTAACTTTTCTTCCAATCGGTAAGTGACCAAGTACCTTTCGTTCCAAAAAAAATTTCTCTTTCTTAACTCTCCTCCTAGTCCCCTAATTGTTAGTTTTTGTTGCCGGAACTTCTTTCCGTTGAAACATGTGTCGAGAGCAATTTAATGATAATCAAATTGTTGTTAGATACTCTTTTACCATGTACAGGAGATTTCCTCTCTACCGGGTATTAATGCCTCTACCACCTTCCCATTTCCTTACCAACTCTTGACGAGGCATTTTTGTATCATCCTCTCAAACTTAATTATATTCTCTCAATTTCCAATCCCTCTTATAAGATAGTTTCCTTGACATTTAGTATTTTAGAATTGTAAACATATGTGTCACGGTTTATTTTTAGCAAAGCTCTTCAATGTATGGTAATTTGGCTATAAATAGTCTCAATCTATTTAGTGGTAAAGGTCCTAATCTAGGCTAAATTACGATCTAAACAAATCTAAATAACTATAAAGCAACGGAAAAGTTGGTGAGGTCAAAAAGGTAGTTGCACTTTTTGGAAAAGTCTCCTGACAACTGCATTGGAAACCTCTTTGATACCTTTTGAAGCTATTATTTTTTATTAATTATATATTCATTCACCCTTGCTTTGCAAGCTTTCCCTTCTTGTTGAGGTAATATTGTGGGTACTCAAAGGGTACCCTCCTAGCATTGCTACTTAATGTTATGTAATGTCTCATAGTAAATCTTTGTTTTGTGAGATTCCACAACTCTATTTATTCGTTATGGCACTTAGGAGCATTGGTGTAATCCATTTGGATTCCCTACTCAACAACAAGTCTTTGGGTTGCTCTTGTAGGGATGATTGGTCATGGCCATGGTGATGTCAAGTTTGCTATTTATACTCTTGATTTGTGACCGACGGATTCAAACCACACCATTGGGTCATTTCCATAGCTTTTGTGTGATTTAGAAAAACCATTTGCGTACTCCTTAATATCGTTATTTTAGAATGCCGGATTGACACCTCTATATGAGGTGGTGTTGGATGGAGAATATGCATGCTAGGATTCATTGTTAGAACCCCTTAATGAGCATGTGATTGCAAAAAAAATTGCCTCCCAGTATGTGGGTCCAATTAGATAATTGCGCCAAGGACAATAAAAACATGTTTGTGTTCTCCTATTGGTCTTTGTTGGTTGCGAAAGGCATTTTCAATGAGGTGTTTGTATCTTTTCTATTGATGGACCACATGCACGATGATATGTGGAGGATTTTCCAACAATCCTACTCTTGATGAAATCGTATGTGTATTTAGACAACATTCCCGTCATCCCATACATGATCAAGGTGTCAAGTTTCAAAGCATTTATCGAATATAACTTTGGAGTGGAGCTCATTGTCTGATTGGGTGCACAAAGGTTCAACAATTTCGGTTTTACATGCGTCATCATGGTATTTTGGCCATGCAATACAAGCTATTGTGCACGATGCAAGATTGGAGCCCACCGGAGGGGTTTATTGTTTGGCGTGTTAATGAGGAGGGTGAGACAATATTACCAAATGGGAAGCTCAAACCTTGCAAACCAATACCCATGAAGAATGTGGAGGATATTATAAAAAAAGGCATAGCGGGCTTCATACAATATTGGGATCATCTGCTGGTAGTAGATACTAGTGGATCATTTCACTAACGATATGGAATTTTGATAGGCTATTGGACACATGTTCGTCTCGGGAAGATCACTCCATTGTCAAGTTGAACACCACGTGCGAACAAAGTTTGCTACCCCTATATTACATGCCATAAATAATTTTAAATTTTATGATATTTTTTCTACATATACACAACCATTGATGGTATCTTTTGTATATTTTTTTGAAATCTTTAGTCATCTTCATTTTTGTAGCAATTTTTTTAGTTCAATTCTGCGTCATTCTAGTTAGAAACGGTATGTTTTATTAAAAAAACAAATCATCAAATTTAGTCACCATTTTTTACTATGTACCGAGTACCATTTATATCTACTCATGAAAAAAAAATTGATAAAATTGTGACCCATTTTGGTGATGTTTTTTACATTTTTTACATTTTTTACATGTAAAATGATCGCACGTGGTTGTTCAACTTTATAATGGAGTGATCTCCCCGAGATGTTCGTTCAACTTTGATGGACCTTCATGAACATAACCCCCTGACTTTGAGGCATGGTTTTTGGCCACAAAGCCGTATGGATGTTCTTGCATCAGACTCTAGGCTTTTAAACAATGGGGAGGTACGTGAGGAGTTCAACGAGGATGACCATTACAATGGGCCTACTAGTAATTTTCCCCCACCCTCTTTCCGTGTTGTAGTGAATTGTCATGAAGATTATATGTTCATATTGCCACCTGGAGATGATACGTATGCTAAACCGGTTTGGGTGGCAAGATCTTTGTCTCAATCAAATTTTGTAACTTCTAGTCCTCATTTATAACAAGTTCGCGTGGAATACTACTATTCAACAACACATAATGAAGATATGATCCATCATTATACAAGCTGGGATACAATTTATAATTTTCATTGGAGGGTGGATTTTGAGCATAGTCCAAGCTGGATGGACACAAATTCTAAATTTATAGAATGAAGACCATGGAAGAATCATAGTGGGTTACTATCCATCCCTCAAAAGTACATAGCATTTGTAAAAGACAACCTTGCTCGCCTCATAGGTGAATCAAGCCAATGAGAGCTTGGAAGAAGTCAAGTTGTTTGGATGTGAACAACCACCACTAATTTTTTTTATTATACATTTAGCATGTTTCAATTCATAGTAGACTATTAGTAGATCTATGTGCATTGTGCATTCAATACGATTGGGCTAGACTTTGGGTTACTTATGAATCCTATCATGTTTGGATTTGGATGAATATTTATATGTAATATCCCATCAATATTTTATATATATATTGGGAAAAAACTCCTATGTTGCAATCATTGTGCATTTATTACACTCTAGTTTTGTAGGCTAAAGGATTGGGGTTTATCCTATATTCAATATGCATGTTATTCTTTGATTTTATGTTGAAGTGGGTTTCAAGTGCTCTACCTAATGTGCTTATATTGGCCAAGCATTAACTTTGGGATTGGAATAATAGTCTATTTCTTGCTGATATACCATAGTTTATGTTTAGGACAACTTCATGTTGTTGTCATCTATATATTAATTGGAGACAACGGAAATTTTCAAATTTCCTAATATAATGTTAACGACTGAAAGAATACCATCATGTGTGGAAATGATGTTGAAATTATTGCATACTTTTACGTTGCATTTATTCACATATTGCACCATATTTGCACCCTTCTTGCAATCAAATTCTTTGCTCAATAAAATGTAAAACTGTCTCATGATAAAACTTTTACTAGTTTCTATTATTAAATTTTCTATTGAACGCTTTCTTTAAATGCTGATGTTGTCCCTTAAATCAACTTGATCTTTGCTGTGTTGGAGGAGGTTGGGTTTCATTGCACCGGCCAACTTTTGCATTGCAAGGATGTGGCTGAGTCGCCCATCCATTTCAATGCCCATGACTCATTGCAACCCACTGGGCCCAACAAAGCCTCGTCAGCCTGCACAACATTATTTTCCTCATTGCATCTGGATCATCTTTTTGGGGCTGAACTACTATTTTCATAAATCCATCAGTGAAGTCATAGATGGATAAATTAACGTTGGACCAGTTTCGTGTATCTAGTGTGTGTAGACATTTTTGGGCATAATTGGTCAAAATCCTAGTGTTTCCAAGTTCAACCAGTTAAGGTAAGTGTGCCAATGACCGAACGCAACCCAAGGACCGCACACCCACCGCACACCCACTGCACAAATTTCATTCATGAGAACTCCCGAGGGAACTTCGGTACCATCACTATTAGGTGTTTTATTATAGGTACCGCAAGGTGTGTGGTGAAGGGCTCAGTAAGCTTTTGAGATCCACCTGTGTATGTCTGGATTCAATTTGTGATAGCTTTCACAAATCATAATATCTTTTAATTTTATTTTTTGTAGGAGAATCCCCACTTCACAATTAACAATCCTTCAAAATTTGAAACGATTTAAGCTTGTAAATTATTATTTACAAGGATTTGAAGATTGACCGTGCGGTCATTGGCACACTTACCTTACATGTTGTGGTCTTTTAATTTTTCTTTATTAGTTTGAGACATATTTTTCTATAGATTCCTCTAAAATGATGGGTAATTTTCTTGAAGTCTTGAACTTCAACCAGGTATCTTTCAAACTCAACCGTTTATCTGTAACTAGCGGTTTGTTCTCCCAATTTCTTGCATGTATCTTCACTTAATGACATGAAAGAAATATGTTTATTATAGCTTTTGTTGAGAGTCTTGTCCCCGGCTTGTCACACTAGAGAATCTGGAGTTAGCAAGCAAAGAGGAGCCACAAACATTATCATCACAAGGGTCCAATCAAAGCTAGCTTGATTTCTAAGCGAGCATTATGGGTCTCTTAGATGTCAAGCTCAACCGCCCAAGAAAAGGAGAGAGCGACCATTGTTTGGCGTTTTCTCAATAATTCATTGGTACAACTTGAGAAGCTAAAGCTTTGAGACACCATTATGTAAGAAGTTGTGAGGGACCTCGAAGTTAATTTTTTTTTATTGAGCCCCCCACATCATGAAAAAGGTTCACTAACATCAATTCACTTTCCACTAGAGCTTGTGGGCCTAAGGGATCCAAGAAGTTTGAATGGGTGAAAATAGTACATGGAGTTTTACATGGCACATAAAATGTAATAGATTAGTTTTCATGGTCTATCATATATAGTGTCAAGCTCACCTCAATGAGATGGTCCAAAGGAATTCAAGGAGACCCATGACACTTCAAAGTTAGGCTCACAACGAGCCATTACTTGTTATTGTAGCTTAAATTGTAGAAGGGTCCACAAATTTGCAAATTACGTTAAAAAATACTTGTTGTGGTCATGGGATGGCAATTTCCCGTTAAATAACTGAAAAAACCATGTATTTATTCTAATTGATGTTATTTTGGAGTAATAGTCCTATATGCAAAAAAAATTTGAGCTGGAAAAACTGACAGTTTTTAAAAGCGAATCTTGGAAGTTTTCAAAATCTCATGGGAAGTCTCTTCATAAACAAGCACCAATGCTTGAACAAAATACTCACCTCAATGTAGTGACATGCGATTGTTTGACAATGCTTGCAATGGACGACCCACAATGTATGCCTTCAAAGGGCCGGGCCTGATTTTGGTGTAAATAGTTCAGCATGAATATTTTGAGTGTCTCGTAGCTTGAGCTTCCAAAGCTTCACCATATTATTAGTTATTGAGAAGAAGCCACACACACAGTTCATGTGCTCATCAAGGTGCATTCAAATGCTAATGCAAATGATGGTCACCTGCCTGCTCCTTGTCCTTGGGTGGTTCAGCTCGACACCCAGGCTTAATTAGAGATTTGGCTGGTTCTCACTCAGCGTCTGTGGAGATTTCTGGGCATAATCAGTCAAAATCCAACCGGTTACATGTTGTGATCTGTCAATTTTTCTCTATGAAAGTGGGGTATATTCCATAGATTCTATTAAATGATGGGCAATTTTCCTGAAGTCTGGAACTTCAACTGGTTTGTCTGTAACTAGCGGTCGGTTCTAGCAGTTCCTTGTAACTCACACTAGACTCTGAGTGACTATTGTAAGTTATGCAGTCTGGATTGGATCGGTGATGAATTATTGAGGGAAAGCAACGAGCATTCATGTGATGAAGGTACGTGGGGTGGACAGGAGGGTCACACTCTCTCCTTTTGCAAGGGCGGTTGAGCTTGACATCCAACTTACAGTAACAACCCAATGGGCCCCAGTGATGCTAATGTTTGTGGCAGCTCCCGGTCTTCACCTGCTCAAGCCAAAGGGCTCCACACTACGAGTCACTCCTCTATAATAAAAGCCATGGTGATTTAGCTGCAGCTGGCATGACGTGATGTGGCAGGGCCTCCAAATGGCATGGCCCTACTTCAATGGTGTTGTGAAATCTGAGAAGTTATTATTATCCCTCTAGAGACTTGAGTTCATATAGTAACCTTATTGAGTTCAGTGATTGGGTTGGGTGGGGTTGGGATCATGCCATGGAAGGTGCTAGAATCATATCTTATGGATGTTTGTCTAAGTAAATTCAACACAATAAACTCGGGTGAAACATTGTCATTGAATATTATTAGAATGAATTATTATATATGATAGCAGAACTTGAATAATGTTATGTCGCTTCACATGCATTGACAAATGTGATTCTGAATTTATATATTCATCAACACCCACCCATTCACTCCCCTCCTATCAACTTGTTCCCTAGACCTTGTTGGTCCATTGGAGTTTCTTGCAAAATTGAGATGACTTGAGTTGGAAGAATCTCAATATTTAGACATTGTTTGCAGTTTTTTTGATTTTTGGTGGTTTGTTATTGCTTGGACTATAATTCATTTACAAATTACATTTTGATCGTTGAAAGTTAAAATTAACATCTTCACATGAGGGAAAAAAAACATGTATAAGGTTATAATAATCACTCATAAGGTTATAAGATATCTTTAAGGAAATAGTGTTTCCAGCTTTAGACTAACTTAAGTAGAACATAGTCTAAAAGATTAAAAATATATAATTGTGTACAAATAGTGGGTAAAGTTACTAATAATAATTGCATGTAATTGCACGTTGGAGTCCTTCACGTACTTGATTGAATTTGCAGTTTCAACATATTTCTTCCATTGAAGAATCTTATTGGAAAAATAAAGTTATTCCAATTGGGTTAGTGGTCAAAAGAAATGAGTCAAATGAAATTATCAACAAGAATATTGTATTTTTCTTCTCTCCAAAGTTATCTTAGGACTTTTTTTTAAGAATCTTTAATCTCTTTTGGCATAGAAAATCAAAATGGACCCGAGGTCTCGACTTCACGAGGTGCAATGTGAGCCCAAAAGGGTGCCCACATTTAGTCTTAGACCCTTGAAACGTTAGTTGATGCACTTTGAAGTAGCATGTTACTTCACAAAAATATAAAAAGAGTGAAATGTTAGTCTTAGAAGTACCATGTTGTAAGAGGCTAGGATGTGAGTTGTTATTGTGTTTTTACCTTCGGAAGGATTTGAGTGAATGAGGATAGGTAAGGAGAACTTGGATTGAGTAGTTAGTGAGTAGGCTAGTACAAATGGATGGAGACAACCAAAGTGACTCAAGAGGCAAGTGCATTCGAATTGGGATGAATGGAGGATCACATGGAGCGCACAAGTGGACCACCTCATCATGGCCACTTAATGGGGAAGGTCCAAGGAAGAATGCAAGGTGGAGGATAAGCAAATTCTCAAAGCACCAATCAAATCACGAGTTAAGCATCGTGGTTTGAATTAAGTGGTGAGCGACGATTTGGGAAAGTAAGGGGAGAAAGTTATGGCGGCGGAAAGCGAAGGAGGCTAAGTTTGGGTTGAAGCATCCCAAGTTTGGTAAAGTGTGGTAGGTAGAAAGCCAAGGCTAGTTAAATGTTCGAATTAGGATCCTTGTTGATCATTTGAGGGAGGAAGGCTTAGAAGATAGGATTGGCGCCTACTAAGTAGGAGGAAATCTCAAGGGCTTATCGTGAGCCTTGAGGGTGCTCACCCCCTCAAGCTTACTATATAATCCCTCATTCTTCCCTCACTCATCCTCTCTTTCCTTTGTGCTCCAAGGCACCCCACGAGTTATAAGTGTGGGTGTGGGAAGCCATATTGGAGCACATGTGTGTGCTTAGTTTTTAGTTTGAGAGCCAAGGCTTGTTAGCCTTGAAGAGGGCTTGACCTCTTGGTAGAATTAGTGTTGACGTGGAGGATTTTAAAGTTAATTCATGATTCCAATTTGTGGTACTTAAAGTTCATGTTTTGAATACACGTGGTTGCAAGTTCCATGTTTAAGAGTTGAGCACTTGATGTTGTGATGAGTGCAAAAATATACTTGTGTGGATTAGTTAGTCTTAGTGAAGTTAGGAAATTCTCTCTCCCCCTCTCCTCTCTAGGATTTTAGGATTTTAGGATTAGAGAAGAATTGTGTGATTAGAAAGGGGTTGTTAGTAGAATTAGGAAAATTAGGTAGGAAGATTAGTTAAGGGCTTGAATAATTAGTGAGGTAGTTGGGGATTACAACTACAAAGTTGTGGGTTCATGAAGGAGCTGGGTTTATAAAGGAGCTGGGTTTGTTTAGTTAGAAGCTAAGAAGCTGGGTTTATGAAGGAGCTGGGTTTATGAAGGAGCTGGGTTTATAAAGGAGCTGGGTTTGTTTAGTTAGAAAGTAAAGAGCTGGGTTTATGAAGGACCTGGGCTTGTTTAGTTAGAAGCTAAGGAGCTGGGTTCATGAAGGAGCTGGGTTTATGAAGGACCTGGGCTTGTTTAGTTAGAAGCTAAGGAGCTGGGTTCATGAAGGAGCTGGGTTTATGAAGGAGCTGGGTTTGTTTAGTTAGAAGCTAAGGAGTTGGGTTCATGAAGGAGTTGGGTTTATGAAGGAGCTAGGTTTATGTAATTAGAAAGTAAAGAGATGGGTTCATGAAGGAGCTTAGTAGATAGCCTACTTAATTAGCTCATAGACAAGTAGTTAGTTACATTATGCTAGTTAGTGTTATGTGTGGCTTTCACAAGTAAATGTATTTGAGATTGACTATAGAGAATAGTGTTTTTTAACACTTGCATCCTCTCTTTAAAAATAAACCACGTGCACAAATTAATGGAGAATGTGGAGCACTCTCGCGATGGCAAGACAAAGGAAGCAAAGACCAAAGGTGCGAGGGAGAGATTGACATAAGTCACATAAGTATTTCTTAATACTTAAAGGCTTATGTACGGTATGGAGACACCAAGTGAGACCTCTTATAGTAGCGATACGGAATACACAAGTGATAGTTCAAGTGGTAGTATAGAGTCAACGGCACGGACTCCATTTAGGAGAGGGATATCCTTAAGGGCTTGTGTAGCTAAAGCGGCCGGATGGACGTTAGAAGCAAACAAAGACAAAATAGCACCCGAGCATAAGGAGGTTAAAATAACATAGTTAACTTGTGCATTCTCCACATACGTATTGAAATCGTACATTGAGTTGTTAAAAGTGAAATTTCAGTTAAATCCAAGACCACTTGAAGGGTGAACCTTGCACTATGGACTCATCCAAGTCCAAATCCAATACCGCGGAGGAATGTGAGCCCAAACCCACTACTCGGACTACGGACGCTTAAGGGTGGGGGGTTTGGGCTCACATTCCTCCGCGGTATTGGATTTGGACTTGGATGAGTCCATAGTGCAAGGTTCACCCTTCAAGTGGTCTTGGATTTAACTGAAATTTCACTTTTAACAACTCAATGTACGATTTCAATACGTATGTGGAGAATGCACAAGTTAACTATGTTATTTTAACCTCCTTATGCTCGGGTGCTATTTTGTCTTTGTTTGCTTCTAACGTCCATCCGGCCGCTTTAGCTACACAAGCCCTTAAGGATATCCCTCTCCTAAATGGAGTCCGTGCCGTTGACTCTATACTACCACTTGAACTATCACTTGTGTATTCCGTATCGCTACTATAAGAGGTCTCACTTGGTGTCTCCATACCGTACATAAGCCTTTAAGTATTAAGAAATACTTATGTGACTTATGTCAATCTCTCCCTCGCACCTTTGGTCTTTGCTTCCTTTGTCTTGCCATCGCGAGAGTGCTCCACATTCTCCATTAATTTGTGCACGTGGTTTATTTTTAAAGAGAGGATGCAAGTGTTAAAAAACACTATTCTCTATAGTCAATCTCAAATACATTTACTTGTGAAAGCCACACATAACACTAACTAGCATAATGTAACTAACTACTTGTCTATGAGCTAATTAAGTAGGCTATCTACTAAGCTCCTTCATGAACCCATCTCTTTACTTTCTAATTACATAAACCTAGCTCCTTCATAAACCCAACTCCTTCATGAACCCAACTCCTTAGCTTCTAACTAAACAAACCCAGCTCCTTCATAAACCCAGCTCCTTCATGAACCCAGCTCCTTAGCTTCTAACTAAACAAGCCCAGGTCCTTCATAAACCCAGCTCCTTCATGAACCCAGCTCCTTAGCTTCTAACTAAACAAGCCCAGGTCCTTCATAAACCCAGCTCTTTACTTTCTAACTAAACAAACCCAGCTCCTTTATAAACCCAGCTCCTTCATAAACCCAGCTCCTTCATAAACCCAGCTTCTTAGCTTCTAACTAAACAAACCCAGCTCCTTTATAAACCCAGCTCCTTCATGAACCCACAACTTTGTAGTTGTAATCCCCAACTACCTCACTAATTATTCAAGCCCTTAACTAATCTTCCTACCTAATTTTCCTAATTCTACTAACAACCCCTTTCTAATCACACAATTCTTCTCTAATCCTAAAATCCTAAAATCCTAGAGAGGAGAGGGGGAGAGAGAATTTCCTAACTTCACTAAGACTAACTAATCCACACAAGTATATTTTTGCACTCATCACAACATCAAGTGCTCAACTCTTAAACATGGAACTTGCAACCACGTGTATTCAAAACATGAACTTTAAGTACCACAAATTGGAATCATGAATTAACTTTAAAATCCTCCACGTCAACACTAATTCTACCAAGAGGTCAAGCCCTCTTCAAGGCTAACAAGCCTTGGCTCTCAAACTAAAAACTAAGCACACACATGTGCTCCAATATGGCTTCCCACACCCACACTTATAACTCGTGGGGTGCCTTGGAGCACAAAGGAAAGAGAGGATGAGTGAGGGAAGAATGAGGGATTATATAGTAAGCTTGAGGGGGTGAGCACCCTCAAGGCTCACGATAAGCCCTTGAGATTTCCTCCTACTTAGTAGGCGCCAATCCTATCTTCTAAGCCTTCCTCCCTCAAATGATCAACAAGGATCCTAATTCGAACATTTAACTAGCCTTGGCTTTCTACCTACCACACTTTACCAAACTTGGGATGCTTCAACCCAAACTTAGCCTCCTTCGCTTTCCGCCGCCATAACTTTCTCCCCTTACTTTCCCAAATCGTCGCTCACCACTTAATTCAAACCACGATGCTTAACTCGTGATTTGATTGGTGCTTTGAGAATTTGCTTATCCTCCACCTTGCATTCTTCCTTGGACCTTCCCCATTAAGTGGCCATGATGAGGTGGTCCACTTGTGCGCTCCATGTGATCCTCCATTCATCCCAATTCGAATGCACTTGCCTCTTGAGTCACTTTGGTTGTCTCCATCCATTTGTACTAGCCTACTCACTAACTACTCAATCCAAGTTCTCCTTACCTATCCTCATTCACTCAAATCCTTCCGAAGGTAAAAACACAATAACAACTCACATCCTAGCCTCTTACAACATGGTACTTCTAAGACTAACATTTCACTCTTTTTATATTTTTGTGAAGTAACATGCTACTTCAAAGTGCATCAACTAACGTTTCAAGGGTCTAAGACTAAATGTGGGCACCCTTTTGGGCTCACATGCAAGCATAGTCAAGTATACCCAAAAAAATGCTCTCGTATATTAAAATTATAAAAGTTTTGGTCAAATGCCTAAAAGTAGTAGCAAAGTGTTGTTCAAATTGGATTTTTTCCATGATGACCTTTATTATTGTGTTAAATACTCAAACATAGAATATCAAGATGATATCTTCAAAACTTATCATTAAAAGTGGCGCTTAAAAGCAATGGTTAAATTTGGTTTTGGACGTAAACTCCATGACCTTCAATATTTTAAAGTTGGATTTGTTTTTCATATTCCTTGAAATCAATTTAACTTGAGGGCATCATTACAAAAATATTCTAGAGGAACTTCAATTTGATGTAATTTTATCATTACTTCTAACAAAATTTAAACAATTACTTGTTCGATATGACCTACTTGCACACCACTTGCACAGTCTTCTAAAATATGTAGACTTTTCTTTAAAAATGTTTTGTCATCATAAATTGCTTGGCTTAGTATATCAATGTCTTTTTTAATCGTTTATTATTTTTTTCTTCAAAAAATTCAAAGTAAGTATATAGTTTTGTATCACATTTACTGAAACCTATGCAAGGTTCTAGAATTGTCCACTTGACCATGCTTGCACCCCACAATAAAGATTTGTGATTTGTGGGAGTGACATGAGGGTATGTTGAACACGTGCCCCTTGTAGGATAATTATGGTTTAATCATCCTAACTCAATGTCACCAGAAAAATTAGTTGGGCACTCTCATTGATAAGAAATCCATAGTTACATTATCAAAATTCTTAAACCAAAATTTATAAACTATGAGAGGTTGAATTTTTTACCATGGGATGCACATATAGTTGAAATAAAAAGTGACATGCATATGTCGCTTCTAGATTAATATCCCTATATACAAAGTCTTAGGCCACAAAAAGGATATATGTACAAGCTTTTAGGGAAGAAATAGCCTTAATTGCTTACTCAAATTGGCAACATGGTAAATAAGGAAACGCCAATCATACATATGTCACAATTGTAACAGGATGTGGAAAATATGGCCAAATTATACATTTAGTTGTAGATAATTTAAGTTTCATTGATGAAATCATTGAGTGCTATTTCATCTACTAGATGAAGCTCATAGAAGTTAGTGCCTGCCATAAATACCGTAGTGGCTAAATTTGCAATGGTCCGTATGATTATAGGTCCACATTGACCCATGATTGCCTTGGTACCAACATAACACGCCATCTCCATATGGAAGGGTCTACATGTTAAGTACACCACCTCTTTACCCAATAAGTTCCTATTATGTGATACATTCTATATACCCTTAGGTGTATGCACGATGTATGTTAAATATCTGGCCCAAAACTGATTGAACGGTTGAAAACCAATGCTGGGGTGGGGGGGTGACAAAAGCTTGGCAAACAACCCTCTACCCCAAACTTTGATTTGATCATGTAAATTGATTAGATTGTAACTATTTGCTACATCTCCCAATGCAAGTGTTTCTAGAGCTGGGGGGGGGGTTCATGCATATTACTTGCCATATCCTATGGATGAATTATATGGGCCATGGATGAAAAATTAGTGGCCTAATCTTGAATGCATATAACACTTAATCTACAGGTCCAACTTTTATTGCAAATCTAGAAATAGCCTAGCATGTTTGAAAAATTATAGCTTTGTGTATTTTGTATATCCCTTAGTACCCTTAGAATGATACCCCCTTCTTATATGGGTAGGTATGGCCAACATTGTGGCACCCACCAGGGTAACATTGTCACCTTCCATTTACATGTCTGCCACAAATATAAGGCCTCCTAGCAAAAGGATATTTGTAGTAGTATGAAAGCCACAATAGGCAACTACCATATAAAATGAAAATTTTCTTTGGCTTCAAAATATGTAATATCATGGTTTTGGTACATTTAATATAATTAGATGTTACAAACATTGAAAAATAAATAATTTGCCTTCAAGTTTTATCAAATTAAAATAAATAAGTGTTTCAAACATTTATATACTTGGTGAGTCTAGTTTAACCTAAAAATGTGAAAATATCTAATCTTTTAGCCCGAAACTCGATTCTTGGCTCTAAAATCACAGTGATGAAAGTACACTAAACAATCTTATTACTGTGGACCACAGTAAAGTTCTAGAGCCCACCCTAATCCTCATAATGAGAGAACACAATATTCAAAATTTTGAGAGAGTGGGATCCTCTCAAAATAATATTGTCCATTTGTCAACCTAAAAATCATGTTAGGTTGATAAATACTAAATTATACTTCAGATGTGTAGTTTCCATTAAAATGAGAGTATGTTGAGCTGGGGAATCGACTCATTTAGGTTGAGTCGACCTGAATGAGGACAGTATCTTAGTCAATTTAGGTTGAGTCGACCTAAATGAGGAAATATGTTAGTCAATTTAGGTTGAGTCGACCTAAATGAGGACAATATGTTAGTCAATTTAGGTTGAGTCGACCTAAATGAGGACAATATGTTAGTCAATTTAGGTTGAGTCGACCTAAATGAGGACAGTATGTTAGTCAATTTAGGTTGAGTCGACCTAAATGAGGACAATATGCTAGTTAATTTAGGTTGAGTCAACCTAAATGAGGACAGTATGTTAGTCAATTTAGGTTGAGTCGACCTAAATGAGGACAATATGCTAGTTAATTTAGGTTGAGTCAACCTAAATGAGGACAGTATGTTAGTCAATTTAGGTTGAGTCGACCTAAATGAGGAAATATGTTAGTCAATTTAGGTTGAGTCGACCTAAATAAGGACAATATGTTAGTCAATTTAGGTTGAGTCGACCTAAATGAGGACAATATGCTAGTCAATTTAGGTTGAGTCAACCTAAATGAGGACAATATGTTAACCAATTTAGGTTGAGTCGACCTAAATGGTCAATTTTAGGCAACACATCACTCCGCAATTTACAGCGGGAAATCAAATGTTTTTTTCCTTCTTAAACTCTACAACTGTCCACTGGTTTTCACTTCATTCTTGGATTAATAATTTGCTTTATGTACTCTCAATTCACTGGAAAACTCTCAAAATTTTGAATATTGTGTTAGAGGTGATGTGGGCTACTTAAATCTTCAATCCACACTCAAATATCTACTAGAAAATTAACATGCCACGCCATAATTTTTTTTTTTCTGGAAAATTAACGTGGGTGATTGTTTTAGTTTGTGCTACTCATCTCCTTTAACTAACATTCAATGTGTTGGTTTGAAGTCATCATGAAGACTTAGGAGAAGACCCAGGATCTTGGCTCCACATAAATTCCACCTTGACTAGAAAATTAATGTGGCCCATGCTAATTATTTATGTGTTAATTTTCCACCCACACTTATAGGACTATCTAGTGTAGTTTTGACCCCTTTAACAGATCACCTTCTGGTAACATTATTAACCATTGAGTGATTTTGTTTTCAAATGACCTTATTATACTTAAATATAAGGGCCCATAAATTGCCTATACTAATATGTGCAATTAGGTTGACCTCTCGATTAAGTTGACTCTCTACGCATGCAATTTACCTTGGGTGAAAATTATATCACAAAAACTTATGACTTTTTTATTATTCAACCATATAAAAACCCTAGTAACTTTGAACAATAATGTATTTTGTTATTATGTATAAAATAGTGTGGAATGTCAATCAATTAGTATGGGTCAACCTAATTGCAGATATTAGTGTAGTTTGCCCTTAGACACTTGGATTAAATATGGGTTTATAATTAAAATTCATATCATATCAAAACCATTTTATCATATGAAAACAACAATACTTTCTTCTAAAAATGAAGTCCTTGGTTCACCCACTCAATGTTACATTATGCCAATTAGTGCGTATTACTATTCGGAGTTACACAATGCTACAATTATTTAATGGGAATGTAATATCTTACTAAGCAAAGTCATTTATGATTTTTTTAAATGTCTGAACACCCTATTGAACTTGCGTTAGTAAGAATTGAGTTCTTGAATAAGACGTAATTGCACCGTGTGTGAGGCCAAACCACCCACCCGTAAGCGTCCTAGTCCGGGTGAGGGAATGGGTATCACATTCGTGTTTCCATACTCCAGTTACCAAATTCGTGAGACTCCGTTACAATTCCCATCAATCATTGCACACCAATCCATTCCATGATAATATTACAAGCGTTAACAAACGCTCTTCTCAATTATCCCCATCATAATACCCCCTATTGCTGTCACCATCTCATCCACACCCCCAATGCAACCGCTAATCCTACTATCCAATCATTCCTATTTTCCTAGCTTAATCACGAACTAATGATTTAAACTAATATTAAGTGACCACCTGATTCACTATCTATTACCACGTCAAGTTTGGCACCACGGGCTTTACCCCCTTTTTATCCCTTGGTTCCCTCAAGCCCCTTAACTAAAATTCTCCACAGCCTGGCCTTAATTCTTCGGCAGCTTCGAAGAAACCAACACCATTAGCTGCCGAACCAGCACCATTAGCTAGCTGCAGAAACCATTAGCTGCCAAACCAGCACCGTTAGCTAGTTGCAGAAACCCAGCATTAACCAGCTGCCAAACCAGCACCATTAGCTAGCTGCAGAAACCATTAACTGCCGAACCAACACCATTAGCTAGCTGCAGAAACCATTAGCTGCCGAACTAGCACCATTAGCTAGCTACAGAAACCCTTAGCTGCCGAACCAACACCATTAGCTAGCTGCAAAAACCCTTAGCTGCCGAACCAGCACCGTTAGCTAGCTGCAGAAACCCAGCATTAACCAGTTGCCGAACCAGCACCATTAGCTGCTGCAGAAACCATTAGCTGCCGAACCAGCACCATTAGCTAATTCACACTTTACTAGTTAACCCCCCTAGGCCCTAACTAATTCTGCTAATTAACTTCACTAATTTCCTAAAACATCCTTACCTAATTCACACATTTTTTCCTAGTTCTAAGAGCTCAAGAAGTTCTCGAGGAGAGAGAGAGCAAGAGGAGAGGGAGAGGAGAGAATGAAGAGAGAAAAAAGAGGAGGAGGGGAGGGCACCCAAGACCACAAGTCCCTCAACCTTCTCCTACTTAGTAGGACCTTATCCTATCCACTAACTCCTTACCCCCTAAACCAACAAGAACACGTTCTAATTCAAACATTTAAATCCAAGGACCTTCCTCTTGCTTCATCAAACACTACTCACTTGATCACCACACTCCCTAATATCACTAAGCTTCTAATGAGCCACACAAAATGGCTTAAGGCCTAAACATAAATCCACACCAAGCCTCACTCTTTTTATACTTTTAATTGTTTCAATAACACTCCAAATGCAATTCTAAGTAGATCCTAAACATAAAACAAATATGAGCAACCATTTTGGGCTCATACCGTGTAACTCTAAATAGTAACACGCACTAATTGGGATAATCAATGTAGTTGGAATTATTGACTGTTTATCACATTTGAAAGGCAAGATGTAGTTTCACTGAAATAGTGTTGAAAGAGTATATTATGTCAAGAATGGAAACATTGTCATGAATTCCTACTTGTCCTCCACAAAAACACACCAAATTCAACAATTCTGTATATGCTCTTATTAGTGTGGTATTATGATCCCTGGGGACGGCAGGTATATTATAAACCACATCCTGAATAATAATATTAAGTTGGGTGCAAACTAGCAATCCACATGTGGATTGCCCAAACCACATAATCCTGGCCCCATCTCAATCTGGTGCCAGAAACGTGGGAAAGTTTCCCTGAAAATGCATGAAGTTACAAGCCCTTTCTTTTGAGTTGATTGTAGCACACATTCAAAGAAAAACAATTACCCACAAAGTACACAACAGGAGGGACCGCATACGAGTGTACCTCTCATTCAAACATAAAGCCCCTGAAATAGTATGCAGACCAGAGGTTAATTTTTTCTTAGTTTATTTGACACTGAAATTAGTTTTCAAGACCCCAAATTAGTCTACACCTTTCATGGTATGTAGTCCAAGCCAGCCACAAAAACTATTGGGCTCAAGTTTTTATGTTGGATGGATGAGAGATACGTTCATACGAGATCATTCCCTCTTGCCAACAACATAATGTGGGTACAAAATGAGTCTCACCAATCTACACTAATATGTGCAATTAGGTTGCCTTTTGTGAATGGGTTGCCTCTTTACCCATGCAAATTACCTTGGGTAAAAACCAAATCACAAAAACTTGTAACTTTGTTCATTCATCTAGATTCCGTATGACAACCACAGTAAATAAATTACGCATTTTGTTGCTATTGTAGTAAATAGTGTGGAATATCGATAAATCAGCATGGGGCAACCTACCAATGTAGATGTCCAATTTTGAGGTGACTAAAATAAAAATTCCCTAGTTTACTAATTATCCCAACTAGTGTGTGTTGCTATTCGGAGTTAAGCAATGCTACAACTATTTATTGAGAATTATAATAATTTACCAAGCAATGTCATTTCTGTTCTATAAGGTCTGAACAAACTATTGAACTTACGTTAGTAAAAAATGAACTCCTAAGTGAGACGTTATTGCACTGCGTAACTCCAAATAGTAACACGCACTAATTGGGATAATCTGAAACAACCGAATGTCAAACATGCCTCTTACAATCTCAAATCAGGTCTGATGCTTGCAAAAGATGAGATTCACGCTCTAAGGATGCACAAGCCTCCTTAGTAACTAAGGCGTTCAATCGTATAAAAGGGCATTGAGCCAGCCCATAACCAACAGATGACAAGTGCCCATTTCAGAAGCAGGTTGGGCTGCTGAAGTACGACTGCTCCAGCAGACTCCATGTTAGAGTGTCCGCGAGGAAATGGCCTTAAGCTCTCATTTTGCGCCAACTTCCAAACCTCGAGGGTTGCACATGGAAGGTGGTGTTGCCTGGTCCTAAACCTTGTATATATGCGCTTTTCTCCTGAGAAAGAGTGTTTTCTTGTGCAGATCACATTACTTTTCAGGAGAAAATCCATAGTACAAGATTTTGGGCCCCGCGGCACCCTTCCAATTCTCTGCAGACTCTGTTCCAAAAGCTTGACTAGTTGTGCAGTGAGTACCTGTGACAGTGGTATTTCATGCATGAAGTCAATTGTTCCACGATCCTGTTGGCATCAGCAGGGCATCCTTGCTCGAAGAAATCCTCAACAACATTGATTCACTGTATTCGCAAGAGTACGAGGGAATGTGTTGATAGCTTCTCGGACGAGGATGCTCCTGTTGATGCAAGGAATTGTGGGCCATTTGTCTCATGCAGAGCATAAACTACCGTGGCTCAATAGTTGTTGGGACATAACTTCAAAACAAGGGCACTACACCAAAAATCTGGACTTCGTCGCAAAACTGACTAGTTAATATGCTGGGATCAAGTCGGCCTCCATAATTTGTACAGCACCTGAGTCTGGTGATCTTCTCTCCATATTAGTCTATGTGCTATCTTAGTTCTACCAATTTGGTGGTGAATTTTGAAATCTGCAAGTCTTTCGATTTCTTTCAATTTGGTCTTAGAGTAGGGTTAGTGGTTTTTATCACTTAAGGTAGACATGCCTAAATTCCTAAATGATCTGGATACCTCTATTTGTGTGGCATGTGGTTAGGTGTGGATCTAAGCATTGGCACCAAAAAGACATGTGTTTAAAAGAGATTGGATTATGTGTCCAAGATATGCTAACCATTTTAGGCTCAATAGTCAACATGATTGGGGGGATTTGTATGGCCACTCAATGAACACGAGAATCTTCACTTTGATAATGAAAAAGATATATGTATGAGCTCTTTATATTAGGAGGCAAATGATTTGGTTTCAATAAAAGGTTGTCCTTCATTTGGTTTCAGTCAAACATTGTTCTTCATTTGGTTTCAATCAAACATTGTTCTTCATTTGGTTTTCATTAAGCTTTGTTTTTCACATCATTTTTATAAAAGTATGTCCTTCAATTGGTTTCAATGATAGTATATCTTTCATTGGTTTTGATCTAAGTTTTTTCTTTGGTCATTTTAACAAAGTTTAGCCTTTAGTTAGTTTCATTGGAAGTTTGTCCTACAGTTGCTTTCATTGAAAGTTTGTCCTGTAGTAGATTTCCAGCAAAGTTTGTCTTTCACTTGGTTTCAATCAAACTTTGCCCTTCATTTGGTTCGGTTGGGTTTTATCCTTTACTTGGTTTCAATCACACTTTATCCTTCATCTGGTTTCAATCAATCTTTGGATTTATTTTTTTGTCTACTTACTGCTCTTGGGTGGTGAGGAGCAACTTCTTGATGGGCCTACATGGACTTCCTGAATTTATAGATCTACGTTTAAGCATAATAGGTGCGATTGTATTGTCATGTACACCAAAGAAGAGTACGAACAACTAGTTTTGGAGGCCCACTACACATGCAAGGGTGTAGTTAAAAATGCCAAAAACATGTATGATTTTTTTTGCATACACTATGTCAAAAACATGCTTTTTTGACTACAACAACTTGACCGAACTTGACTAACTAGTCACATGAGGACTACAACTAGTCAATAAAGATTCCCAGAAGATTCCTAGTCAAGTTGTAGTCAAGAATAAGAGGACCTCGACGGGAACAGCTTCGAGAACACAATTTTACTCATTGGGAACAACCATGGTGACCAACTTTACTAGTTTTAGTCAACGTTGACTACAAATGGCGACGTCTCAAAAGACCACACTATAATCTATCTTCACTGTAATCTGCCTCTTCTTCTCTTCCTTGCATTGCTACACGAACGTCCTCAACTTCTAGTATTGTGCAGCCTTCTAGCACAGATGCACGACGTTGTACATCGTCGTTTAAAGTATTAGATCTCAATCCACGGTAGTCTTCATCTCTGCCTAGAACTAAACTGAGCGTTTCAGGTCTCCTCTTAGCTGTAGATGCCACTCTTGCACCTCGAGCTTCTTTCCGCAGCATAACTTTCCATTCGGGATTCTCTACATCGTCCACAAAAAATACTTGTTGCACGTGGAGGGGAAACGCAAAGGAGTCTGCTGAATTCGGGATGACACGATCGAATTTGATTAACGTGAAACCGTAGTCGTCACGTCTCATTGTTGTTCTAGCGCCCCGAAAGTTAGCTCTCACCCATGTGCAATACAAAACTATTAGCTCAAACTCTCCATAGTCTACCCCTATTATTTCTTCCACCTATCCTATGTATTCTAAATTTGCTGTCCGTACATCTCGATCATTGTTGCTCGCATGACATGCTTGTAAAAAGGTAGCTGCCACACCACTATCACACGTATTCATGTTTGATTCAACGTTACGAACCCTGATGTGGTTGCCGTAAGCATACATTGACTTGTAGGACTTGGCGTTCCTTGAAGGTGGCATTAGCAATGCTTGAACATCCATGGATACATCAATCCCTTGGTTGACGTCATCTTGCACCACAGCATGAAACCAGTTTGCGAAGGCCTCTTCTTGCATGCTGCTTGGGTACTCCAATCTCCTACCCCGGTGTTCACGTCGCATGTTTTCCCTTGACCTTTTTCTTCAGGTCATTTCTGCAACGTGTTGTCTACATCACACACCAATTTTTGAGTGTCATTACTTCAATTATTACGACACTATAACAGAGCTTCAACCATGCAATGACTGAAATTAGTCATCCAAATAGCAATGATGACTCAAATTAGTTCTGCATGGCAAATCTAGTCCTACATTTAGTCACACTATGAAGGCTTATGACTATAGCTAGTCATCAATGTAGTCACAGGAGCAACAACACAGAGTACGTGCTTTTACTCTTTGTAAACTTGCATGAACATAGAGTTTGTGACAACATCATAGTAAAATACTTAAGTATCGTGACTAGAAGTAGATGATGTTTTTGTTCTCTGGAGTATGAATTCTGAACTTAATTATCGTGAAGTTGGCTTTCGAATGGAATGCTCTCTATTGTTGATTGAATTCGGTTGTTGGATACTTTGTGTAGGGAAAAAAACGGAAGGCGGAATCCGGAAGTCCATTACAGCAGGGGGGTCCGGAATTGGAGAAAGAAAATGAGCAGGAGGTAAACTCGGGCTCAAGGGAGAAGGCGGCCCCAGATGTTGCAGGTGACAAAGGCGGTGGGATAGGAGTGCCGAAGAAGAGGTCGCGAGCCACGGAGTTGCAGAAGCTACAAATTGGAATTGAGGAACCGCAAATGCTACGGAAATTACGAACTAAACACACTGTGGAGACGGTGAAGGAGAAGATTGACAAAGCTCCTGTGAAAACAAGGAGGCCTGGTAAAGACAAGGTTGTGGAGGAGAAGCAACCACTTCCAAGAGCTATAACAGTTGATGTGAAGGCAGTAAAAGAGAAGGACACCAAAGGGGATGACGGAGAAAAGCGGCCCCCCAAGAAAGGTGCAACAAAAATCACAAAAGTACAAAGTATCTATCGCTTTCTCAGTTTGTACATAGATATTGTTCGCGAAATTGTAACTAACTAGTCAAGTTTTGGAACATTGTGACTAACTATAATCATCAATTGTAAATACTGTATTTCATCACAGTCATCTAAGTAGAAACTATGACTATTGATAGTTACTATTGCGGTTTTTGAAACTCATTGGTAATAGTCAGCAGAAGAGTAGTCATGTATCCACGATCAAAACTATAACTAACTCCAAAGCCTGTCATTGTTTCTATAGGAAAAAAAACATTGAAGGAGGTTGAAGCAGTGCCGCACTTTGCATCAGGAAACATTGTAAAAATCATGGGAATAGGAGTCGACGAGGAGTCGCTTTTAATAGGGGACGGGAGGATCATGAGTCTTCCGGGGGGGGACAGTGCATGGAGTAGTCATCTGTGAAGGGACTGTGTCGGTGGAAGTATTGCGGAGCCACGACGATGCATATCTGTTATATCGGAGCATAATGTTAGATGATCCACCAGTCACAAAAATTGGTGACGCCGTTGGGCAGTTTATTCTGTGGGCCACAGAATGTTTGTGCCACAATCCGGAAGCTTAGTTCATGTCCTTCTCTAGGAATCCCAACTTATTTATAGGAGGACTATACCTAGAAATCTTTTTGTAGTCATTATCGCTTCGGCTGGAATCTTCATTTTCCGTGAACCGAAGTCATTATTTTGAATATAAAGTGATCTTTTGACTCATGTATAAAATTCTACCAGTATTCGTTTGTATGGAATGGTTGATATGCGCAACTCAGCTTGTTACTACAAATAGTAAAGCCAAACATACAAAAATATGCATCTAGGACTATCACTAGTCGTATTAATTTGACTACTTATAGTAACAATATTAAAAATAAGGACTAAAACTAGTCACATGTGGTGACTAGAGTTAGTCACGAATCTGGAATGTACGACTAAAGTGAATGCAAAGAAATGACTATGCGCAGTCGTTTCTAATTGAAGTGAAATACGAAAATGACTGTTAGTCGTGAAGAAGACTATTTTTTATGACTACTGAATGTCAATTGTGTGACTAGTTTTAGTGAAGAAAGACCCTAGATTGTCCACCATGAACTACAACAACAAAATTTCTTAAGCAATGAACACTAAATATAGTGGAGACTACACATAGATATGACTAATGCTTGATTAATCCTTGACTAATGTTTGACTAGTCTATGACTAATCCTAGTCACACCAATGTGACTAAATATAGTGGAATGTTGTGCCAAAGATGACTAAGCTTTTACAGATCATACCAATTTATTATGACTAGACTTAGTGAAGCGATGTTATTGACATGACTAAGCATTTACTAGGTTTAGTCAATATATCGTGATTATCTTTAGTAGAGTGGTGACTATTTGTTTACAAATTCTAGTCAACACTGCGTAACTATATGTAGTCAAGACATTCGATGTCCCAAGGGCGGTGCCAATCGAGGTCCCAAAAGGGCTTTGGGAACGCGCATTGAGAACGACATGCCCAGAGAATAAACCATAGTCAACTTGTTGCAAGCGACTGGTCCTGACAAACCTTTGACTGACTTTGCGACTACAGTAGTACTAGTCAAGTACTTGGTTTTATACCATTTTTAGTCAAAAACCCCAGTCAAAAAAGTTTGTTTTTGGCATAGTGATACAATGTCATCAAGGATTCAAAGACAAGAACGCACTCTCCTACCATAGGATTTTTTGTTAGTGTAAATCCTGGAAAATGCCTGACCATTTGCAAAATGTGCCCCACATGGAGTTGGAGTCAACCCGATGAGTTCAATAGGATTGGGGCTAAATATGGGAAATGTAAACGTAAGATGCCAAAAGGGGAGAAGCTGAGGGCCAAAAACAAAACAAAATGATCAGCATCGATTGATGGAGAGAGGGTTATGGACAAAGAGAGGGTTGTAAAGCGACAAATGAAGGACATTACGAAAGTAGATCAACAAAGCACATCCGATTTGCGAAGCATCCAAATTTAGGTGGTCTTACGCTCATCTTCGCATGTAAAGAATATGGATGTGGGTGGATATACACAAACAATATCTAGCCCCTCTATGATTAAGAAGTCAGATGACCTTAAATTAGTGGAAAGTCATGTCACGTAGTCTACTTTTAGAAAGCCAAAAATCTCATTTTCTACTGAAAAATCCAATATTCAATTGGCAACTAAAAAACATATGAAAGGACATTTTACTTTGCCATCGAGTGGGCAGAAGGCATGCCATCTCCTACCAGTTGGACAAAAATTTGAAGACTCTCATGCCCTTCCTAAAATGCCAATTAAGCTCACATGCAACGATTAGAAGAAAGGACAATGATAGTTGCCAATGCATTTACGATTAACAATGCTTTCCATCTTGGGCACCCCACCAGAAAAGGTACATGTGCATGGTCTTCATATCATCATTACTGAGATCGAAGATGAATGGATGCCTAGATCATTGATTGATCAACCTGAGCAATGTTTAGAATATTTACAAAACCTTAAAAATGATGGATTGCTCGCACAAACAATGTCCACTATTGTTGATCATAGTACGTCCTTGGGGTAAGTAAATTTATTTCCATTATGTGTGTTTATGTATTGTATCTATACGACCCTACATGTTATATGTTGGCATTTATATTTCTCATTGGATTCAATATACATGTTAATATTAGTTATTGTTATTTTAAAATACTTTGACATTGTATATTGTGCATTCTATTAGGATACAAGCATGGTAAAGTGGAGTGTCGTCCAAATTTTTGCCTTTATAGTGACCAAAACCCTAATTTAGGGTTAAATAGGGCTCGGCCTAGGATAGGCTAGGGAAATAGTTAGACAAATAGTGACAAAAATGACCAAAAAAACTAAAAGTTACTAGCTAGGGCTAAAAAGGCAAAAGTAGTAAATTAGTGACTAAATTATTTATTAGTAAAGTCCAAAAGACTTTCCGGATAGGTTCGGGCTACCAAACCTATTCGGAAGAGGTTTGGTGAGCCCCGAACCTCCCGTGATTAGGTACGAGGAGAGATATACCTCTCTCTCTCTCGTTGTTCGGACATGCATATATTTTTGTTGAGAAGAATTGTAAGCAATTTTGGATTTTCTTGACTCTCGGGAAGAGAGCATATTCGTATTGAAATTAAGTATATCAATAAAATTTGACTATTATATCTTTGAATTATCGAGGGTGTGAAGCCCTAATTCTACCGTGCGCGTGTGTAAATTGTGATTGTTATTGTGGTGTGAGTGAATCAAATTAAAAAAGTTCTAAAATTAGATGCGGGACTGCTCTAAAAATAGCTGTAACAGGCTGAGGTCTCGTTCGTTGACGGAATTAACCAGACAAATCACTCCACCAACTAAGAACTATCATGCAAACCTCCCACATTCTCTAAAGGCAACATCAGTAGCGATCTAGTCTCGGGATATAACTCAAGGTTGATCCACGAAAGGAGATAGAAGTGTGAACGTACTGCCTTATACAAAGTGGAAAATTGTAACCTGTTGAGACGATTTGAGAGCATGACGGATCCTCGAAGAATCGCAACATGACGTTGTTATTTCTCTGATAATAATTTGAAGTTGTAAATTGGAAATGGAATTCATGAAATCTCATTCAAGGACTCATTCCTCACATAATCGAATGTGGAAGAAAGACCACTATTCCACTCACACTAATGAGCAGGGTTGTGACTTAAGCAGCGAAGAGTGAAGATTCTGATAAACCTGGGAGGATTACCACGTGAATTTCGGAGTGCCGGGATGAGAAATCCCACGTGAAGAATCAGAGGAGATCCGTATCTACATGATGTTGTAATGTGGTCCGAATTCAAACGACGGGAAGTAAGATAAAGCACGGTTGTATGTGAAGCGTGTAGAATGCGATCTGTACCAAGACCCCAAAAGTCAAAATGTTGTATGGGGAAGAAGAAGCATCAGAACGTTATCTTCCATGACATGCGAAATTGTCATTCAATCGTATTCTGAGACTGGGATCTTGGACGCGAAAAGAGGACTTAGGAATACGTTGAGGTGAAATCGATTACTCAATTGCAGTTACTCAGATTGTCAAAGCTAAATTGAACCAAGTTGCGACCGAGAAGCAGGTGTTGGGCCCTTTGGTGAAGGCTCAGCCGAATTGAGCCTGAGAAATAACCTGTTGAGTTTGAGGAATAACCCGTTGAAGTTCGGAGTCTGCGGCGCCGAAATTTCGAGGCCGAATTTTGGACCCTGCACTGGCGATATTACCAAGGCAGATAAGAAATTTCACAGACGGGAATTGAATCGCTTTGGAGATAGGTTGTAATCACAAAATTTGAGCTACTCAAGCACTTAAAATTCATCACTTTGTTGAAGAAGGTGATCCCCTGTTGCGAGAGAAAGAGGAGCAGGGAAGGAGAAGAAGAGGAGAAGAAGAAGAAGGAGAGGAGGACACTTGGCGCAAGCACATGCCCTCTCCCATTGAGGTGTTCACATTAACAAAGTGGCTCAGAAGTAACCAGCTCAGAAAAGACCCTATTCACACTGCACAGGGGTAAAAGCCTGTAAAAGTCAAATTTACAGAGGCTGAGAAGGCTCTTTTACCACAGGTAAAACTCATTGAGATTTAAAGTATTTAAATTAATAAATTAAATATTACGGCAGCATTATCTAAATACTATCAAGAGGGCATATTGCATAATCAAATTCACCAATGAAACAATTTCAAATTGCCCATTGAAAAAGTGTTTTTGAACACTTGGCGGAAGAAAGCGGCCGAGAAATTTAATTAAGGTAAAATCAGAAAATAAATTAAATAAAAATCTAATTAATTCTAGAAGTGAATTCTAAATTAAGAGGATTAAAGTATTAAGGAATCCAATAAGTTGTTTATTGCATAATAAGCAAATTGGGATAATTTGGTATTAAGGAGCCCCTTATTGTGAAAATAAAGTTATAAAAAGAAAGAAAAATGGGTTAAAAGATATGAATGAACCATGGTATCTGAGCTACCAATTCAGTTTGGAGTAAAAGACCATGTACTATTACACTGATATCACTAAATCCCAAGAATAATTAAAGAATGGATTCCAACTGGATTTGATGATTCAGTAAGAGGAAGTAATTAATGAATGATTATCCGATACGCCAGAGTGCCCTTGGCTCTGGTGTTGGAAGTGGTTACTGGTTACTTGAAAAAGACAATTGTTGAGCCGTGACTCCCTGCAAGAAACTTCGATAGTCAAAATTGGTCACTACAGGACTATTGTGTGAGGGAGTGACTGCATTTTGCATGTACTGAATTGAGGGACCCTAAAACCACAAAACCACGTATCCAATCACTTTTTACCCGAATCCCACATCCTAAACAAGGTTTTTCCTGGTTATTTTTGTATCTAAAACTCACAAATAATTAAAAGGAACTATCAAGGAACTTAGGAGTGATATCTAGATTACACAACTGACACTCATTTAGTCTTCCCTGGGGTTTTGTTTAAGATTGAACCCAAGTAAAAAACCTATCTACATTTTGGCGCCGCTGCCGGGGAAGGCTACGGTCGTCAGAATCTAGATCCTAAGCATTGATAGCAAACACTAAAATCACAAACACTAAGCAACTAAAGAACTAATTGACAAAATATAAAAAGGGAATCTAACAATAAGTTATAAACTATTATCATAAATTCCAATAACTATAAAATGTCAATTAAACTAAAGAACTTGACTTAGTAAGTTTGTTAAAATTTGGAGAAATTTCTATTTCTCTTGTAAGTGAGCATGAGGGTACACAATGTGGCCCTGGGAAGTCAAACCACCAGAGATTAATCACGTAGAGAGCTGGTTTTATACTGGACCTCATTTGTTCGCAGCTCTGTATAGATTGTTTAAAGCTTCATTCTGGGGCGTAGGAATCCATATTGGAACGAATCGGCTCAAATATCCAAAAGGATTTTTACAGCATTTTTTAGCTCTTCCCTTCCATCTACAAGAAAGAATTTTGAATGAAGTATGGAAAAATGGAGAGGACTTTAACGAAGTTATTATTTTTCAAGGTCACCCTAGATTGAGGGTAGACTTGAGATTCTTATTTTTAATTTATGCCCAACATAAACAAGTGAACTTCCCGGTTAATTATTTGGGTTATGGTTGTTGGAATGGTGGTCAAACCACTAAGGATGAAGCAGTGTTTAAATATGGAGCTTTTGATCCATATGTCTGTGTTAATATTCCCGATTTTATGATCTTCCCTAATGAACGGATTATTATCACTGATTTTAAGAAATTATGTTTGAATGGTAGAAAACATAGAAATAAGCATAGGCAGGAATATTTTCCGTAATAACGTGAACGTATGCATCTTTCATACTGGACCCTGCACATGCAAGATCTCATGCGCGTATTGCTGCTGTTAGGAAAGCTGCAAATGATAAGGCTAGACATGATAGGGTTTTAGCAAGGGAGTTTAGAAACCAAAAAGCCGCGAGACGGAAGAGTTGGGTGAAATCCATTCTCCAACTCTCCAAAAAGGAAACTGAGGATCAACCAGAATCGGAACCAGAATTCCAACCCACACAAGAGAGTTTTGAGGAGATCTCTCCTAACTCACCGACAAGAACTCTCCAATTTGAGTTTGGAGAATCCTCATCTGAGATCCCATTAGAATTCCACCATCTTCTCGATCCGTTGCCAGATCCACAAGATACTCTTGTGCAATCTACGCAACTATCTAATCCTTCAACTCCTTCAACTCCTTCAACCCCATCAACCCCGTCAACACCATCGACTCCATCCACTCCCCCAACACCACCAACTCCACCCACACCACCAATCCAAGTGATGGTGCAGCCACTACCACCCAACCCAAATCCTCGTATTACTAATGTGGTTCACATCCCCTATTTTCTCGGACGGCCGGGTGCTGATCCTGACATGCATGTTGCCAAATTTGAGCTCACTTGTGGCGCAAATAGTATTCCTCTCGTTAAATTCCCAGAGGTATTTGCCGCCTCTTTGCAGGAAGAGGCCTTCGCATGGTACTTAAGACAACCTGCGTTTGCAGATTGGAATGCACTAAAGACTGCCTTCCTTGACCATTTTAGGCCTTTGGGATTTGCCAATAGTCTAAAAGAAAAATTACGAACCATAAGGATGGGTATAAATGAACGGGTGGACAACTATTACGGGCGGATGCAAGATATCCTGCAACGTATGGGAGTCCATCAAATACCTGACAATTTCCTTATGAGTATTTTTATTGGAGGCTTATATCCAATAGAGTTAAAAACCTATGTAAAGGAAGGTGGCACGGCGACCTATGCGCAAGCATACGCCCGTGCCAAAATTTGGGAGGAGTGTCGTGTGGAAGATGATTTGGTCGTCTATACTGACAACACTTACTCAAATAATCCTATACCTTCTCATAGGGGAACTTTCCCTGTAGCGAATCAAAATCAACATTATATAATAGATGGCCACCCTTCTAGTACATTCACCACTCCCGTCTTTTCTAATCCAGTAGTGACGACATCCTCATCTCATGATCCTACCATAGCCAAACATGAGGATGCTATCATGAACTTAACAAAACAACTGACAGAATTGTCAGTTAAGGTCATGAAAGGAGCGCCAAAACGCGCTCCAGCCACTAATGAGCGAACTAATGTGTGGTGTACGAATTGTAAGGGACATGGACATACAGCTACCGAGTGTCCTACCCCCCAAGGCATCCGAATTAGATGCACATATTGTGGGGGTAATCACTCTGTAAATGAATGTTGGAATTTGAAACCCCAACGACATGTTAATCAAATTGAGGATAACAGGAATCGTCCTTGGCAAGAGGAAAGATCGGGGCCAGGACCAAATTCTAACTACAACCCGAGGAGAAATTTTAATAAACGACCGATACCCATTGATTTCCCGAACCGCCCTAGTTGGGGTAAGACCAATGGACCCCCCAACTGGAACGGACCACCACACAATCCTAACACCCGAAATTATAATGCAAATTATTCGGATAAAAGGAAAATACCCGTTTGTTTCAGGTGCCAGGAATTAGGACATTATGCCAACGAATGTCCTAATCCCAGGAAATCTCAGGATTATGTACCATTATGCGGAAATTGTAAAACCGCTGGTCATCCTACAGACGAGTGTCCTAATCCTAAAAAGGATTACCCATCCGATGATAAAGATTGGAAGAAAGGGAAACACGTCCGGATTCAAGAAGAGAATGAGGATGGTGGATCGAGGAATGTAAATCATATTCAACATATGATCCACCCGTTTACCTCATGTCCTGAATCCAAAGTGAATGCGGTCACTACCCGTTCTAAAAGTAGAATTGAACCCTTACCGGTCCCCAATGACAACAGTGATGATAAGAGTCTTTCGTACGAGTCTCAAACCAATCTAGATTCGAATAACCCAACTATTTTGGATCCTCTTATACATCCGCACTCTTCACGGAACAATGTCCCGGTACCGGTTGCACCAACCCCAATGGTAGTACAACCCATACCGGTAATGACGCCACCACCTTCATCCCTACCAGTCAAGACTCCACACCTGGTAAGACGGACAGAGTTACCAACTGTCTCATTAATTCCTAATCAAGGGAAAACCAAGTTCCCTATTCATAGGGTGTTGACCCCCGGTAATGTGAATAAGAAAGCTGTGTCTCGACGAACCCGAATGATGGAATTAGCTAATGGGCTACAACACTATGATATTATAAATGACTTGGATAATATAAAACCTCAAATCACTATGAGACAGTTGTTAGCCATAGCTCCTCATTGTAGGAGTCGCTTAAGTTCATCTATGATTAGGAAGAAACCCAAAACTATGGAAATACATGATGTTACCCTGAGTAAAGACCCAGGAGCCCCAGCGGTAGATGTTATTATTGACGGTGTGTTAATACCCGGTTTTCAAGTGGATACAGGGTCGAGTGTTAACCTAATGAGTGTGGAAACATTAAATGAATTAGGTATAACCAAAATGAACCCCACACCCATTATTCTTAAAATGGCGGACCACACCCGCACCAAGCCATTAGGGGAATTATCCCAAGTGTCAGTAATAATTGCTGGGAAAGAATACAAGATTGATTTTATCATTTTCCGAACCTCGGATGCAGTTCAATCCATACCTGGCATCCTAGGGCGCCCATGGTTAATCCTTGCCCAAGCCAAAGAAGATTGGGGCAAAGGAACTCTGACCTTAGGGAGAGGTTCAGAGAAAATGGTATTACCATTATCCCCTACCCACTATCAAGGGGAAACCCAAGATGATGGTACGGAATTCTCTTCAGATGGTTCAGAATCCGATACTGACGACGAACCTAGTGAGCTTATACATAATGTTAAAAGTCATCAAGCTCAATCTGTCTCACTAGGAATGGGAGAGTATTATTTTCCTTTGGACCAGGGGGATTCGGATGATGCAATTCTCCAGTGGCAAAAATCTGTTTGTAACATTGTTACCACAATTGCCCCTGAGATGGACCATCAATCCCAACCCCTCGGACAGGAAAATAATTTTACGGAGGAAAAGACTGAACTAGCTCCAGCTTTTGAAGAGGACTGGGAAGATGCTATGTTTTCATCCCAAACTCCAATCAAGAGCTATGTAGCTAAGGATGTGTGTAAAGAGATGAATTTAGGCACAGAGGAAGTCCCTAAAATTATCAAAATTTATGAGAAAATTTCTAACACGGAGTGGAAATATTGGTATAATTTCTTTAAAAGAAATATACAAGTATTTGCATGGACTTATAAAGACTTACGAGGTGTACCACCGGAAGTCTGTGAACACAAGATTGTGTTGGAAGAAGGTGTTCCACCCGTAAGACAGAGGCAATACAGAATGAACCCCAAATACTCTTTATTAGTTAAAGAGGAAATTGATAAATTATTAGAAGCTGGATTCATTTATAAAGTACCATTCAGTGAATGGGTCTCTCCAATTGTGGTGGTACCCAAGAAAAATGGCAAACTGAGAATTTGCCAAGATTTCCGCAAACTAAATAGTGTCACAAGAAAGGATTACTTCCCACTTCCTTTTACGGACACTATGTTGGATGCAGTAGCGGGTCATAAGATATATTCTTTTATGGATGGATTTTCAGGATATAATCAAATCCAAATTTATAAGCCCCACCGTTGGTACACAACCTTCACTACTGATTGGGGAACCTTTGCCTATATTGTCATGCCTTTCGGATTATGTAATGCACCCGCAACCTTTCAAAGGGTTATGACTGAAGCCTTCCAAGAATATTTACGCAAATTCATGGAAATATTCTTGGATGATTTCGCAGTATTTGGAACAATGGAACAACATGCTGATTACTTGCAAAAATGTTTTGATAAATGCATGGAATTCGGTATTTCCATAAACGCCGCTAAATCAGCATTCCTAGTACCCTTTGGAAAACTTGTTGGTCATATTGTGTCCGAGAGAGGTATAGCAACAGATCCAGATAAGGTATCCGCGATTGCGGCCTTACCCATCCCCACCACTGTCACAGAGGTGAAAGGATTCTTAGGTCATACTGGCTATTACCGACGGTTCATTTACAGGTATGCCACTATAGCCATGCCCTTAACTGAATTGTTAAAGAAAACAGACTCGCCCCCCGTGTGGACCTCAGCCTGCACTAATGCCTTCAATACTTTAAAACGTAAATTGGTGACAGCTCCGGTCCTAATCTCCCCAAATTGGGAGAAGGATTTCCACATATATGTAGATGCTTCCAATGTGGCAATAGGATCAGTCCTTAGTCAAAAGGATGACAAAGGACATGACCATCCAATATATTTTGCAAGTCGTCAACTGGTTCAAGCTGAAAAGAATTATTCTGTGACGGAAAGAGAGGGATTAGGCATGATCTTTTCTGTCCAAAAATTCAGACATTATTTATTAGGAAATAAAGTGGTTTTCCATGTCGATCATGATGCATTAAAATACATGGTTAATAAACCTCAATTGAGTGGTCGTATGGCCCGTTGGGTATTACTCTTACAAGAGTTTAACTTCACAGTTGAAGTCAGACCAGGTAAGAGTCATGCCAATGCGGATCATTTGTCTCGTCTAAATGAAGAATTAGGGGACGAACCTATTGATGATTCCTTTCCAGATGCCCAATTGTTTTTCATTGATGTTATACCCCCGGAATATGCTGAAATAATTAATTATTTACAAAGCAACACATTTCCGGAGGACTATAATGACAAGCAAAAACAACGTCTGGCATACAAGGCAGGACCTTATACCATCATAGCCAATACCTTATATAAACAAGGAAAAGATGGTATTCTTAGAAGATGTGTGACAAACTCTGAAATTCCGCAAATTTTAAAAGAATGTCACGATAATCCTGCTGGTGGTCATTTTGCTGGTGATGTCACTGCACGCAAAATACTGCAATCAGGTTATTGGTGGCCAACCTTATTTGCGGATTGCACTACTTACACTCGGCAATGCGATATGTGCCAACGAATCGGCAAACCCACCGCTTCCTCCGCAATGCCTTTGACCCCAATTTTAGCTTTAGCATCTTTTGAAAAATGGGGTATCGACTTTGTAGGTCCCATAAACCCTCCTAGTCGACATGGACGATATCGGTATATTTTGGTAGCTACCGACTATGTCACCAAGTGGGCCGAAGCTGAGGCCACTAAAACTAATGACAAAGTCGTGGTTGCTAAATTTCTACGTGAAAACATTATGTCTCGTTTTGGTTGCCCTAAGGAGTTAGTAAGTGATAGGGGTACGCATTTTGTTAATGATGTAATTGCCGAATTAACAACAAAATTTAAAATTAAACATCGATTGACTACACCCTATCACCCACGAGCTAATGGCCAAACCGAAAAGACAAATGGGATTCTTTGTAAAATCATAACCAAAACAGTACAAGGCTCCATGACTGATTGGGATTCTAAATTGATTGACGCATTATGGGCCTATCGTACGGCGTATAAAGTCACAACCAAGTTTACCCCTTTTCAATTGGTCTATGGTCAAGAGGCAATCCTTCCCATTGAACTAGAAATACCATCGCTAAGGATTGCCATAAATGAACGTTTAGGAGAGGCGGAATCCTTAGAGGCACGGATTAACCTCTTGGAAAAACTAGATGAAATGCGTAGCCAAGCCTATCTAAATACCGCAGCTGTTCAAAAGTGGCGTAAATCCTATTATGATAGCAAAATGAAAGATAAGAAAATAGGACCCACAGATTTGGTATTGCTTTATGATAGCCGCTTTCAAAAATTTCCAGGGAAATTTCGATTACATTGGCTCGGTCCCTATAAAGTTAAAATCATTTATGAAAATGGTTCTTTCGACTTGGAAGATTTTGAAGGCAATGTTCTCCCTACTAGCCTTAATGGCAATCGCCTTAAGGTGTATCGTAGGTAACTGAGGTCAGTTACCAATCTTAAGAGGGGGGAGAGGTTTTATGAAAATTAAAATTAAAAAAAAAAAAAAATTTGAAAAAACTAACACTCTAACTTAATTTCTTAATGGTGTATGAATTACCTATATATACCAATATATGATTAACTTATTAATCTGGTGGTTACCCTAAAGATAGGAACCCCAAATTGACCTTGGCAAATCTAAGCCATTATGGATGAAAATAAAACTAACTAGTTTGTGGAATGATGCCAAACAATACCACAGTGAAAGTATACAAGATCATTCAACAACCAAGCGTGGACATTTCTTCACGGAAAACCATTCCGCTGGTAAGAATAATCACTACACATAGTTAATGCACGATATATCAAAAGTGATTATATTTGGTGTTTTACCACATAAGTGATTACATTTGTTATCAAACCTAACCACTTGTGTGTGTAGCCACAAATGTGCGACACAAAGCAACTCCTTGGAGGACATTTTCCCAATGGAGTAATCAATTAGAGCATAATTGAACCAAATCTAGTTGATAGATCTTCCCTAGCTTTCCATGAGTGACCTCATCAAGAATGTTAGTACTCCAGAGAGAAAAATGGAAAAGTGAGGCCCTACAAGAAAGTAGCGAGTAATAATCAACTAGATATTCTTGAGAGAACTCAGAACACTTAGTGAATTTTTCTTCTCCATAACCTCTCTCATTTCCAAAGTAAATCTCATGATTCTTCCTTATTCGAGGAGTTTACCAATTTGAGTGTTAGGATTGACAGAGATCAACATGAGTGAAACAGTTTCAGATTATGAGCCTGAGTGAGGCAGAGTTTCATCACTTAGAAAACTGGGTATTCCCCAAGTACAATTACTCTCCGAGTGACAATGAAAGGAATATTAGTGCCGAGTGAGAGAGTTCAAGGTCAGACCTACACCAAATTGAGCCGAGTGAACTGGAAGCTTAAAAGAGAGCAAAAGAGTGATAGAAACTTGGGAGAGACATGATATCTTCAAGAGTTGTTAGAGATTGAGAGAAAAGATAATTTGGAAGTCTCTGAGTGAGTTACTCCAACACCATGAGTGTGAAAGGAAAACACCAAAGATGCCAGAGTGAACATTATAAGGCCAGTGATTGAGTGACAAATTATCTGACGAAAGGAGCAAGATAACCAACTGGTCACTCCAAGATGACCAAGATGTATTGCAAGACTTCAATTCTGAAGTACTCCAAATCTAGATTTTAATTTCAAAGAAAATTAGTCTTGGAGAGATAGGTTGTATGATAGGGAATGATTCTTCCGATAGATGGCCCTCTGCAGCCATAGTATTTCCTCCACATCTTCTTATTCCCTTCCTCCATCTATGGCGAGTGATACATAAGTCTTAAAAAAAAAGTAGCAAGATGTCTTAGAGCGTCGAAAAATGATAGAAAATTTGCTTTTGAATACCTTGCTCGTCTTTTGTGGTTAAGAAAGGAAGAAAAAAGAAGTGTCACCCAAACGATTGACTAGAATCTATTATTATGTTTGCAATTTTTGATCTCACTAATATAAGTCCACTGACTATACTTGTGATGTCTTTATTGCAGGACTGTTACAGAGTCAGTCACAGTTGGAGGTCATCCTAGGTTGTAGTTGCTAGACCACTGTTTGGTTTAGAGTCATCCTTTTGTTGTTTCTTCTCCCGTTGTATCACACTCACTTGTCTTCATCATGACGTCAGTCTTACCTGTCCATGCTTTACCCCTCCCCGAGATGTCTTATAGATTCCAGCAGATGTTGGTCAAGAACCGAACTAACTTAGAGAAAGCCGGAATGTGGGACTTTTTATTGTGGATCCGAGAGGTCAAGAGAGTGGTCAGAGAGGATAAGGTCAAGGGTTTTGTCAATACTTATCAAATGAGAACCACCAAAGCCAGAGTGGGAGAGACAACAGTGGATTTCTCCACTTCCACCATTGCTGAGGAGCTTAAGTTACCCTCCACTGGGTTAACTTTAGTCACTTTGCCTGATCTCACCAGCAGTGAGGCTGAAGAGATTTTTGAGTGCAGTGCCAACTGGGTCTTGGACAACAAGTGGAATTTTGCTGGAGCCAGACACCATTGGCGGAGTTGGTTTGATTTTATCAATGCATATCTCCTTTTCCGACCGGACGAGTACCGGATGGAGCAGAAAACCATCGTTGCGGCAATCTGCACGTGGAAGGGCTACAAAGTCAATTGGGCGTTGATTGTGCAACAGAAGATGCACCGCGAGATTCAAACTCGTCAGACATACAACCCCGCCGTACTACCTTTATATTCGGCTTTCTTTATTTCATGTTTGTGTCAAAATGTTATACCCCCATCAGCGGTACGTGTACGTGCAACTTCATCGACTTCACGACCACAAACTCCACTGGCCACATCATCACCTTTAGTGATGGAGTTTGCAGGACCATCTACCAGATTGAAGTTGGAAGAGTTAGAGAAACAACTGGCTGAGCGACGTACCAAGTTGGAGCAAGTCCAGGAGCAGAATGCCGAATACTTGCGGCAGGTGAACACACTTTTACAGGAGAAATTTAATGAACATTGTGGGTGCGAACAACTACAGAGTCAAAACACCGCCTTAGCCGCGCAAGTGAAGGAATTACAAGAGACATGTCAGCGACTGCAGTTGAATGCTAACGAAATTCAGACAGTGAAACCAGTGTTGGTGGACAATGCCACCCAAACCGTCATCATTGAGGTACCAGTTCTGACACCGGTTATGGAAGTCCAACCGTATGCCCCACCTCAGTCTCTACCCCCTGATGTTTGTGCGAGACTGTGGAACTTGGAGAGCAAAATTTTGCCCAACTGTCGACTACTCCAGTTTTACGAAATACAACGAGATTTCTTGCTAATTATGGCCGGTCTACAACTTGAAGAATGGCTTACCCATGCACAGTTTGAAAGTCTGTGGTATTTCAGCGGGAGATATCACGAAGAAAATCTACTTGTGGAGATTTTAGCCCGCAAACACTTGCGGTTGTTGGACCCTTTTTCAGCTTTCATCATGATAGGCGATGTTGGAGCACGTGTCTTTCTTTACTATGCTGATTGCGAGGAACAAATGCACCTCCGACGGTCAGCCGCGCGTCACATCGACGACAGACATGTGGACTGGACGGACTATGGAACACAGCTTGCTCAACAATTCTACGGACAAACCAACACGACCATTCTCAGATGGAAGACAAGCCTGGAAAGTCTTCTACCCCTTGTTCGACATGAGGTCTTCCTGACTCGAATTCTAAAATACAACTTGCAAAGAACGTACCATACACCTTCCGATGGGGAAATCACAGCATCACACTATGTTTACAACCGCGACCGAGCTTTGGACAGAGTACAACGTTACCTGGTGGCTGTTGAGGCAAAGAGACCACCCATGCTTTCACTCCAAGGACAAGTTCAATTTCTTAGTTCTCCACCTGGTTATGTACCAAAGTTTTTAACTACTATTGATGTTCCCGTGGGCGGTACAGTGGCCAACCAACGTTACCTTGGTCAGTACTCAGAGCTTTTTGATGGTGAAGGAGAAGAACCCGTGCCCACGTGGTCTGCATTAGCTTGGATACTTGAAGACTACGGGCTGTCACGGACTGAATCCATTGCAGCCGACCTCATTTACAAACAAGTGAGCGGAACCTGGTCATACGAAGCACCACCGGCAGTTCAGGTTCACCCTCAATATTGTCGTTGTCCTAGAAGACATAAATGGTCACCTACTGCTACGATCAATTCTGTTGAATACAACTGGCCCCAAATTCCCGGATCCCCAGGATTCAACACACCGGAAGAATGCCGCGATGCGTACTCCAAATTCTTTCACGCGCACAGATATCACAAGGATCCAGTATGTTTTCGTGCTGCAATCTTTTGTGCAGTGTTAGCAGATTGGTGCGCACAGTGGAATGTCACCATCAATGTCAATGTATTCCACGAATCACGACATGAGTTTTGGATGCTGCTCAAGTTGCAGTATCGGCCAACCCGCTGGATTCGCGTGGTGGAGGCCATGGCGATCACACATTTCATCGAGGGAGTCCACACCTCACTAATCAATGAATTCCCTTACACACGTGCAGGCCCCTTTGACAGATTCTACCGATGGCAAAATACACACAACCCTGAGGGAGTAGCACGAGATGAAGATTTGAGTCGAGCCATCGCAAGACTGGAAGCGCGTGAAGCGAAGCATAGATACATACCGCGTAGCCCTACCAGCTTTTCAGAGGATCGTGAAGATGGACCTGCGAATGCTGCAAAGAGAAAGAAGGTTGGCGGGGGCGCCAACAGCTAAAGGAGGGGGCTATGTCGTCCAAATTTTTGCCTTTATAGTGACCAAAACCCTAATTTAGGGTTAAATAGGGCTTGGCCTAGGATAGGCTAGGGAAATAGTTAGACAAATAGTGACAAAAATGACCAAAAAAACTAAAAGTTACTAGCTAGGGCTAAAAAGGCAAAAGTAGTAAATTAGTGACTAAATTATTTATTAGTAAAGTCCAAAAGACTTTCCGGATAGGTTCGGGCTACCAAACCTATTCGGAAGAGGTTTGGTGAGCCCCGAACCTCCCGTGATTAGGTACGAGGAGAGATATACCTCTCTCTCTCTCGTTGTTCGGACATGCATATATTTTTGTTGAGAAGAATTGTAAGCAATTTTGGATTTTCTTGACTCTCGGGAAGAGAGCATATTCGTATTGAAATTAAGTATATCAATAAAATTTGACTATTATATCTTTGAATTATCGAGGGTGTGAAGCCCTAATTCTACCGTGCGCGTGTGTAAATTGTGATTGTTATTGTGGTGTGAGTGAATCAAATTAAAAAAGTTCTAAAATTAGATGCGGGACTGCTCTAAAAATAGCTGTAACAGGCTGAGGTCTCGTTCGTTGACGGAATTAACCAGACAAATCACTCCACCAACTAAGAACTATCATGCAAACCTCCCACATTCTCTAAAGGCAACATCAGTAGCGATCTAGTCTCGGGATATAACTCAAGGTTGATCCACGAAAGGAGATAGAAGTGTGAACGTATTGCCTTATACAAAGTGGAAAATTGTAACCTGTTGAGACGATTTGAGAGCATGACGGATCCTCGAAGAATCGCAACATGACGTTGTTATTTCTCTGATAATAATTTGAAGTTGTAAATTGGAAATGGAATTCATGAAATCTCATTCAAGGACTCATTCCTCACATAATCGAATGTGGAAGAAAGACCACTATTCCACTCACACTAATGAGCAGGGTTGTGACTTAAGCAGCGAAGAGTGAAGATTCTGATAAACCTGGGAGGATTACCACGTGAATTTCGGAGTGCCGGGATGAGAAATCCCACGTGAAGAATCAGAGGAGATCCGTATCTACATGATGTTGTAATGTGGTCCGAATTCAAACGACGGGAAGTAAGATAAAGCACGGTTGTATGTGAAGCGTGTAGAATGCGATCTGTACCAAGACCCCAAAAGTCAAAATGTTGTATGGGGAAGAAGAAGCATCAGAACGTTATCTTCCATGACATGCGAAATTGTCATTCAATCGTATTCTGAGACTGGGATCTTGGACGCGAAAAGAGGACTTAGGAATACGTTGAGGTGAAATCGATTACTCAATTGCAGTTACTCAGATTGTCAAAGCTAAATTGAACCAAGTTGCGACCGAGAAGCAGGTGTTGGGCCCTTTGGTGAAGGCTCAGCCGAATTGAGCCTGAGAAATAACCTGTTGAGTTTGAGGAATAACCCGTTGAAGTTCGGAGTCTGCGGCGCCGAAATTTCGAGGCCGAATTTTGGACCCTGCACTGGCGATATTACCAAGGCAGATAAGAAATTTCACAGACGGGAATTGAATCGCTTTGGAGATAGGTTGTAATCACAAAATTTGAGCTACTCAAGCACTTAAAATTCATCACTTTGTTGAAGAAGGTGATCCCCTGTTGCGAGAGAAAGAGGAGCAGGGAAGGAGAAGAAGAGGAGAAGAAGAAGAAGGAGAGGAGGACACTTGGCGCAAGCACATGCCCTCTCCCATTGAGGTGTTCACATTAACAAAGTGGCTCAGAAGTAACCAGCTCAGAAAAGACCCTATTCACACTGCACAGGGGTAAAAGCCTGTAAAAGTCAAATTTACAGAGGCTGAGAAGGCTCTTTTACCACAGGTAAAACTCATTGAGATTTAAAGTATTTAAATTAATAAATTAAATATTACGGCAGCATTATCTAAATACTATCAAGAGGGCATATTGCATAATCAAATTCACCAATGAAACAATTTCAAATTGCCCATTGAAAAAGTGTTTTTGAACACTTGGCGGAAGAAAGCGGCCGAGAAATTTAATTAAGGTAAAATCAGAAAATAAATTAAATAAAAATCTAATTAATTCTAGAAGTGAATTCTAAATTAAGAGGATTAAAGTATTAAGGAATCCAATAAGTTGTTTATTGCATAATAAGCAAATTGGGATAATTTGGTATTAAGGAGCCCCTTATTGTGAAAATAAAGTTATAAAAAGAAAGAAAAATGGGTTAAAAGATATGAATGAACCATGGTATCTGAGCTACCAATTCAGTTTGGAGTAAAAGACCATGTACTATTACACTGATATCACTAAATCCCAAGAATAATTAAAGAATGGATTCCAACTGGATTTGATGATTCAGTAAGAGGAAGTAATTAATGAATGATTATCCGATACGCCAGAGTGCCCTTGGCTCTGGTGTTGGAAGTGGTTACTGGTTACTTGAAAAAGACAATTGTTGAGCCGTGACTCCCTGCAAGAAACTTCGATAGTCAAAATTGGTCACTACAGGACTATTGTGTGAGGGAGTGACTGCATTTTGCATGTACTGAATTGAGGGACCCTAAAACCACAAAACCACGTATCCAATCACTTTTTACCCGAATCCCACATCCTAAACAAGGTTTTTCCTGGTTATTTTTGTATCTAAAACTCACAAATAATTAAAAGGAACTATCAAGGAACTTAGGAGTGATATCTAGATTACACAACTGACACTCATTTAGTCTTCCCTGGGGTTTTGTTTAAGATTGAACCCAAGTAAAAAACCTATCTACATGGAGCAAGAAAATGCTCCGGTCAATGTAGATTTGGAGGTGCCATTAGAAAGTGACCATTATTAAATATAAGTGTGATTCTTCTATGAATATAGAAATGTTGCTCTTATAGTACATTAGTATAAGCATCAAGTGAGTGAAGGAAAAGTGAAGAAAATATGTATTTTAAAATATCTATATGATATTTCTCAACACCTACGCAAACTTGTCAAGATTTGCAAGTGGCTGAAAGTAACATATAAGTAGTCTCATAACAACATATTAAATTAGAATTTTTGTATGATAACCTAGAACATATTTATATGCACATATTTGTTGAAAAAAATCAACAAAATCATTCATTCCAGTATAAGAAACACTTATATGAAACACAAATTTTGCAACTTTACTTATGAGTACTATTTGAATAGTGAATTAAGTATTTTTTGTTCATTTTTTTAAAATTATTATAATATCATATACATGGATGTCATAATAAATTGATTTTTAATATATTGCAATTCTTTTTTTAAACATTACGTAGTCAAAATTTGATATTTTCTGGAACAAAGTGTTTGATCCACTAATTCTAATGCAAGGAGCACTAGAAATGCAAGTGAGATTAACAAGGGAATCATGAAAAAACATCCAATTTTTTATCATTATTGATTGTAAAGCTTCACACAACCATTGATAAACTTAAGATCCTTTTAATTTTGGAACCATTGGGTCTAGGCTTATAATAAATCTATGGATGTTTTATGTGACATAGAGTGGAATAAAGGTCCATGTTCCATGTGATTCCCTTTTTGTTCTCCTATGTTCTCTCCCACGTTCTCATAATATCAACAAGTGGTGAAATCACTTACATCGAATGAGTGCAAAGATTAAAGAATGTCCACTTTTATGTGATTGTCCCCATTATCTTTTAGTGATTACGAAAGTTTTTGTATGTCTTTCAAGAGAATATCTTATTCTTGGAATGTCCTTCACTTGATGTCATTTAACAACTATTTATCAAGTGACTTCTTACAACGATGTTCGTTTTCTTGTATTATTTTTTGGCTCTATTTTATTGGTTTGGTGTTATCATATCTTGTTTTTTTCTATGCATAAGTAATCTATACAGTCATGATTTTTTTGTACAATCCACACTTTCTCAGGTTGAACGTGAGGCACATGCATCATCTTTGAAGGTTCAATGGGCTCAATTGCTACTTCAAGCAAAGTAACAACCCACAAGATTGGCCAAATAGATGGACTACTCTAGTGCCTCCAAACAATGACATTCTAGTTCTTATAAGCATTTAATTGCATTTAATTCATCCGTGCATGATATTCCTCTGTACGTCGTATTCATCCATGCGTCACTTTCATATGTACATAAAATTCATCTGTATATTACGTTCCTCTGTGTATTATATTCATCTGGATGAACCTCTCAAATTCATCCTAAGCTATTATTTCATCAAATACGGAACTGCTCTTCATCCAATCTAAAACATCCGAGCTTCATCTAAAATTCGTCTATTGCTACGAGGTGGAGGGTTTTGCTTGAAATACCTAACTTCCACGGAATTCCACACCGGCCACCCTTGATTGGGTTGGCCGAGTAGTATGAGTGTTGAGGGTTAAGCCACCCTTCCGAAGAATAGTATTCGGATGGGTGATATTTTGTCATCCTCCAAGCCAACAACTCAATCAAGACTAAAGCTAGAGCTCTAGCTCTAGCTTTAGTCTCTAACTTACTCTTTAACTTACCCTCTAACTTCTCACTAACTTACTCTCCAACTTAGCCTCTAACTTGCTCTCTAACTTGTCACTAACCACTAATTTTATATCTAACTACTTCTATCTCTACCTCATGTCTCTAAGCCTCAAACGCCGCAAAATCCTCAACAACTAGCAACTAAACCAGAAACTAAGTAGCAGAAACTAAACCCTCAACAACCAACAACAACCAACCAATGAACTGGAAGCTAATAAACCAAAAACTAAGTAGCAGAGACTAATGTAGTAGAAAACTAAGTTAACCAGATCTTAATACAACATAAGCTAATAAACCCAAATCTTAATACATTCTTAATTAACAAAGTCCAAAAAAAATTTATTCAATCATTAATAAGACTAATAAATTTTTTATTCAACATCCATCTTTCTATCTTCTAAGAACTTTGTACACCTACCTACGTGGAGAGGGGAGAGACAGAGAGAGTGTCATAACCGTAAGAGTATGAGAGAATGAGCCTCCGGCTATCCTTCGCGGACTACCCCCCTCTAAATACAAAGCCTTATTTGTCGAAGAATTAGCCGTATCTATATCTAACAATAGCATCTACCGCCGACACCGTCCTAGCCAACCTTCTTCAAAATCCCTAAATCCAACGGTCTTCGCTCATTGTTCGTTTGATCAAACAACCTACATCCGCCTCGATTTCATCTGCTTGATACTTCATCCATTTGACATCATCTTTCGTTGACGCCTTCATCCACTCAACGCTTCATCCGTTTGACACCATCCTCTGTTCGCGCCTTCATCCACTTGACACTGTGTTGATCTTCATTTATTATCTAATTATCTTGATAATACTAACTAGCTGATCTTAATATAATTTCTAACAGCTCACTTCATTTCTAATTAGACTATAATTCTTAACCCAAATATCAAACAGTTTGATTGGTTCACAATGAGTAAATAGTAAAATACATCTAAAATGAAAAAGGAAAAAATAACTAAAAATGATCTACGCATACTTGCGTAATATAGTCTTCTCTATATCCAACTACAGATTACTTCTTGCTTTACAACTAGCTCATTTCATGGTAGCACCAGTCAATGCAAACAACTGGATTCGAACCTGGGTTGGTATAGACCTTACATCAATATTTTATACTAGTCGCATTCACATGCGGATGCCTTAAACTCTAGTTGCCACCTATATATTAACTGTTTAGGGTTGCTTCAAGTGAGGTTGATTTATTCCATTCGACATTATACCATTTAATTATCTAATTATCTTCATAATGCTAATTAATTAACATTAGTCTAATTCCTAATTCCTAATTTCATTTTTTAATAGATTGTAAGCCTTAATTCAATCTGCAAGCGGCTTGGGTGGCTCACACTCATCTCAAATGCCTCAAGCAGAAAATCCCCTCACACGATGTTATATTCGCATAATTGAATTAATTCAAAAACTACTTGAAATTTAGACTTGCGAAGGCTGCATAGGATACAACTTATGCATCGGCAGTTCCTGAATTAAAAGCTATATGACAGTTTAATGTTATGAAGGCGTTGTACAACTTTGACAACCACAGAAGATAAACGAAGGAGTTGGAGATCTAGGGTTGGTTGTCTTTTGCTGTATCTTGAACTTTTGGTCTATACCCAATATTACTTATTGTTTTTGGAAGCATAGCGATCGTGAGTAATTTGAATTGGAAGGCATTTTGATAGAAAATGCCAAAAAAAACCCATATCTCTTGGAAATTATTGCCCTTATATAATCAAGGATTTTAAGTTTATTTTTAATAATATGCACGGTCGTTGTGGACCGTTAGTAGATCATGAGAGAGGTTTGACAACAACCTTATTCTAGGACTTTTTAAAATATATATACATATATATTGTGAGGTAAAGTGAGCACCCCCTTCATTTCCAAGCCAAAGGGTTGGTTTGCACTTATCTTTAGTTCACAAATAACATTTTCTAAGATTCGGAAGTCTTGTGAGTGAAAAATCTTCCTAAATGTCTAATTAGTCTCACACAAGCTTAGTTGCCGTAAAATAGGCAACTTCGACCCTTCTAATGTAGTTATCCTAAAATTCAATACAAACTGGCCTAAAAGCTAATATGACATTTAAAGATTTCTAGCTATTTGAAAGAAAAAATAAGAAGAGATAGTTTTTATGAGCTGCCTGACGGAAATCCTCATAACTTCTAGTCAGATTTTTAGAATGGAACAAAACAAATTGGACCATAAAGATTACTTTGATATCTACCTAGAAATATAATAATCATAAAAATAGATATAGTAACAAGCCGGAGTGAAGCTGCAAAGTTAGCAGTGTCAAAATAAAAGTAATCTCACGGAAACCTCTATAACTTTTGGACAAAATTTTAGATGATTTTCAAACAACTTGAATTGCAAAGAAAAATCAAAGGCCTATCTAGAAATATAAAGTTTGTAAAAAATTGATGCTTTGAGAGCCCGTGGTAAGCCGTTGAAGTCAGCTGTATCTACTAGCTCAGGGGCTTAAAACTACTTCCATCAACTCAAAATTATCTAATATCCTAGTGTCTTATAGAAACTAATCAAAGTACTAAGGATTCAAGGATACAAATCAAACACTTAAACAATGAAGGAATACAAAAAAATATGTTAGTATTTACAAGAGAGAGAGCTCTCACTTCCCACAATATACTAAAATTATCACTCACATACCTCATACCAACTAATCATTGTTAATTTTTCACCCAATAGTATCAAACTATGATATGAAAGCTAATAACTATGTCCTTCACTCAAGTGAAAGTAACCGAAGACAAGATGAAGATTAGATAAGAGTAATAAGTAAAAGGGTTAGCCTTTAGATGTCCGGACCATCTGAAGGCCAAAGTCGGACGAGGTGAGCAAGAAGTCAAAGAAATGGAATATTAGAATCGAAGTTGAACCCCTTTTTAAATAGTTGCCTCAAGGGAGTGGGGATGAGCCTCTTCGTTGACTTGGGCCTTGGTTGATACGGTTGAGAGTTTCGCCTTACCGTCCATTCGCCTCGGACTTTTCTTTGAAGTCTTAGTTTTCTTGGACCTTCATCCAATTAATTTTCATCCATCTATTGACTTATTAGTGTCGAAGGACACTTGTCAATATAACTTTCTGTTGTCGAGAGCATTTATACTGAGTTAAGAAATTTTTTCAACTATAGCTATCAAAGTCCATTTGTTCCACCTCCCGCTACGTTCAATCGTCGTAAGTGCCTTCACCTCGAAACCTTTTGGAATGCCCTTTGGATCAAAAAGAATATCCTAAACCTTAGCCTTATCAACTACTTACTTATTGACTTTAGTTTAGTCAATCCTAAAAGAATCATCTAATAATTTATTTTCGCTTGTCTTTTTAGGATTTGACCTATTAAGCTAATTTCTAAATCTAAACTTATCCAACTGACCTTATATCTTACCATCTAATTTATATTTACCACTACTATTAGATTAATTTGATAAAAGAATTAAAATAATCTCTCAATATATATATATATATTTATATAAAATTATTTGTATTTTTTTTACTGAATCTGGATATACTCACAATGAATGAGCAATATTCTATACATGCAATAACGTACCACAATCTCAAACAAACCTTAAAACGTTTAAGTTATTTAAGTATAATATCTTTTAAGTCTCAACCTCTCTCATATATTGAAACAAGGCTCCCAACACTTAAATCAAATGCTTAATGCATTTAATGCTCCAATATCATTGCAAAAAATCTTCAATCATTCAAATTAATACTTTTAGAATGTAATACCTATTTGAATAATAAAAAATAACAAAAAAATTTATAACAATCAAATACGTTCTTAAAAAACTTTTATAGTACCAAAATTAAATTATAAATTAAAATTTTTAATTAAATAAACCCTAAATCCTATGTTCTAAAACCCTAAATCCTACTCCGTATATGCTTCCTTCAGCTAACTCTATAGAGCCTAGTATAATAACAAGCTGTACCGACTCTATCAACATATATCCCGGTCTTGGGTAGATACCCATGACCGAAAGCCCTCATCAACATCAACCCTAGAATGTTCCTATTCCTCATAGTATTATACAAAAACCATTCATCATGATCCAAGAAATTTTGTATCAGTGGCTGCTCGTCTTTAGTGTCCATCTCCCATCCGTCGTACTTGAACTCCGAGTACCTCACCGCCACCTACTGTCGTCGCTCCGCATCCCACCACGCTCGTGCTGCTCTAAGTTGCTGCCCCATAAACTTTCCGTTCCAACCTATACTCTATTGCGCGAAAGTCAAGACGCTCTGAATCCAAATGCTCGGGACGTACATGTCTGTCCCGTGCAAATCGGCCGCAAAACTAGATACCTCGAGATGACACGAATCTAAAAAATCCTCGACGAGAATAATACGCGTCACGAACCCACCATGTAACGCAACCTCGATACCTCCAAATCTAAACAAATCCAACGAACTACAAAGGTATCGACCGTTTATCACCCTCTCAGTCTGGATACTGATCTCCATCCTGATACCACCTAGTCGACTACTACGCTCTGCCCCGCTCAAGCTATCCCATCCTAAAATCAGAGCCCTAAAATTGCTCGCCTTAATCCTCATCGTTCGTATAGTGCTCGGCATGTCGTCCAACATCTACCGCTGCATGACAGATAGTATCTCGTGACAGAACTCCTGGTATATCTTAATCTTAGAGATGCGGACGTTAATATTAAGATTCAGGCTCACAGAGCCTAAACCCTCCATGTCGCATATCTCGTAGACACGACCCTCCACAAACTGATGGCTCGGCTGTTGAGCTTCGCTGAACCCTATCAACAATATATCCTCAATGTCGATCCGTAATCCGTAATCAAATGAGTTCTTCCTCTCATGAACGGAATAACCCATTTGATCACGGTATCGACCACTGTAATGGTCGATAATCAGCTCAGCGTTAGGGAGCTTCCACTTCATACCGAAGAATGACACCCTACAAAACCTAATACTTGGAGCATACAAACAATCAAACAATGCTGATATCGGCACATTCACCTGGTTTCGTGATAATAAATAACAATCACGACTGGGAGTGAGCGTGAGTCCGAAAATTGTACGCAGCATCTTGACAACGTCGTCTTGAAAGCTGCGCATCTCGTCTTCAGTACTCCAACATAAACCCTCTTTATAACAAGATCCGAATCACATGCAGCCGGTCTTCAAACTCTGGACTATCCCTATCCTAATCACCATGTTCGCCGATCATGTTATGATACCGAATAGGTTGGATAGATCTCTGGTCAGCATCATGAAGCACGCAGCATCCACATTTAAACTAGTCGGATTATTGATGCGCGGATGCGCAGCACTATCCGTATACGGTTTCCTAAGTGAAAGAAATTGCACAAGAGCTGGAGGGGGATACCCTACATCATCCGACCTCTCAAAAACATGCCTCAACATACATTAATTAATTAAATACTAATTTTATATAACAAATTATTTCATTAAAATTAAATTTTATAATATCAAAATATATATCCTATAAATAATCTTCAGTATAGGTCCATGTGTAATTATAGACATCTTAATAAATATTATTTATATATTTTTAATATATTTAAAATTTTGTATATTAATAAAAATATGGTCTTATGCTAGCATAATCATAAATCTTAATAATTATAAATACAATTATTTTTATTTAAAAATATAATAATTTTTTTATTTTTCACAGAATGCCTATAAATATAACAAAATTACTAGGACATGATGTTAATCTCCAACATACATTTAAAAAAAAATTGAATCTTTCATAAGCAGTTTTGTATATAGGGTACTTGTAGATATGATGAAACATCTCAAGCCTAAATTTGAAAAACATGTGATATATTCTCTACGTAGACTTTATAAGAAGGGCGCATTTGAATAAGTGTAGTTTGAATATTTATTTATAATTTTTTTAAATACATATAAAATATGAAATATTAACCCTACTAATCATATATTACTATGTATACAGTACTTATCAACTAGTTTTTTTTATTGAAAAAAAGCATAGATGTTGGGTGATTTATTATTAGAAATGTCTATATCTTAACTGATGAAGCTCAATCCAGAATGAAAGAGTGCATTAAAATGTTGTGAAACTTCGATGTGTATAGTTGTATGAAGTGAATGTCAACTGTGGTTTGGTATATGGGGATGGTTTGTCTATAGTGTATATTTAGATGATTTGTCCATAATGTTCGCTCATAATATTTAGGTTTTTGAAAATTATTTAGTGATTTTAAAATGATCAAGATCAGGGTTGATGATCTTATAACAGAGGAATAAAAAAATATCGAGCATAAAAATACTGAAATTCCAGAAGAGTTGGCATCCAAACAGAAGAACGTACAACCAACAAGAAAATTCATGTCTTATTAAATAAATATTATATGATACTATTTATTTATTTTTTTAATTCAATCACTTATGTTTTAATTTTGTGCCAGTTGAATGAGACATATTAATATATAACTTATGTTAAAGATATTATATCACTTATGACCATTTATGAAGGACTCTTAAACATTTTGATGGAATCGTTTAGAATATGGTATAATTTTCAACTTAAAGACCTCAGATATTATGTCGTTAATCTTTATCTATTTTTAACATTGAAGGCGTGGATAAAATACAAACATGGAGAATTATCTCAATTTTTATATAATTTAATAAAAATGATATATGTCAAGGTTTGACATTGTAATGTTAATTGTCTCATGTATATTTATAAAATATTAGAATATTTTTCTGTTGAATGAGGAGTGTTTTATACATTTCGATTCAATATGGACAGCTAAGTTGGACAATCATAAATACCTTCATACATGTCTTGCCGAATTCTGGACGACTTAAAGATGATTTTGAATTTGATCAACTGAGTGGAAGAGTTATTTTTCTCTAGATATTTGAGAATACCCATGTATTTTACAACAACATTCTAATCAGAAATACGATTTTTATTTTTTAAAATACATTATGGAGTATTATTTTATAAAAATAAATAAAAATAATAAATATACGAAGAAACTTAGTTTTTTATATTGTTTATTGTTATTATAGATATTATAGCTACTAAAAAATATTCATACAATTTATCAGTAATTGAATTGTATATAATGATGATCTAATGTTTGAACGAAGCGAGACATTGACAATTCATACTACCCTTAAAACAACTTTATATGATGTTATAAATAAAGATATTCACAAAAAATAACTATTGGAAATTGAAATTGTAGTGATCCTACCAGTTCATATTCGTATGATATCTATGTTGGAATTAATTCCAAAAAACGTTGTCCATTATATTAAACAATTTGTACGATATACTGACCAATTAAAACTATGATTTGGTAAATGCATAGTTGGCTTAAACAACATGTACTATCATATAAGATAAAATAGATACCACCTAAGTTTTCAAGTCAAGGGGTTGGTTTGTACTTGCATTTACATCGCAAATAACCTATTTTAAGATTTAGAAGTCTTGTGAATGAAAAAATTTGAGCTAGCTCTTCTAAACATCTAATTAGTCCAAAACAAGCTTAGTTACCGTGAAATATGCAACTTAGACCATTTTAATATAGTTATCTTACTAATTTTTAATATAAAGTGGCATAAAGCTAATATGATATTTTAAAATTCCTAGCTATTTGAAGAAAAAAAAGATTTTTTATAAGCTTCCTTATGATAATGCTCATAATTTCTAGTCAGATTTTTAGAATTGAACAAAACTAGTTGGACCAGAAATATAACTTCAATATCCATCTAGAAATATAAAAATCATACAAAATTGACACTTTAGTAAACCATAGTGAAGCTGTAAAGTCAATAATACTAAAATAAAAGATGTCTCATGAAAATGCTTATAACGCCTAGACAGAGTTGTGAATTTCTATAAGACTTATTTTGTTGGAAAGAAAACTTTAATAGTTATCTATGCATATAAGATAAGTTAGAATTGGACTTCGGAACAAGATATGATAAGCTTTTGAAGTTTGTCATTTCTTTCGGTCCAAAGTCACTAATAAATATGATATTCTATAGAAATTAATATGCTTCATCAATCAAAAAAGAGAAATTAGAGTGCAACTTTAACACAAAGAATAAGAACTAAATGATTATAAGAAAATATTTTTATTAAACGATAAAAATACCTCGCATCCTCTTAAGAAGTATTAACATTTAAAATTACTAAGTAATTAGCAATGGATCCTTCGATCGAGTTCGGAAGTGGTTGGAGTTGGAGAAGAAAGAGACTAGGCTTGAAGGAGTTTTGAACCTCTAAAGATCTAAGACCGAGAAGATCCAAGGTCGAAGTTGAAGAGTAAGAGATATTTCAATGAAACTTTAATACTCCTTAAATAAGGTTTTCTCACGAGGTGGGGGTTGAGTCCTTTCATTGAGTCTTAGTTCATCACATCCTCCTTTGTATTGGATTTTCTTAGTTATCGTCGATTTATTTTATGTATATATTTTATCTATTTTTATTTAATAATGTCAAAAGATATTTTTAAAAATTATCGTATAAATACAAATCGTTGCACATAATACATCGTATAGAAAACATAACTAGAAAAATATGCAATATAATAACAACAAGTGTGTTATTAACATATTCTCAATGAATGAGATATATGTCTAGAAACTAAATAATGAAAGAGATATTACACACTCTTAAGACACATAACATCTCTCAAGATTCACTTGATACAAGGTGAGCTATCTCTCACTCTATACTTGGAGAATCCAAGAGTGTAGAAGGAGATGAAGAGAACTCATAAGCTTTATTCAGTGGCAATCCGCCATACTTGAAGCAAATCCTACGATTACAAGACTCGATTTGGCAAGATTACCAAGCCGAAGGAGCCGCTATGCTTTTATTCTTCCAAGCCCGACCTTAAGTGGGTTCTACGGCAAGGGGGTGAAAACCTTCCAAATAGTGGTAAGGTTCCACAAAATAAAAATAATTCCTAAACAATCATTTTAACCCGGATAACTACCCCAAAGGTTGTACAGTCAAACCCCTCTTAACGCATATCTTCGGAATGCATATCCCCTCGGAATGCATAAAAATTCTTGGAACACATATCCCTCGGATCACCCTTGATCACCCCTCGAAACGCATATCCTCTCAGAATGCATAAAAAATCTCGCTCCCGACTCTATGCGTTAAAAAGGGTTTGACTGTACTAACATAATGCTTAGTCTATAAACTAAGCAACAAGATTAATTAGCCTATAAACTAAGTAATCAAGACGTGGCTTGATGTTCGAGACCATATCACGTGACACATTGGATAAGTTGGAGCCAAGCGCATGATGAAAACCCACAACCATGCTCCCATGTTAAGGATCCCCGAACTTGTTGGCATGCTCAATATGTTCATATATGAGCTGACATAAAGAATCATTGACATACGGGGGTGCAAGCACGGTAAAGTGGACAGCTCTTGATCCTTGCTCAGGTTTAAGTGAAAGTGATCCAAAACAATATACTAACTTTGAATTTTATGAAATAAAAATTCATAAACATTTAGAAAACATATGAATCTACAAAGCCAAGCAATTTATGTTCACAAAAAACAATTTCAAACAACGTATATGTATTTTAGAAGACGGTGCAAGTGGTGGTGCAAGTGGGTGTCATTGAAAAGATAATTGTCAAAAACTTGTTTAAAATACAATTACATTACATTAAATTGATGAATTTTTGAAAAAAAAAATTACGATGACCTCAAGTTTATAATGAATTCAAGGAATATGAAAAGAAATTCCAAGTTTAAAATATTTAAGGTCATGAAATTTACGTTTAAAACTATATTTAGTCAGTTGCTTTTACGCGTCACTTTTGATGATAGGTTTTGAAGATCTCATATTGATATTCTATATTTGAGTACCTAACTTAACAATAGAGGTCATCATGAAAAATAATCTATTTTAAACAACATTTTGCTACTACTTATAGGCGTTTGACCAAGAAAATCATGGCTTTCATATACCGGAGCACTTTTTTGGTCCACTTTACTATGTTTGCACCCACGGGCATTTTACCACGAACGAGCATTGACAACCACGCTAAATTGACATCCCTGCAAGTGTTTTCCCAATTCTCTTTACAACCTGCCTAGTTGAGCGATGCACTGACATGCATTATATTCGGGTATTATCTTACGACCTCTTTTTGTATTTTTTTTGAGTTGACTTCAAGAGTGCTTGCATGTCTTGGGGGACAATGCCAATTTTGTCTTCTAGTCCAAAATTACACTTATATCTAGCAAAAGTAAAGGTATTTAGATTAGATGTAGATTACATGTTGAAGGACGTGAATGTAATGCATTTATGTAGAATGTGCGATATTGTAAGACAAGGATAGTCTAAATAAGAACAACTTTGAACAAAATGAAGATGGATAATTTGAATATGAAAACTATGCATATGAAAATTATCTTATGGCTATAGCAACACTATTGGTTCATGGGTTGCTCAAAGAATTAGGGTGGTTCTGGCGGATGATGTCTTTCGTATATTTGCAAGGAAAGACCTCATTGGTTTGTTCTCCAACCACAAAATCTACCAGTTTTTTCTACTGGATCACAACATAATAATAGGTATTGTATGTACCCTTTCTAGAGGAAGCATGTGGTGTCCACACCAAATCTTGAAACCTAAAAGGACTAGAGGGTGGATGTTGTGTTATTTCACGAAGTCTCTCAATGAGGTCTATTTGGTGAGCTTGAAAAACTCTTGGATCAGATAGATGATCATCTTCATCTGCATCATACATAGTCTTCAGTCCCAACACAAGTGGATTTTTTTCAACACTTTTTTGCACAGCTTGAAATGACGCATTCATATGAGAAATTGTTCACTTCTTGGGGGCTGCCATGAGGTGGATGTGCTTTATGGAGTAGATGCTGCAATTATTATGTTTTTTTGACTTTAGTGTACAGTGACTATTAGTGCAGACATACACAATCATTCACACATGTACTAACAATTGCAATTCCAGTTGTGCACCCTTGAAAGACAATGCATCAATTGTTCAACACATAGAATTGAGGACATGAAATGGCATGTCATGACATAGAAGAAAGATCAAAGGTGGGCACTCTAAATGATACACGTTAAAAGATTTGAAAAGTTGCTTGAACTCAATCCACGTGTACAAATCACAACTTTATGTTGGGAGAATGTTTAGGACTCCTACTAACCCTCAATTGCGGCAGCCGATTAGATCCGGAAATCATGGTGAAGGACAAAGCTAATAAAGGGCAATCGCAGTGAAGGACAAGAGTGATGAAGGACAATCACAATGGCGGCTAAACAAATCCGAAAATCATGGTGAAGGACAATAGGCATAAAGGACAAAATTGAGTCTTGAAGGACAATCGCAGTGAAGGACAAAACTTATGAAGGACAACACCATGGTATTGGAGAAATCCTGTTAAATGGCAATTGTTATTTTGTTGAAGTGGGGGACATCGGAGAAGAGGGGCGTTTGGGAAGAGATGTTGGGTAGAGAGCTTCAAGAAGAGATGATAGGCAACCTTGCCTGGGCCGCTTGGGTAGGGACGGGAAAATTTTTGGGGGGTAGAGGCGGTGGTGGACAGAGCTCGTTGGGGTCCCTTTTACCGTCCAACCTCAACAACCAGTTCTAAATATCCATACAATGGTTTGCTATATTTAATGCTCTGATTTAAGATGACAATTCTTATTAATATGGGAGTCATTGTAATGATACTAGGAGTCATTGGCAAAGGAACTTTGAACATGAGCACTTAGGGCCAATGAACAAGGAGATTTTTGTGATCAACCCTCCAATAACTAGTTGAGTTGGGCCCCAACCGGTTGGAGCCTAAAGTTGGTCAGTTGCAACTGGGGCCCACCAAGATGACCCGGTTGATTTTCTTCATTACAAATTTTACTTCGGTTGAAATTCAATTTTTTTGATTTATGAGCGGTTAAAAATCCGTTTTGTCCAATTTTTAGCTGGTTTTCATTTTCGTAGTGTAAATTTTAAGTCTCTTACAACTTAGAACAAAAAGACCATTATCTTGAGCAGGAGTTGGACTTGGCTTGAATGCCCCCCACTGGTTGGGGGCTGAGGATTTCCAACCCCTCTAATGTTCAACAACTTCAAACACTCTAGGACTAGAAGATCAACAACTTCAACTTTCATGCATTATCTAACAATTAGCAACAACAAAAGGAATGTTATATCAATCCAGTATCACACATTTACAAAATGAAGACAAATACATTTTGTTGGTCCTCATAGGCACCTACACCATTTGAAGCCATTAAATATAAAAATGATTAAAGGTTAATTATAAATGGAGCACAAGCAACATTACAAATTACACAACATTCACATTGCAAAAAAATCACATAACATTAGGTTCCTCATCCTCGAGGTCCACATGTCCGGTGAGAGAGCGTTCGGGATGCGAAAACAAACACCTATATTTGGTATTGTTTTTCCAAATCTCCACTGCCTCATTGAAAATGTCATGACAACTTTGGATTGGCCCCTCCAATACAACTCTTAACACACTCTCCAAATTTCTTTGTCAACCATCATATTCCTATGTTTTGTCTTTAACACAAATTTGCACTAAAAATGTTAATTTACAAGTTGTTGTACTAACACATTGCACTCTAGCAATTTTAGCAAGAACTATTAGATTCTCATACTTCACGTTTAAAGTAGCATTCCAAGTTATCATTGTCCATAAATCTTTGAAATTCTTATCCAACCACTCAGTTGTTGCTTGTAGTTTAAATGAAAAAACCTCCCTCTTAATTGTCGAAGAAATTATCAAAGGAGGGATTTTCCTCCCATTAAGTTCCCGCTCAATACCATGCTCAGCATATAACAACTCTAAATCAATCACATCCCAGTTAGCTGAACCTGTTTGATGTGAATGTATATTGGTCGATCCAATATAGGAAAATTGGTCATAATGTGATTATCATCAAATTTATTTTCTATGGCTTCACATATGGCCAAAGTAAATTGCTTTTGGAAAGCCTTTTGGACATCCAATAAATCTGGTTCTGTTCTATCTCATTGTTGAAGTTAGAGCATTAGGTTGCTCGTAGTCATAGGATTGTGATTGTTAGAGGTATAAGAATGAAAATTTGAATAAAGTTTGAATAAATTCATATGGTCTATTTAGCAAATATATACCAAAAGTACAAAAAATTTAAAATAAATAAATTCATATTCAACCTACAGAAATTTGCAAAGTCTCCTTAAGGATAGAACCTTTTACTCTCCATTAAGGGGGGTCTATTGATGTTGGAGTGCTAAGTGAGAATCACCACAAAATCAACCTCATTGTGGGAAAGGATCTTCTATTAAATGAAACTGTTGTTCCTCTTTTGTGGATCACTTCGTACACCACCTCGTTGAGTTAACACATTTCTAATTAGCTATTGTGACGGGTCAAAGTTGGTGCTCTTCTGAAAGTGTTCTTGCATCCTTCTTAAACCACTATTATGAATGGTCAAAGTGGTGTTATTTTATACTTAATGCCACATATGATTAATCACTTTTAACAATGACTTACTCAATAGCATTGTTGCACTCACTTGTTGACGACTTCAAGATCAAAAGTAGGTGTCACCAAAAGGAAGGTATTACTTTAAGCCCTCACATAACGTTATGCAGTTGAGTCTGTATGTTGGGTAGGGTTGGAAATAAACTAGACTGTATTTGGAATTATACTTTGTTTATTCTCTACATCAAAGCACTGCAAAGGCATATTCAGGCTGAAAAAGTCGGGTGAAGCAATGTTTTGATATAATTATTACAATGGAATAGTTGATAAAAATTGAATAATGTTATGCAATATTTTATACTATGTGAGTGTTTTTTTTTTAATTTCCATTTTTAAGATCATCTATAAACTCTAAAAGGTTCTTGTACATTCCAAGACTAACAAGCTCACATTTACATCAATGACAATTAACCTGACACTAAATCGGGCAATAGTGAGTGTTTTTTGGTTCAATAAAGAAATCAATGTTTTTGTGTGGTGTATGTCTGTGTGATAAGTTGGAAACTTGACCCAAAAAAATATAGATCACATCTATTTAGAATCTCTATTATATTAGGTGTATGTGTGTGAATGGGGTGTGAATGTAGGAAAATGTCTCCAATGACAGCTTTTCTAGAGAAACACAATTTTAGGGTTGAAAGTTCTTGTTGATAGTTATTCCATTGAGAAAAATGTATTTCGGTTAAAAGGTTGGCTATGAATTCAAAGGACAAAATAAAATCAAGATAACAACACTAAATCCACTTGTCAAAATCATAGTGGAGTATACCTTAGGGGAGAGGAAATTATCATATACAAGCATACCTCTCATCCATCCAAACACAAAAACTTGACCCCCTATAGGTTTGTTGCTAATTCATCTCAAATGACTTCAGGTTATTTAATTCAAATTCTTTAAAGTTGATTATGGTCTCAAATCGATTACAAAAAAAGCCTCCGGGTTGTGTACTATTTCGGTGCTTTTATGTTGGGTGAATGAGAGATATACTCGTACTTATATGCTAACTCTCTCTCACCGATACCTTGATTGCTGCCCTTCAAAATTTGTCGCTTTTCAAAAAGGACCTCCAACTGGTGCTCAGGGGGTTACAGTGATGATGTGGAGACTGATTTTTGGTCTTCAAAAACATCAAAAGATGGCCTGCAGAGCCCTACATTGGGTGCCCATACCCATGCCCATGCCCAAACCCACCCATGCCCATGGGTTTTGGGTGGGCATGGGTTCGATATTATTGGGCATGGGTTTGATATTATTGGGCATGGGTGGGCATGGGTGGGCAAGGGTGGGCATGGGCATGGGTGGGCCAAGACTTGGTGTAGGCGGGTAATGCACATTACACAATTTTTGAATACATTGGTGGCAATTTTAATAGCATGGGTGGGCATGGGTGGGCATGGGTGGGCATGGGTCATGCTATGGGTGGGCATGCGTGGGCATAGGTCGTTGCTGATGGGTATGGGTGGGTATGGGTACAAATTCGAAGGAAAATGTTGGGCTCTAATGCCAAAGGGTAAAACCACAGAGCTCTTCATGTGGCATATACAATCAGCCCTTTTCACACTGGTGGGCGGGTGCAGAGGGGAGTACATAAGGTGAGCAAAGCCTGCATTCGAGTAGCCACTTCAGATTGACACCTCCTTCCTTTCTTTCAGTCTCTTGCTCCTCTGAAAAGCGGGTGAGAAACTCCAGAAGCCTCTTGATCTAGAGTGGCAGAGATCAGAGTCACCTAGTTCTGTGATTCTGCTCTCTTCCTTGTCAGATTCACTTGAAGCTATGGCCTGTCATGTGAAGTTCACAAGGAGGTGATCTAGAATTGCAGAACTTGGCGACTCACTCTGTGCTATGAGTTCTTGTACCTTCTGCTCTGCCTGCACTGATTATAATCTGATCTGTAATTGACTGGAATTGCCGACATGCAGGGAAGTGGTACTGAATTAATTGTACAGAGTCCAGCAAACAGAGCCAGGCTTAATCAAGCGTGTCAAATTTTATGTTTTGTGAGCTCTGGAGGAAGCGCTAATGCATTTTGACTGCGTTAATGCCAACTTATTGAGCACAATAATGTCACAAACATGACACTTTCTCTCAATGGAAACTTAGAATGTCACGAAGTTGACAAATGAATAGGACATTAAATCCACTGGATTCCAGTAGTATCGCTCTTGTCCGGCCGCGAGTGTGTGGATTTGCAACTGCTGACAATTGTGTAATAGACTGGCCTGTGCAAAAACTTGTGAAGAAGATCAGATTGCAGTAGTAAGGTAGGCATAAACAAAACTTAACACACTGTATGTACCATTGTCATTCATTCCAAAGCCCCAAACGTAAGATTGTGGTACACGGTTTTGGTTTGAGGTTTGTTAGTGGTTTTGGTACACGTACCTTAAGCTTTGTCAATTCAAGATGCAGACAAGGAAAAGCTGCCTGGCACTAATTACAGCCTACTCACACATGGTAATTGTCATGAAGTACTCTTGATGTAATCTCTGAATCCATGTTTCTGCAATTTCACAGATTTGCAATGTTTTTGTGCGTAATCTGATTTTGTGTATGCAAAACTTGTAGGAGGTATTCCAATTTGTGGTCTCTATGACTAGGTATTTGTTGTACTGAGACCAGAGACTACTACAAAATGTGGGATTTCTAGGTCCGGCTTTGTTAAACGAAATATTTTCACTTTGACGTTCTCGAACAAATTCAACGTATCAACATAACATCAACCATATGGATGTTGGAATGGTACTTGAACGCCACTGTGGATATGTTCCATTTGATAGTTGTGTGCTCAGAAATTCTGCAATCTGTAGTAGTGAGAGCCTCACATATAATTACAATGCAAGGCGAGGGAGCGCCGAAGTCCATACATGCAAACTGCTGCTCCCAGTAACGCGATCTGTATACATCCTTCCGAGGTAAGAAAGGAATGTAAGAGAACCAAGGTCGATGTTTAGGTGGATATTAGGCCTGCTCTAAGACAGTGGGAATCTCCCAGGTATGTGAGAGCGGTTCAGAAAATGGCTATACTTAGCTCTTTAGGAGCAGAGTCTAGAAGTGACTGTCATCAATTTTGAAAATTGTAATATGAATTCTTTGAAAGAATTTGTGCAAATCAGAATCAGTCTGAAGATCGTCCAATCTAATGGTGACGGTTTTTGCTTTTGTGACTGACAAGAAACGAGTATACCCTTTGGTTGCGGTTGGTTGGATTCAAGGGAAGCGGGAGTTGGAAAGTCTGATTGATCTACTGCAAAGAAATTAGCTGGCCTCAATGATCTTGTCGATAACTTTTCGGAATTATTTCAAATCAGTGTGACACGAGTAAAGCATACGCTTCATCTAGGAGCAAGCTTTTGTGTGTTGGCCAGATTCTTCTAATATAGACTTAGATCTGTCTCACATACAAAAAGCCTCGCTTCTAGGTGAAATTTATGCTTCACCTGTATCCCACTGATTGCATTTGGAGAGCCCACCTTGACCTCAAGCAAGGATACATCATGACATCCAAGACATACTTTTCAGCTTTGACAAGGAGATCAGACCCATGTTGGACATGACCAAGCCCTTGGTGTAACTTAGGTAAACATTCAACCTTCGACTTGAATTCTTGCATATCGATGCCATTGCAGGTGACGCACAAGAGAATTAAAATCTTGTTTTAGAAAACTCAAAGAGGTTGAAGAAAAGTCTCAAGATTTCATAGGAAACGTTGAATTTGGTGTCCGATTTTGTGATGTGATCTTAGGGCTATTGCATACACAAATTTGATACTCATACCCGCTCTCTAATTGTAAGACTTGTCATTAAACAAGAAAGTTACTAAGCTCCATACATTTTCTGAATGTTGATGTGTTCTGCTTCTACTTTCACTAATCTTACATTTCAATCATATTTGTTTTGGTAGGACATGTTCTTTACAAGCTGGATTCTTTAATCAATATCACTGCAGATGTACTGACTTCAACCAAACTCGTGCAGATGTAGGTATATGAAGTACTTGTGGATCCAGTTTGCCTTGCAAATTCCTTGAAGCTTCCAATGGGAAATGGTTCGTTTGCAATGTCTAGGTAAACATTGCTTTGTACATAACAGACATATAGTAACAAGCTTTGTAGTTCTAGAACATTATATTTCATTCTATTGAATGTTTACTATGTTTTGCAGTGTTTGGACCAATCATTTTTTCGATCAAATTGCAGAATGTGTCATGATTTGGAGTTGTAAGAGTTAGAGCAGAAGAAAAGGAGTTGGAAGAAACGGAAGTAGATGTAAAATAATTGGAGTTTCAATATCAGCCCCCCTTTACCACAGCATGCACAGCGCTTGCCGTGAGATTCTTTTAAATATGGGCATAGGTGAACTATTGAGTAAAATCAAGACTGTTTCCTTACTTACAGTTCAGAAGTTTTTGATGTACAGTACATAGATCATGCCGAGCCGGTGACAACTTGTGCTTATGTGGCCCTCAGATGCTCATAAAATGGTCATCGATTGATATTAAAATGTACAATTCTTCTTGAGGCATGAGGGACGTTGCATGTTGAAATTTAGTCTAAAGACATCCTATGTGATATTCATGTTGAAATGGTTTGAGTGACCTTATGTGGAAGACCCTTGTGATAGGTCCCCATGAGGACATCAGGAGTATTGTGCTAACGTGAAGGCTAAGCTTATCCTGAGGTTTATGCTTGGCGCATGTAACCTTGTTGCCTATACATGACACCTAGTTCACAGTCTACAATATCAGAGAAAACGTCTTGTGTTCTAGAATGAAATCTGACATTTGTTATAACTCCACATATAGATGAGAAGGGATTGAGAACATTGCATAAATTCTCAAGGTAGCATACTTGCTTCAATTGAAAATCCTGCTGATGCTATGGATTTGCCTTTGTGTCTTGAATATTGCATCCTAACATATTACAGCATGGCACCTTTGACTTTCTTTCAATCAAATGAGATAATTTCATTGCATCTCGAGAAAATTTTGAAGACAAGAGCCATGCCCACAAATACTGAAAATGCACACGTGAAGCAACTATCGCAATGATCAAAATCACAACAGTGATTGTGCAAGAATGAAGACCCCTAAACCAAACCTCTCGACAACAAATGATGAAGAGAATGTAACCAAATTAAGGAGGATCCCTACTTACAGAAGGCTGGAATTATGGTTTCCTTCAAATTTGCACACTCAAAGCACTTTTCCTTCCTTCCAAAACCACGACATCAGTTATAGTTAGTGACACTTTAAGAACCTTGAAAATCAGTTATACAAAATACAACCTAGACCATATCAAATAATTTAATCAAAGAACAGGCAAGCACCAAACCTCCCATGAGCATCATGTATTGTTGTATACAATCCTTATTACTACTATTTTGAAAAGTAGTAGGTTTGGCTACATGCTTAGCTCAAAAGCAGTGAAGGTGGTGAGCATAAGATTTTTTGTCAAGTTTAGGGTGGTTACATTTACATTAATCAAAGGGATTATTTGGTGAATGCACAAAACCTGTGTGTCAATTTGAGTGGTGACTTCCAATTGTACATGGAAAAATCCAAGGCTACATGTATGCTTTGATAAGGTGAACAATGGCCCCATGTATAAAATAATAAGTAGCCCCAAATTTATATTCACATTCTACAAGTGGCCACACACACCACAAACAAAGGAAAGTTGGCTACGTACTAAAATTGGCTACGAAAACAACAAAAATTGCACTAGCCCCTTAAACCTCTAGAGACTTCCAAGTTCAATTAGTTTGCAAATGTATGGGAGGATCAACATGCACATATCATACGTTTCAAGCACTTAGCAACATCTTAGGCCAACAAGTGTTGCACCAACCCTCTTAAATATCAATGCACACCCAATTGCACCAGTTTGTACACATAAGATGATCATCATTGAAACGTCCTACACTTAAAGCACCTAATGCATTCTACACCCAAAAAGATTGGAGCAACCCACTTAAAGAGAATACACTCTTTATGAACATCATCGCTTAAAAATACCACTCATACAATCACACATACAAGTCCAAATAGGTAGGGAGGGAGGTTGGCGCCTTCAAGCACCACTAATGCATTCCACTCCAAAACTTGAAATTTTGTACCCAAAATTCTTAAACTTTACTACCAGCAAAAGGTGGCTCCACTAATTTCCACGACATGAATAAAGATATAACATTAAAGTATATTTGGACAAACCACTTGTCCAAAATAATAGGGGATGTGCACTTGTGGGGACAAAAACATCAAACAACAACAAAACAACACAACAACCACAACTTCAAATGTTTGTAATCCATGTTTGCCAACCATCATATTTGTGTAGTTTGCAATCTAATGTACATCCCATTGGCGGTTGGAATAATCCAAATTTTGTGCATAAATCCAAATGTACTTGAATCCTAGTTAAAGAGGCTACAAGGTACAATCTGAGAGAGCAAGAGGGTGACAACCGTAGGAGTTGGAGAGTGGAGGAGAAAGTGGCGACACCACTCACCCCACCCAACTAAACCCTAGGTGACGTGACCCCTTGGATGGGAGGATGGGCTCCATCCATGGATCACAGTGGAGCTCACTACCCATTCCCAATAATGAAGCTTAAAGGCGGGTCTCAATTTTTAGGCAATTCCACTCCACCCATGTGAAGCTAGTTGGCATCACCTCTCATCCACAAGGAGTGGAGGTGGCACCTTAAAAAAAATCCATATTATTAAACAAATGTGTGTAAATCAATTCACTTCACAGTAGCAAAGTGGCTACTAAAGTAGATATACTGAAACTATGCATGCACCTCTAGCTGTGCCATAGGCTGCACATAAAACAGTGACTTGTAGTATGTTATTCCATAAATATTCACATCATAAGGTTAGGAAGGTGTGGAGAAGGACGTCATTCCAAGTGGTTGTTTCCGGGAGGATGTTAAACACCCCCTCACGAACTTTCAGGGGTGTCAGATTCGGGCTGGGGCAGCCCTCCAAAGAAATTTCTGAACCTGACCGAAAATTGCTGCCCGCCCCGGCCAACTTCAAAAAAAACATTGCCCTCGCATTCTTGAAGGCCGCTTGACTACAAATCCCATATTGAGTGCACTTCACCTTCAAAGTCTAAAATCCAATATATATGTGCACTTCCAATTAGTAAATAAGCAATTGATTGGGATTTCATTCCGGAAGTGAAACCACCAATGAAGCATGTGATTAACTTGGAGGTCAAAAAAATTACAAAATCCTCATTAACATTGAGGTTATAATTTTTATGACTTATCATTTGAAATTGCCTTTGTCATTCTAAAATGACACTTAAATTAGTGTGTTGATTTAGTATGTATATTTTTTTAATATTTTAGGTAATGCCTTCTATTTTCACAAGTATTCATAAAAAATCAATTAATAATTAATTAGTTAAGGAGATTATTAATACAAGTATTCATACACAATTATTAACTAATTGCGTATGAATACTTTTGAAAGTAGAAGGCATTACCTAAAATATTACAAAATATGCATTCTAAATCAGCACACTAATTTAAGTGTCATTTTAGAATGACAAAGACAATTTTAAATGATAAGTCATAAAAATTATAACCTCAATGTTAATGAGGATTTTGTAATTTTTTTGACCTCCAAGTTAATTACATGCTACATTGATGGTTTCACTTCCGGAATGAAATCCCAATCAATTGCTTATTTACTAATTGGAAGTGCACATATATATTGGATTTTAGACCTTGAAGGTGAAGTGCACTCAATATGGGATTTGTAGTCAAGCGGCCTTCAAGAATGCGAGGGCAATGTTTTTTTCGAAGTTGGACGGGGCGAGCAACAGTTTTCAGTTAGGTTCAGAAATTTCTCTGGAGGGCTGCCCCAGCCCGGATCTGACACCCCCGAAAGTTCGTGAGGGGGTGTTTAACGTCCTCTGAAACCTTCAGAGAAGAGAGTGGTAGCCCGCACGATCAGAGCTAGCAAACTTCATATTCGCTCCAAAGAAGCACATTACCCTGATACTTGCTTAGTTTGACAACTTCCATTTACAAATGACTGTCATCAAATTGCATTCTGTGGGAGTGCAAAATTCACATATGGATGTACCTCGCAGGAAGCCGATCCGACAGTAGGTACTCGATGTCCAATTGAAAAACTCTGCCTTTGCTTAGTCTTACTAACTTACTACTTCAAGAGTTTTTTCAACTTACTGCTGTGTGGAGGTTTCGGTTGAGGAATTTTACAGTTAGCCTCATTTGATTGCTGCAGTCTTCCAGCTCTTGCATATTGGATGTTTGTTTCTCTAGCGTGCAGAGACTAGGAGTAAGTTTACTTCGGCACTTTAGGCGTCCAGAGAGGAGATTTTAATGTTATGAAGACTTATGTGCGCTTGGCAAATGGAAGAGTTTTGCGAGGAAATCTAATGGATTGAGGTTGTATATGTATAAAATTTTGCTTGAACCAAAAAAAATTGTGTAATTGCTAGTCCTCACCACAAAACCATGATCTTGACAAAGTTTAGTCCAAGAGCTTACAAACAGAAAAACGTGGCAATTTAGTGTCGTCCTTCATGTACCATATAATTGTGAAATATCAACTAGTCGTTGAGGATTAGATTAGATTCAGTGGAACTAAAACTATGAGCCTAGAAGATATTGGACTTTGCAATTAACAATGAAATGCAGGGGCTAGGCATGAATGGAGTTTTGAATGAAGAGGTTAGGGCTGAAGATTTTGCAGCGGATTGTGTTGTGTGCTGTGTCCTATGGGTCCAATAAACTCAATTTTGTATGAACAACTTTTTAATATTAACTTTGACTTTGACTTTGACTTTGGCTGTGACTTGCTTTCTTATTGTTCGAAAGCTCGGTGACGCTTGATGAGTCACAGCGAGGCAAACTTGTACAAGCATGTCAGATATGAATACGTAACTCACCCACAAGACCTCCAACAGTTTACAAGGTCTTCATCTTCTCCTCCCCTTTTTCTCATTCGGTTCATCACTCTCCATCTCCTTCATATGTACACCTGTTCTGCCCTCTTCTTCTCCTGATGTCCTCACCGGATTTCTCTCTTCGTCGACAAATCCTTTCAAGGACTGCCTTTTCTAAGTCATCCTTGTCTTCCTGGCATCCTCCTCTCGACTCACTTCGAATGTGGCTCACTTTCTGAATCGCAAATATTTAGTTTCAAACTCCAACACTGCAACTTTTGCTGCCCTTTTCAGTACCTTCAACCCTGCTTGCTGGTGCAGTAAGACTATTTTCTTTATACCGTGTTGCTGGTAGATTTGTGTCTGCTCAATTTCACGTTCTTTTCGAGACGGGTTTTGTATCCGTTGCTCACGCTTTAAATCAAAGAATTAACACATGGGAAAGTGATATTGTACAGGCCATAATTCTTCTGTTCTAGGTAAGGAATGTGTGGCATAGAGTCTTGTTAGAATGAAAGTTCATTCTTATCTGTAAGCATGTATATGTGCACTTTGCAAGTCACATTAAATAGAAGAACTTAGCGTCAGAGATTGTCCGTTGGTTTCTCTCATTCTTACACTTCCTTCCCGTGACTTAAACATATGTTCTTGATTAGTTTTGTGAATTTAAGTTACTATCTATTCTGAATTGTTTTATCGTTTTGGAAAGTAAGTATATCATCTGACACTAAGTTGCGATGAATGCGTAGGGAGAGGATGGCTATTAAGGTCCATGGCGCCTGGTATTCGGCATCCTCAACCAGGGTGATCATGGTGCTGCTTGAGAAAGCACTGGAGTTCCAGTTGATACCTGTGGATATCATGATCAATAAATCTCAAAAGCAACCCGAGCACATGGCTTTACAAGTGAGATGAAATCCTATGACCGAGGAATTATAGGCCAACCCTTCATGAATTTTTCCGGGGGTGATCAGTTAATTATGCAGGCTGTCTGAATGCATGATTGTTACACAAATTATGCTACACAAGGACCAGAAACAACCTAGTAACTTGCACATTAAAACATTCCGTCAAATTGTGTTTTGGCCAACATCTAAAAGTTCATCTTCCAGACTCCTTTACAAAAAAAATTCTTGAAAGGCTACAGTCTGAGGATGCTGACAATAGATTCAGTTATTGAGCATGATCATCCACAGGTGTGGGGCTAAGCATCTTTTGATTCGCTTAAAGTGCAGTCTTTCCTCTGAACATTCTTCTTCTGCTTGTTGTCTGTCCAGCCTTTTGGAAAGATCCCAGTTCTGCAAGATGGAGACTTCACAATATTCGGTATGAGATCTTACTCATTTATCCTACTCATAAACTTGTTCGACCTTTATAGAGTCAAGCCGGGTAACTTGTAACCCTTCCGAAGAAGATGCACAAGGAAATGCATACTCCATTGCACATAACAGTGCATAGGGGACCCAATAAGAGTGATACATTCATATGATACCTCACTCACTCACAGAATTTAGGGTTAGGGTTGAGGGTTTATGCGCCTATATGTTGCCCTTTGTACTTCATTGTTCATACTACTCAGAGTGAACTCTCTGTGAAAAGCTTGCACATAGTGAATCATTTTCAAGTGTGCTTACAGAATCGCGCGCCATTGTACGATACATTTGTGACAAATACCCAAATCAAGGTCCCAACTTGCATGGCTCAACGCTTTTTGACAAGGCACAAGTGGAGCAGTGGTTAGAAGTTGAGAGCCAGACCTTCACCCCAGTTGTGCGGATTCTCATTCTCCATCTGCTAGTTGGCCCAACACTCTCTGTCGACACCACAGATTCAGAGAGTGTGGTTGCGGAATACACTGAGAAGCTGGCCACAATTTTGGATGTGTATGAAGCACGTCTCTCCAGATCCAAGTACTTGGCGGGTGATTTCTTGAGCATAGCAGATCTTTCTCATGTGCCTACGGGTTACTATTACTTCAACCATGCTAAGCAGATGGAGTTGTTGAGCTCCAGAAAGCATGTGGCTGCGTGGTGGGAGGACATTACCAACCGGCCATCATGGAAGATAGTTGTTGAGAATGCAGGCCCTTCCTTTGATAACTGGTATAGGCCTCGCTGTACAACAACCTAACCTTATTTTCAAGACCACTAATGTCAACTTTTTGTACAAATAGGAACTTGTTGTCAGCGAAGGTAGTGATTACAGTGTCCGGGGAGATTTTTGGCACAATTGGTCAAGATCCAAGTGTTTCCAAATCCAACCGGTTACTTGTTGATATCTTTCCGTTTCCTTTATTGATCTAAGGCATTTCCTATAGAATCCTCTAAACAATGCGCGATTCGCTTAAAGTCTTGAACTTGAACCAGTTATTTCTCAAACTCAACCGGCCCATCTGTAACTAGCAGGTAATGAAGGATAATTCACAAGCTATGCATCAGCTTCAGTATGTTCCCCCAACATCCACATAGTCTCCAATTCAATGCTTATCATTATATTTCTAGAAGTTATATGCAGAGTGATTCATGATTGACAAGGCCATTGTACAAGTGCACATCTCGACTTTTCAGTCGGGGATGCTCTTCGTGCTCCTGTAAGTAATGATGACAACACTAATATCACCTTGTAGTGTTCTTACCAATTCTTTTTTAATCCTTTGTCTTGCTAGCATCCTCCTTGCACATCGATTGTGGCTCACTTTTAAAATAACAAACATTTGGTTTCAAATTCCAACGGTGCAACTCTGGTGCCTTTTCCAGTTCTTCAACACTACTCGCAGGGGGTTGGATGTATACTATAACAATTTTCTTTTGTTGTGTGAATTCATAGTCGGTTCAGTCCACGATCTGTCCAATTCTCCATAACATGAGTGGTGCCCCTGTTGTTCACATATTCAATTAAAGCAGTAGAGAAAGAAAGAGAGGTGCTGGCGGAGGGAGCAGCCACGGTCATAGCCGTAAGGTAAGCGGGTCTTCAACGGACACTTTTCTCTTTGCACCCACCTCTCGTAGGATATGAAACATGCAATTAGGGCCACTTCACACATGAGCCAAGAGCCGTGACCTTGTAATGGTGAGGACCCTTGACTCTCATCCAAAGGCCGTACCATGGGTGTTGGGAAAGCCGTTGATTGTAGTCAGGGGCCCTCAAGCATAGTGTGAAGTGAGAATGGACCATGTTGTGGGACCATTCCATATTTTGTTGGCGGAAAAAGAGGGGAGGATTTGGTTTAATATAATATGTCTCAAAAAAATTTCAATTTAAGAGAATTACTTGGTGGTGTTTGTCTGTCCTGGAATCTATCCTGGAATCTATTCTAGAATCTTCCCTGAAATCTACCCTGAAATTTGTCATGTTGGAAAAATATATTAAAAAAGTCATGGTCTCCTAGAATTTTCGTCAGGCCCACCTCTTGGAGGTGGGCCTGACGCAAATTCCGGTAGACCATTCTCCCTTATCCACAACCTGCCATGTAGGACTCCATATAGACTTTTCATCCACGAACTTTTCTTTGGGCCTTTAGGCCTTCACCTCCTAGTGTGAAGTGAACTTGGACGGTCTCCGCCTTTTCGACCAATGAGAGCTCTTACATCGCCATGGTCAGGGGCCTTCAGCCTTGTGTGTGAAGTGGCCCTTAGTGCGAGATGATTAGCAAATCCAAATCATGCTTCCTCATAATTCTAAGAGCACGTATAAATATCTTATTCAAAGTGAATATTCTCTGAGTTATTAAATGATCAACTAGTCCTCCCATTATGTTGACTATTATGTCTAGAATGGTTAGTAATGTTTGAGCACCTAGTCCAATCTCTTTTCAACACATGTCTTTTGATGTCCGTTCTTGGATCCACACCCAATCATTCACCACTCAAATATAGGTGTCCATTCATGATGAGGCACCGAAGCAGGCACACCTACCTTACTAGCCAAACCTTCAGATTCACTGGCCTCTCTTGAAAATTTGTTAACATGTTTGTTATATGCTTAATGGATAAATTGCGCTCCAAGTGACTGTGGAGAGACTAGAAGAAGCGAGAATGGGCCCAGCATGGCTTAGCAACTTGACTTTCTTGCAGAGGATGGCAAGCAGTAAAGGATAGAAAGAGTCTGGAAAATGAAACTTCGAGGTTTTATCCGTGCAAGTTGGGAAACCTCTTCCTAACCATATCCTTGTTCTCTGGTTCAGCTGTCTAATTTCTGGAACCTAATTAGAGTTATCCTTTAACTCAATCGGAGTTTTAGTAGGGAGTTGGTTGTTTCGCACGCATAACTTTCCATGTTCGGTAAGTTTTGGGTGCATGCTTGGAGTCAATGTGGAGGTTTGAACGAAGGACATTCCATATTGGTTCATTGGGTACCAACTCCCTACTAAAACTCCGGTTGAGTTAAAGGATAACTCTATTGCCCCATGCCCTTATGCGAACTCCTCTGTATTTCTACTTACCTTGTGACAAACTTCTCCTTAGTGATTTTGTCCCATAATACAGCTGCAGGAGATTTTCACTGGTAGGGTTCCAAATTTGTTCTGTACATTCAAACAAAACTTGTGTCTCTCAAAGCTGCACGTTGAAGAACCTTAGAAAGGTTCTAGATTGCAATTCAGGTTTGCCACCCTGTCCACTTTTTTAACCCAATCTTGGAGGTGTCTGGTCTGCTACTCTTCACTGTCCAATGGTGTATCATCAGAGAAATTGATCTCAATAGAAGTGTAACTTACATTCTGCTTACATGTTCCTAGCAGTCTTGAGAAATTCCAACATCCCAAAATTTGGAATACCAAATAAGCTTTGAAACTTCAATAAACATGTAGCTTTTGAACAAATTTTGCAGTTGTAGGTAAAGAGATTTCAATAGGAATTGTGCAACTCCTTGATTACAAGCTACAGCAGCTCTTAAATTTTTAAACTTGGATAGCTCTTCTAGTTCTAGATGGTGAAAAGCCTATTTCCAAAAGCTCCATGACTTGGCGCACTAGTCCCAGGGGGGCTGGGGCGAACCAACCCGTACACTGGTTCCTTGGAGGCAAGGGTTTAGGCATCCAACAAGGAACGAGTGTATGGGTTGGTTCGCCCAAATCGTCTCAGGGGTGGGGGAAGCCCCAAGACACCACCCCATGGTTTCAATGTCCTTCATACTCATACTAACCTTTGGTCCTTCATACTCATACTAACCTTTGGTCCTCCATACTCACAAAACCGTTAGAGATTGGAATGTCTACCTAAGGTATGGCCAAATATCAACTATGGGGCTAAATGTTCTAGTAGACTTTGGCAGGCTTTCACATCCCTTATCCAATTGGGACAAATCTCATACCATTGGATAGCTTTCTAATAGTAGCTCATTCTTCCAAATTGGATGAATTTTTTTGACATTCCACATGGCCAAAAGCATAATATCGATCAAAGGCGCGGTGTCGTAATGTAAATACGTACACTACATAGATGTGTACTTATTTAGTATTGCATTGTGATTATTTGATTTGAAGGAAAATAAAGAGAATAGAAATATATTACCTTCTTGTTTACTATTAGTTTACTCTTAGTTTACCCTTTTAGTCTTACCCTTTTGTTTACTCTTAGTTACTCCATGTTATATTTTTAGTCTTACTCCTAGTTTTATCCTTAGTTCACTTTTGGACCAATGGGTGATTAGAAGCCCATGTTATCTTTTTAGTCTTACTCCTAGTTTTATCCTTAGTTCACTTTTGGACCAATGGGTGATTAGAAGCCCATGTGATGAGGATAAGAGAGGGACTTTGTCTCTCTCATATGGAGGGGAAGGAGAAGAGTTTTGGGGAGAGTTTTTTTTGTTATGAGGAAGGAGGTTTTTATGAAAGCTCATGGTGTGAGTTGATGTTATGAGAATTTTGAAATGAAATAAGAAGAAGTTGTGTTTCATGTTGATTTGTTTCTAGAGTGATCTCATTTGTTTGATTGGAAGTAAACAATCAAGAACTGTGCTAGTTTGAGTGGAGGGAAGTCTGTTGGCTCTTATAGAGAAGAGCTGAGACTTCGACCGACCATAGAAGACGGACAGGTTTTTTTTGTTTGCAACGAGACTTTGAAGATTTGAAGACTTTTCAAGATTCAAGTGTGTTGTGGCTTGTGGTTCGTTGTCAATTTTGTGAATCCCAGCCGGATTTGGAGGCTAGTTGCATTTGATTTTATTGCATCGTAAAACTTGTTGCGGGCTTAGTGGGAAACCATAAAAGCTCCATTTTGTGTTCGTGACAACGAAGTGGGATTGATGACCCACAAGGTTGTTTTCTGTCGTTCCCATTGGTGAGGCGCGATTGCTGGTCACCGTGGGTTTGAAAGTTTAGGAGCCAATCTTTCGGACGTCAGCTCGTGATCTGACGTCCCGTTTTACCCGTCCGAGGCCTGTGGTTTCTTATCACCCTACCCTTACTCTTAACCCATTTAGAGCCGCAACAGGATAGGTCGACGGCAGAGAGTTTGAAGATTTGAAGACACTGAAGACCAAGACTCTTGAAGATTAGAAGATTCGACGATCCGATAAACAAATCGAGTTGCAGCCAAAAGCCCAGTGCTTTCCCAAGGCGGAACCCTCTCTACCCGACAGCGGCAACCTAGTACAACACCCACACTTAGCACGGTGGAGCCTAATGTGAGTTTTTTGGCACCCCATTGGTGTCACCCAAATGCCATATCATCCCCCTCCTCCCTTACCCTTGGGTGACCATTATCAAGGGGACTTGGTGTCAATCCAAGGACTTGCCTTCTGTTGTAGTTGGGCTACATTCGGAGCCCTTGAATACATGATCCAAAAGTGGCAGTGCATGCCAACAATTTCCTATTAGTATGAAAATCCCTCTTTGAATTATCATAAAAAGAGGACATGATCATGGGGAAATTTGAGGCCCCTCAGCAAGAGGCGTACTGAAATGTGGAGAGATGTTTATTACACAAAGACATCTAAAGCAAGATCTAGATCCTCCTCATGAGGTTTCTTTTATAAGGTTTGCAATGAGACAAGTCCAACTAAGTTACGTGAAACCTGGCTCACAAAATTATAGTATTTGAGGAATGTGGTTTTGATGGACCAACCCCACTTACCAAAGCATTCATAAGATCAATTCTTGACCATCAGATTGACCACTTCAAGTGAATGCAAAGAAACCAAATCCCATATATTACGCAATGGCCTACTGGATTTTGTGAATTTAAATTAAACAAGCTAGTGAAGTACAAAGAGGGTCATCATCAAGCACAACCGCACATTAGGAGTGCAAACTAATCCAAACCCCAAGTGCTTGAAAAAGCAAGGCAAAATTGAGCCCATTGGGTATCTTGACTAGGGAATATCAAGTATGCCATGCTTTGCAAGTACCCTTGTGGGGACTACATAATCCTAGATTGTCTAGGTTTTATTGTAAGTTGTAGATAGAATCTCTAGGTAACCACTCTAGGTTGTCTAAAGACAAGTCCGTGCAAGCTATGCATTGTAGCTTGTCTAAGGGTTTGTCTTACGAACTTTCTTAGTAGCCACAAATACATGTTGCAAAAACATAATCAACAAAATTCCCAAGCAATATATTTTTTTGTAAAGAAAAGAGTACAAGATCATCTTGTCATTTATGAATATTGAGTAAATTGTCACTTTTGGGCCTTTAACAATTACTACCTCCAAATATATGTTTTATTTAAATAAATATGGACATACTTTCAAAATCTAGACTTTTTGGTTGCTTCAACTCTATCATAGAATCCTACAATACACTTTTGTATACCTAAATTTTATGAGAGATGTGTGAATCCTTAATGATTACTTGGTTTTTTATGCTATTAATATATGAAGGAAAAATCAAATATCTATTTTCTAATGTTAAATATATAAAAATATATGATGAATAGTGAAAGTACATTCAAAACAACTACTATAATATTTATGTATTCAACTTTGCATATTTTATTGGAGAATCTTACCTTACAATCCTATCGTAAAATTCTATGATAGAATTCAACATGTCATAATTTTGGACTCAGACTTTGTCTAATTTTACTTAAATATGTGTTATAATCATAGCAAACAAATCTTCACTTGATGTTTATTTTGGGTGTTTGTGTGTGGTGTGAGAATTTTGACTGAAACTTTCAATCTTCAAATAAACATTCCAATACACTAAAAGCCTAGGCAACCTAGGGTTATGGACCCTACTTAACGGAAGTTGCTAAGCATGGCATATTTGGTGTACCCTAGTATTCTCCAACACATGGGCATGTTGACATTCGTGGGCACTTTGAACTTCTTTGATGACAACAAAGAATAATGGATTTTGCATGTTGATGCCCCTTTTACATTAGAGCCTGGAACCTTAAGAGCTCAAAGACTTGGGGCTTGACAATATGAGCCTTCTCATTGATGGGGAGCCCATACTCACTCTTGTTTAGCAAAGTCCAATTTATGCTTTAGCTTTCAACTTGAAAATTTGAACTATTTACTAGGTTTACAACGCTTAGATGATGCCTTTATGGAACCCATGTTGGACAATTATGGCATGTCTCGGTGAATCCTCACAAGTTTTTGGTCAAAACTTTAGCACCCTACCTCCATGAGATCACTTGAAGATTTTAAGAGTTATGGTATCCTAGCCTATGACCGAGAGCTACACATTGGTGAATTTTCACAATGACCTCTTCTATGGTAATGAACGATTTAAAATTTTTCATGCAAGGTAAAATGAAATATTTGTCTATTTCAAAAAAATTAAAATTTTTAAAATTAATTTTGAATTAAATATGATTTTTTAAAGATGTTCCCTAGGGTAACTTATGATAGACCTAAAGAAGTTTGACGTCAATGCTAATACAACTTATGAGCATTCTATAATTATCCACAAGCAAGTAAGAGGTTGTAAGAAATCCAACATTACTAAGCCGTAGACTGACTTTGACCTTACTATGTCAAGAGACATCCTAAACGAACAACTAATCTCATCCAACACGTTGTGGCAAGGTCTCATGTGCCTTGAACCGAGACCTATGGGCCTTGAACCGAGACCTATGTGCCTTGAACCAAGTCCCTCCTCCTTCCCCCTCTTCCTCCTCCTCCTCCTCCTCCTTCTTCCTCCTTCCCCCTCTCTCTCCTCCCCTCTCTCTCTCTCTCCCTCCACGTCATTAAATGCATTAATGTGAGGTTAGTTGAGCTAGGGACATGTCATCCACCTAGGGAACATTATTTCTAATTTGTTCCCTAGAGCTCGGTTTAAGGTCACATATCGGTAATAGGCTAGGATACCATATAAGGTTTGGTTTTTTGGACCCTACTCCAATGGATTTTTGAGCATTCTTTGGCTTGTTATGAACTTTCCTTTATTTAATACCATCCCTCCTTAATTATGTCTGACCTTGAGCATGATCACTTCCACTTGCTTACTTGTTGAGAGCTTGAAGATTTGTCAAGCTCTCCATAGTTTCAACTTTGGATGAAAGCTTGTCAAATCCAAGCTGCATCAAAAGTCTTCCCTAAGCCTTCCTAGAGTTTTACAAATTTTACAATCTCCAGCTCTAAAGTTGAGCTCTACATTGATTATCCCAATTAGTGCATGTTACAATTCAGAGTTACACAATGCAATAATATCTCCCTCAAGAGTTCAATTTTTACTAATGAAAGTTCAATAGGTTGTTCGGACATTCTAGAAGATAACTGACTTTGCTTAGTAAAATATTACATTCTCAATAAATAATTATAGCACTGCATAATTCTAAACACTGATTGGGATAGTCATTGTAGTGGAAAGGGGCAAGAGATGGAGTTAAGTCAATGCCGTGGCCATTATTGAGCAAGATTCTTCGCCCAATTTCTGATCTTATGACTTATAAGCAACTTTTGAAACCAAGCTTAGTGTGAACCATGCTAATTCTAAGAATCCACACCTTTAATTAATGTGGACCTATATCATAACATTATTCAACTGCTATCAACCATTCTATTATGTTCATTGTTTTTTCTTTAAAAAGAAAATGGATGCATCCATTGGCTCTTGGCCCATCCACTAGCCAGCTTTTGAGGCACTTTGAGTGAGGTTAAAGGAGATTTAGCTGGTGATTTGGGATGACTCATAATATGGCAAATGCCAGAAGATGTCATGCAAGGTATATGTATGTGGAAAGACATAATACATTAGGACTCATCTACTCCATACCGAACCCTATGAGTTTTCCAATCTAAGAAGGCTACTTGGTAAGGGAATGTATTCAAGGTGTAAAAATATTGTGCAAACATGCGTACCACCAAGTCTAGGTGGGTTGTGAGCCGGTTCCTCGACTTGCTCTCCAAAAATGACAATGAGTTGAATGTTCTCTCATCTTCTACATTCCCTAACACTTGTACATGGGCAATCTTAGCAACTTTCATGAACTTGGAGAGCTTTGTTGAGATGAGGGCATTGCTAGAAAGCTTGCGCCAAAGCCGGGACATCAGGTTCTTGGGCATGGGTAAGGACATGGCAGCTTGAGCATTCGATATCATGGTGATTTTGATGAAGGAGCTTTGAAACTCAAGGTTGCGGATATCCAGGGCTGGAGGCACCCGTTCATCAACATCCTTGGTCTCAATGTCTACACGTACCCACAACTTCTTTGTCCCATTGAATGTTTTCAATGTTGCAATATGCATAGGATATGTAGCTTTGAATGTATTAGTAAGCCAATACTAGGGTTAGCGTATGCCCAAGGCACACATCACATCTTGGTGTGGGAAATGTTTGTCTAACTCCTCTATAATGTGTTTTGCTGCATTGGTTAGTTGCCATTGCACCTCACCAAAAATCACCACATAGTCAATCTTGTTCACCTCTTCCCATTGCCTGGGAAGGCTACAGACCTCATCGTAGCCATGTGGGAGACACCTACAACCTTGAAGACAAGGTGGTCCTCCTCCCTATCGTAACAAAATACCCACTCTTGCTCAATTACCAAGGATGTGTCATCTGCCAAGGACCTAAAGGTATTGAACTCTTCTCCATGGAAACAAACGTTGGATCTACATACAATCAACATATATCACCTTGGCAAATCTTTCCTACAGAAATGAAATCCACAATGTAGCATGTTGGACTTTGTGCACATTTATTGAGGAAATTCACATAGTGCACCATGCCATGCTACCTTGAATTCCTTCATTAAGTTTGGACATAATCCAACATTAAACAAGGTAGAACAAGCATATTTTGCCAATCTAGGAGCATGGATAAGTTTTTCTTTGTTGTTGGCTCCTTGGGCGCATCCACTGCCATCTTCGTCACCAACGGTTTGTATTCCTCAAGCACTCTCTTTGCTAGCCCAAGCATAGATATCCAACGGGTCTTCACATTTCTAAGTATCTTGTTACCTTTGGATTCCAAACAAGTTGCAAGCTTTTGGAACTCAAAAATACGTTTGGGGCAGGGCTGAAGTAAGCATATAGTGTTGCCAAGAGATCCTCCACATGTTTCACCACTTCAAAATGTGAAAGGGTTTGAACAACAAGGTTGGTATGATGTGCCATACAATGGGCACCCACAATGAAAGGTGCATGCTTGTTGATATGTTGCACATTAACACCTGATTTTGCACCTTGGAATGTGGACACCCCATCTGCCCCAAATGCGATCAAACCCTTTGTTATCTTCTGCTATGAGAGACATTCATAAGCATGTGCAATGTTGACGTTATCAACTAATGAGGTTATTTGTCCCTCCCTCTACAACTCTCTCTAGGGTAAGCAACAGAGGATTTGCTTCCAATCTCTCACAACATAACCATGAACAATAATCCATGATTGACAATCTACCAAAGTCACCTCATCACATGACAAACTAAAGAAGATAACAACTTGCATGATCTCCTTTGTTTTATTTAACATTACATGCTCTATGGTTTGTGCCATCTCCCACCCACTACTGTCACTCCAATGATGGTGTGGATTGTTCTTTAGTTTCAAGATTTCAAACAACACATACATTTGTTTGTAGTTTGTGATAGGTCTCCCTCAAATGAGCAAGTGCAGAAGGGTGGCAAATTAAACCCATTTCTTTTCTTCCTAGCTCTAACCTTGGACTCACCCACTTGCGCTTGAATGCTATCGGTGGGTATGATAGCGAGAAATCTATCATTTTGATTGTGGGTTGAGTTGTGATCCATGTATTTTCCCCCCATCGCTACACCATGACCTAGGCTATTTGCAATTTTCCTCCCTTGATATTTCCACAAACTGCCGTTCTTGGTCACTAATGCTATTGACTTCCCATGGATTTTGGAACACACTTTGCAAATCACCTTGGTTTCTTTCTCATCCTTGTAGATAAACTCTGCCCAAGGAAAAAAACAACAACCAAAGGAGTTGGAATTGGCAATTCTTCTCATAGGACTTCTTATTGTCACTACTCTCACCAATAGGAGTTGTTGGTTGCACACTACCCTCCTGAGTGGGAACAACAATATCGACAGGAGGCACTTAACTAGTGCTAACAATAATAGGATATGGTCTAGAGAAAAATTTACAGAATTTGAAAGCCTTGGAAGGGGCTAGAGGTAGACCCATGGCCACAAATATGGCTATGGTTGCGGCTATGGCCAAGACAAAGGTAAAATACAAAAACAATTGAAATGCATACAAAGAAGATCAACAAGGGTATGGTTCGCCAGAAAAACAAAAACAAAATCCAAGCAAGGGGTTTGAAACTAACAAAGCATCGAGTAGCAACGCTTTTAGCTATAGTTGATGAAACCAACAAAGGTTTTGAGACCACAAAACTATTGTAGCAAGGTTTAAGCACTTAAGTGTTGCACAACAAATCAAAAACTTGCAAAACACCAAGAAATGTGTGAGGCCACACAAAACTAAAAGGAGGGGTTGTCAAGTGCAAGGACACGGGTGTGTGAGGCAATTGCCTATAGAAAGAGGTATCCTACATCGGATTCCAGATTGATGTCACTCAACCATGGCCAAAAACATCTAAACTAATGAAAACAACAACAACACAAAGAGGAGGGTTGTAACTCTATGGCAAGAAATGTGCCACAACAACCATCGACCAATGCTCCCATCTATAAGAACAACAAGAGAATCATTAGAGACATAACCTCAACAACATAAAACAAAAACATTGCAAAAAAACAAAAATTTAACAAAAATGTTCAAATCCAAAGGAAGGGTAAGAACTTATCTCCACTTTGAAACTTAAATAGTAGTTGGGGAGGAAATAGCAGTTGGGGAGGAGATTGCGCCGCCATGATCACCAAATTCGTTAAATTGAGATTTTTCATAGTCTCAATTTAATGCTTGATTTTAGACTTTTCATTGATTTCTTGATTGATTCTATATTTGTCAGAAACTTTTTGACTATATATGGGAAGATTATCCTCGAGTTGAGGATAATCTATAATTAGAAAGTCAAAAAAATTCAAATTGTCTCAAAACAATTGCTGAAATCGTAGGCAAAAAGTCTCAAAGTTCTGATTTTGTCTCAAAATAACGAATATGGTCATGATGCAATCCATATTCCCTAATCTCACACCTTAATGGTTTGATGGTACAAGGAGGGTAGCTACTTGTGTGGCCACTGAAGTAGATGATGGCCATTGCGAACGGGAACATGTCTCAATATTAGGAGGACAACCATGGTGGATTAGAGGAGGCCATGGCAAATAGGACGAGGAACATTGCAATTTGGAGGAGGAACACGGCGATCTAGTTGAGGAAGACTGCGACGATCACCAGGATGAAAAGGAGGATGAACACGGCAATCAATATGATGAGGATGAATGGGACGATCAATAGTAGCAGCAGGAGGACGATCACCAAGGAGGAGGAAGACAAATGCGGTGAATACGACGATCAGTAGCAACATCAAGAGGACGATCACTATGAGGAGGAAGAAGACGATGAACGTGACAATCAGCAAGAGGAGGACAACGATTAGCAACAACAATAGTAAAAAGATCATCAGGAGGAGGACGACAAACGTTATGATGAACAAGAAGAGGAGGATGAACACGATGATCAACAGGAAGTGATGGGCGCGAGGAAGACCACCACGAAGGGCAACAAATAACAGAAAGCAGGAGCTTCAAACTGAAGATCCGTGTCAAGGGATGGGGCTGCAGGAGCGGGAAGACGACAATGGAGGAAAGGGAGCATGAACGGGAATGAGGTCAAACTTCAAAGTGTGGAGGAGGGCAAACTAAAGGAGAAGTGGCCGCCTCCTAGAAGTGGCTACCTCCAACATTGGAGAGTTGGCCCCATGCTATCGAGGAAGAAAGAGCGTGGAAGCTTGGCTAGGGGGTGGAGCCAGCTGTTGGATTTGAATGGCTAGTGGGGGCCGCCAAAGGAAAATGGATGGCTAACTTTAGTGTTGAGGACAAAGGGATGGGCTCCCAGACCTTTCACTTTAGGATGAACATGGCTACATTCACGACTGTGAAAGCACCATCTGGTGGCCACCCATGGCCTCCTCACATTGGCCGTCCCGCTATCCACATCAACAACCAACAAGTTTTTAGGCTTCCCAATGCAAAATAAAATTGGGGAGCCCTTCAATAATTTAGCACCGAGGGGATGACACCTAGCAAAAAACCGCCACATAGTCAAATAAAAAATTGCCGATTCTAGTAATATCAATGACACTGCGTGACTGGAGTTTATCATGATGAATTCGCTATACTAAGAGAATAAGCATAGTATAATTCCAAATGGAATCTAGCTTATTCCCAACCTTCCGCAATGCTAGGGACACCCATTGGGCTAGATCTTCCTTAGCATCACTTTTCCCTCTATTTTTGAATGTCCATATATTTCTAAAACGTCAAAATGCAGTTTTGAAGGGTCTGAACACACTAACTTTTAAGAGCTAAAAGGCATGGAGAGTATGGCTAGGTAGTGCTAGGAAATGAATTCCTATTTGTATTGCTTGATGCACAATGTCTAGGGTGACATGAAAGTTGTGACCATCTATAATGAGTAGATGTTTGCGCTCAGGTGAGACTCCTCCCTTCTCTTCAAGTGATGTGATAAATGGGGGATCCACTAATAATATGCGTGTCATCCACATTTTTTTTGCATTGCCATTGTTCCTCTATATTCGCAATTAATGATGTAGTTTCTCCTAAATCTCCTGCCCTTGAAGATATAGAAATTTGGGATAGACTGACCTTGAAGCAATAATGAATGACACGACATAGAGCCATTCTTGCTCAATTTTAATGGTTTAGGGTTCTTCTAATGGTTTTAGGTTAGGTAACATGTTTGCGGTGATGCATTGTTGCTCTTCCTCTCTTGAGCTGGTTTGCTACTCTTCATTGTCTTGCAAAAATTTGTCGCGTTTTTATTGGTATTGTTGGTCTCTAGAGAAGTTGTGATCATGGGTAGGAAAAGGAAGAGTTCTTTGAATCAACCTACCCTTGCTGGTTTCCTCAAGAAATCAAGACCACAAGAGGTTGCTTTTGATTTGAATTTCAATGTCCAAGAGAATGAGAGGCAAGGAGAGAATTCTAACATTGATGAGGGCATTGTCTCAATAGTTGGGAGTGAGCATAGATGTGAGGACAGTGATGCAAATGAGAATCAAAATCAAGAGCAATCACATATTGATGCATTAGATTTGGAAGTAGGTTCATTTGGTGCTTCAGGTCTAAAAGAGAGGAGCTTTAGAGAGCAGTGGAAGCCTGAATTTCCTTGGGTGAGACCAATTGGCGTGGATGGCATCACGAGGCTCAAATGCATGTATTGCGAAAGGTTTGGAGTGAATAGTCCCTGGGGGATTGGTAAGGGTGCAAAAAGCTTGCAACGAGCAGCTTTGAAGGGCCACAATGATACTCAAATTCACAAGTTCTCAAGGACACGATGGTTGGCCGAGCAAGGGAGAATTGGCAAACCTATTGAACAACATGTTCAGGTGATTTCGGAATCTGTTAAAGCCAAAATTATCATTACTATGAAATTAGTGTATTGGATAGCATGTAATGGTTTTCCTTTGGCTTCTTATCCGGAATTGTGCAACCTTGCAAGAACTCTTGGTGTCCAAGGAATGCCTGCACAAGATGATTACGGCACTTATACTAACCAAGTTTATGGAAAGGAGTTTTTGCTATCCATATCGGATTATTTAGAAGCACTTCACATTTAAGAAATTTTGGCAAGCCCTTTCTTCTCTTTCATGTTGGATGAATCCACAGATAGGTCTTTAGAATCGCACCTCATCATTTACATAACATACTTGGAAAAAGGAGGGTTAGGTCAACCGAAAACCATTTTCTTGAACTTAGTTGGGATCCCTGACGGCAAAGCGCAATCCATATTTGATGCATGGGCATTGACACGAGAACACCACAAGTTGGAGAAAAAAAATTGGTTGGCTTGGCTACTGATGGATGTCCAACCATGGCCGGTGTACGTGAAGGTTTTTCAACAAAGGTGAAACGAGAGGTTCCTCATTTATTCCGAGTGCATTGGATAGCTCACAGGGAAGCTCTTGCTGCCAAGGATGCTTTTGAAGATGTGAAAGCATTAGCTTTTGTTGAAAAATTGGCAAATCGTCTTCACGGATGGATTGGAAGATCATCTTTGAGAAATGAATAGCTTCAGAGTTTGCTCAAATTGATGGAAATGGAAAGGCTTAAAGTATTGCATGTCATCAATGTGCGATGGTTGTCTATGAGACTGGTGATGCAGAGATTGGCTTCAATCATCCCTGCAGTGCTTACATTATTTGCACAAACAGATGAGCAATTGTACCATGACTTCACAAATTTTTCAGTCTTGTTCTTCATTCATTTATTGGCAGATGTTTTGGGAGATTTAAATATTTTGAATAAGAAGTTCCAAGCTCAAAACCTGGATTTGGCAGAGATTGGTGCAACAATTGAGATCACAATTCGATCATTGAAGAGGAAATTTTTGGTTCATGACGATGAGTTTGGATTGGATAGCACATTCATGAAGGACTTTTTGGAGATTACATGCAATGGTGTAATTGATTTTCAGGACTCCACAGGGATAGTTCATTCCCACCATCTGCATTATGAACCTCTTCCTGATTGCAGTTATGGTGGATCGTTACGTGGTTGCAGACAACTGGCAAGAGAGAATGTGCAAAAAGTGATCAAATGTTTGGAGGAACGATTTCCAGATGTAAGTGTCTTCAATGTAACAAAGTTGTTTAGCCCCATATCTTATCCTGATGATGAAGTCTTATTGTATAGAAATGCGTAGTTATGGCTGCAAATTTTCCTTGATCATTTATGTATTGAAGGATCAAACTTCATGAACAGTCAAGGTTGCCAATTGGAGTTGCGCAGCTTTGTTGACACTATACAAGTTTCATGTTCTGGTTTGCAAATGCATCAAGCATGGATGATTTACTATTCAAATGCAGATTATGTTGGAAGATTTCCACACATGACAAGATTATGGCAAGCAGTGCTTACAATTCCAGCTAGTACTGCTTGTTGTGAGAGAGGTTTTTCTACTCAAAATTACATCAGGTCATCCCTTCGTTGTAGTTTGAATTTGGACACATTAGAAGCTCACATGAGGATAGCAATGGCAAGCATTCCACTTGAGTCACTTGATTTTGAGGCTGCTTGGGCAACATGGGTCGGCAGAGCAACATACAGGCGGTTTCGTGATTAGTTCAAGAGCTTTTTGGTTAGGTTGTATTGAATCTTTCAATTGAGTTGATATTTCAACTTACAAATTGTGATTCGTCAATGTTCAATGAATATTTGAAAGCAAGGCTCATGAAAAGATAAATTCTGGGAGCTTGTCCCAGTGAATAGCAAGAGCAAAAGAATCTTGTCCTTTACTTTTTCTGTGAATAGGAGAGTAAGTAGTCAAATTTATGCACTGATTATCACCTAGTGGATTGTAGACCCATCTTAATATTAGGTGGCAACCCAGTTCAGATTGCATGAGCAATTAAGGGTTAAGCCCCATCTACCTTATACAAGACTGTAAACTTAAGGTGCCCAAACTTCTTTATGAGCCCCTGTTGCAAAATAACAAGTTGTACAACATGCATCATCATAAGAATGCTTGGGTGACTGAGAATAAGGGATTATATAACATTCCATACAAAATTCGAATGGGTCCATGGGCCCCTTTTTGAGATCTAGATCTATTTCTCCAAATATCTTAAAGATGGTTCACAGTTGTCCCTTCATGGAAGTACCAATGTGCCCTTTAGGCGAATATTTGGGCCGGTCTTCCAAGGTGGGTCAAGCCTAAACTTGAGGCAACTTGCAAAGGGAAGTGGGATTATGACCAAGTACCGTACAACATGGTAGCCATGCCATAGTTGCACAACCAGCCTTTGTCCCATGCCACCCTCCCAGTTATTATGCTAGGTTGGGACATTTGTCATGCAAAGGGGTTAATTGGTACTTGTGTGGACCGTTTATCAAGTCATGCCACCTAAAATCTCTAATTGCAGTTCATAATCTCATTCTTCACCCTCACATCATGTTTTGCAGTTGTTACAAAGATGAGTTCAGCAACTTGTGAAGAAATATCGTCATGGATGATTGAAATTTGGATGAAAAAACACTTGGTAAGTGACAGTAATTGCAACACTGTAAATCTATAATCCCCCTAAAAATTTACAAGGAATGACAAATGATGTCGGGTTAACATTTAGTGTTGGTGACACTATACCGCAGTTTAAAATTAGTAGTGAGCAAGTCAATTATAATTGATGACACTAAATATCATATTTAGTGTAGTTGCTCCTCACATTTAGTACCCTTTGATCCGAGCTACTTGGCTAATTTGTCTTCAATTTCCGAACCTGACTGCAAACTTGGAAACTTATTCGACTATCTTCAACTCCGAATTTGGAATCTCATTTGGTGAAGGTGGGTAGATAGACATGCATGCCTATCTACCTGCAACATGTTAAATTGGTGTGATGGGTTGAGTAGGCTTTCTATGGGTCTGTGATGAAGCTTTTGTTGTTGAAATCTTTCAAGTTTTTTGGGCTTCCTGCTTGTTGGGCTTCAAAAGGCTGATGTGATTGAAAGGTTGCAAATGTCATGAAAATTGTGCATGTACTTAGAGTGTATGTGGTGTGTGCATACAGATCTCAGCATGCTTCGAACTCACATGCAATACTTCACACTCAACACTCACAAACAATACGAGTTTCTCAAAGCTCAAGGGCTTATGGCGTCCTGTTTGGCCAAAATTTGGCATCCTATTTTTGACAAAGTATTAGAAATGGCAATGACAATGTCACACCGTTGGGTACATCATTGAATGATCCTCCAAGGGTGTCACAATCAAACATAGAGGAATTGCCATTGGGTAGCCAACCACATAGCAAGAAAGACAAATCCCCACTAAGAAATGGTAATTGGAGTGATGAGGCCCTTGCCACGGCAATAGCCATAGTGGATAGTGGGGAGAAAATTTTAACAATAAGCAACAATATTGGAATACCGGTTACCACTCTTTGATGTCACCTCTCTGGGATGATAAAATCAAGGAAGTGAGGGAAGAAAGGTATGTTGAACACAAAGGAGGAGGAAGAGTTGGTGCAATTCATTCTCCATATGGCATCCATCGGTCATCCATTGTCTTTGAAGCTATTGCATAGAGATCACTCAAGATCGAGTGACTCCATTCAAAGACGGGATCCCCAGACCTTCGTGGGTTTGAGTGGTTTTGCAAACGCAATCCAACTATTACATTACGTGTTGCACAAAGGTTAGAGATGGCATGTGCACGAGGCTATGTCCGGAAAATGTGAAGTCTTTCTACAATAACCTCCACACTGCATACCTCTTGCACAACTACTCTCCAAATCAAATTCGGAATTGTGATGAGAGCGGTGCGCAAGCCAGGAGGAATGGGAAGTGATTGTGTTGGCTAGGACAATGTGAGGAATATGCACGCCATGACGTTGGACAAAAGACAACACCTTTTGGTGTTAAGTTGCATCAATGCAGGTGGGAGAGTGCATCCCAAATTTCTATATATTCAAGGGAAAGCAAATGAGAACAAACTACATTTCATAAATGTGAAAGATGAGTTTGCATGGCAATGCAACTCCAAGCATGGATGACCTCGTTCCTCTTCAACAAGTGGTTTTCTCACTTCGTAAAATATGTCTAAAGTGTGGGTGGAAACTTGTCACTTTCCAACTGTCACCTTTTGATTCTTGATGGACATAACTCGCATGTGATGATTGATGTTGTTCGCCAAGCTCGTTGATTGGGATTGGATCCAATTACTCCACCCTCTCATACCTCTCATACTCTTCAACAGATCAACATCCCCTGCTTTAAGAGCTTTAAGATGGTGTTTAGACATTGTCGCGACATATGGTCTGTTGCAAACAAAGGCATTGGAGGAAGAAAAAAAGACCTTACTCATTGGGTTTCGGTGTCGTGTCTAGAGAACATCATCACCAGATTCCGAGCATCCGATATTGGACCACTTGATGACACTAAGATAAATGACAAGATGACCCCTTCCGAGTGTTGGCCTCTTTGAGAAGAAGGTAAAGCGGTTGCAACATGCACTCTAATATCAATTGAAGACTTCATTGAAGTGTGAACATTGGAGGAGTGTTTGAATGCTTCTCATTACTTTGTGGAGGTTGATGATGAGAGAGAAGATGTCATACTGATTCTAGTGCCAATTGAAAGTGATGAAAAGTGCATTCCAAGCACGCACTTTATCAATTTGGAACCTGTTTTTCTTGTGCATGAGCCAAATAACACTTCCCCGCTCTTGACCGGCTGGGGCGAACCAACCCATATATCCGTACCTTACCGGGGAGGGCGAACGGCTGGGGATTCGTGGCACTCACTTGAAATCAACCATCCTACATATTGTGGATGAAGTGGCTCCAATACAAAAAGACCCCCTATGAGGTTGAGGGCCGATTCATTCGAATGTGACATCACTAGACATCCGGTAAGGTACCAATGTATGGGTCGGTTCGCCCTAGCCCTCTTGACCCTTCCAACACTTCCGGAATCAACCACAAGAAGAAAGAATGCAAGTGAACCCATGATTGACTACACCAAGTCAATTCGCCTGACATCAGACAAATACATAGCACAATTAGGGGAGAAAACACTGAAAAATGCGGAGATTCATGTGGCTTGAAAGAAGAAGAAAAAAAACATATTGCTAAACAAAGGGAAGAGGGAGGTGGAGAAGCAATTGCGTGAAGAATCAAAGAAGGCCCATATTGCAATGAAGGACTCTAAGAGAGTTTTTAACTTGCAATGGAGTGTTGAAAGTTGTCCAGTCGCAGGCAAACGGCTCCACTCCGCCATCAAAGCCAAAGCACCCATAGTGGTTAGATCATACACTGGTTGTTTTCTGGTTCCACACCACCACAATGTTAAGGTATAAATTAGCATTGTGTTTTAAGAACATAAATATCCATAGTAAATCAACCCGTCAAAAACAAACTAGTTGGTCACAAATTGTCAAAAGGGCAAAAAATGCCGGTTTATTATTTGACGTCAAATTTGTCCCTAATACAATTAGTTGTTAGAACGTCCACTAGTTGGTTTTGTATTGTTTTACTATTGAATAGTCTATTTAGTAGTAGTAATTATTTGGGGTTAGTAATTTAGTTCGCCAGAAATGACTTGTAGGTCCAAAATCATTAAAATGGCATTGTGAGTTTTATACTAGTTGACCGTTTTTTATGACCTCAATGTGCCAACTGGTCATGAACTGGATAGAGGCCAAAAACGCACCAGGACAACTAGTTGTAGTGTTTTGACAGGGTAGCAATCTACCAAGTTGACCCACCTAGTAGGTAGTTGTTTGAAGTATATAAGGATTGTCCTAGAGCCTTTTGGCTCTCTTAGTTCACATGTGCGAAGATAGCTTAGACTCTTAGAGAGGATGTGTATGTTTGTGAGTTCTAGATCTGGACGGGTAATGTCTTGGAAATATGTGGCAGTCCAGACGGAAACATTCTTGTAAAACAAACAATTAAGTGTTGAAAGAAGGATTTAAAAAGTAGACTCATTGTTGGTATTCTCCTATTACTGTTCTTCTTGTAAGCTAAGATAGTTCTTAGTGTTGGCAAGACAAAGGTGTTGAATGTGTTACTCAAAGTGTGCATCGGACAACTCGTGATGCATTATACCAACCTATGGTACAGTTTTCAAGTCATTTTGACGACTTGCTCTGGACGCCCTCTCATGAGCGTCACATCCGCCCAAACCCACCCTCCTATATCCTAATGCATTCATAGGTAATGTTAGAGAGGTCAGATCCAGACTCGGTTTGCGAAAACCACCTTTGGAAGTTGGCTGATCTAACCGAAAATGCTAGTTGGTCGGCAATATGAAAGTGGTCAGAATGACCCAAAAACTCTACCATAGGTTGGTAGAAGGTTAGAGAGGGCAGATCCGGACTCGGTTTGCAAAAACCACCTTTGGAAGTTGGTCGATCTGACCAAAAATGTTAGCTGGTTGGAAATATGTAAGTGGTCAAAATGACCTGCAAACTCTACCATATGTTGGTAGAAGAAGGTTAGAGATGCCAAATCCAAACGTAGTTTGTGGAAACGACCTCCGGAAGTTGGCCAATCGGGCCAAAAACGTGAGCTGGTAGGTAGTGTTCAGAGCATATTTTCAAGCCTTAAGCAGAAGTTTTAGGGTATTATACGTTGGAGCAGCATTCTATAAATGAAGAAGGCGTTTTTGCAAGGTTGGATGTGACTAGCAGCAAACTAGTTAATGGAGCAAGAAAGGAGTGCAAAAACCCATTAACACACAATGTTGCCCAAACATGCACATTGCCATGGCCCAGCTCAGAGCCAAATGACAAGGAGGTCATGTACCGGAATTGGACTTCATAGAGGCCCCTGGACTCATAAACCCAACCCCCGCTTTCCACCCATTGAGTAAGAGTCCAAGTGATGAGTTATACTTCGTTGGTGTCATAATTACGTGCTCTTTATGATCTCAATCTTTTTTCATTTCTTTCCAAAAAAATTATTATTATTTAATGTGAATTGCACAATGATTTTGATGTGTTCAATCAGAGTAATCAATTAGTTAGTTCCTCAGAGTAACCAAGTTAATTAGTTAGTTAAATTAAAGAAATCAGATAAGCTGATTACAGTCATCTTGCTGTGACAATAGTTGGGCAACTAAGAGTTAGCATTTCAGTTGCTATAGGGAGGTTAGGCTGTAATTTAGAGCACCATTAACAGATTTATCAGCTTGGCCAATAACATCAAAGGGCCCATGTTTATGTTGGAGTAAGGTAGTAGTTGCTGTGCATTAGCAAAGCCTTGAATGTAGGCAAGGGAGGTAGGCAAGTTGATAGCCTGACAACAAGGACTATGGATATTGGCATGTCATGCTTCAAAGTACGGGTCTCAGGTCCGGTTTACGCCGTGACCATGAAGTCGGACTATGGAAGATGGCCGTTTTCCATGGCCTGACTTTATGGTCCAATTTCTTAAAAAATCAATTTGCAAATCCTTTGGGCCCCTCACAAGGTGTAAACTGAATGTGGACCAAGAGGAATGACCATGCACCAAAAAGTGAATGTGTTAAAAAAAAATTAATATATGCCCAAAAAGTACAGTTTTGGAAAAAATTCAAGTTTGACCATTTTCTTGTCTTCTCTTGTCTTCATCTTCTCTTCCCCCCCAAAAAAAATCTTTAAAATTTATCATAATAACATTTCTCTGCCATGAGCCCTTGCCTTTTTTACTAGAGTACATCTTTTCCCTCTCCCACCGGAAAACTCATTGGACCATGTTAGTGGATTATGTAGGCCTTAAAATGTGTCTTTTGGGGACCTCGAACTTCATGGTCACTCTGACATTTTTTCCTTAGTGTAAACTGAAGTGGTCCCGGGACGAGTTCAACTACCAATCACAAATTTCATAGGGCCTTGGGACAACTTCATGGTCCATGGCGTAAACAACCCCTCAGAGTGGCAGTTGTAGGTTACATTAGGCTCACTTTGCAAAGGTAGCTTGTGGTGGGTTTAAAGTCTAAATAACCTTATTTCTAGGGGCACCTATATGATGTGTAAATGCCCTAAGGGCATATGGCAATTTATTATGGCTTCACACGGAATCAAAATTTCCCGAATATGTCACTTACCCTTTTTTGAGGTGTATGCTAGGTTATACTAATGATCGACATATTCACCATTAATGTCACCTCATCGCACATGGGGCTCATCTGCGCTCATTAATATGTTGGCATGAGTATGTTCAATAGTGTTATGAGGTGTAGGCCTATGTTACATTATGGTCTACAAGCTAACTAAAGTATACACAGATGTCACTTGGCATTAGTATGCTCAAGAATATCTTCCTTTTGCATACTAAAGTGTAAACACATGACTATAATGTAAACATACCTGCCATTAGTATGTTCTATAATATCTTCCCCTTGCATACTAAAAGGGAATTTACCTATCATCTCATGTAGCCCAATGTGCTTTGCTAAATGACATAAGGCAAATGAGGCTAATTAAGTTAGTTTCCTTAATTGGGCACCTATTTTTGGTTCTTAATTGGTGCTATAATCATTTTAATTTGGTGGGTGAGTAATACATGGTGATTTAGCTGCCACATTGATGATATTTGGGTTAGTCACCTTTGCAAAAGTCAAACTACACCCACCATAACGAGGAGTGCTATTCACCGAACACGCTTGATTTTTGTGCCTGAGGTGGGCAAATTAGGAGGTGGCAACTTGGGCAAATAAGGATTCGACATGTGATTGTGAGGTGCTAACCAACTTGTATTGTGGGTAGTCTATAATGAAAAAACAACTTAGCAACATATTATCTTACATATGGCCACTTTAGAGACATAACATGACACAACCAATATTAGCATTCAACTTGGTTTTCATTGGCAAAGGACCCATGTAGAGTCTACTATTGGTCTTGTCCACTTGCACAACATTGGGAAGCAAAGATTCTTTGATTCTAGAACCTAGATCAACACCTTCCTCAACTTTGATTTCAACGCTTTCAAATTTTGGTCATGATTCGCAATTGATAACATGCTCAGGCTTTTAATGCTCAAATCCATCAACTAGATGATTCCACTGAGCCGGAGGTGTCCACATTTAGCCTCATCTACCTTAATGTAAAAAAATCACTTAATTTTTTTACTCATGTCAACAAATAGTATCATGTTGGCAATTAACGGATGTGACACGTTGAGACCTCTAGGCATCTAATTTAGGCCCTTCGCAAAGAGTGTACATGACTTCAAATACCATAAATGATGTAGCAAGGGTGACATGGTGGCATCATCTAAATAGTGGTATAATGAACTAAGGTAGAAATACCATAACCCGTTAAAATAAGGTGATTCGCATTGAAGATATGGTCTGACAATCATGAGATAATTTTCCAAGATAGACGAGAAGGATTCATGAAGAATGCAAGTTGTTTCGTATTTTTCTGCCTTGTACGAAAAGCTCCACAATTTTTCAAAGTGGAAAGTTTGTCCAACCCACTTCCGGTTCACTAGGCTCTCCGCATTTCGATACAGAAACATCACCTAATCCCGTTAATCATGAGTACGTTAGATCTTGCCTCCCATTGGCTACATTGCATTGAAGTTGCCGCTCCATTTAAGACATGGCACTTTACCATTATGAGGCGGTCTAGTGCACCACTATTGGGTGGTTAACGGGTTATGGTATTTCTACCTAGGTCGAGCTTGTATGATCACTGAGGCACGTAAATTTATTTAAAGTTTTCCACATGCTGAAGATTATGATGATTTGTGATAATCCCCATCAAGAGGTTGAGGATGACAGCTGAAAATTTAGGAATAGAGCTCAGGACAATAAAAGCTATCATAAATTGGTCACATGGAACCCTACATGCTGTGGCCTCGTGTCCACATCATAGCCGGTTAGCCGAAAAAGGTCCATGTGGAGGCCACACATGTTTGAAAATGCTGATTTTAGAATATAGTTTGGTAACCTAAAATAGAAGAATTTCGGTCTTGACGTGTGCCTAACTTGGGGAGCTTGGTTCCAAGGTCGGTCCCTCATTCATTGGGTAGATTCATCCATTTTCAATTATGATCCAAGATGATGGTTTGGTAAGGCTTAAAACCTCCGTTTCCCATTAGAATTGTAAACATATGTTTATGACCAAAAAAGAAGAAGGGATCAACCTTAAAACCAAGCTCCCTAGGTTAAACACACGTTAGAGTAGACATACCTATTTTTGATCACTTAAGCAAATTGCACATAAGTGTAGTAGAAGTGTGATATTGGGTTATTTTTCACAGGTTTGGAAATTGATATCACAATGTTTAACAAAAAAACATAGTTTATTTTCAAGTTTTGACGTCATTGTAAATTTTCAGAGGCAAGATTCTCTCCCAACCCATATTCATAGCATAGGTTGACTTATTTCTGATAACTAGGAGACGAGAACTCGAGTACAATTAGTGCCATTTTCAAGGAACCCAAATCTATGCCCTTTTAACTTACTTTTTCCATCATGCCGAATGTGAAGGTTACACATGTGATTCTTCATGATTTTTTCCATCATGTTAGAAAATGACAGTTACATGTGTGGAACTTCACGACTTTAAGGGACTCTGTACATTAAGACTTTGGGGGGTATTGGAAATGATTATGTCTACTTTGAGGGTAAAATTATTTTACCTTGTTTCATAACCGGATTTTTGAATGTGTGCGGCTTCCCTTCAACAACCCCCAACACCATAAGTAAGGACATGTATAGTTGATGACATGGCCTGGAATGCAAAATTGCCTTGTCAGTGGGGACCCTCAGATGTCAACACATTCCCATGCAATTAACCAACATGTTCACGTCCCCAAGTTGGTGCACAATAAGGATTCCCCCAAGTTGACTAAAGACCATACACTATTAGCAAATGTAATCCTAGAACACACTTCCATTAGGAAATGACCCCATTCACATGAGTCAAGTCCAATCTACAATTGTCAAAGATTGGACATAACACATGTAAATGGGGCCATGTCCTACTGAATGCCCGTGTCAAATGGGAAGTGTGTTCTAGGCCCCACAATACCTTATCAATAAACGAGGAACTTTGTCACGTACCTCTCCATGAGGAGTGCCCGAAACACCATGGGCACAAGGGGGACCCCGGAGTGACACCCGGGACTTGTGGCGCTATTGGTGACAGGGCCCAAGTGATCCTAGTGTGGGTGAGGGCCCCGGGCGTTGGGAATGCCTCCTACCCACGGAGACTAGGAGGCACGAGGGTGAGGCCATTAGCTATGTGTAGCTTATGGCGTGTCAATTCTAGAATGCTCAAGAACACCTCAATCAGAGGTGTGAGCTAGGAGATATGGTGATTTGAGTGGGGTGCTGTCCCGGGACAGCGCCCTAGTCTAGCAGTGGCCTGGGAATGGCTCCCGAGACTGCGAAGCTTTGAACAGGCATAACTTCTTTAATACTTGTCCGAATGGGGCAAGCGAGTAGTCCATTGGTATCTACGTGAAACGTAGATGATGATGGAGTGAGCATCAAATATCATATGAGGAAGTTATGGGGTTCTGAAGCTGTTGGGTGCTTCCAGCCCCAGCGGCTAAGGGAAAATGTATACTTGGCCCCAAGTGTTGGGAGAGAGACAAAAGGTTACTTGACGGTGGGGTAGGGGCCCTGCCTAGAGTCCTAGAGGCTTATATGGGTGAGGTGGTGTGGCCGAACCCACCCGACGCCGAATAGCATGGCCTCCATGGGCATTGGCCCAATGTGAGGGCATAGTTGCCTAATATGGCTCGGGTTGTTGTAGTGTTGCTCCGGCAACGCGATGATCAACATAAGATTGGACTTCCATGGATGGAAGTCCATATCTAAGAATTGGTTACCGATAAAAAGGGTGAGTCCCGAAAACCAAGTAGGAGGTTTGGTCCCCCTCCTATGAACTAAGAAGGTCCGCGGTATGGGGAGCTAACCATTCGCATCGCGGTATGCGAAGGGTTAGCGCTTGTAATCCTTGCTAGAGTTGGAAAAATGAGCAAGTTACTTAAGGGGAGCTAGCAAGGGTTGCGACAAACTTGGAGTTTGGATATGCATCTTTTACAAGCATCTCAATCCTTATAACCCTGCATTTGCACCTGAATTCGTCTCTTGATTTTCTTTTTATTGATGCCTTTAATGCCAAAATTCTTCACATAAGAAGCATGGTACACAATGTTATGTAATTTGATAGAAGTTGCAAACTTTATGGCAGCTAAACTTTTGGTTGAATTTGCAGTAGCAACAAAATAATTTTACCAAATGAGACATCAAATTGATAGTAATGCCACTTGTATTATGAGACCATGGATATGGAACCAATGGCTTTATAAGAACTTTGAGAATTTAATGCATTTGTATATCTACTAGGATTCAAAGTACTATAGGAGTCCTTGATTATGAAGGGGAAGGGCTTTTATACATGTAATATAAATATCATGACTACTGTAGAGGGCTCCCTATTCCAACACAAATCAATTATTTTACCCTCAAATTTTGCCAAGTGTCATGCTCACATTCGCCAAGACCCACTTGTATCCCACGTGGAAACTACATTCCGACACATGTAAAGATGAATTAGGGAGCCCTCTATGGTATTGGGGATGCAATTATAATAGTTGATGGCTTGGCTAGGGTTTTTAGAACATGTAACAAAGTCTTTACCAAAGTTTTACAAATTCCAAAATAATGTATAATTTGAATGTCAAATCTATCATGGTATTATAACTCCAAAAAAGTCTATTTTATTGGTTTTGTGCCCATGGATGGCAGAGCCTATGTAAAGGCATAATGAGAGGACAAAGTCCTTAGTTGGTAAAAGAGGGTAAAAAATATGCTTAGTAAAAAGAAAACAAGGTAAAAATGGAGTTATGAATTTTGAAGTGTTCATGGTTGAACTCTCAATTATATAAGTATTTGATATTGATCAATTCTAGAAACTTCATGATAAATCAGCTCAACACCTATTTAATATATATGTTCTAGAAGTTTTTAACACTCAAACTCTATAACTTCTTACACCATAGATTCTAGAAACTATGTGTGCGAGAAGTTTTAGGATTTTGTAGACAAGTAGAATCTAGAATAATAACAATGTGTGGATTCTTAGAATGTTTTGGAAAAAGAGATTTTAAATCTTCTAAAAAAAGTGGATTTTAAAATCTTCATATAAGTAGATTTTAGAAAAATTATAACATTAAATTTCAAAAAACTTCAAGTACTGCAGATTTCAGAAGCTTTTCAAAAGTAGATTTTATAATGATGTAAATTTCATAATCTCCTAAAAAGTAGATATTAGAATCATCGAAAATGTAGATTCATCATCTTTGGAGAAGTACACGCTAGACTCTTCTTTTTAAATAAATTTGAGAAGCTTGTTATGCACTAGACTCTAGAAACTGCATCAAATGTAACGTAGAGGGTGCTAAATCCAACACCCCATCCAAAACCAACACCTATAAACGCCTCCCAATCGCCAACACTCTACAACCTTGAACCGTTACCCGGCGGTGTAGGAGTGTATGGTTTTAGGTGCCATTAGTGGTGCCACCTCATAGCGGCCTCCACTACTTCCACGTAGGGTAGGTAACGGGCTCCACTCTATCTCGGGTTGGTTCAAGGTGGGATTAGGGTGGCTTGTCAATGCCTATTCTAGCCATTCCATTCACAATGCCAAGGAGGTAGGCTCACAAAGCACAAAAGGGTCATTCCCCGGGATGCAAGGGGGTTGGTCCCCGGGATGTAAGGTGATGGTTTTGCAAGCGAACCAAGTGGGATCATGGAGGTAGCCGTGTGGCTTTGCAGACCATTACTACTTGGGCTTTGATGTAGTTTGGGTCTAGTACCCAACTATGTTGTGTTGGTTCTAGGCAATGAAGGTGGGGGTCCTCATCATATGCAAGGTTGCCATACAGGGCCTATGGATTGGTTTAAGGAAGCTAGTAGTTTTGATTTTGAATATTCATCAAATATTCAATTGAGGCTAAAAATATTTTTTCTTTCTTGATACCTATGTTTAGCCCAAAGGCTAATATGAATATATATTTTCTATATCAACCACATACCCATATGTATGTGCAATAGCTTAAAGTGTTGGTTTAAGCACCCTCTACCTTAGACTCTGGAAAATTCTCATGGCTTGGAATCTAGAAACTCTTCGAGAGATTGCTCAAAACTCTATATATACTTATTTTCTAACATTTCTTAGAACTCTAGGAGCTCTTTCCATGTCTTTCAATTTCATATAGTTTCATCCATTTAATCCACTTTCATCCAACTTTTGATTTCATCTAGTTTTCAGTTTCATTCCTAGTTTCTAGTTTCATCCAATTCCTAGTATCATCTAATTTCTAGTATTTTTATTTCTCATTCCGTAGTTCGTAGTCTCTCAAGAAAATTCTAGCATTTTCCTAGCATTTTTCCAAACTTTTCCCATAATGCTCTCATGAATACACCAATATCTCATAGTTCCTCAAAAGTTTCTCAAAATTTCATCAAATGTTCATCTACATTCTGCATTCTCAAGATTTCCTTAGAATTTAAGGATTACATTAAATATTCTTTATAATTTCATGAGAAGTTTGTTCTAGGTTCTAGTATCATGGCATTGCAATTTTATAGTAGGGTTGGCTTTCAATAATTATTTAAAAGCATGCCAAACTATTCTGAAATTTGTGGAGTCAAATTGCTGAAAATATGAACAAATAATAAATACCTAAGGATAGTGGGTATGAAGCATGTGGGATGTTGAGATGGTAAGGATGAGGTTAGCTTAAGCTATGGTTATGACCGAAGAGGCTTTACTAGTTGTTGTTGAGGTCGCCTCTCGGTCATGTAGGATTCCTCAGCCTTAGACGGTGTAACCCGCTACTAACCAATTTACACAATCTTATAACTTAGGAGATTAGGTTAGCTCATAAGTCTTTGACTAGTTCTTATTTCCATATTTTTCTAAGTATTTGTATAGATCTGCCAATTACTTAGACCTTTACACTTCAGCCCAATAATGTGTCTTTTAGGATTTCATAACCTATATTTTTGTGAGTAATAAACTTCTTAGGAATTGAGCTAGTGGAAGCCTTAATTCCTAAGAGTGAGGAACAACATTCTCTTCCATGTATACTTTGAACTACATATTTTCCAAACACACCTCTACGATAATTTACTTCTAGGATGCTAATATGTTGAATTTATCATTAAGGAATCCTTTTAGCCTTCCTAGAAATCCACATGAATTAGGTGCTCAAGTATTTCAAGTCTGTATTCCCATAAGCCCTTAATGTCAAGATTAAGTATCTTTCGAGTACTAAGGAATTTGCATGCTTAACATCATTCTTAGCATGTATTAATAATCGTAAACATATTTATCTATTTATGACCTATGGAATCTAAGTCAAACATTCTTCATTCTACTTGCCAAATTTCTCTTTGTTAATAATACCTTATAGGTGTTTTGAACATGATTCAAAGTGTATGTTCTTTATTTAATCATATTCCAATTTACCTAGTTGACAAGATGTTCCTTGTGTTGAAATTCTAAGTTGTATTGAGTTCCTATGCTTAGTAGTTTTTCTATGAGGTAAGTGCCCAATGCTTTTCAAGTTTATATTTTCCCAAGACCTAATGTCAAGATTAAGTGTTTGTTCCTTATCAATTATAAGGATCTATTCATGTATCCTAATACTACCTCCTCATTGTAGTGTTGAGACCACTTCTCTAATTTCTTCACAAAACCTCCTACTATTATGAAGAGAATATTCGTGTATTTAAGTAAAATTTTGACTTAGGAATTAGAAATGATGTTTCATTTGGTTTGAGAGGTTGGAGAAGATTTGACGGTGGAATGTCCGTTGATTTGGTTGGCTCGAAACTCCAAGTTGTTTGAACTTCCAAACGTCACTTCAACTCCAAAAGTCATCTCCAACACCAAAACAACTTGAGGCGATCTCAAATTACTCCTTTTTGCCGTCCAATGATAATTACGCTCACTTGTACCTAGGTAAATCCATCCACTTAACAATCCCCTCAGTATTAATTCACCTAGAAACTAAAGGAATGGTAAGTGCGCTTGCCCTATATGACCGGTTCTCATTTTGATCGCCACACAATTGTTCAAGTGTCCTAATTCCTAAGTTAATTGATCCGATTGATCAATTTTCACCTCTCTCGGAAATCTTCAAGTATTCCAATTCCTAGGCTAATTGATCTGGTTGATCGATTTTCACTTGTCTTGGAATCTTCAATTATATCACCTTTGAATTTAATTGATCCGGTTGTTCATTTTTCACTTTATCTTGGAATCTTCAAGTCTCTTGGTAATTGATCCGGTTGATTAATTTTCACTTTGTCTTGGAATTTTCAAGTCTCTTGGTAATTGTGTAAGTTATCCAGACCTTTTATAGACGCCCGCCTAGTCAAACTAGGCACTTATTTCTCATATAGCAACTACAGACAGTTTGCCTAGTCACTTTATTTCTCAGATGGCAATTGTAGACAATCTGCCTAGTCATTTATTTCTCACAAGGTCAACTCTCCACAGTCAACTAGGCAGGCATTTTGCCTAGTCAAAAACTTTAACTAGTCAAACTACCAGTTGTGTGTTTTATTGATTAACTAGTCTACTTGCAATAGATATATTCATCTGAAGATAGTGATTCGTTATTTTCATCGGAATCGGGGTCAAGAATTGAAAATTAGTGTTGAGCATGATAGGATGGTAACAACACTAAATATAATCAAACACTAAATATCATATTTAGTGTATTGGTATAGGTACAAATCAATATCCATATTCATATTCTGAACATGTGTTGTCTACTAGCCTAGATAGGCACTTTGCCTAGGCGTTGACTAGGCAAACTAGGCACTTATTTCTCAGATGGCAACTGCAGACAGTCTGCCTAGTCACTTATTTCTCACAAGGTCAACTGCCGATAGTCGATTAGGCAAGTGTTTTGCCTAGTCAAAAACTACAAGTTGTGTAGTGCCTATAAAAGGTCTGAAGTTATCTGAGTATTCAATTAAGTTCTCAAGTGCTCGAGTTTCCGAGTGAAATTGCAAGCTATCTCTCAAGTGCTCAAGTTTCCAAGTTTTCCAAGTAATTTCTCAAGTGTTGAAATTAACATTCTGAGGTAACAATTTCCAAGGTAACAAGGTGACGCTTCATGTAAAATTTTAGGGCCAAATAAAGTGCAATAGGGTCCCCTAGTTGCTCTCTTTATATAGTCTATGAAATCTTAAAATAACATAATGAGTCATATTCCTCATGTTTACTAAATATATTATTGGAAGGTTGTTGTAGTCTAAATTTAGTTTGGCATATCTATTTATTTGAAGATTAAGCTTTAACTGCTTTCTAATATCTATTTTCCACGAATATATAGCTGTTAACGTAGTTATGACACTTATGAATAAGTGAACAATACTGTCATGGATGATGGATGAGTTCATCCATTGGCCAAAACTCTACCTTCCCTTGTCATCAACTTGTGATGAAATATTGTCATGGATGATTGAAATTTAGATGAAAATTCACTTGGTAAGTGATAGTAATTGCAACACTGTAAATCTATAATGCCCCCAAAAAAATTTAAAGGAATGACAAATAATGTTGGGTTCACATTTAGTGTTGGTGACACTATACTCTGGTTTACAATTAGTATTGAGCAAGACAATTTGAATTGGTGACACTAAATATGATATTTAGTGTAGTATCCAATGATCATGACCATTGCTTTCTAAATTTTCTCATTGGTCGAGGAATGAGTGGCGTCCCACCTTGTTTTACATAAGGTGGTAGAAAATAAGAGTGATCATGCTAGAAAATGGATGAGAAAGTGACATGGATTCCCATATGTTGAAAGTGGACAATATTTGGTGTTCACTTGAATTTTGTGGTGAGAAAACCCCAAATAGATTGTCTCAATAAAAATGAACGTGCCATGTAAGAAAATATATATTTTAGCATTGTATATTTTTATAAAATTTATATACATATTATATATATATAATTTATCAAATCATATTTTTGGAAATGATTAAACTATATCTAGGTTTAAGCTGGTTTACACTGTGTCCCGTGACCAAGGCTTTTAAAATGTGATGTAGATTTCTCTTGGTCATGGTCTTCATACTGATGACCTAACCACAAAAGTGATCCTAAATGAAATTTTCTCATGACCTTTGTTTACGTGTGTAAAATGGCCCTAACTGTCTCAAAGTGTTGACCATGAACAAGTAGGGTCTAGGGGTAGTCACCTTGCTCTTTGAGTTGGGTCCCACAAATGTTACCCAAGGTGAAAACACAGTGGTTTCATGGCACCATGTGAACTTATTTGAAAGTTGATTTGACCTTGGTATTAGCATCATAAACCATGAATTAATTAAAGGAAACTCAAGACTTGAGATGAATGAATCACAACCATATGGGATCAAGTTTTTGCTATTACCCCTCTACCTTGGTAACACTAGTGGAGGCCCAACTCAAAGACCAACCCACCAAGCCTTGGTCAAAATTAGGGGGTTAATAACTTAATATTTTGTCAAAAAATAGAATCAATGGGGAATATAATGTTTCTCTGCATTTTCACCCTCACAAAACTTTAACTATGCACTACACTAGATATTGTCATATGGTATATGACAATATGACAATATGGTCATATGGTATTTGATGTCACTATGGTAACTTTTTCAATGACACTTGTGAACAAATTTACAAGTATTGTGACCATGGATGATTGAAATTTGGATGAAATCCATGCCCATCATTGCAGCTTTTTCACCCTCATGAACTTTATTCACACACTACACTAAATAATATTGTATTTAGTGTCACATGGTATTTGTCATAGAGTATCATATAACCATGGATGATTGAAATTTGGATGAAATCCATGCCGATTATTGAAAGAAAGAAAAAGCAGTATATTTTTCATTTTGAAAAACCTTCAATGAAATATTGCCATGGATGATTGAAATTTGGATGAAAAATCACTTAGTGAGTGACAATAATTACAACATTGTAAATCTAAAATGCCCAAAAAATTTAATAAGGAATGACAAATAATGTTTAGTTTGCATTAAGTGTCGGTGTCACTAAACGGACACTTTACAATTAAAATTGGTGTCATTAAATACAATATTTAATGTAGTCCTAAATCATTCCACATGTAAAAATTCCTTAGCAATTACTTACGCATGAAAGGTGGTCCGAGATGACCCTAAACTACCAGATGATGGTGGAGAGATACCCAAATCTCAAGGAAGAGGTTGGCGGTTTGATTCCCGGCTGTGAAATCTCCTCTCTACTTGACGGAAAACTCATCATGTGGTCAACTGCCTCCTGTGCTTTGGTGCTGGCCTTCTGTCTCAAAAAAAAACTTATCCATGAAAGGACCAAAGTTAATGTCCACTTCCCGGCCTAGGCTAGACACCACACCTCTTTGAGACGGGCCCACCACTATTACCCAAGGCGAAAAATTAGCACCACTACAGTAGCCCCGAATTCGTGTCCAGGCAGACCCATTGCACATGAATAAACCACAAATCTATGGGAGTCAAGGCCTTTTCTTGGTTATAATGGTGGGCCCAGGTCAAAGAGGTGGGTGTCTAGACCTGGCCCCGCTTCCTTGCAAGCACACGTTGAATGCGGTGGGTCAAGATTAATCACCGAATTGCCACCAAATATGGAACAATCTGCAGACTTCGAAGCAGGCGCCATGATGTGGGGAATTAGGAACAGTATGAAGGCAAAAGTTGGTCACGTGTCAGACGCATTTCATGCAGCGCGGAGCAGAGACGATGGAGCCGCGAGCAAATCGATGCAACCCAATATCAGATGCAACCCAATAGATGATACTTCCCCCAGGCCATGCCTCCCTAACCGATCCCCCTGTCCGCCCTCCGATCCAGGACGGTGCACGACCGCATGACTCCCCACCATAACTTAAGCCCAGTCACCGTTGCTTCATCAGTGCCAGTCACATTCGATCGCTACCTGAGGTGCAAACTGCATGCGTATAGTCTTACGCGAACCTGCTGCTTCTCACATCCACTTATCAACTCCTGCTCTAAATTCTTCCTTCTACTGCAGGTTCATATTCAGATTCAGGTCCAGTGTGCACTACCCATTTTTGATCCATCTAGAGCTTCTTGTTACTGACGACGGGGTTGTGTGGACCCAACAACTTTGAACGCATGCTTCAAGTCCTACTTCAACCTGCTGCTTCTCACATCCATTCAACTCCTGCTGTACTTTCCTCCTACTGCAGTTTCAGATTCAGGTCCAGTGTGCACAATCCATCAAGACCTTCGTGTATCTAACACTGGGGCTGTGTGGATGTGAACTTATAAAACGTGCCAGCTGTATCTTAGAAGAAGATAGAAGAGGTCACGATAGTCTAGGATCTATCATCTTTCAATACAGAATTCAAAGAATTTTACTCCATTATCTTCCAAATGGAACTCAAACAGCGTTCCTTCGACGCTAGGTATAGCTACGCAACAGTGTGAAAACGAGCTTGAACGAAACTGGTCGACTTGACTTACATTTGAGGCTTTCCGATCTGTATCCGATGGCTGACTTAGGATGTGCAGTGCGGAAGGGTCATGGGATCCACCTGGCAGCAATGGGAATGCTCGTGGTGCTAAGTTCTGGAATTAGTGTAGTTGCGCAATCGGTGACGTCTGGGCCGGTGGCTGGACCGGTGGATCCCAACCAGGGCAACCCTTGCTCCATTCAGTGGTTCGAAGCCCACGGGTGGCTCATGTGGCTGGCATTTGGGGTGTTCTTTCCCATCGGCATCCTCGTCTCCAGATACGGTCAGTTCTACTTCCGGCAGTGGTTCTACACTCACATCGCTCTCCAGGTACTCTAACATGTTACATTGCCCAGTCTCCAATCATCTTCCTTAGCAACCTTTTTTAATGAAAAGATGCAATTGCTACTGGTAAAAATCATGTCATTTTTGGAAGGATGGTGGTCTCCCATTCTGCTGTCCTACAGGATTTTCTGCAATGGTGTTGATTTGAAAACATTCATTCATGTTTGATGACATGCGCAGGTTACAGGAGTGATCTTGTCCACAGTTGCTGCAGCCATTGCTATCAACAAATTCCAAGTTGTGCCTTTGAACAACACGCATGTGAAGCTGGGGTTGGCCATCATGATCCTTATCTGGCTTCAACCTCTTCTTTCTATCGTCAGACCAAAGAGGTACTCTAAGCATTTGTGTGCTACTCTGAACTTGGTGAAGGCCCAGCCGCACACAGCTTGAGCTTGCTAGTTTGGTGGGACCCCTAAACGTGCCTAATATAGTGGATCTTTGGTTGGTTCTCCATTTTCTGGATGATAACCAAGTTCAAGCCCGGTCTCTGAAACTTGTAGATAACGGACTTGAAATTCCTAAATGTTCAAGTTTGAGTTTGAACAGGAAAATCATTCGAGAAAAAACAGGGACCAAGCTTAAGGCAAAGCTTCACAATATGAGGCTCATATGAAGGGCTCATTCTTTTACCTTGGCCCACCATATTTGCAGGCTTAAAGAGCTTGAGGTGCGCCTGTGTGTGGCAATGGCATGAGTAGATGTGTAGTATCTAGAGATGCAGGATTTTTTTTCATAATGTGGAAGTGGGCCTTCCATATGAATTATTTCTGCGTGGTGTGATAAATTTCACAAAACGAAGTGGATTTTGCTCATGTGAAAGAAATCGAAATGTGAATAACGTTGAACCTCTTGTAACAACTGCTCCTAAATTCAATTTGTTTGTCGTAAGCTTAACCACCCGATCTGCTAGTCTTAGGTGCAAGGACAGATTATAGAGATACAACATTACCGGGAGATCGAAGCAGCTTTCCTAGAGGCTATTTGGTGTATGAGGGTAGAGAGTTCTATCTTCAAGAGCTAAATTTCTTTATTTTGTGTGATGCAGAGGAACTGCATCCAGGCCAGTTTGGTATGTGATGCACTGGTTATTCGGCATCACGGCTGTTGTCCTGGGATGGTTCAACATCTTTAAAGGCTTGGACGAGTATGTGCAGGCTTGGGCGGGTGGTGAACGGAAGGTGAGTCGTACATTGGATTGGCTGCGAAATCTAAACAATTAAGGCACCCGACTGCAACCCGCTGGGCATGGTGTTACTATAATGTAGATGGAAGTTGAGTGTTTTGGCATCTTGTGGGAAATCTGAAATTGTGGTGCTTGGTGAGATTAATCTGCGGCCTATATGGCGGGCTGCATTGTGTTGGGTTGAATAAGGCAACAATCTTTAATTATTTTTTTATCGGTTTTATTTTTACAGGTGTGGTACGTAATTTGGGGAGTCCAGGTAGCGATCATGTCTTTCATCTACCTCTTCTTGGACAGGCTTCCTCACATAAAGATGCAATCGAGCGACCCTAGAATCGTGAACCCAAATATCAAATATGATATACCTGTGGGACAACATGACAGAGGCTATGAAATCGAAGTGAAAACTGTGTATGGGAGTGGCGGCGCCAGCACCCTTACGGCAGAATCTGGTCAACAGAACTAGACGTCGTAAATTCGGACATGCAGAGAAATGGTATTTTTGTGGCTAAGGTTCCATTGTGGTTTGTTAGAGAGCCATAAATATTACTGGCGGCCCTGGGCTTATAAGGATGGGTCGACGGACTACGAGCTCCAGAGGCGGTTGTACGGTTGTACAGAATGGGCGTCAACGCTAGATACTTATGTAGATTATTACCTGCACATTTACAAGTGCAAGATAATAGGTAGGAGGCCGAGATATGTAGATCAGGATTCTTCAGGCATGCGATGAGTGCTTCACAATTAGAGTCTTCAGATATGAATCAGACGATGGTCAGATCTGACCATTGTCTAATACGATGTGGCTATGAGCAAAAGAAATCAGATATTACATCCTCTGAATTGCATCCCTCTGAATCTTTCGATCACACTGCAACAAAGAAGGTATTCACACCCTGCTGAATCTCTCGTTCTCCTCGCAATTCCCCAATTTGGAAAAAGTCATAGAAATTTTGTAACAACTTGTTGCTCATTTCAACCTTCCTTCTGCCCGGAATGAAAATTCCATTTAAATAAGTACTGTAGTTGTTAGTGAGGTTAACTCCTTGAAGCGGCAGTGCCGGAAGAGATTAATGTTACCACCTTCCATTTGATGCAGTCCTTAAATTTGTCTTAGCAATGTATGTGATGTCTTGCATCATCCATCGAATAAAGTAAAGAGTTTCTGGCAAAACCCTTGCTTTTGAAGGGATTCACATGTTCCCACACTCCACATGTCCTGATCTGCAGAAGACCCTCGATCCGATCATACCCTGGCAGGTCAGGAGAAGGTGTTGAACTTGTTTTGTGGAGCCAGGCTCTCATCGGAGTCTGCGATTAGCTCTGGACCTTTCCTTGTTTGGCACCAATTGCTTGCCCTCCAAGGCGGTCCGAAATTTAATGTCTGGTGGAACCTTCGACTAGCCTGCGAGCAGAAATTCATTGGGTTGACGCTGGGTCGGTGCCAATATTAGTTAAAAAAAACTCAGTATTGTAGTGTTATCAGCAGCGGACTCAAATTAGTATACTGGGTTCCAGTCAATACCTAGATCTAGGGATATGCAAGCAATTTCTTGCCTTCCCAAGTTCCAACACAAGCCTGCTATGGTGACCTTTGATGAGGGAGGTTTTGTGGCGATGGGAAGTTAACTACGTTACTACACTAGGTCCATTCAGTGACACTTGGGAGATGAACATCTGAAATTCAGCAAATATTTTGATTTGAAGTCGGCGTGCTGACCCTTGCCAAGTCGGCGTTCGCATTGTAGGAATTTGGTTGCAGTGACTTGGGTACGGACAAGTCACTTGCAGCACCAAATGAACGGAATGAATCTTCTAGAGCGGTAGAACGGCCTTTTCCTTTCTAGTCGATCAGAAAAGCTGGCTAATAAAGTGTTTCAATTGAAATTGCACGGTAGCTTTGCTGGTTGTGCTCTGTTGTAAAACTCGTATATTATGAGTTTTAATCCCATTTGGTTCGCTTTTCCGATGGCTCAAATAGTGATCGGAACGTACTGCAGGAGAGTGAAGAGCCTTCATCCGAGGACAAGGAGGCACACTATTCCCTACTCCATGAGTCCTGGAGCTGCTGGGGCAGGTGAGAATATCAACTTCCAGAACCAAGAGACATAGAGCTGAAGATGAAAATTGAGCTGGAGCTTGTAATTTCCAAGAACATGCACATGTTCATACTAGGAAAACTTGATGTAAAGAGTACTATAACCCAAATTCGTTTGATTTCCATGGGACTTTCAAATTCCTGCTGATGCTTTTGCTTTCAAATTCGATTTTGAAGGATTTCAAACTGCGGTTGGACCCAGTAGACCTAAGGTATCAACACATGTCTACTGGGTCCAACCGCAGTTTGAAATCCTTCAAAATCGAATTTGAAAGTGCTATGTCATTCACTTTATGTCCAATTTGAAATCCTTATGTCATTCCAGTGCTATGTCATTCATTTTATGTCCTGCGCAAAACACCGACCTCAGATTTGAATTTTCAGGATTTTGTCCGTTCCACGAATGACGCATGACGCCAACAAAACCCCAGAACACGCCCCTTATGTCATTCAAGTGCTATGTCATTCACTTTATGTCCTGCGCAAAACACTGATCTCAGATCTGAATTTTTAAGATTCCATCCATCCCACGAATGACGTAGGACGCCAACAAAACCCCACAACACGCCCCTCATGTCAATCAAATTTATGTCATTCACTTTAAGTCCTGCTGCAAAACACGGATCTCAGATTTGAATATTTAGGGTTTGAGGGGCGATGTTGTTTGTCCTTTTTGAGTTGTTTTCCAGTAGATATGATATGTGCCTCGTCATGTCTTTGCACACACTCTTCTTGAGCGAAGGACATCGTATTGAATGTTGCAACACCCTGTCCCTTAACATACATAATACACATAGTTGGTTTAAAGCAACTTCGACATGTCTGCTGGTTTAGGGTTCATGGAGATATAGGGTTTAGGGTTTGGGTTATATGCATTCTGAAGTAGCAATGGCTTCAACTATGCATCATGTTGGTATTGGAGGATTGCCACTACCACAAGATGATTTGGAGAATACTGACCCGCCAACATTCCAGCCACATCAAGTTGATATTATTATGGCTATGCGAGAGACAGTTCAAAATCCTCCTCCTAGTGAGTTTAGGATGGAGGACTTTGTGTGGAAAGATCATGTCACCAATGGGAAAGGTAGCCACAAGGGTTCAAGATTGGCTGTGATTCGATGGGATAGGTTAGATGATTTCATCTTAGGCGAGCAACATCACCCTTTCTACCCATGCAAATTCAACGATGAGGTCATTAGGCGAAACTTGCCTAACTCGTTGAGATCACCCCGGGCACACAGTCCGGCTCTTGTAGTAAGGTTTTCTTTACTCCTCTCTCCTCCTCCATTGTGTGTGGTTCATGATAGTTATCCGATATAGTGCACCATTAGGTATTCCATTATGTGTTCCATGCATTTTACATTGTTCTTCAATATGCTTCGTGTGTCCTTCAAACTCCCATCGATGTCCTTCCATATCAGTCAAGGTTTGGGTGCAAGCACAGTAAAGTGGACAGCTCTTGATCCTTGCTCAGGTTTAAGTGAAAGTGATCCAAAACAATATACTAACTTTAAATTTTATGAAATAAAAATTCATAAACATTTAGAAAACATATGAATCTACAAAGCCAAGCAATTTATGTTCACAAAAAACAATTTCAAACAACGTGTATGTATTTTAGAAGACGGTGCAAGTGGTGGTGCAAGTGGGTGTCATTAAAAAGATAATTGTCAAAAACTTGTTTAAAATAAAATTACATTACATTAAATTGATGAATTTTTGAAAAAAAAATTACGATGACCTCAAGTTTATAATGAATTCAAGGAATATGAAAAGAAATTCCAAGTTCAAAATATTTAAGGTCATGAAATTTACGTTCAAAACTATATTTAGTCAGTTGCTTAGCCGTGTGGCTTTGCATACCATTACTACTTGGGCTTTGATGTAGTTTGGGTCTAGTACCCAACTATATTGTGATGGTTCTAGGCAATGAAGGTGGGGGTCCTCATCATATGCAAGGTTGCCACACACGGGGCCTATGGATTGGTTTAAGGAAGCTAGTAGTTTTGACTTTGAATATTCATCAAATATTCAATTGAGACTAAAAATATTTTTTCTTTCTTGATACCTATGTTTAGCCCAAAGGCTAACATGAATATACATTTTTTATATCAACCACATACCCATATGTATGTGCAATAGCTTAAAGTGTTGGTTTAAGCACCCTCTACCTTACATCAAATGTAAGAGTTGTGGGTTGCAAAATTTAGTGCCCATGGAGGCACCAGGCCGTCAAGCTGTTTCATGGTGAACCTTGAAAATGGTTTCAATTGTTTATGAGCTCAATTGTGAAATAAAGCTCTTGAATTTTACTTTCTACCACACTTTACGGATTTGATTGTTTTTCAATTTTGAGTTTCATTTAACTTCTGGTTGCATTTGCATTTGCAAGCTTTACGACTTCAAGAAACTTGACTACAATACATGGCATATTGTCTTCACATGATTGTCGTATCAAAGCTCCATATTCGGATGCTTCAGCTAGTAAATTTGATTACATTATTTTCTTTAAGTCTATATCACATAAGTTGTTATTTGTTTCTTCTGATTTTGGGCATAATATACAAGATTCATTTTAATGTTTGAGTCATCAGCTTTTAAGAATGTTTAAATCTAAGAAACCATGAAAATTTTGGATTTAACCCAATTTTCATCATACCCTTAGCTTCAAGCTACAAAACATAATATATATAATTCAAAATATACCTATATATACATATCTATGTATATATCTATATGATAAGATTGATATGGTGCAACGTATAATTGATTATATGGTAATAGCCTCAAGCAACATAGAGTTGAATTGCACACAAGGGTTATGTTTTGGGTACATTGTAAGTGTCGCAACCCAAACCCACACTTAGTTCAAAAATGGCCTGACGTGTTCAAAAATGGCCTGACGTGTAACAATGGCAGTCACCAAGTGGGACTCAATGGATTCGCAATGCCATTAACTCTACACAACCAAGGCCACACACAAGTTAGTCCAATCCCCCTCGATAGACCTAGTAAATGCAAAGCACATAACTACCCTTTACCTTTTAGAACTATTAGATCTCCTAGGGTGGAGTCCTCTAGTCTCACAATTTGTAGAGTCTAGTTGGAATTAGAGATAGCAAAGGTAACCAATAAATAAATATGTGTTACAAACACCCACATACCTTAGCGCATGTTGCCAATTTTCCTCAATTTTTTTGGAGCTCATACAAATATCTTATTCATTGTCAAAGTGAAGGTTCTCTCTATGATATTAAATGATCATATCGCGTCCCCCCCCCCAACTATGATGACTTATTGAACCTAGAATGGTTAACAAATTTCAAAGACATAGTCCAACTCCTTATGGACACACGATGTCTTTTTGATGATTGTTCTTAGATCCGCACCTGACACATATAGATCAAATATAGGTGTTTATTTTTAACTCCTAAATGCTTTTAGGACCCAATCTGGACCTCTCATACACTGCTTATTTTTAAATTGTAGAATGTGATACCTAACATGTTGTGATGTGATTGTTTTGGTGGATAATTATTACTTTGTTGTCTTGAAAGGTTACACTTCTTGACATCCACACAAAGCAAGTTGGAAAGAATTTGATGAAGATTTTCATATCATCAAGTATAAGGAGAGGATACTCAATTAGCATGAACATGCTAAAAGCATTTAGGGATGAAGATGAGTAACTGAATTAGGCTCGCTGACCATAGAAAGGCTTGAATTGTCCTCTTCTTTTGCCAAGTTCAAATTTAAGAAAGAAAATAAATAAATAAAAGTAACATCAGAGTTTGGGTTTTACTCCAACGTGAATGGGAGCCCGTTCCTCACTACTGTGTTCATGTTTGACCAAGCGTCACCGTAGGAGTACTTCCTCCCTCTCGGGAGGTGGGCTCCAATAGTTTTCGAGGAGTGTAGTATCTACTGCCTAACATGATATGTGAGGGTATGGGGTCTGACTGAAGTCCAAGGGGGATCTAGGGGGGGTCTACTGGGGGTTGTTTTTTGTCTAGCTTTCGTTTGTTGAGTATTAAGTATGTAAGGTATTTGATGGCAATTTGGTGTAGGTGTTTCATAAGGGTGGATGCACGCTAAGGTGTCTCATTTGGACTGTCACAACGTTAGTTTCTGCAGACCAACATTGGGTTGAACCCTTCTATGCAATAGTCATGAACATGGAAATAGACATTGAACATGGTTTCGTGTTATTAAGTTTTATATAAAAACATATTCATTATTCCATCTTAAATATAGTTAACCATATACTATTAGTGGACAATCAAAGTCAATGAACATGGACTGTCACAGTCATAATAAAATTGGATATGGACTTTTCATTTCACCATATTTGAGTTAAATAGTAAAAGGGACTTCAAACACAACTTCCTATACCTTTCATTATGAGGAATTCAAGGATTCTTTCACATTACACACATATTTTTTTAGCTATGGACTTATTTATAGGTTAAAATACATGTTAATTTCAAAAGTCCATCATAAATAAAATATTAAATATTTTTTAGATTTTGTTTTTGCTAATATGCATCCACTAACAAGGTCTAAATGGGCCTATGTTTAAATGGACTTTGTGCCAAAGAAATCTCAACATAGAATTTTGTTAAACTTAATGTGCTGACATGGCATGGCATGACGTCATCCATATTGTAGAGATAAGGTTTAGGTTTTGCCGCCCAAAGTGGTTGGGGGGGGGGGGTTCTTGGCCATCCTCGTCCACTATCTTGGAGTCATTCAACTTTCTGCCGCCGCTCAAACAGTTTGAGAAGATTGGTGTGGAGTGCAACCAGTGTCCGAAGAAGGTTTCTTGAGCGCGCTTGCAAGTTTTGGTTTGTCTTTGCTTATTGTTGATGTGGGTGGTTCATGTATGATGCCTTCAGAGTGTAGGGGAGTGATTGCGATTCACCCTCATGAAATTAGATTAATGTAGTCATTTCGGACCTTGTTTGTGATAATGGGTAATTCTAGAGCTCATTCTGGTAGAGTTGGAGTTAGTAGGGTTGGCCCTGCAGAACGAGAGAGGCAAGTAGAATTGCAAGCAGAGAGGCAAGCTGAAAGGCAAAGATTATGCCGAGCTCGAAAAAAAGCTGCCCAGAGAGACCTAGATCACCATAATAGAATGTGTGGGGGAGTGCAAGAGTCTGTTTGTGGTCGACAAGTACGAAGAGCTACGCAATCCATTATTAGATCCATCAATAGTGCCTTGGCAATTTTCCCAGGACCCGCCACGAAAGAGCTTGTAATGCAGAAGGTTCTTTGTAGTCCCCTTGTTAATGTTGTCATTCCTGAATCAAAAAAAAATCTTGCACAACAAGAGGTTATTAATGGGCTTGTGAAGTCTTTGTCGGAGGTGAAGAATCCTAGTTTGGCACCCAATCTTGCCACTAAACATGCAATCCTCACTGCTGCCATTAGTTATGGTTGCACATCTTCTTTTAGGCAAAAAGCTCGTGTGTTAGGTGTCCATCCTAGGAATGTGCATCGCGCTGTTGCACGCCGCAAGGCAATGGAGAGTTTATCAAGTAAGTTCATGTGGACTTTGTCTATTAGGAAGAAAAGATTGGATACTTTATCAGCTGCAACCAAGGCAGCTGTGTTGCTATGGTGGTTGGGTGAAACTAGGATGAGTCCTAACAGGAAAGAAGTTGTGCGGAAGAGGTTGGAACCTTTTGTTTATGATGAGAAACCCACCCAATATTTGATGGAGACACATGTAAGTTTCTATATGTGTCCTCAAACTTTTCAAAATTTATTTCAATTTATGTTCTGATCAAGACCATGTAGAGAATATTGTAATATTGCATATACAATGTAGAGTCTATGTAGAATTCTGTAGGAATTTACGTGCACTAATCATGAACGAGGTGATATTGGAGAATGTTGTAAGATGCAAATACTTTGAAGTGGGTGTTCAGATCAAGAATCCAATTAAGAACTCATGTGGACTTGGTTTAGGGAGGACGACCCAAACATTAGACCATGTTGTTGTGATCCATATATTAATTTGAGACAAGAGAAAGTCTCAAATTAACGAATATAGTGATATATGTATATTTCCTTAACTACTTTGGACTTCTATGAAAGCCTCACGTGGATTTTTTCACCTCTACATACTACTATCACCTGAATAGTGAACCACTACCATTTCTATGGATCCCTTAGTGGAATTTAGGATTACCAGGAAATCACCTTGGCTACATATCATTACAAGTTAATATCATTGACTATGTTTGGACTTATATGTATACATAAATGGACTCTGAGGGATTTTGTGAGTCTGTGGAATCCTAGTATAGTTGTATTGACTTTCATGTACTATTATGGTCTCACAACTAGTATTGGACTATCCCAGATTCTTGGGGGTTGCCATGGGAACAAATATTGGATCTATGGGTGTCTAAGTGGACATTATAGGACTATGTGGAAAATATGTCTAGACCATGTTTGACTGTATGTGTGAAGTGTATTGGATAGGTGTAGGATACGGATGCTCTTTGGAAACTACATATGAATTTATAGGATTATTTATATATTGTTTAGTGAGTATGGACTTTATATGTGTATATAGACTACTATAGTATATAACATGGAACATATATAAATAGTAGTGGATTTTTAATAGCTTTCACTGAAAACCTTTATTATATTATATTTTTTGCAGATGGAATTCTTCCTTCGCTTCCAAAAAGCACACACTAGTATTGTAATTGGTAAGAGGACATTTGATGCATTGCGCCTTTTTTGGGTGAAACGCATGAAAGAACGCAATGTTTGTTGTTGCATCTATCATGTGGAGATGGAGGAGCTGCGAATAGGTTTTAATAATATGCGCCTTAAATCTGGATTACATTTGAGTACACAATGCGATTGCTTGTGTGATGAAATTTGTCGGCCTACAGACGTAGACTCCCATGTTTGTATAGGTAAACATACTACTTACAGTGGGTTGACTGCATTGTGGGAATCAATAGTTTGTCCAAGAGACCCCTATGCAGAGTGGCATGATAGGAAGTGTATATATGGTGAATGTGAAAATTGCGGCGTAGATACGATGCCCATATGCCCAATCGAAGAGGAGGGAGGCTCAGGTCATGTGGTTAGTTGGAGATGTTTTGTTATGCAGGATGTAATCACCAAGAAAGGAGAGACCAAAAAAAAACTTCACCTAGTTGCCAAGTCTACAACTTCTAGTGAGCTCATTAGTTATCTTAAGCCCAAACTTAGTTACTTTGTACGCCATAATTTTACTGCAAGATGGCAAGATCAACAGTTTAAACATTGTAGGAAATCTTTTCCAGCAGACACTATGGTCTCTGTAATTGATTTTGCCGAAAATTACAGCTTTGAGGTTCAGAATGAGGTCCAGTCAATGCATTGGCATTCCTATCAAGTGACAATTCTAGTGCAGATTACTTGGATGAGGGATCCAAGTGTGGACCCAAATGATGAAGACAATTATACAGTTATGAAATATCATTTTTATATCTCTGATGACCCTACTCATGATTCTGCCTTTGTCCAACATTGTCTTCAATTGCATTGGCAATATGTTGTTGACTCAGGTGTGAAGCCCAAACAACATTGGATCTGGTCCGATGGTTGTAGCTCCCAATTCAAGAGTAAAGTGCCATGGTTCTTCATCAGCCGCTACCCAGACATTACAGGTGGATGTGCGTGCCTTTGGAGTTTTTTTGGCTCCGGGCATGGCAAAGGCCCACATGACGGAGCGGGTGCAGTGATTAAGAGATTCATCAGACAAGTTCAACTTGATTCTCATGGCCCCGTTCTACACAATGCTTTCGATGTGGTTGCTTTGTTGAGAGAACATCTGACCACAAGGCCTGAGACCTCATACACTGGAGATTTGAAGCATGTGCATCGTGTCTTTTGGCACGTAGGGAAAGATGATACTGATCGTACCAACATAATTACAGGTGATGGTATCAAAGGGTCACGAGGCCTTCATTCAGTGAGGTCTGTAGATTGTGGAGATGTCAACAAGTTGTTGAAAAAGAACCTTGCTTGTTTTTGTTGTTTTTGTATGGATGGCAATTATCAAGCATGTGAAAATATACCATGGACTGAAGAGTGGGACGTTGAAGTATTGAATGCCAGTTCCACTGCCTATGTTCGGCGCGCTATGGAGGCAAATTTCCACGAGGATGAATGGGATGCATATGGAGTGGATGGTGATTACCTTGCTGCATGCCTTCAACTGGGCGACAATTTTGCAGTTAATGCGGAAGAAGGGAATGACGAAGATGTGGACTTCTACATTGTGTTGTGTACCAAAGCTTTATTTACAGCCACAAAGTCGTTCAAGTGTAAATGGGGTGAAACATTCAATGTTGGGGACAAGGTGGTTGCAGGCAAATACTATCAAAAGTGGGGTAGGTCTGAATCAAATTATGTCTTGCTTAGAAAGGGAGAAACAATACATTTGCTCGCTGTCACCAAAAATCCTCCACCCTTCGATTTCGTCCTAGCCCGAGTGGAAAAGTTTATAATGACATATAGAGACTTCTCTCTTTGTAACCCAATATATAATTCCAATCTACCCTTGGAATATACACAACTTGATTAACACCACACTATGTAGTTTTACATTCCTTAATGTCGGGCAAGGTTATATCCTTAGCCTTTTCTAATGTCCACCCGGCCGCTTTGGCCACGCATGCCTTCAAAGATATCCCTCTTGTGAATCGAGTCCTTGCCGTCGACTCCACACTACTACATGAGTTCACGCTTATTGATTCCGTGCTATCACATGTCATCGTGGTTGATTCCGTATTGGTACATGACACTTCGCTTGTGGATTCCATGAGCACATAGGCTTTAAATACAAGTATTAAAAAATACTTATATACTTATCCTTGCCCTTCCTTCTCTAAGTTCTTCTTGATGTAAATCTCTATCAATGTCTTCCTACTAAACTTCAGAATAGTATAACTCCCACCCAACTTATGTTCTTCAAGTGAAATTTGGTACACTTGTTAAGTCCTTATCAAAAATCTCCACACCAAATTTTGGCACAAACAAAGTTCATATGCAAAAGTTATGCATGAAATTCTAAATCTAACTACTTAGTATGAATGCTGTGATAAAGCATCCGGTCATTAAAACTCTAATAACTTCCAACTCCTACGTCCAATCAATCTAAAATTTTGACACAAGATAGATATATAAGTTCAAAAGGTAGTGTCAAATTTTGGTATCCATATCTATAACCCTCTAAGAGATACATATTTTCAAACCTTGCTGTTTTGTTCCTAGACACCCTCCCCTTCAACTTTTAATAACTCTTTCATCCCAATGACTGAAGCTCTCAAATTTTTACCACAACTCCCATACTTTATAATAAACAATCCCTCAAATTTTCATACCCATTGAACACTCTGATCATCCATAATTGACAAATCTCTCACTATAAAGTTCTGCTCAAGTTCATAACTAATAAAACACTACAAGTAATGCACCTAGTACAATCTAGTCACTCTAAATGTCACAAGTTTAAACAAGTTTGAACTCTCTCACTTCAATATGAATCTCAATGCAACAAGTTGAAGTTTACAATCAAACTCCAAATTCCTTAAACCCAATCTACTTCTAACAAGAGGTCAATCCCTCTTCAAGGCTAAATAGCCTTGGCTCTTCTCCTAAGAACTAAGCACACACATGTGCTCCTATCTTGCTTCCCACACACCCACACTTATAACCCGTGGGGTGCTTAAGGAGCACGAAGGAAAAAGAGGATGAGTGAGGGAAGAATGAGGGATTATATAGTGAGTTGAGAGGGAGAGAGGGCATGAGGTAAGGATAGGGTGAGAGGATTAGAGCCTCCAATCACAACCCCTTAACCTTCTCCTTCTAAGTAGGGACTCATCCCATCCACAAGGCTCACGATAAGCCCTCGAACTCTCCTCCTACTTTGTAGGCTCTCATCTTATCTCCGAAGTCTTCCTCCCTCAATTGATCAACAAAGATCCTAATTCAAACATTTAACTAACCTTGGCTTTCTACCTACCACACTTTACCAAGGTATGTCCTCATACTACTTAAATCCACTCCACACAAGCCTAATGCTTCAAACTTAGCTTTCTTCAAGCTTCACTCTTTTTATATTTTTGTGAATAATCATAAATCAACAAAACACCACCAGGGTTGTCTATCCCGCCGTTGTGACGGTGTCGTGTCGTGACGGACCCCTCCGTCACGACACAATAGGGTCCACGTAGGGTCAACATAGGGGGAGCCGACTAGGGTGGGTAAAATACTTACCTTCTTGCCAAGGTGGCGTCCTATGTGGCAGAAAACGTCGACGTGGATGTGCATATTTCCCCTGCCACGTAGACCATTTTGCCATTGTGTTTATCATTGTGTTAAAATCAAAGTAATAAAATATTACTAAGGAGGGTGTGGGGCGGACGGGGGCGGACGGGTGGGGCGGACGGGGAAGGGGGGTGGTGCGGACGGGGAAGGGGGGTGGAGCGGACGGACGGGGGGGTGGTGCGGACGGTGGATGGGGGTGGAGCGGACGGGGGAGGGGGGGGTGGGGCGGACGGACGGGGGTGGAGCGGACGGGAGAGGGGGGGGGGGGTGGGGGCGGACGGAGGAGGGGAGGGGCGGACGGAGGAGGGGGATGGAGCGGACGGGGGAGGGGGGTGGAGCGGACGGGAGAGGGGGGGGGGTGGGGCGGACGGACGGGGGTGGAGCGGACGGACGGGGGGGTGGAGCGGACGGGGGAGGGGGGGTGGGGCGGACGGACGGGGGTGGAGCGGACGGGAGAGGGGGGGGTGGGGCGTCCCACCCGTCCCACCCGTCCGCCCCGCGTTCCCTCCCGTCCGCTACCCTCCGTCCGCCACACGTTCCCCACCGTCCGCTCCTCGTTCCCTCCCGTCCGCCCCACGTTCCTCTCCCGTCCGCACGCGTTCCCTCACGTCCGCTCCACGTTCCCTCCGTCCACCACACGTTCCCCGTCGTCCGTACCCCGTTCCCATCCTGTCCGCACCCGTTCCCTCCCGTCCGCCCCGCGTTCCCCCCGTCCGCCCCGCGTTCCCCCCGTCCGCCCCGCGTTCCCCCCGTCCGCCCCGCGTTCCCTCCGTCCGCTCGGAGTTCCCCTACGTCCGCTCCGCGTTCCCTCCCGTCCGCTTTCCGATCCCTTCCGTCCGCCCGCGTTCCCTATCGAGTTCCCTTCACGTCCGCTCCACGTTCCCTCCGTCCGCCACGTTCCCTCCGTCCGCCACGTTCCCTCCGTCCGCCCGTTCCCCTCCCGTCCGCGCCTCGTTCCCTCCCGTCCGCCCGAGTTCCCTATCGCGTTCCCCACCCGTCTGCTCCTCGTTCCCTCCGTCCGCCCCCACGTTCCCTCCGTCCGCCCCCTAGTTCCCGCCCGTCCGCCCCTAGTTCCCACGTTCCCCATACGTCGTTTTCGTACCCTAAACCCTAATTCCGACCGGGATCCCATAATGATTGGGCTCCTCGTTGCCTATATAAAGCCGTGAGGCTTTAGTTCCTACCACTTTCCTCTCCTCCCACCACATAGGGACCCGAGACCTTGTTGCGTCCCAAAGGACAGCATCACCGCGCGGGTCTCAAGGGGTTTGGGAGGGCAGGGCAAATTGTGGGGGAACCCTCGCAATTTTTTTTTCAGATTCACTCGCTCCCGTGATTTTTATCACGAGAGATTTTCACACTCACTTATTCACGTGATTTTTATCACGACTCATTTTCAGATTCACTCACTCACGTGATTTTTATCACGATGGAGGGGGAGGGCATTGCTCCTTACGAGAACGAGGATTTGAGGGTGCACCGTGCTTGGCTCGTAGGCAATGCATCGGCGAATACTGCCGAGGGTACGGGAAGCGATCCTGGAAGTGGAAGTACTGCAGCACGTCCACCACGTCCAGATCCCTTTCAGTTTGACGAAGAGTTCTTGGCTGTTGGTCATTCGGGAGGCAACCAAACACGGGGAAGCCGTGGAACACGTGGGAGTCGGGGAAACAGTGGACATAGAGGGAGAACTGGAAGGGGACCAAGCTCAGGCAGTTCCACAGAAATACATGCACCGGCTCGTTCGGAGAACGTGCCACCACAATCTCCGACACGGCGGACATCAAGACCGGAGAGCCCTGCACGTGATGTACCTCAGGGTTCGGAGCAGACTGAAAGACGGGGATTAAAATGCCCAGCAGTTTCGGAAGGGACGGAGGACGGGTCCGCGGCATCGGGTTCGCAATCAAAGAAAAGGAAACATAGAGGCAAACGCGACCCGCGGACCGATGAGGCTCGAAATCATTGCAGGATCGTGTTGTTGGATTGGTTTAGAAGTAACAGCATGGTTTATTTGGAGAAAAAATACCTCAATGATGGTACAAAGGGTTTAGAGTTGGCGAGGAACGAGTTGATGCTTATTCTCACGGAAGCCACGTCTGGACCGGAGTTTGAGGAAGCTAGGGGCATGAGCGATTGGAACACATGGATTGAAAAACAAGCTGTAGAAGCAATCTACAATCCAACGATGTCATATGAGGCTATGCATCCTGGAGAGGGAAGTAGTGGTGGGAGGAGGTCCGAGCTGTACATTAAGCTAGAGAATTGGAAAAGAGGCGTAATAGCAGCAAAAGGCACATCCGCCCGCAACCTTCCCGTTTTTATTGACAGGCAGCTGGCAGACAACATTGCCACTCAGGGCCGGCAGGGTGTCATATGGTTGCCTAGGAATGTGGAGATCAAACCCTTGGATAGGGAAATCTTCCAAGGGACCTTCGGAGTGGTGCGGAGAGTCACAATTCATGGAGCATCATTCATCCCTAACTGGATAGAGTGGGCTGGGAAGACCATAAAGGCCACGAATAGTCTGGAGAACCGAAAGGAGCGTTCGGTTGAAGCATTGGCATGCCCAGTAGATCATCCTGGGATAATCAAGCTACAATACCTCCACCCGAAAACATACGAATCCTATTCGATGTGGTGGAATGGAGGCTCCTTGAAGAATATGAGGGTCTATGACCACCAAGTTCCGGAAACCCACGAGCGCACAATCCTTCAAATGCCTGGGGCAGACTTTGAAGCACGGAAACGGTTGGTTGTATATCGAAAGCATCGAGCTTATTTGGCATGGGCTCTAATGTGCATTGTGGATGTAGTGCACAAGCATGACGTGTTGCACAATGACCTTAATCCCAACAATGTCATGCTGCATTTCCCACAAGACCGTGAGAACACGGTTTTCATTGGTGTGTGTGATTGGGGGATGGCATCATGGGGAGATGAAGACGCACCCTCCAACTATGGAAAAGAATCAGTGGATGAGATGAACAAGCACCGCATAAAATACAACTGTGCTGGTCCAGAATTATTCCATGTACGAGGGCAGCGTGGAACATCTACCTCTCCGGTGAGGATGGCTCGGAAACATAGGCACACGTTTCTCTCGGAGTCCTTCTCAGTGGGTGCTTTGGCAAAGAAGATTTATGCCAGGGATTCGACTTCCTCGTTGTTTCAGCTAAACAGTGATCCAAATGGCTTGAAGATGCGGTTTGAGATAGCATTGGATGCATTGACGAAGCCCAATCCAGCGGAAAGGTCAACCATCACACACGTAGTGAACATGTTGAAGTCGCCTCCATACAACATGGTTAACCCGACAATGTGCTTCCGTGACACTGCAAAATAGTTTTTTTTTGTTTTCTTTGCAGCAATTTTGGATCATACCAATTTTGTAACCGTTGGATATGTAAATAAAGCCATCATTTTTTCATACACAACTTGTATATTGTATGAGATTTATGGATCTTAGTGCAATGTTCATACTCCATGAGGATTTTTGCTTCATAATCGAGAAGAAGTCTATGGGAGACTAACCAAGGTTCTCGCCTCTCGTGAGGCCACATCATTCTTTCACATCGTTGTTATCACATCCATGTGCTAAGTTCAAGTTAACTATAGTTGTTCGTGATATGTCTTGCCAAAATGCAATTACCTATATTTATTCTAATTTTGGTATGCCACAAAATGTAGTCAACTATAGTTATATCTAGTTAACTAAAGTTGAACACAATGTTGCAATAGTTATATCGGTTGTACACGTGATCCTAAACATCTCTAAATGTTCTTTCTTGTACTCCACACATATTGCACACATACTTCACAATTGCTTATATTTATATTTATATAATTCACAATCATTTTTTTTTGGAAGTTTGGACATAGTCTCGGTTTTTTGGCTCTCAAAAATTCATATGAAGTCCAAAAAATGAGTTCTTGGTATCCATGGATAGGTAATGAAGTCCTCTACAAGAATATGCAATAAAAGTCCTCTACATAATAGTCCCCCCATCCACATAATAAAGTACACTAAAATAGCAATAATCAACTAAGGGTGAACGTAAAGTGGTTAAAAAATTTTCTCTTGGAACTGAGAAGTGGATGCATAGTTTCATATTGCTTTGTGCTTGTTTATCTCAACAGAAACTGTTCGGTTGGTGAATTAAAAATAAATAAATAAATCATAGAAGTGGTACAACATATTATACAAGTCATAACTTTATTATTGCGACAACGTTACAAATGCCCTTTATTAATCATATACATGAACAAACCATGCAAACTATAATATTCCACTTCATTCCGTCATCCCAACCTCGTAGATGCTCCTGGCTTCCGGCGAGGCTCCATTTTTGGAAGAGGATTCGGCTGAAGTAAATCAAAATAGCTAATCGTTCGGTCTTTCATCCGTTCCTTCAATGGTAGCCGATGAGGCGACAATCCTCTCCTCTTCTTACGAATAGACATAGTCTTTGAAGATTCCCCCGCTACCTTGACTATTTCAATGTCGATTGAAGTCTCCTCCACATCCACATCCACATCCACATCCACATCCCCGGGCTTCTCCAAAATATCCGCACACAAATCAATTAGATCATCTAGATCTCCACCCACGCATTGTGTGTGGTCCTTCTCCACCGCATCGATCTCAAAGTTGTCTGCATATCGTCGTTGTTCCTCCGCCGCCCTCATCCTCCAAGCTTGTGTAGATTGTGAGAAGGGAGTCATGACATACTCATCACGAAATCGATCCCTAGCACTTCTCTCATCTCTCTCACGCTCGGGTGTTGCATTGAATGGAATATGGGGATCGTCTAAATTGTGTATCTCCTCATCGCATTCTACACCCTCAAACATGACTCTCCCCTTTCCCATCCTATCCATGATACTCTACCTTCGTTATATGTATGAGTCTCAATGATCTACTTATATATTGACCTCTAAGGACTTGATGACCATGACCAATAATTGATGTAATCCAATATGTAGAGGATCCAATTCTCGTTAGTAAGATAAAGTCAACGCAATCGGAATAAAAATAAAGTTGGTTAGGTTAAAAATGTACACTTTTGAAAAAATCTTCCGACATCCGCATTGGAAACCTCTTTGATACCTCTTTGAACTTTCCATATTTGATTAGTTATCCACTCATTCAACAAATCACCAATTTGTGCTTCAATCATAGTGGTTCATATGGTTTCATAACCGATGTCACCCATCCGAATGCACTTTCCTTCAATAAATCATTAATTTGTGCTTCAACCTTAGTGGTTCATATGGTTTCATAACCGATGTCACCCATCCGAATGCACTTTCCTTCAATAAATCATTAATTTGTGCTTCAACCTTAGTGGTTCATATGGTTTCATAACCGATGTCACCCATCCGAATGCACTTTCCTTCAATAAATCATTAATTTGTGCTTCAACCTTAGTGGTTCATATGGTTTCATAACCGATGTCACCCATCCGAATGCACTTTCCTTCAATAAATCATTAATTTGTGCTTCAACCTTAGTGGTTCATAAACCCTAAACCCTAAACCCCTAAACCCTAAACCCTACGTCATTCCAAATTACTACCACATATGTGCCATTGATTTGTTCTCACACTCATGTAGAAGTGTTTCCATACTTGGTTTGAGGGTTTAGGTTCCTAGCTTTCCAACGAACCCACCTGCTTTTTTTTTCGATGCCTACATTTTTTTCATTATAATAATCAATCATTGACAAGATCTTGGCCGTTAGATTGGAGGGGTTATTTTGAGCAAGTAATAAAGTGGCATGCTCCTTTGAGTTTGGACTTTTGGGCTTGGCCTTTGGAGGCTTCACACTATGCCCAACTAAGGCTACCCTTACTATATTTTATTGGCTATTTAGGGTTCATTTCTTTGGACTCTCAACAAAGTTGGGCCGCTCAATCGCACTTTGATCCACTCCCGAGGGTTAACATTTATAGATGGTGACTATAGTGTCCGTTTTTTGGCTCTAAAAAATTCATATGAAGTCCAATTCATATGTGGTCGCAATTCTACGTTGTTCCCCTGCCGCCCCGTTCCCTCCCGTCCGCTCCGCGTTCCCCACCCGTCCGCTAATCGTTCCATCTTTCATCCGTTCCCCCCCGTCCGGTCCACGTTCCCCACCCGTCCGCCCCGTTCCCCTCCCGTCCGCGCCACGTTCCCTCCGTCCGCTCCTCGTTCCCCACCGTCCGCTCCTCGTTCCCATCCGTCCGCTCAGCGTTCCCCACCCGTCCGCCCCGCGTTCCCTCCGTCCGCTCCTCGTTCCCCACCGTCCGCTCCTCGTTCCCACCCGTCCGCTCAGCGTTCCCCACCCGTCCGCCCCGCGTTCCCTCCCGTCCGCGAACATGGAGCGGACGGGAGGGGAACAGGGGGCGGACGGGGGGAACTGACGGCAGGGGAACACGGAGCGGACGGCAGGGGAACGCGGAGCGGACGGAAGGGGAACGCGGAGCGGACGGCAGGGGAACGCGGAGCGGACGGCAGGGGAACGGTGGCGCGGACGGGAGGGAACGCGGGGCGGACGGGTGGGGAACAAGGAGCGGATGGGTGGGAACGAGGAGCGGACGGGATGGGAACGAGGAGCGGACGGGATGGGAACGAGGAGCGGACGGGTGGGAACGAGGAGCGGACGGGATGGGAACGAGGAGCGGACGGGATGGGAACGCTGGAGCGTATGGAGAGGAGCGTACGGAGGGGAGCGTGGGAGCGGACGGGGGGGAACGCTAGGGGCGGACGGGAGGGAACGGGTGCGGACGGGGGGAAACGCTGGGGGCGGACGGGAGGGAACGGGTGCGGACGGGGGGGGACTCTGGGGTGGACGGGCGGGAACGGGTGCGGACGGGTGCGAACGGGTGCGAACGGGTGGGGACGCGGGAGCGGATGGAGGGGCGGACGGGGGTATATAAGTGGAGGGGACCACTTACATACCTTACTCCACTCCTTCTGGGCGCCCAGACAACCCTCCTCTAACACAGAGTGCGGGGTAGCGGGGCTCTCGGAGGAGTTAAGGATCCCTTTTTTGGGATCCTTTTACACTACTTTTGGCAGGTTGTGGCCGGTTTTGGCAGATCCACGTGGCCGTTATTTGGCATATTCCTTGTGACGCGCCCAGTCAACTGGCCTCTGCGTGAGCGCCGGTAGCGGGGTGCTCGAAGGGTGTGCCGAATAGTTGAACTTTAATTTTTAGGGACATTTTTGAACTAATTCCACAGCAACACTATTTTGAAGTGTATGCTTGGATATTTTGTAGCACTATTATGAAGTGCAATTAGTATTTTAAAAAGTAGAGTTCTAGATTAGAATTAGAAACTCCAATTTTCAGACATGGCAAGTGGAGGAACTGGAGACATGGCAAGTGCAAGTGGAGGATCTAGTTCTGGGTGTTCCAGAGGACATGGACGCAAGGCCGCTGATTTGGAGTGGAATGTTTACGATGATCCCTCCCAAAAAGCCAGGGTAGGTTGGGAGAATGTACCACAACCGTGGTCAGCGAAGACTGCAATGCAGTACGTGGGCTTCCCTCACTTTGATCGGTTGTGGCCAAGACATTGTCACGAGCGACATTGCAAGGCCGTCAATGCGAGCTATACGCAGCTTGAAGACGTGGAGGCAAAATGGAGATTCCTAACGATACTTAGAAGTATCTCCAATTTGGATAGATGGCCCAAGAGTGCAATTCCAAAGTCGGTGGCGTGTATGATGTATGCGGAGCACGTGTTGCGAGTTAGGGTGGATTGGTCAAGCTTGGGTGCTCTGCATGATCAAAAATTTGGGGGTATTGGAATTGCATTCACTAAATGCACAGTTCCGGATATTCCATACACTCCCGTTCCGGAGTGGTTCAGGAAGAATCCTAAACTAGTGGATGAGCCTGGGGCACCAATTCCAGAAGGTCGGGAACCAAAAAAACCACGTACTCGCAAACGACCAGCCAATGACGTGGAGATGGCCATCGAGGAGGCGTTTGAGCATATGGATGAGGAGGGCATGGAGGTAAATGTCGATGTGGTTAACGAGCTGGTTAACCAGGTGGTTAACGAGGCCCTAAACGAGGTAAACCCTGGTCAACTTGGTGCGGACATGATGGAGAGCAGAATGGAGGCATTGCGCCAGCAACATGCCGAGGAAATTCGTGAGTATAAAGCAAGGATTCTCGAGCTGGAAAATCGACTTGCAACACTTACGATGGGGGAGGCTGGCAGTTCAAGTAGTACACCAATTAACATCCAGTCTTTGGAAGCAGAGAGGGATACAGCTTTACAGGAGGCCATGATTGCAAAGTCACAAGCAGCGGACGTATGTACGAGGAATGAAGTAATGCAAGGAAAGATGGAGGCTTTGCAAAAGGAGGTGGTGGACATGCAACAACAACTTCAAGTGGTCAATGAAGTGGTTGTCGATCACGAATCCAAGATTGGCACACTGGAGGAGCAGAATGCAAGGTTGAGGAAATTTCTATCGGATGCGATCGTGGAGCGAACCAATATGAGGACAGGGACATTGCTTTCTATGGCCAAGGCTCGTCAATATGAAGCTGAATTTGAGAGCATCCAGCGAGAATGGAACCGCAATCATAGATTGCGGAACTTGATGCTCACGTCATGGCCAGATCAAGAACATATGTACCCTAGTAGGTGGGATAATGAGGATGACTTGAAATTGCCTAACGGGAGCTTGGATTGGCGGCAACTGATCGACTCCGATCACCATTGGGATGTGACCCAAGTGCATGAATATCCATACAGCATGAGGGGTGAGTTGTTATGGCCGGGTCCACATTCAATGGTCTTCGACGGATCCGTGTGTGGGATTTGCGGCAGTCCATTTGGCCCAGAGGGATGCTTTTAAGTTGGATCGTGTGGGGGCCAATTCCATCCACAATGTCTGATAGTGACAATGATCAGGAGACGGCAATGTCCCCATTGCAGATCACCCTTCCACCCTCATTTGTACCTCCAATTTGGCCTTCGGGATTACATGCCTAAGGACTGGGTGGTAAGGCCAACGGACTATCCCTTCAACCTTTGCGAGTTTGATGGGACTTCTGTTGAGTGGAATTGGTTATTCAATCGTGCAACGGTTGAACTTTGGAACGATAACAAAGATGGCGAATGGACACAAAATCCACGTCAAATTTTGTATGTTGCAGACGAGTTGTTTCCCAACAAGCCCCCAAACCATGGCATGAAAAGATTTTTGTACCAAACTTTTGGTTGGCATTGGGATGCGACAACCATGCAATTACGGAGAGGCATTCAACCTCCTTTTTACAATGCAAGTGGTGAACTATCAATATCGGAGCATGAGTTGGAAGAAGATGCACATGAGATGCCCATGGAACGGGATTCCCATTTTGAAGCGCACTTAGAGCAGTCGTACCACAAACACAGAACGCAGTTGGAGGCAGTTGAAGCACTCTTGAATAGAGTTACGGATGATGCGGTATTGAGATGGCTAAATGGGGGGCCTAGACCACGTAATGCCACTCCACTGTCTCCTAGAAGTCGTCCATATCTCACCCGTGAAACCACGCGAATGATGGAAGCCGGGGAATCATCACGAGCACGACGAGGATCTACTTCAGCTGCAATAGACCTCGATTCAAATTCGGATTAGGCATTTTTGTAGCATGTTTAGAAAGTTGTATAGGAACGGAGGAAGACTTTGTACACATTGAACATATTTCATGTTCAAAGAATATGTAATATAAAGAGGAGTTACCGACAAGTTGTCATTTCTAAGATCGTGTAAAAGATAGCATATGGATGTCACATGTTTTAATGTTATTCGAAACTTTTAAAAACTCACTTGAATATTTGTAATTCATATGATAGTCTAACCAAAAGTACTATTGACTACATAGTCAATATTGAATACCACATAAATATATAATTATATAAATATGCAATAAATAATTTTAAAAAACATGCAATAAATAATTTTATTACTATAATAAAATGATACAACTTCGAACGTAACGTTCGCTTTGTGGTCTAAATGTCTTACCGAAGGCCCTAAGGTTGTAACTTGTATCAATTTTGACGGAAGTAATAAATTATGGGAGTACGTGGGAGCACCGAAAGAACACATTTGTACAAAACCATTACGTTCGAATCCGTACTGTAGGATCATTTGCTTCGACACATCTTGGGTCCTCTTCAGACTCGTCTGTGCTGAAATCATCATCCGTTTGGGGAGTCGCGCTTCGAAGATGCAACTCTCGGTCACGTTGTGAGAAAATTATCCTCTTGGTCGGCCGGGAGCCATCTGCATCCTGTATGCCATTTTCATCTAGATGTGGTCTACCCTCATCTTCATTGTAGTCTTCAGCAGTAAACGGAAGCGATCGTCCCTGATACCTCTTCCTAGTACGTTTGACACCTCTCGTAGTTCTCTGGCGCCCTCCACCCGTACCACGACTTGAGTGCACTTCATCTCTACTTCCATCTATAAAAACATCCCCCGTTGTACTTCCGCCTCCAATTCCAAGACCACCTCTTCCATTGGATTGACTGTGTGGAAGTGAAACAGACGCGGGTGGAATTGCAATTGGTATGTTCTCAACAACATGTCGTCGTACAGAAGGACGACGTGGCGCCTCTATAGTAACATTTCTTGAAACATTGTGCATAACAACCAAAGTAGCACCCACCGCAGTTGCACGTGAAACACCCAATCTAGAAGTATTGGCAATACTTCGAGTGAGAGGACGATGTTGACCTTGTGCATGCAATTGCACCGTAGAGGTGGATGCAATCCTTTGAAGAGCACGGAATCGAGTTGTAGGCATTTCAGGAACATTGGGCGTTGGATCTTCTATACGATGGTTGGATATGAGGGAGGCATCCATGGATTCAGAATGTACTCGGGTTGGAAGTGGATCATGTTGAACGTGCGTTGGCTCATTTACGGGTAGTACATTGTCGCCTTCACCAAATGAAAGAGAATCGCTCCGATGTTGCAAGGAATGTACTTCAATTCCCACATTCTCACTTGCCCCCATAGCAACATTATGGTCAGATGGAAACCCTTCTCCAGTGTGGAGAGTTTCAACATGCGGTCTTCCAATAGACCCCTCATGATCGTCATGCATTCCGTCATTATGTTGGGGGACATCCGGTTCATCAAACTCAAACACCCCAAGGTTTCCATCACTACCATTGCCATCCTCATCTTCTGAACCATGATTCTCGGAATCGAGGTCATCCAAATCAAAGTCGATGTCATCAACATTGTTGTCTTCATCATTTCTAGCCCTATCAGTTGGATCCACGTCATCTTCGTTGTCATCTTCTTCGTCAAGGTCATCGTCAGAATGGACCTCATTCAATTCGTACCATTGAGCAGGTCTTGGGCCCCTCCGATGTCGAATGAGCCTACTATTGGTATATATGTAGACGAGGTCCTCAGCACGACTATGCTTCAAGCGATTGCGACTCTTGTTGTGAACGTATGAGTACATGCTCCAATTGCGTTCACATGCGGATGCGGAACATACTTGTGCAAGGATACGTCTTGCTATTGTTTGGAGGGCTTTAGCTCCACCTCCCATTGCATCCCACCATTCATGGAGAGGTGCGGCATGCACGCTCGGGTCAGTAGAATCAGCAAAAGGCCCTCGATTTTCAAGAAAATCTTGGTACTGGTGGAGGATTTGGACATAAGTGTCCTCATCTTGAGCAAGCCTGCGAAGAACTCGATTTAGGATTGTCCTCGAATTGTCATCCTCATGGAGTGGGGCCCAACCACGTAGAAGCGGATTTAACATCGCTCCAGCCCAGTGTAGATCATTCAACATCAACCTCCATCTATTTTGAAACGTTACCATAGCATTTGCAGCAAGCTCAGGGCTTAAGCGAAATGGAGGTTTACTGAATCCACGAATATGGGTTTGTAAATCATGCATGACCCTCCAAGCCATTCCCATTGCAGGCGCCTTGCCGTCAAATACACGAAGAGCTTTAACAACCGGGATCACCATATACAAGAAATTTTCGCACGTGTTCCAGAATCCATCAGAACGTATAAAGCTTCGCACAACAGAGCCCTTCATGTAAGAGGTGCCAGATCTCCTCCTCATATCACGCATTAGAGTGATCCAATCCTCATCAACCACCATTCTTTCCAAAGCATTGCGTACTTGGAGAAGACGTTCAATCATGATGAAGTTCGTAGCAAAACGGGTCTCTACAGGTAGGCGGAGTGAGAGATTTGGTGACAACCTCCGGAATATAGCTTGAGAAGCATGATGGTTTTTAACAAATACACAAATATGGCGGGATTTTTTTACCAACTTTTTCACCCATTCCTCCTTCCCCCAATCTTCTAAGAGGAGATCTAGGCAATGTGCAGCACATCCTTGAAAATATAGATCGGGATTTGCTCGAATCAGGTCGCGAGCAGCGGAGGCCATAACTGGGGCATTGTCGGTGCAAACTTGGACCACATTATGTCGACCAACCTTTTCCACAAATGGTTGAATTTGAGCAGCAACGTAGACATGATCCTTGTGATTTCCCGTGGTGTCAATGGTACCCAAGAAAACGTCTCCCTTTGTGCCACATTGAAGAACGTTTAGGAGAGGTCGGTTTTGCACGTTGTCCCATCCATCACAACATATTGTAACACCGTATTTTTCAACGGAATTCCCCAGCTTCTCCTTCACTTGCCTATCTAGGTCAACCTTTATATCAGTTAACAACTTCGTACGGATGGCATTGTACGATGGTGGTGTGTAGGCTGGCATTCGATGACGGGCAGTTTCACGCACAGCATGAACAAATGCAGGATGTCTCACAATGTTGAAAGGAATGTTAGCTTCATAAAAAGCCGTTGCCCATGCTCTATCGAGGAGTTGTTTTGTTGACACATTGAACCCCTCCGTTATGTTGAGTTGACGTAGTTCACGAGGAGGAGTGCCATATATCACAACATCAGAATGTTGAGTGGTTTGGGACATAAGCAAAGGCTCTGTTTCACTAATTACGGAGCCCGCTATAATAGGCTCCAAAGGTACAATATCTACCACCAGAGAGTCCTCATTTACAATGCCTACATGTAAGGGCACAATGCCTCCGCAATGTTCAAACAAGGCCCTAATATGCGGGGGTACCATCCTACATGTGGAAACATCAGAAGCACCCCCTACATGAGGTCTATAACCAAGGTGGGCCAACATTCTATCTCCTCGGTAAGATATGACGAACGGGCAAAACCTACATTTAACCTGCCTTTGTGATTTACCGGGAACCCTCCCCTTATCCTCGTACCAATGATCCCATGCATCGTTTCGGCGTGGCATGACTTCAACAAAACCTGCAAATACAAACAAGTTAGAGCAAGTCACTTTGATCGCATACTAGGTCCTGTTCAAGAGTGCCACGAGGGCAACCCTAATTCACAGACACTAGATTGGACAAAATATACTCTGCATTCGGGTCTCACGCATTCAATCCTCACTCCTCAAAGGAGAATCAAAAGACTTGAGACACACTATGTCAGTGGAGGCAAAAATGGCACCTTGCACCCTCAATTTATAGTGTTCGAATCGGACGGGGGAGCGGACGGAAGGGGTGGGAGCGGACGGGGGTGCGGACGGGGGAGCGGACGGAGGGGGGGGGAGCGGACGGAGGGGGGGGAGCGGACGGGGGAGCGGACGGGGGGGCGGACGGGGGAGCGGACGGGGGGGGGGGCGGACGGGGGAGCGGACGGGGGGGGGGGGCGGACGGGGGAGCGGACGGAGGGGGGGGAGCGGACGGGGGAGCGGACGGGGGGGGGGGGGGCGGACGGGGGAGCGGACGGGGGGGGGGGGGGGCGGACGGGGGAGCGGACGGAGGGGGGGGAGCGGACGGGGGAGCGGACGGGGGAGCGGACGGGGGGGGGGGGGGCGGACGGTGGAGCGGACGGGTGAGCGGACGGAGGTGGGGGGAGCGGACGGGGGAGCGGACGGGGGGGCGGACGGGGGGGCGGACGGGGGAGCGGACGGAGGGGGGGGAGCGGACGGGGGGGGGGGGGCGGACGGGGGAGCGGACGGGTTGGGAGCGAGGCGGGGGACGTGGGCAGACGGAGGTTGGGAACGGGAGCGGACGGGGTTTGGGTACGGGAGCGGACGGGGTGGAACGGGAATTGGGAACGAGGGCGGACGGGTGGGAACGGGGATTGGGAACGGGGGCGGACGGGGGGGCGGACGGGCGCTAGTAGAATTTTCCCCACTTTCCCTTTACTTTGCTGACATGTCGTCACACGTGGACAATGTAAATCCTACGTGTCCGAAATTGGGTAATGTAATTACACAAAAAAATCGGTAAAATTCAAGTCCGGCAGGATAAAGACAGCATCCGGCATAATCCGGCATAATGTCGTGACGGATACGTGTCGTGACGGCACGACATTATGCCGGGATAAGCCTCCGTCACGACACAATAGACAACCCTGAACACCACTTGTAATATTTTACAAGTGTTAACAACACATGTGAGCATCAATTTGGGCTCACACTCGCCTCGAGTGTTAGAGCTATTAAATTCCCTATGCTTCTAGCGCAACATAGGGTGAGTGGCAATGATCCTGTGTACACACTTCCTTCACATGCTGCTGATGGAATTAACCAAGCAATTGCAGATCTTTATGATGATGATGACTAACACCTGCCAAATAAACAAATTCATCTCATTCAAGGTTTGATGTCTCACATGCTACAGTTGTTTTGGTTCAATTCTACCTTTATCATGTTCTTTTGTTCTAGGAGACTCATATAGTACAAAGATTTAGAACTTTGCCACAAACACATGTCATCACAATAAGAAATTGGACCACATATTAAACCATTTGCATATATTTTGAAACTTTCAAAGTCTCCAATTAACGAATATAGTGATAGTGATTTGGGACAAAATATGTGCCCAATGTACTGGAGTAACTGTTCGGATGCTTGCAATTTGACACATAAAATCCCTCCACACCAACAATCCAGAGATGATTGATTGTTGTCAATAGGCTTCACATACATTGCCATTTCTTCGATCCATGCCTAGTGTAGAGAAGACATATAATTGCAGATTTCAATCAAATGTCCATCACGTAAAATTCAATTTGTGTATAAAGTATAATGGTTAATGTACTTCAAACATGTCCTTTGTGAAGAAGCTTCATATAGGCTGATTGAAATCGTATTGGGTATAAACATGTATGACTAAATGTACATTGACAGTGTCCTTCATTACAAGAGATGCACATCATTAAGAAAATCATTTTCTGAATGACCCCGCGACTTTAACAGACTCCACTATATTCGTTAATTTGAGACTTTCTCTTGTCTCAAATTAATATATGGACCACAACAACATGGTCTAATGTTTGGGTCGTCCTACCTAAATCATCTTGATATGAGTTCTTAATTAGGTTATTATATGAACACCCGCTTCAAAGTATTTGCATCATACAACATTCTCCAATATCTTATATTTGTAACTGTCTTAAAATGCAGGAAAAGTCCCAAATTAACGAATATAGTGATCTATTTGCTTGCAAGTATGTTTGGAAACTTGCATGACCCTTGAGACCCTAATACCTAGGTGTAGAGGATTGGAAGTGGAGACAACAAGACATGCACATAGATTGATGGAGATCTTGGTTGCAATTTCAAATAATTAAAAATAATAATTCATACATATTAGTGAATATTACATGGAAAGCCTATTTGCCTCTGCCTCTAGTCTTCAAAACATATGATCTTGTATTTGTAGCAGCAGAGGCCCTCTTGTGAATAGGTTTCTTGGTATGAGCCTTTGGTCTTTTGGCTGGGGAGTCAACAACATGGTTGGAAGGCTCAGATTTTCCAGAATTATGGCCCTTGCTTGATGTCCCTGTACAATCTTCTTCTTCATCCTCTTCACTCCCAAGAGGCTCATCTACCTCTTCTACAGGTTCATCTTGCTCTCCAGATGGCTTGCCCAAGTCAAGAAACTTCTTCACACCTCTCTTACGAATGTCGGAGGGAGATGTTGGAACCGTCAAAATTGCAGTATCTGAATTCATTATGCCCTCCAATTTTTGACTTTTTTTCCGTATAGGGGATGTGACTTCCCTAGACTCTACATGCCTTTTCAAAACTTTAAATTTGATGTTGCCCACGGATGGACTAATTGTATCAGACCGAGTGGGGTTAATGCGGTGCCGTCCTCCAAATTGAGCAGAGTAGGAAATTGAGGTACGAATGGGGGCTGCACCTGCAAAAGAAACAAAACAAAACAATTGTTAGGCATGTAATATTTGGTCTAGTTTTCTATGGACTGTCTAGACATTATTGTAGTGTGTGGACCTCCAATGGAATTGAAGAGGACTTGCAATGGAATGCATGGGAGAATTGGGTCTTATGTGGACAAGTAGTGGACCTAAAAGTGACCACAGTGGAGAAAATGCAAACAAAAAATAGCTATATTGGAGTGCCATAGTCAAAGATAGAACTATATTGGATTGCAGAGGACTATAGTTGAACTATATTAGACTATAGAATAATGTGAGCATTATGTAAGAGCATGCATTGGACTCTTTGTGACATAAATGAACATGTATATGAAGCACATATAACATAGTATAGTTTGATAGGAATGCTTTGGAGCAACTACGACATTAAGGAAATACTAGTGAGAAAAAATGAAATCCTCAGCACATATTGGGGCAAGTGTGAAATGCAATGCCACAAAATGGGAATTATATGGGACATCAATGCACCCTGAAGACATCAATGCTCAATGAAGACATAAAATATACACATATCCATGAATGCTACTAAACTTTGGGGACTTTCTAAGATTCAAGATGGGAATTGATGGACATGAAGTACTAAAACCTAAACTGAAGAACTTTTAAAAAAAGAAAAAAACTGAATATTACCTTCAAGTTCATCAAACCCTTGTCCATCTGATGCTCCCTTTGTATGTGTAGCATCACCAACATCATACTCACATGGCTTTTGAATACAAGCAAGTGTCCACCAATCTGCATGCATCTCCTTCTCACAAGTCTTGACTAAACACTTGTTAGAAGAGCTAAAATGTGTAAAAGCGCACCAAGAATGGTAGCCATGCTTACATGATGCAATCTTGCAATCCCAGGCAGGCTCAAACCCTCTCCCACAAAAGGCACATATGTCAACCTCCAAGAAAGTAAGAAAGATGTTTGCTCAAGAGTTGGAGCAGTGTAGGGTAATGGAGAAGGCTTCATGATAGGATGAGAAAAACCATTCTTCATAGCAAAAACTTGAGCAGAAAGACTTTTTTTTTGGTGTTTCCAAACATTGAATTTTTTGGTAGCTAAACTACACTCAGAGTCTGCAATGGACGTTTTTTCAAATGCTTTCTTATGATCAGCCTCTCCCATATCCAACAAACCCTGAAAAGCATCTAATATCCCTGTCTGAGCATCAATCTTTCGTTGTAGACTCTCTAGGGTTACAAGAGCAACTCCTATCTCCTCACTAGTAGAGCCTGAAGACCTCATGTTCAAGAGCGCCAAGTTTTGTGCGTCTAATTCAACCTTCAACTCTGTGAACTTTATGTTGGCCGAATCAACCAACTTGTGTCGATCTTCAAGTTGGCCAAGAAATTTTTGCCAACTCTAAGTTCGCATCTACTTTTGCCTTCTCTAGTGGGGACATGACACTCTCCAAAGCCAACAACTCTTTCTCCACAACAGAGATGTGTTCCCGCCACTCCAAAACACAATCCTCATTCACTACAATCCCTTTGGATCCAGGGTGGGAGGTCCTGCGACCCATGACAGTGGTGTCCTCCTCCTCCTCCAAGTCCTCTCCTTCTCTATCCTCTGAATTTAGATCTACACACTCCACCCCCTTCGAAGTATCTCCCAGTGCTTGTATTCTTCTTAGTTGATCTCTCACTGTCCACTCAGCAAGCACACACCAATTTACTTTGACACCTTTATTTTCCACAACGTATCCTCTTGCTTCAGCCTTGTTAATGAGCCTGCTATTAGGGAGTTTAGACTTCTGGTGCGTAATCATCCAGTTCCTTTCCACTCTAGCAATGAACTCCTCGTCCTCTGAATGAGTATACCTATACCCATTTTTGTTAATAAGAGGGCCAAACAAAGCCGTGACCTCTTCTTCTGTGCAGTGAAGACCTATCTTCAGCCTCTTGGGAGAAGGACCAGTGTTGCAGAGGCCGTATGTCTCTGCAAATGTTTTTCTACAAACAAGGTTTTTCCTATCGAATACAATCTCAGGGACCTCACCATACAACGGATCAACATAAGGATTCACAACACCCTCTACCTTTACTCGCGCCTTACCATCCACACATCCCATACCACCTTGCATCAGTGACATCTTGAAACCCTAACCAAAGTATACCTTCTGCTATAGTAGCGTGTACAAAGAAGAAAACAGACTGTAACACAACTTCCATGTGCAAACAGGACAACGGAGAGGGAGAAGCCGGGGCCACTCCCACTGACAAATCTGAGGCGTTAGAAACTCTCAAGGCCGAGTCATCTGAGGCGTCCATTGCATGTGAAAGAGCGGGAACTTAGGGCAGGCGGGAAGCAAAGGATAGGCCCGAGGATTTGATTTTGAAATAGACCGCCTAACCCCGCCAATGGGAGTAGGCGCCATTTGCCACGTCATCGGCCGCAAATCGACCCTAGTGGACTCACATGGATGTATCCAAATGCCATTTTTGAGACACCTTAGCGTGCATCCACCCATAAGTGTTTTTATCTCGGTTTTAGGTATTTTTAGTTTTTCTAGTTCTTTAATTGGTTGTTCGTGAATAGCCCCTCTAACACCTGCTGTGATGGTGATGAGGGGTTAACTTGCCAGCCAGCTCTTCTAAGTGTTTGTATGAGTGTATTGTATTTAGTGGTTTTTTCATTGCGTGCATTATTTGGGCATCTGTCGTGGCAGTAGGTAAATTCGATGAATTGTATGGTACGTGATGGGGTAGGCCTTAAAGGGGGTTGGCTGTTTGTGGGAGCACCTATTACGTATAATATGTCTGGTCTCAGTTTAGCTAGGCATGTGCATGATGTGGTGGTACATGTGCATTGCAGTAGCCATTGTGGGACTGTGTTGTCTTGTGGTCTGGAGTCTTGGTGGCCTGCATTTACGAGTGTATAGTATCTTGTGTGTTTATTTGATTGGAGCGTATGTACAATTTGGTGGACTGCTTTATTATGGCGTGCTATTCGTAAGCCCTTTATGTGTGGGTTTGAACATGTGGATAGTAGATGCGGCCATGTACCTATGGTATTGTTGGAGCATAATGTACAATTCGGGTTTGGATATAAGTTGGGCCAGAAAATATGATTACGGTGGTTATCCATGTATTGGTGTGAGCCCAAATTCGTGCTCACAATTCGATTAACATTTTCAAAACATTAAAAACATAAAAATTAGTGATGACTGAGTTAGTTGAATGCTTTGTAGGGAGTGAATTTTGAGTTTAGATTTAAGTAGATTTAAGGGGTTGAATTGAGGTTTACAGAAGGAAGTTAGAAATTAGATTCAGTGTTGTTTTGGGATTAGGATAGTCCGGGTTGCAAAAGCTAGGGGTGTATTACCCTTGGGGTAAGAACCTTGGACAAAATGGAAATTAGAACCGAAGGGGTAAAAGGGAAATGCCCTTTAACCGAATCGGAAATGTTAAGGTTGTAGGTTAGTAAGTAGGTGGGTTAAGTTAGGATCAATCAATCAAGCAAGCAAAAGTCAAGCGGCGGCGGAGAAAAGAGAAATTCCAGAAGCGGCCAAGAAAAGAAAAAGAGGTGACAACCATGAGCGTAAGGAATCTTGCCAATAAAGGCTTGAGGCAAGTGGGTAAGAGGTGACGGTTGCCTCCCCACATTCACCACCGAGGGCTTAATTGCCACCAATCAAGGGACGGGCCCCTCGGTTGAAGGAAGGGAGAAGGGGTCCAACCCTTCATTGAAAGGCGATAAAAGCCCCCTCTTCTCCTTTCATTCGCCCCCCCGTATTTTCAGTTAGCACGGCGAAGCCTTTGCGAATTCTAGTTAGGAAGCTCTCTCTCTTCCTCTCTTCATTTTGTTAGGAAGATTAGCAAGCATTCATGTGGACTTAACTTAGAATTCTTAGAGTTAGAAATCTTGAGAAAAGGTGGTGTGTTTGTAAGCACATCCCTAAGTGGCTGGGCCACGTTCAATCCAATGTAGTAGACTCTGAAGTTGTAATTTAGACTTCAGATTTTGAAGGAATGTAACCCTCTTTGTTAGTTTTCCAAAGAGCCTAAGTTTGTTAGAATCAGAGTTCGTAAGCAAAAGTTATGAGAGTTTGAATGAAAATGTCTCAAACTGCCTTTAAAATTTCAAACGCTGACTTCGCAAGAGCGTATCAAAATTGCAACACATGAAATTATTTTGAGATTTGAATGATTCATAGGTCTTGTGGCAAGCTTTTCAAATTACTAAAAATTATTCTAATCGGAACTTGTGAGAGAAAGTTGTGGCAGTTTAAGTTGGGGAGTGTTTGCTGCCTTGAGAGAACCCCCATGGGTGTTCACCCATGAAAGAAGATTTTGAGTGAGTGTAGCCCTCATTATTAGCTTTCCAAAAAGCCTAAGCTTGTTGGAATCGGAGTTAATGAACAAAAGTTATAGGTGTTTGAAGGAAGTACCCTAGCTGCCTCTTAAATCATAAAGAGCTGACTTTGAAAGCTCATATTTAGAAGAGAGAATTTTCAGTTATTTTGATATTTAGATGAATCATAGGTCTTGTTGTTAGCTTTCTAGATTATTAAAATTTATTCCAATCGGAGATCGTGAGCAAAAGTTATGGCCGTTTAGGTGACTGGGTGTCTGCTGCCCTAAGGGAGACCCCACGGGTGTTCACCCGTGGGCAACCCAAAACGCAGTTGGGAGACCCCACGGGTGTTCACCCGTGGGCAACCCAAAAACACAGTTGGGAGACCCCACGGATGTTCACCCGTGGGCAACCCCAAAACACAGTTGGGAGACCCCACGGGTGTTCACCCGTGGGCAACCCCAAAATGCAGTTGGGAGTATTTTGTCAATACTAACGCTCCATGAAGTTGACCAAAAAGAGAGTGTTTAATTTTTGGGTTATCGGAGTACTTGCAAGAGGTTTCCAACACTAGGGGATCAACAAAGGAATGTGAGCCATGAACCTCCACTTGGACTACAGACGCAAAAGGGTGGGGGTTTATGGCTGACAATTGGGCGTAGCGAAATTTTAGAGTTTGTGTGATTTGGGCGTCTGTGGTCCCGGGGTTTTTCCAGAATTGATTGGAGAGTTTGTGGTTTATTTGGTCATTGGACGTCCATTTGTCTATGTATGTAAATTTGAATTGTGCTAATCTCAATTCTTGGTTCCTATGTTCTTTGTTGATGTATGTTTGTAGGTTTCGTATGGCACCCGAGTGGGTACCTGTTGGTACCCCATTGAGCCAGTACTGTGTGGTATGGACCGTATGTATCCTGGGTGTGTTGGTGGGTTTATTTAGGAGGGCTCCATCATTTGCTAATTGATCAGTTATTTCATTGCCTATTATGCCTTTATGTGCTCTGACTTTTTGAATTATGATTTTATGCGTGGACCATGTTATATGGTTGACTATGGCGGCTATGAGTAGTTTATCCGGGTGGTTGTGTTGGGATGATGGGTGTCGTATGTGATTGTTTATCAGATATATACTATTGAGGCTGTCTGTAAAGATGTAGAAATCTCGCGTGTGGTGTTGTGTACTTTGGATTGCTATTAGGATGGCGTTTAGTTCGGCTCTGAGGATGTTTTGAAGACCTGGGAGTCTCTCTGCAATCCTAACGTTGTTGGCGGGGGAGTAAACACCAGTTCCAGCTGTGTTGCCTATGCCATGTTCGTCGGGGGGTATAAATGAACCGTCAGTGTATATGCATTGTTGAGGCTTGAATTTTAGGGGGTGGATATTATATAGTTCTGTTGGTAGGGGGTGTGTTGGGTGGTTGATTTCTGAGTGATTGTATTGTGGGGCTTGATGCCATGCACTAGAGTATTTAATTTTTTTCATATGGGGGATAGTTTGGGTTGGGTTATTGTTAATTTTAATATTATATAGACCAAGTATGTTAGATGTGATTGCATTGGGTATTTGAGGGTTATCTAATGGAGGACCATGTTTGTGGATTCTTATTATGGTGGTATATTGGTTTTCTAATTGATGTAGGTATTATGGCCATTCCGGTGTGGGGTTGTATTGTATGGTGTTAGGTGGGATGGTTGCTATTATGTGCATTTCTGCATGGGTGATAGGGAGGGTGCTCTCTTTATGGTTGATTATGATGATGGTTGAGGTGTGTATGGTTTGTTTGGGCTGCCATGCGGGCCCAATGGATTGATGTCATCGTAGTTTTAAGGTCTGGGGGGTGAGCTAGACCATTGCCTCCCCATTTTGATGAGTGAGCGAGGCCAGTTGACCCAAAAATTATATCTCTATTGTGTGGGGAGTTATACTGTGTGAGTGTTATTGGGCAAGTGAGGGGTGAGGAATAGTATGAGTGTGTGATGTTGTAGGTTGCTATTAGGGTTTGTAAAGTGGAGGGGTGTAGGGTATGGTGGTTGTTATTTGGGTTATGTTTTTTTGGTTTTCTTTTTGGGAGAATTGTGATATATCGTTGGGTTAGCCATAAGACTTCGGTGGCGAAGTCTTGGGGTGGGGGTTTGAAGAAGTGTATCATGGGGTGCGTTTGGTTTTGGTTATATTATTCCCACAACCATTGTAATCTTGTGATTGGCATGGTTAAGACGTATGCCCCATTTTGGTCATATATATTGGCTTCTATTCCTTGTATTTGTATGGTGGGTTTGGTGGCAATGCTATCTTTATCTGGGTTGCATTCCTTTATGTTTAGTGTGAGATTTGGGGCGATGATGGGTGAGCGAATAAATCTTTGATCTTTAGATTGTGAAAAGTTTATGCATGAGTTATAGGTGGCTAGGGTGTTGGTTTTGTGCTGGTTTTGTAGGAATTTGTGGAGTATATATATGTTGTGGTCTAATGCGATATTATCCTGGTGGAGGAGTAGTGATGCTTCTACCCACTTTGTTGTGCTATTTGGGTGGGTATCCCATTGACATAAGTAGTGTTGTTTTATGGCTTTTGCTCCCCATTTATCTTTATATGTTGTGGTTTTGGTGCTTATTATGGCTTGTACTAGTTTTCCACTCGTGGGGTCTACTTGGTTGTTGGTATTTTGTGGGTGGGTTGTGTATTGTGGGTGGTATTTGTTGTGGGGGAGGGTTGTGGGTTGTGGGTGAGTTATGTGGGAATAGTAGTTTGGCTTGTGCCAAGGCTTCTTTTATTAGGTTTGGGGCAGCTTTGAATTTTTGTTTGAATTCTTTAGGGGATAGTATTTGGTGTGTGTCGGGGTTTTGGATTTGGTTGAGGGTAGTGATATTGTACGTGTGTAGTTTGTTGAGGTATCTTCTAGTGGCTTGTTGTTGGTTTGGGGAGAAGAGGGCGTATTCTGCGGTTTGTGTCCATGCAAGCTCTATTGCTGATTGTTTGATGGGAAAGCTTTTGATGGAGGTGTGTACATGGATTTCATATTCTCTTTCGAGTAGATAGAGTGTGCGGGATACGGGCGATCTTGCACATGCTTGATATTTCAGGCGTGGGAGATGGTAGGATCCCCCGTATTTTGCTGTTATGTATTTTGTAAAGCCTTGATAGACTTGGCCTAGCTGGCCTTGATCGTTGAGGGCATTTAGTAGTTGTTTACCAATGCAGTTTATATAGTCGGGGAGGATGGAGGTGGTATTAATGCCAAAGTCTTCGTTGGAGAGGTGGGTTAGTATGTTTGCTGTGCTATTGGGTAGGTTGCATATTTCTTTAGTTAGTTTACTAAGAATTTTGTCTAGTTTTTTTTATGTCCGGTTTAGAAAATGGGACTGCATAGTAGGCGTATGCTATTCTTGGTTTTATTACTGTATTTAAGATGTGTATTTTTTGCTTAATCATAGCAGGGGATGTCATTAGTAGTTTGCTTTGTTTTTTGGCTTTTTCTATGGTGATGTTTTTTTGGATGTTCCATTTTAATGAGGGAACTAGATTTATACCAAGATATGTGTATGGTTCATTTTGTGTGAGGGTAGGGAAGGGTTTATTTTTGAAGTGGATGCATTGGGCTTGTATGTATGCTTTGAAGGTAGTAGGTTTTAGGTTTGATTTGCTCGAGCATCCTGTAATTGCGCACTTAGAGAGGTTAAGGTCTAGGTGCGCCCATTCTGAGTATTTTTGGAGTTTGTGTATTTGTGGTTGGATATGTGTTATGTTATCGGTGAGGATGGCAAGGTTGTCCGCATATGCTATGGTGTTACAAGTAGTTGGTGATGTCTTAAAGTGGTAACCTATGTTGTCTTTTTCTAACCATCGGAGGAGTGGGTCTAGAAAGATGATAAAGAGGTATGGGCTTAGGGTGTCTCCTTGGATGGTGCCTCTATTAATTTGTATGGGCGGGGTTGTTCCGAAGTGGTTACCATGAAAGGAGGTGGTTGAGTTTGTGTAAATATTGCCTATTAATTCGACGGCATCTCAGGGGTATCCAAGGTCCTCCATTAGTGCGAGGAGTCTTGCATGGTCTATGGATCCAAAGATATTTCTAAAGTCTATGTAGGTGAGGTATATATCATTATTAGTTAAGCGTGCGTCTTCTAGTGCTGCTATTATCATTTGAATTTGTCTAGTTGTGTTTCTTTGTGGCCGAAAGCCTTTTTGGCTACAGTGAATGATTTTGTATTTTTCGCCTTAGCTTGTTAGTAGGGCAGTGAGTGTGCTAGTATAGAGCTTATATATAGTATTAGCCAGGGCTATAGGTCTGTAGTTAGTGAGCATTAGTGGGTCGCCTTTTTTGTGGAGGAGTATTGTTTTACTATGTTTCCAATATTGGGGTATGTTTTTTTGGTGGTAGCATTGCTGGAAGAATAGAAACAACATATCGTGGAAGGTTGGGTGTAGGGCTTTGAGAATTTCGTTTGGAATATTGTCGGGTCCCGGGGTTTTCCCCCTGGCTAGTCGCTTAAGACTATTATCGAACACTTCTCGGGTGAAGTTTTCCGATATTTTGGCATTATGGGGGCCTCGTTTCTCAATGATGAATCCTTCGTGGTCAAGCCATGGATATTTACGGATTGCGCAGTGACATATTGTGGGGTGGTCGGCGGGGTCGTCGCATAGAGGGGCTTTTCTATTGAAGGAGTTTTGGTGTGTTTGTGAGATTTCATGATTAATATCTATCGGATTTGTGAGTATGTTGTCTCTTATATCTCTAAGGCAGTCCAGGGGTGTATTTGTGGTTGGTTTGAAAAAAATTTATGTATACTTTTAGGTTTGGTATTTAGTAAGAGTCTGTATTTTGTGATGTTTTTTTGCAATTAATGGCCGTTTGTTTAGTGGTAATTTTGTGGGCTTCCATTTTGGCTGTTCGTCCTATGGTTGCGAGTTCTTCGATCCATTTTTTTACCATTGTGTCATTGTCCGGGGTGAGGGGGATGGTTGTATTTTTGAGTGTGTAAATTTGTTGGATATTTGGATGACTTGGCCAGCTTGCACATGGTAGGGAATGTGTAGTTCGGATTCCTTTTTGGATGCTATGGTAGATCTTAAGGTGGTGTTTCCACAATTTTTGTTGTTTGTGTGGGAGGAAGCCTCCTTGTTGGCGGGCTCTGTGTGGGAGTGTGTGGATGGTTTGTATGTTGAGGCATGTTTCTACAATGCACGTACTTAGTGTATTGATTATATTTTGGAATTTTCTTTGGGCTCTTCCCAGTCCGTTTGATGGAGGTGTAGGGTGCGTAATTTTTGGGTGAGTGCTTGCATGTCAAGATTGGTGGCTTCTTGGAATTGAGTGAGTATTTTTTGGATTTTTTCTGGTGGTATGGGATATGTTATTCTTGGGGTACAGGGATTACACGTCACGTCGCGTCACGTTGCGTCACGTCTTGTGACAGCGACGTGACGGCAGACCTGAAAACGTCACGTCCGTTTGGGGGGGGGTAAAACAGTTTACCCTGTCGTCACACAGGGTAAACTGTCGTCAACAGTGTCGACTGCTAGTGGGCAGTCGACGAAGGGGTGCGACTGCTACTAGGCAGTCGACACACTGAATCGACTGCTAAAGGGCAGTCGTATAGGTGTGTCGACTGCTGACGGCAGTCGAATTTCCATGTCGACTGCTATTAGCAGTCGACTTGGGTTGTCGACGGCTTTTGGGCAGTCGACATGGAAATTCGACTGCTATTAGCAGTCGACGACAGGCGGGCGACTGCTTGTGAGCAGTCGTCTGCCCTTCAAGTCGACTGCTATTAGCAGTCGACTTGGACTGTCGACTGCCCAACTGCAGTCGACAACCCAAGTCGACTGCTAATAGCAGTCGACAAAGTCCGGACGACTGCTGGTGGGCAGTCGCACCCCTTCGTCGACTGCTATTAGCAGTCGACGAAGAAGGGCAGACGACTGGTGGTGGGCAGTCGCACCCCTTCGTCGACTGCTAATAGCAGTCGACGAAGGGATGCGACTGCTTACAAGCAGTCGTCTGCCCTTCAAGTCGACTGCTATTAGCAGTCGACTTGGACAGTCGACTGCCCAACTGCAGTCGACAACCCAAGTCGACTGCTAATAGCAGTCGACAAAGTGCGGACGACTGCTGGTGGGCAGTCGCACCCCTTCGTCGACTGCTAATAGCAGTCGACGAAGGGATGCGACTGCTTACAAGCAGTCGTCTGCCCTTCAAGTCGACTGCTATTACCAGTCGACTTGGACAGTCGACTGCCCAACTGCAGTCGACAACCCAAGTCGACTGTTAATAGCAGTCGACAAAGTGCAGACGACTGCTGGTGGGCAGTCGCACCCCTTCGTCGACTGCTATTAGCAGTTGACGAAGAAGGGCAGACGACTGCTGGTGGGCAGTCGCACCCCTTCGTCGACTGCTATTAGCAGTCGACGAAGGGATGCGACTGTTTACAAGCAGTCGTCTGCCCTTCAAGTCGACTGCTATTAGCAGTCGACTTGGACAGTCGACTGCCCAACTGCAGTCGACAAAGTGCGGACGACTGCTGGTGGGCAGTCGCACCCTATGGTCGACTGCTATCAGCAGTCGACTTGAATGGGTTGCGACTGCTCGTGAGCAGTCGCACCCCATGGTCGACTGCTAATAGCAGTCGACGAAGGGGTGCGACTGCTCACGAGCAGTCGCGTAGAGACACCCATGGGCACGTGGCGTCCATGGGTTGGTCCAGGGGGCGTCTAATCGAAAGGACGCCTCCTTGGGGTATATATGGACCCCACTTCCCTCATTCCCTCACTCCCACCTCCCTCCATTTGGGCCTAGGTTGTTAATCAGCCCTTGCCATTTGGAGATAGAGGTGAGCTGGAGGGCTACAGGTGGACATACGTACTGAAATACGTATACAGGACAAACGGTATACTATATCTGCCTACTATCTGTATTGTACTGCAACCCACCTACATACGGTATACATTGTACCCCATTGCGGTTAGTTTGAACCATACCGGAAATTGTTATATGTGAACACTTATTTTGAAAGTGGTTTACATCTAATTATGTAGTTTGAACTTTGAACGGCCTTAATTTGGATTTAGTGGATTGGAAAAAAAATTGTGGGTGGTGGCGCTTATTTTGGAAGTGCTACCATATTAGGTTTAATTTATAGTAGGCATACAAAGCTAGGGGTTAGGGGCAACGATGGCAGACGAAGATAACTTGCCGCCGAAACCTCCACGTGGCGGGGATTTGGATCCGGGGGGGACTCCGCAAGCGACACCGGGGTCGGCAGGCGCTAGAAGACGCGGCAATGCGCCGAGGGGCAGGCCGCAACCAATCAATTTGGAGGTGTCGCGGGACCCGAACATTCTCGCCAATCCCGGCTAGCAAAATGAGAGGGGCATGTGGTTGTATAGCACGGTCCGAAGGTACGTAGAGTGGACCCATTTGACGAGGATGTTCGTTCCTAGCACGAATGCTGAACGGATGTCTAGACAACGCTATGGCATATGGAGGGAGGTGAGCCATCAAATATTTGGAGAACAGTGCAAGGAGGTGTGGGATTTCTTGTGGGGTGCACCGAGGGAATTAGATCGCGGGCATATGCTAATGTGGTTATGCCAAATGGTCTACGCGGAGGTAATTTTGGGAGTGGATGTGGGAGCACACGGACACCAAAAGTTCCGGATAGGCGCTTTTCAGTGCCTAATCCGGTCTGTCCGGATGATCCGAGTATCGTCCAGGGATTCTGTGAAGTGCAGGATGTCAAGGACCCTCTTTTCCTGCTCGAAAGTCGACCACCGGCCGGATCGGCTTTCCGGATCCGGATGGTCCTTTGGAAGTCCTTATCCCGGGACTTGCCTTCCGGATTGAACCTCTACCAATAAGTCTTACTCCTACATAACTCTCTCCTCAATATCTACCTACCTATATCCTACCTCCAATGATGATTGGGTTCATCCGGCGAAGACGTCCCTGTATGGTCAGAATCCAGATTCTCTCACAACCAGTCCGGATCGGCCTAATCTTTCCTGGTAGGTCACATAGAGAACTCGGATGGTGAACCGGAACTACAACGACAGAAAGGTCAAGATTCGTCCGGAGATCTGTCAATCCGGGATAACTGGGCGATCCGTGCCACTTTCCGGATTGCCCCGCCCAAGGGTAGTGAGACCTCTTCAGAAGATCGGATGGCGTAAGTCCGGCACCTCCGGATCCTACCCAGTCCTAACGACGGCTATCTCACATGGACGTTACCCAGGCATCCGGAATAATGAGGTTTCCTTCCCACTACACGCCGGAGAGATCCTCCGGACCGGAATCCTAACCGTTCCGGTTTCTCTCCTCCTTCCGACAGATCGATCCGGCTACAGCGAACTTAGGCTCTACTGAATCTGAGATAACTGGGCGATCCGTACCACTTTCCGGATTGTCCCGCCCAAGGACAGTGAGACCTCTTCAGAAGATCGGATGGCGTAAGTCCGGCACCTCCCTGATCTTACCCAGTCCTAACAACGGCTATCTCACATGGGCGTTACCCAGACATCCGGAATAATGAGGTTTCCTTCCCACTACACTCAGAAAGGAGCCATAGTACTGCAGTCGGATCCGATCCGGGTTTCCTCTCCTTTGTTCTATCCGTACTTCCTACTCATTCATTCCCTCTAGATCTGCAACATTCTCCTAACAGTCCGTGCACAAAACAAGTCAGAATAGATTGAGAACTAGAGCTTTATTGAGTGGGGAGCAACAACATACAACAATGGAGAAGGGAACCCTTCTCCTGCCCCTTATTCAGCCTTAAGTAGAGGCTGTAATCCCTAACTGAAGGTGGCGGCGAAGTTGGCCGCCCTCAGAAAACCCCTAACTGCGAGAAATCCGGAACTTCGCCCTTTGCGGAAATTCCGGATCTCGATCCGCTTTTTGCGCTGACAGAATTTTGAATTACAAGTTCGCCAAAAGTCAAAATCTGCCTATTCCTGCTTTTCCTAATTCTGATCTAACTACAGCTGTCTGCCTAAGCCTACCCTAGCTGGTGCGATGCTTCTTCGAAGCCGTCTCTTCCTTGGTGTGACTCGCGGGTCCGCTGATGGCGGAGGAACCTCCCCCGGGGGTCAAAAGTCGACGCTCTTGCAGCCTCGTAAATACCCTTCGCATGTTTGGGGAAGGAGCGATCTCTTCCTCGGAGTCTCCTGCAGTGGACGGATCCTCCTCCGATCCGTCACCCGATCCGGATCGCGCTGGTCTGGAAGCCTTCTTCGCCTTCCGAGGGCGCTGGACGGTTGAGGGATCGCCTCCGGTGGTTCTCTCCCTGTTTCGGCCGGTGGAAGCTGAAGTCGCTCGTGGACCTCTGGCGGACACTGCTCGTGAGGGTGCAGGCGCCCACTGCTCCACGATCATGCACTCCGGAGCAGGTGATGGAGCGGCCGGCGACATGGGTGCCTTACCCCGATCCGGAGACTTCGTCCGATCCGGCGTCCTCATCCGTGCTGGAGTCCTGGCCCTCTCCGGTGTTCTGGACCGAGCTGATGTCCTGCCCCGATCCGGATTTGGTGATTGCCCTCGTCCTGACCTAGCCGACCGTTCTATGCTCTTCCGTCGAACCTGGGAGGAATGTGTCCGTTGCGGAACAGGGGTCTTCTCCCGATCCGGAAATCTTCCGGATTCCGGTGGCTGGGGAGTTCCGGCTGGCTGACTGGGTCCCACACCTGCTGGAGAGGCCTGAACTAACTCCACCTCCCCTACCACTTCGTACAAGGTGCCCGTTGGCGATCCGGGTGGGCCCGGATAAAGTACCCGCCTGGGGGTCCCACCTGAGGGCAGGAGCTTCTGGATTTCCTTGAGCAGGTCCTTCATCGAGCGGGAGTACTTTACTAGGATCTGCAGTGTTTGACGGGCAGAAGACGGATCCGCTGACTCCATCAATTGGTCATAGAGGTGCGCCTTGTTGACGACCTCTCCCGGATGACCCACCAACTCCCGGACCCGGCTCAGGACTACTGCTTGCTCTGCCTGGTGCTTCCGGATCTCCTCGCTCTTCTGGGTGAGCTCCCGGGTCATAGCAGCCACCTGTGCTGTGAGCTGTGCCTTTTCCGTCTCCAGGGTCTCCACCTGTTTCCGGTCCGTCCGCTTGGCCAATTCCCGGAGGATATTTCCGGGTCCACAGTGGTCCAAGGCCCGGTTCACTCCTCGAATGATGTGCTCCATCCGGAAGTATTGTTCCTGGAGTGCCGTCAACTCTCCCCGGACGCGCTTGAAGGGGGATTCCGGAAACTCAAACGTGGAGAGGTCGATGTCTCTCCAGGGCACTTCCCGGCTGGTACCGGCTTCCTGTCGTGGTGGTGGTGAGACTGGCTTCCGGACTTTTGGAGGGGACGGAGCGGAAGGCGGTTCCGGAACCGCTGTGTCACTGGAATCTTCCGTTCCGGCTTCTGCAACCCCTGCTTCCGGATCGATCCTGTACGCCACCTCGTCCTCTGCAATCGTCAGCATATCCTCTTCCGCTTCATTGATGCAGCCCTGGTCAGGGTTGTCTATCCCGCCGTTGTGACGGTGTCGTGCCGTCACGACGTGTCGTGTCGTGACGGACCCCTCCGTCACGACACAATAGGGTCCACGTAGGGTCAACATAGGGGGAGCCGACTAGGGTGGGTAAAATACTTACCTTCTTGCCAAGGTGGCGTCCTATGTGGCAGAAAACGTCGACGTGGATGTGCATATTTCCCTTCCACGTAGACCATTTTGCCATTGTGTTTATCATTGTGTTAAAATCAAAGTAATAAAATATTACTAAGGAGGGTGTGGGGCGGACGGGGGCGGACGGGTGGGGCGGACGTGGAAGGGGGGTGGAGCGGACGGACGGGGGGGTGGTGCAGACGGTGGATGGGGGTGGAGCGGACGGACGAGGGTGTGGAGCGGACGGGGGAGGGGGGGTGGGGCGGACGGGAGAGGGGGGGGGGGTGGGGCGGACGGAGGAGGGGAGGGGCGGACGGAGGAGGGGGATGGAGCGGACGGGGGGGGGGGCGGACGGGGGAGCGGACGGGGGGGCGGACGGGGGAGCGGACGGAGGGGGGGGGGAGCGGACGGATGGGGGGGGGGAGCGGACGGGGGGGGGGCGGACGGGGGAGCGGACGGAGGGGGGGGAGCGGACGGGGGGGGGGGCGGACGGGGGAGCGGACGGGGGGGCGGACGGGGGAGCGGACGGAGGGGGGGGGGAGCGGACGGATGGGGGGGGGGAGCGGACGGGGGGGGGGCGGACGGGGGAGCGGACGGAGGGGGGGGAGCGGACGGGGGGGGCGGACGGGGGAGCGGACGGAGGGGGGGGAGCGGACGGGGGGGGCGGACGGTGGAGCGGACGGGTGAGCGGACGGAGGTGGGGGGAGCGGACGGGGGGGGGGGGGCGGACGGGGGGGCGGACGGGGGGGCGGACGGGGGAACGGACGGAGGGGGGGGGAGCGGACGGGGGAGCGGACGGGTTGGGAACGGGGCGGGGGACGTGGGCAGACGGAGGTTGGGAACGGGAGCAGACGGGTTGGGAACGGGGCGGGGGACGTGGGCAGACGGAGGTTGGGAACGGGAGCGGACGGGGTTTGGGTACGGGAGCGGACGGGGGGGAACGGGAGCTGACGGGGTGGAACGGGGATTGGGAACGAGGGCGGACGGGTGGGAACGGGGATTGGGAACGGGGGCGGACGGGGGGGCGGACGGGCGCTAGTAAAATTTTCCCCACTTTCCCTTTACTTTGCTGACATGTCGTCACACGTGGACAATGTAAATCCTACGTGTCCGAAATTGGGTAATGTAATTACACAAAAAAATCGGTAAAATTCAAGTCCGGCAGGATAAAGACAGCATCCGGCATAATCCGGCATAATGTCGTGACGGATACGTGTCGTGACGGCACGACATTATGCCGGGATAAGCCTCCGTCACGACACAATAGACAACCCTGGCCCTGGTGCTGGTAGAGATGGAGGATGTAGGGAGAGAGATAGGAGGGTTTCCGGCCAATGTGGGGGATGGACTTCTCTACGTATTCCTGGATTAAGCGACCCCAATTTACAGCTCGGACCCTTGACATTGCTCCAAACAGGGTATTGGCCATGGTGATGCTAAGACGTTTAGGCTTTTCCGGACTAAGGATGGGCAGGATGAATTCTATGACTCTCCGCTCTCGGTGATTCCGGCAATTCCCAGGATGGAATCCGTCTTTTGGGTCCGGCTCCGTTCGGAATTTCCCTAAATAAAAATTATCCCTGCGGCTAGCCCAACCCTCACCCTTTCCTCGCGGAAATCCGTAAACTGCAGCCCATACCTCTGATGTCCACTTTTCCGGATCCTGCCGAACTGTCCTAAACCATTGGTTGCCCCTCTCGAACAAGAATTCCCGCAAAGTGGCCTCCGCCCTGAGATTCCAGGGCTTGGAGAGCAATCCCTCACAACCCATCCGGCTAAGATCCTCTACCAGCTCATTTAACTCCGATTCTCTCGTTGGGACGGCTGGTGACACGGGTTTCACTGGAATGGGGACCTGCTCCCTCTCATCTCCCTCTCTTGCTTCCGGCATTTTACGTCGCGGCACAAAGCTCTCAACAATACCCGGATTCTTCCCTCCGGAACTCTGCCCGCTAACCACTACAGAATCCCAGCAATCCAACTGCTGGTGACTCGAAAAAGCAACTCACCACTCGTTCTCTCAACAATGCCGCTCGCGCAAATGGCCCGGAGAAGGAGAAAAACTCGTTTAAGTACTTTCCCTCTCTCCCAACGGGTCAGGTTCCTCAACCGTCTCCTTGTAACCGTTCGGATTCCGTTGTAACCGTTTAACGGTCCGGACGCTCCGGACCGGACCGTTCCCAAACGGTCTTCTCAGGCTAATTTCCGGTCCGGCCAAAGTATCCGTTTTAACCATTTTAACGCGTAAGGCGGATGCCTAGAACCTTATTTTCTAAAACTACTAACCTACCCTAGGAAACCCTACTTTAATAACAATCTCAGGGTATTATCCGGATATTAACCCGGTTCGGAAGCCAATCCGTACTTCCGTGGATTTTCGGACTCCCACAGTGGATATCGACTGGTCCACCATACCCCGCACGAGCCCGGACTTGAGGCAGGCACGCCGGGTCACGGTCATACCAAGTGCCGTGCTAGGACGGAACGCTAGCCAGGGATGTACAAATGGACGTGACGCGGCCTAAACGCGTCACGTCGCGTCACGTCCAGGGTGTGACGCCAAACGGACGTTACTGTAGTAAAAAAAATTTACTAATGGGATTTTTTTCTTCAGATAAGTAATTATTTCGACATCAATACAGGCAGTCGTCTACCATGGTCGACTGCTATATAGGCAGTCGACCACTTAATCGACTGCTAACTCAGCAGTCGATTACAATGGTCGACTGCTAATGTAGCAGTCGACTAAGTGGTCGACTGCTATATAGGCAGTCGACCACTTAATCGACTGCTAACTTAGCAGTCCACTACAATGGTCGACTGCTACATTAGCAGTCGACTAAGTGGTCGACTGCTATATAGGCAGTCGACCACTTAATCGACTGCTAACTTAGCAGTCGACCATTGTACGAGACTACTAACTTAGCAGTCGACTACAATGGTCGACTGCTAATGTAGCAGTCGACTAAGTGGTCGACTGCTATATAGTCAGTCGAACACTTAATCGACTGCTAACTTAGCAGTCGACTACAATGGTCGACTGCTAATGTAGCAGTCGACTAAGTGGTCGACTGCTATATAGGCAGTCGACCACTTAATCGACTGCTAACTTAGCAGTCGACTACAATGGTCGACTGCTAATGTAGCAGTCGACTAAGTGGTCGACTGCTATATAGGCAGTCGACCACTTAATCGACTGCTAACTTAGCAGTCGACTACAATGGTCGACTGCTAATGTAGCAGTTGACTAAGTGGTCGACTGCTATATAGGCAGTCGACCATTTAATCGACTGCTAACTTAGCAGTCGACTACAATGGTCGACTGCTAATGTAGCAGTCGACTAAGTGGTCGACTCCTATATAGGCAGTCGACCACTTAACGACTGCTAACTCAGCAGTCAACTACAATGGTCGACTGCTAACTTAGCAGTCGACTACAATGGTCGACTGCAAATGTAGCAGTCGACCATGGTAGTCGACTGCCAATGTAGCAGTCGATTACCACCGTCGACTGCTATATAGGCAGTCGATTACCATGGTCGACTGCCATATAGGCAGTCGATTACCTTGGTCGACTGCCAATGTAGCAGTCGACTATCTTCGTCGACGGCCAACATAGCAGTCGACCATGGTAGTCGACTGCTACATTGGCAGTCGACCATGGTTGGTAGTCGACTGCTATGTTGCCGTCGACGAAGATAGTCGACTGCAGTTGTAGTAGTCGACCATTGCCGTCGACTGATACTATTAACAGACAAATGCAGTCAACATCATATGTTTGTTGGGTTAAATTTTAATGGTTTGGGTATAGTGGAATATGGATGGATGGAAGTAGTTTAGGAAAAATGTGATTAAAGCCAACAATGATATGTAGAAGAAAAAAAAACCGCGTTGTATTAAAACAAGTATATCGTAAAGATATAAAAAATATACAAGGTTGTCCATATCAATGATACACGCATACTACCTTAACCCCTACGATGTTGCCTAAAGAACTAAACAGACTAAACACTATCCTTAACCTCAGTTCTCCAGCAGTCTATGGGCTCATCCCACCCCACAAACGGCATCTGCATCCGTAGTTTGGCGATGGTCAATGAAATGCGGTTGGACACGTTCTCGCATGTCAATGCACTCAAAGTGACATCCCAAATTTTCCTTCCTTCATTGGCAAAGAGAATTCGGTCATCACCATCGTTGCAAAGTTGTCGAGCAATCATGCCGACCGCATAACACTCAGCCTCCGCGGTGTAATATACATCGGGATCCTAGTGTCTCATGTTTAGGATGTAAAACAGTTCCGGCGCCACCCAAAACTTCTCCTTCCTCAATTTTTCCTTCACTTCTACGGTTTCCGCATGCCATAGCGATAGGACATCCTCACCCGAATGCGTTGCACATCCCCAATCGCACACCCCAATCTTGAGGCTCCCGTTCGATTCCCAATGCAACATAATATTGTCAATGGATAGATCGTTGTGTTGCACATTTGCAGCGTGCAAAGCCTCCATGATCCATAACAATGCCCAAGCCAACTTTACCCTCTTCGCCCGGAACTTTTGGACTTGGTCATAGAGTTGCCATTCGGTTGCGTCCATTGTTAAAATGTTGGCATTTGGGCGGTGGGCTCTATCCCGGATGAACATCTCTCGTAGAGTGCCCCCGTTCCACCATAGTGTATAGCCCGCATTGGACACACTGTTGATTAACCAAAACTTGATGAAACCTGGATGCGTGCTCTTTAAAACGCATGCCTCCGCACTTACTTGGATACGAGCTTTTTGCCTATCCGACGTCTTTGGGGTCTTTTCAGCCCACGTAATCTCCGGTGGGAGACGATCGTCGCCCTCGATCCTCACCTTCCTCACCTCCCCGTAACCCCCCACCTTCTTTATGCTCTTCAAACTCACGACATTTGCCGTATCGGGAATCCACAATAGTTGGCATGGGCCCGACACCCTTAGCCACTTCTCCAATTTCTCCGCCTTCCAAGGAATTATTTTGGAGGCCGTCTTGGACAATCCTTTGGCCACGGGATCCCACCACAAAAATATTTCCCGGATTCTTACAGCTCGAGGGCTCAACACCTCGCCTGTTTCGCCCTCCGGGAACATGTTCTCAACCAATTGCTTGAGGTTGAAAATATCATTTTGGGCCTTATTCTTCACCCATGAATCGAACCCCGCAAGATTCCTATCACCGCTAAACTCGGGGCCATCCACTTCCTGTCGAATAGCAACCTCCATGTCCCTTTTAATTATCTCAACCCTTTTGTGTTTCGGCTGCTCCAAAAAACGGAATTTGATGCCGGCCTCCCCATTCCTCAAATACCAGTCAACTATGGCTTGGTGGACCTTTGCCGTTATCGCATCCGAGAATTTTACCCTTGGTTTCCCGCTCCTACTCGACGACCCTGAGGCCGCGGAAGCCCCTCTTTGGCTGCTCGTAGGGGCACCGGCATTTGGGCGGACGGGAACGGTAGTATCTGAACGGGGGGTAATATTGGCTCCCGTTCCCGAAGCACTTCCTGATCCCACATCGGAATGTCGTTGCCGCTTAGGGGGCCGTTTGTGCACCCTGCCGGGTGCATCCGGCTCGTCCTCCGGCATCCTCCAACTTCGATCCTCCATCGTGTTTAAAAACACGCTATTATTGTGTTCACAAACACAACTCAAATGTGTTCACAAACACGGCCGTATTCAAACCGCTCCACCGCAAAAAATCGGATCCTAAATTGGCAAGAGTTTGCACCCTAAACCAATCTTCCAACCGCCCCCTAGGCCCTCTCAAAACATTAGGCAAAGGATGCTAGGCATGCTTAGTCCCAATGTCCCGCTTGAGGAGGGGTGGTTGAAAAATGATGTCAATGAGGCCTCCCCACTTATATATATAGGTTGGGTGGGCCTCACACCGACGGTACGACCGGACGCCGCGCCCCTGGATCCTGACCGTTGGACCGTGCATCATCCAACGGCCAGGATGGATGCGACGATTGGTCGACTGCTATACGGCAGTCGACCATCCAGTCGACTGCCAGATAGCAGTCGACTCTGGATAAGGCAGTCGACAATTAGCAATCGACCGCGGCGTCGACGTCGACTGCTATGTGACAGTCGACGTGTGGGCCGACTGTATTTAGCAATCGACTGCGGGGGTCGACTGCCAAGCAGCAGTCGACCCCCGATGTCGACTGCGAATGGCAGTCGACGTGGCAGTCGACCGCCACATCGGTTGCAAACTAGCGGTCGACTGCGGGGGTCGACTGCCATGTCGACTGCGGGGGTCGACTGCCATGTCGACTGCGGGGGACGACTGCCATGTCGACTGCGGGGGTCGACTGCCATGTCGACTGCTAGTTTGCAGTCGACCCTGGAAGTCGACTGCCACGGCGACTGCCAAGCAGCAGTCGAACCCCGATGTCGACTGCGAGTGGCAGTCGACGTGGCGGTCGACTGCCATGTCGACTGCTAGTTTGCAGTCGACCCTGGAATTCGACTGCCACGTCGACTGCCAAGCAGCAGTCGACCCCCTATGTCGACTGCGGGTGGCAGTCGACGTGGCAGTCGAATTCCAGGGTCGACTGCTAGTTTGCAGTCGACCCTGGAATTCGACTGCCACGTCGACTGCCAAGCAGCAGTCGACCCCCTATGTCGACTGCTAGTTTGCAGTCGACCCTGGAATTTGACTGCCACGTCGACTGCCAAGCAGCAGTCGACCCCCGAAGTCCGCTGCGAATGGCAGACATTGGACCTCCCCCCCTCCAAACATAAACAAATTGCTTTTGCAATGGATCCTATAGCAGATTACTCTAAACACTTTTAATATCATAGCATCTTTTATATTTAGTGCACGTTCAAGCGTCGGGACTATAAAGGGTTCACCGCTCATTAGCATTCATCATTCCCCCTCGCTCTAGTTGGCCTTGATTGCCTTTTGGCATTCGTTGCAAATGGAGAGAGGTAGTAGGTTATATTGGGATGGGCACGCGAAACGAATGGAAGCCTTGGTTTGTGCCCAAGGAGTGGACTCCAACGTCCAAGAAGGTCGAGTGCAAATTTTGCGCGTTGGAATTAGTTTATAGGAAGGACCGCATGGTTGCCCATTTGGGATACCAAAAAAATGACGGCAAGATGCGGGGGGTGGCATTGTGTCAACGTCAAGGGCCGATTGTAAAGTCTTTATTTTCGAGGTGCGGCGGATCGTGGCCGCCAATTCCGGATGACTTTGTGGACGAGTGCGTTGAGGACGGGGGAGAAGATGTGGTCGGGTCCCAACAACAAGCGTCATGCGGTGCATTGTCGAACGCGAACGGAAGCCAAACCGCTCCACCATCGCCCGCACCGTCAGTGGCAAGGGAGTTGGTGTCCGGGACGACTCCCGAACCCCACCGACGTTCCCAACGGCAAATGGGACTAAAAGAAGGGTTGCAAAATTCGACAAAACGAGACTTGGATACAAAATGGTCGCAAGCCTTTTATGAGGCTAATATCCCCATTAGTATTGTCCGCCATCCCGCGTTCATCCAGGCCGTTAAGGCAACCGCCGAGGCTAGAATTATGTACAAACCCCCAACATACCATGCAATGCGCAAGAGTTTACTTGACGATACACGGTTCAATACACAAAAAATTGTGGAGTTGAAGACAACATCATCCATCCACAAATATGGGTGCACTATTTGTTCGGACGGATGGGAGAATGTTGTCCACCGCCCTTTGATGAACGTCATGCAAATTTGTCCGGCGGGCGACGTGTTCCTTGGTTCCATCGACACCACCGGTAGCACAAAGGATGCCGCCTACGTGGCCACCGAGGTCAAACGCTACATCGTTGGAGTGGACCCCACAAAGGTTGTTCAAGTTTGCTTCGATAATGCGGCGGCCATGAAAACCGCGGCGAGCAATATTAGCCGGGAATGGCCACACATATATTGGCAAGGGTGTGCGGCGCATTGTTTGAACTTGTTGTTGAAGGATTGGGGTAAACAACGATGGGCGAAGGACGTCGTAGACAAGGCGAAGGACATTGTCAAATACATCCGGGCCCACCAATGTCCGACGGCGGTCTTCCTCACCTACTCGCCCAATTTGGGCTTGAAGATGCCCGGGTCCACACGATTCGCCACCAACTTCCTCATGATTGACCGGCTTCTAAAGGTGAGACATGCTTTGGAACAAACGGTTATTCATCTCGATTGGACCGCCTACGTGAACAAATTAAATAGAGGAGGCGATGATCGAAGGAGAAGTGCAATGGAGGCACGTCAAATCAAGACAACGGTTAATGACGACAATTTTTGGACAAGTTGCGATAATTACCGCCACATGTCGGAGGAGGTGTTGAAAGCATTGAGAGTGTTTGATGGCGTTGAACCGGCAATGGGCAAGGCTTGGTTGACCATGAAGAACTTGGAGAAACATGTGCTTAGCCTAAGGAATCCTCCTTTCAACCTAGCACACAACCTCGCCATCTTGGCCGAAGAAGATTTCTACAGCCGGTGGCGTATGATGACCACGGACCTACACCATGCCGGTGCAATCTTGAATCCTTATTTATTGGACGACAACGTCGTCCACGAAGACGCGGCCGTTAAATCCGGATTTTTGGACGCCATGAGGAGGTTGACCACGGGCAAGGACGGTCATTACGGTCGGGTTGTGGCCGAATTTCAAGCATTCAAAGAGCGTAGGGGCGCGTTCGCCAATATGCCCCTAGCCATGGAAGCCAACATCCCACCCCACGAGTGGTGGGACCTCGTGGGCGAAGGTGGCACCCACTTGGCCCCTTTGGCAAAGCGAATATTGGCCCAAGTGTGCTCCTCTTCGTCTTGCGAAAGGAATTGGAGTAGTTATTCGTTTGTGCACAACAAGACTAGGAACCGGTTGAGTTCGGCGAGGGCCGAAAATTTGGTGTACATTTATACCAATTCACGGTTGGCACGGGAGAGGGTTGATCGGGACTCGGCCGCATGGTATCTAGTGAACATGATGTCCGAAGACTCCGACTATTCGGCCGACGAGGATATAAATGGTGACCTCCCCGCGGGACCCGGCGGGGATTCCTCGGGGCCTTCGGACAACGAGAGCGATGGGGGACATGGTGGAGGGAATTTGGGCCTTGACAACCACAATGATCCGTTTGCATACGATGGACTTGACGCCGAGGACGATGGTGATCTTCACATGTGGGCCAACATAGCCGGTCGGGAGTTTCTCTCCACTACGCATGTGCGTCCCGCTACGCCGACAACTACAATACCCGATGTACCGGTAGACATTCAACCCGTAGTGGATGAAGATGTAGTGGCCGAACCACATGTGGATGAAGCTCTTGAAGCGGCTCCGAACCGGATGGACATGGACGAAGTCCCACCACATGCTTCCCCCATTCATCCACCGACGGATGTTGTGCCCACTCCTATTGTGCCGACAACATATGCACAACCCATGCAAACTACACCACCCTTTCCCGAGCCCCACGGAGAGGGCATGTCCAATGTTGTCCTTAACACTAGTCCATTGCGAGGTATTGGGCAATGCCCGGCCGTTGCGCGAGCACCGGAATCCGACTCGGATGACACATTGGCGCAACACATTGCGCGTCGGGCCCCAACAATACCACGCATGGGCTCCCGGTTGGTTGGTGCCACCATCGGCATGCGCGCCCCATGCCCCACACCGGCTAGGCCACCCCCTAATATTGCATTGACAAACTTTGGTCGGACCACGAGAGGTCAAAAAAGAAAACGACAAAGGGATGTGCGAGAATGGAGGACTACCGGGCCCACCCCACTTGCACGTCCACAAACTGACGGCGTTATGGATGCAACGGGTTCAAGAGCAATGGTATCGATTAGAATGCCAAGGGCTGGCACACGGCTTAGTCGAATTCCCGGCCCGGCAATTGATGGCCACGAGTCCGACGCCCGAACAGATGACAATACCAGCACGGACGATGAATCCGGCGTAGGCGAAGCTCCTGATGATAGTGATTACCAAGCACCGCCCCCAAGGGTAGCTGTGGGAGGGCCACGCAGGACAAGGAATTCTATTCCTCAAGACAACGATAATGCCCCTTCATGAATGAATATTTATAGTAATGTCAAATGTCCTATGGTGTTCAATGGGTTTAATTGTATTGGTGATCAATTTTTGTAATAACTATTTTTGGGTATGTTTGTTGAAAAAATAATGTGAATTTCAAATTTGTATGTTGGATGTTGACTAGAAATTGAGCCTACATGTATGATGTAGGGTTTAGGAAATGAATGTCCAATGTGCACTAAGGTTAGGACTCAGGAGTAGGACACATGGAAATGATTTGTAATGCCAATAGGCCCTATGTAGTGTTGCATTTTTTATTCTATAGGTCGGAGGCGGCATTATAAAATAGTTTTAAGAATATTTAAGACTATTTTTATGTTTTTATTATTGAAAATCATCGAAGACATCAATCCGTGAGGTCCTTTATGGAAAATCATTGTCGAAAACATTCCCCTCTTCTAGGATTAGGTCATCGAGCTCTTCTCCGCCCAAATATTGATCCAAGAATGATGACATTGTAAATGCAGACCACCATTCACGACTTGTCCGATGTGCCATGTGGGGCGTTATGTATTCCAATATTTGCCAATTTGTGTGGCAAATTGGCAATGCTCAAGGCTCAAACATTGCCATTGAGTTTGAATGTACTAATGCTATATGGTAATATGGAACAATTGTCAAAGTTGAGCGTGTCTATATTTGCCCTATTGCCATGGATTGGCTATAGTCGTGAACTTATAATAAAAAACATTTAAAATGCCGTAGAAATTTGTCGAGGATTTTAAAATGCATTTTAAATGTGTATTTTAAGATAAAGTAAAAATAAATGCACCTCTAGCCCTATGTCATGTGGGAGGATGAAATGAATGTCCAATGTGCACTAAGGTTAGGAGTAGGACATATGGAATTGATTTGTAATGCCAATAGGCCCTATGTCATGGGCGAGGATGGAATTAATGTCCACACACACACACATATATATATATATTGCAAATACCCCCAAATATATATATATATATATATATATATATTGCACATACATCCATATATATAGCGCATACGTATAGAACATACGGTATACCGGGAACCCACATATATATTGCACATACACATACATATTGCAATTTGCACGTACACCCATACATGTTAGACATACATATTGCACACGGGTGTAGCTAATAAAGAAGTTATCATTTGTTTAAATAGCGATCCACTTTTATTTCACATTACGGATCATATCTTTTACATAGTGCGATTATATCCACTAGGCCTAAACACATATACACTGTGTTTGCTAGGATTAAATCGGCGAACTATATAGAACATGAACCGCTACATCTACATAGAAAAATTATAATGTCAATAGTCGCTCCGAAGGACAAATCCAAAAGTTGGTGCATCGACGATATTCGGCAGAACGTTTGTCGACTTGAAGCCAATATTCTCCATTCTCCACAAGCATATCCCGCAAGTATTCAAGTTCCATTATGAAAACATCGTTGAGCCGAGCATGCTGAACTTGCCATCGAATTGGGATGGCAATGCGTTGCGTATGGCTGAACATGAAGAGGTTCAGTCGGAACGCTTGCAACAATTCGGCGAGCTCCGAAGTCCCTCTCACGCCCCTAAATCGATGCCCCATTGGTATGTCTACGTCCCAAATCGACATACGCAACGCATTGTAGACTTCTCCCATACCAAAATGTTCCCGCCAAGCTTTGTTAACTCCCATGTATTTAAAAATACATATGAGAGTTAAAAAATTCGCCCTCACTTCACACCCCCGCCCATACTCTCCTCGGTGATATGGCTCCAAAATAGGCTCTAGGACCTTCGGCAATATGTGCTCCCCCACAATTTCCGCGGTCAATCCGGGTAAAATGGTCGACGGTGCCATGTTTGGCACAACCCTGAAATAGCAGCTTCTCCGCTCCTTCTCCCTTTGTTCTCCGTTTGCAAAGCTTGCTAAAACAGGCTATGGCCAATGGAGAACTTGGGAATGAGGGAAATGGGAGGTTGGATTGCTATATATATGCATCCTTTGTCATGATTGTATGCATTTAATGCATGATTTGACTAAGCTAACGCTCTTCCCAAATCCTAACGCCTAATTTCGACTGCTGGGCAGCAGTCGATTCGCATATTCGACTGCTGGGCAGCAGTCGACCAGCCACAGTCGACTGCTGGGCATTTATCAATCGACTGCTGCCCAGCAGTCGATTTACATAGTCGACTGCTATGAAGCAGTCGATTTGCATAGTCGGCTGCTGTGTAGCAGTCGACCATCCACAGTCGACTACTGTGCAGCAGTCGACTGCTACACAGCAGTCGACTGCCTTGCAGCTTAATTTAGACAACTAATTAGACACACCCGTAACCCAACCTGCCAACTCATTGGATGCCACCCGAGGGCCCACACTGCGATATCCCTATAAAATCAAGTGTGCTACCCACCTTGAGGCCACCTTGCCTCGTAGTGATTTTGAGGACCTTGTATGCGTCGCATACATTGCCCAAGATCAACTACGGTGTGGGCAATCCATAGGATTGCGATGGTTGGGAGTGGCAAGATACGGGATGCGGGTGGTTCGTCAAGAAGTATGTATTACAATCCCCGACACGCATGGGGCTTGCCGGACGAACCGGACGAATTTACACCCGAGGTGGTTGCAGAGAACACTCGAAATGAGGACGATTTGCGCAGTGTTTTACGTCCGATTCAAGGGTTCACTGAATTCTATTGGGTTCGACTGCCTAGGAGACAAGTTGATCGTCACCACCGCGGATACTTGAACGCCCAAGAAAGGCCCGCATGCCGCATCGGTTACAAGGAAAAACTTTTCCCATGGCACTTGTTTCAGGACCTTAGCGACGTTCTCACGAAGGGGAAAAATCAATTGTATTTTCGAAAAAACTATGGGACCTTGTGGAGGTTCTACCAAACCATAAAACACTCGGTGCATGACGCAATTCATTGGGGGTTCAACCGGTGCACCGCGCACCAAAAGGAATACCGGGTGTATAGAGAGTACACACTTAGGTCGTCAATGTAAGATTTGCCCACGAATATGGTGAGAGCGTAGTATCAAGTTTGTACTTGCACGTATACTTACGTATGTTGGTAAGTTGGAAATGCGCAATATATGAATTCCCAGCAATATTGCGGTGATGTTTTCCGCTTGGTGTGAACTTATAATCATGCCACATGGAATCATTGTCACAGTTATTTGCATCGATACGTGTTTGATTCAAGTGCAAATGCATGTAGATGCAAAGTCCATGGTTTAATTGGATGTTTGTGGCAACCGATTGTGTGGGCAAACATAAGAAATGATCATTGTGCGACACTTGTACATTACTCCCAAAATTGATAGTGAACAATAATTCACTTATAAACATTTCCAAAATCATGGTTTTTCCCGCATTGTGTACAATTCAGTATCAAATAATGCCTCCTAGTCGAACGCCTATCTCACAAACACTAGCCAACATTCTTAATCCGGCTCCGAATCACTATCCAATGGAATGGGGGGTCCGCGGCTTGAGCTTGCACCGTTCAGATTTGGTGGCCGTAGTGTCCGGCGCCTCGCCTCACGCCTGCTCTCGGTGATGGCCCATAGTTCTTGCGCCGCAGTCTCCCGGTCAGCTTGTGCACGAGCGCGCGCGCGGTCTCCAATGTGCAACCCCCTCGCGGCATTCGGATGGCGCAGGACGTCTTGCATGGTGGGGCTAGAGGCCCCGTCACGGATGTCCAAAAGGCCGTTGACGTATTTCCACTCATTCATCCGGATTTGGACGTCCACCTCATTGAAGCTACCCTCTTGTGTAACGGCCTCCTGCCTCTCCAGATCGACCTCAAAGCTTGTTGTGTCCAACACGTGTTCCACATCCCAAGTTGTTTCCTCGCCCGGGACCAGGGATTACACGTCACGTCGCGTCACGTCCTGTGACAGCGACGTGACGGCAGACCTGAAAACGTCACGTCCGCGGGGGGGTAAATCCGGCAGTTACCCCAGGGGCAAACTGACGCGGTCAACCCCCTGGTCAACCCCCTGGTCGACTGCTAAGTCGACTGCAGATAGCAGTCGACTGCAAAAAAATTTTTTTTTAAAATTCCAAAACAAATTCTGGACCGTCAGATCTTCTTGGCAAGAAGATCTGGCGGTCCAGAATTTTTTTTGGAATTTTTTAATTTTTTCTGGCAGTCGATTGCTAATTCGACTGCTATTTGCAGTCGACTTAGCAGTCGACTGCAAAAAAATTAAAAAAAGTTAAAAAAAATTCTGGACCGTCAGATCTTCTTTTCAAGAAGATCTGACGGTCCAGAATTTTTTTTGGAATTTTTTAATTTAATGTTTTTTTGCAGTCGACTGCTAGGTCGACTGCTATTTGCAGTCGTTTGCTAAGTCGACTGCAAAAAAATTACTTTTGCAGTCGACCAAGACCAGTCGACTGCTATTAGCAGTCGACTAGCTGGTCGACTGCTAAAAGCAGTCGACTTCAAGGAAAACCTTAAAAAAAATAAAATCAAAACATTCTAAAAAAAATCATGGACCGTTAGATCTTCAATCCAAGAAGATCTAACGGTTCAGATTTTTTAATAGATTTTTTTAATTTTTGTTTTCTGAAGTCGACTGCTCGTAGCAGTCGACTAGAGCAGTCGTCCAAAAAAGTAAAAAAAAAGTTACAAAAAATTGGTACAGTAACTTTTTTTTATCCCGTCAGTGCGCGTCACGCCCTGACGTGATGTGACGTGACGGCGTCACGTCATTTGTGACGCGACGTGACGCAAAAAGGCCGCGTCACGTCCATTTGCACATCCCTGCCCGGGACCGGTTCCCGTGGTAATACCCCTACTGTCACATTGCCGTTGGAGTCATACACGTATCCGCGGGGGTGAGGATTTGGGACGTATTCACCCGTCTCTCCGGCATGCCCACCCACAACACGGTACAAAAATGCCCTCAAACCTACGGCCTGAGGAGAGGAGCCGGGGTAAAACTCATGAGCAACCCTTGTGTACATTTCAGGCGTGAAGTTTGTCGGGTAGCCTCGCAGGTCCTTCAAATACCTCCGTGCACGCCAGCTATAAGCAGGAGGATCGCCGTATTCTGCGGGCGGCACACCATGGATTATTGTGTATTCAAAATCGGGAGGCATTCCCCATTGCACTCCGAATTGCTCGTACAACCTTCGATGCAGAGGGGCTTGGCACGTAGGACAACGGCGTGTTTGCAACATGTGTGGCAACAAACAATTCGGGTGGACCATGTGACCGCACGACCCAACGATCCATGCGCCTTCGGGTCCCCAAGGATTGGAACAAATGGGGCACATGCTCCCGTCCTTGATCCAATCGGGGACGCATGGCCACAACAAGGCTGGTTTGGCCGGGGGTATCACGATGCGGGATGATACTGCGGTATCCCATTGGAATTCATCCTCGGGCCTCTTGGTCCACGCAATACTGGGGTAATGGTCGTCATCGACCGGGAGGTTCTCAGGATACATGAAATCCAATGGCGGCCACGAGGTAAAAAGAAGCCGTCGTTCGGGCCACTGTTCGCCGTGGTCCCTATAGTGTGTCAGCTCGTCCATCAATGCCCTCTCACGCGTGGCGAACATGATAGTGGCTGTGACCATGCCCATGTAGTCGTCCTCCAACAACCGGTTCCTCCTAATGACCCGGTCGTAATCAACCCTCATTGCCTCCAAGTTTGTTGTGGGCGACGGCTCCCGCCCTTGTCCATCACTACCAGACATTGCTTGCGGCAGTTGTGGCGCATCAGCCCTCGCAAGTTCAAGGTTGGTCAAACGTGCAATCTCGGCCTTCAACCCTTGGACCTCCTCGGCGTGTGCACGTCGGACCATCTCCAATTCCCGTTCGTGGTCAGATTTGCATTTTGCCAACTCCGCCCTCAACGCCTCCACAACGTCGTTGTCGGCAACTACCAGTGGTGGGGATGGCACCGCCGATGCCATCTCCACATCAACGGGCGAAGATGGAGGACAAACCAACCGGGAACCATGTGGCGGTGTCACGTGGACCCTTTGTCGCCGGCTAGGTGGTTCAACCGGCAACCCTATGACAATGTTGTGCTCGTCCATGTTTTACTCGGCGGCCGGTGGAGTCCCCACAATTTGATGATCTGGTCCCGCAAGGAAATCAAAATAAGATCAGACCCTCAAAGGATTCATTGGAGTTTGCCATGCCAATGGAATCGGACGGCTAGCGTCAGGGATTACACGTCACGTCGCGTCACGTCGCATCACGTCCTGTGACAGCGACGTGACGGCAGACCTGAAAACGTCATGTCCGTTTGGGGGGGTAAAACAGTTTACCCTGTCGTCACACAGGGTAAACTGTCGTCAACAGTGTCGACTGCTAGTGGGCAGTCGACGAGTTACAGCGACTGCTACTAGGCAGTCGACACACTGAATCGACTGCTAAAGGGCAGTCGTATAGGTGTGTCGACTGCTGACGGCAGTCGAATTTCCATGTCGACTGCTAATAGCAGTCGACTTGGGTTGTCGACGGCTCTTGGGCAGTCGACATGGAAATTCGACTGCTATTAGCAGTCGACGACAGGCGACGACTGCTTGTGAGTAGTCGACGACAGGCGACGACTACTTGTGAGCAGTCGACGACAGGCGGGCGACTGCTTGTGAGCAGTCGACGACAGGCGGGCGACTGCTTGTGAGCAGTCGACGACAGGCGGGCGACTGCTTGTGAGCAGTCGTCTGCCCTTCAAGTCGACTGCTATTAGCAGTCGACTTGGACTGTCGACTGCCCAACTGCAGTCGACAACCCAAGTCGACTGCTAATAACAGTCGACAAAGTCCGGACGACTGCTGGTGGGCAGTCGCACCCCTTCGTCGACTGCTAATAGCAGTCGACTTGGACAGTCGACTGCCCAACTGCAGTCGACAACCCTCGTCGACTGCTAATAGCAGTCGACAAAGTGCGGACGACTGCTGGTGGGCAGTCGCACCCCTTCGTCGACTGCCCAACTGCAGTCGACAACCCAAGTCGACTGCTAATAGCAGTCGACGAAGTGCGGACGACTGCTGGTGAGCAGTCGCACCCCTTCGTCGACTGCTATTAGCAGTGGACGAAGAAGGGCAGACGACTGCTGGTGGGCAGTCGCACCCCTTCGTCGACTGCTAATAGCAGTCGACGAAGGGATGCGACTGCTTACAAGCAGTCGTCTGCCCTTCAAGTCGACTGCTATTAGCAGTCGACGAAGAGAGTCGACTGCCCAACTGCAGTCGACAACCCAAGTCGACTGCTAATAGCAGTCGACAAAGTGCGGACGACTGCTGGTGAGCAGTCGCACCCTATGGTCGACTGCTATCAGCAGTCGACTTGAATGGGTTGCGACTGCTCTTGAGCAGTCGCACCCCATGGTCGACTGCTAATAGCAGTCGACGAAGGGGTGCGACTGCTCACGAGCAGTCGCGTAGAGACACCCATGGGCACGTGGCGTCCATGGGTTGGTCCAGGGGGCGTCTAATCGAAAGGACGCCTCCTTGGGGTATATATGGACCCCACTTCCCTCATTCCCTCACTCCCACCTCCCTCCATTTGGGCCTAGGTTGTTAATCAGCCCTTGCCATTTGGAGATAGAGGTGAGCTGGAGGGCTACAGGTGGACATACGTACTGAAATACGTATACGGTGCATACGATATATTGTTATTGCCTAACGTGTGTATTGCAACCCACCTACATACGGTCTACATTGTACCCCATTGCGGTTAGTTTGAACCATACCGGAAATTGTTATATGTGAACACTTATTTTGAAAGTGGTTTAAATCTAATTATGTAGTTTGAACTTTGAACGGCCTTAATTTGGTTTTAGTGGATTGGGAAAAAAATTGTGGGTGGTGGCGCTTATTTTGGAAGTGCTACCATATTAGGTTTAATTTATAGTAGGCATACAAAGCTAGGGGTTAGGGGCAACGATGGCAGACGAAGATAACTTGCCGCCGGAACCTCCACGTGGTGGGGATTTGGATCCGGGGGGGGACTCCGCAAGCGAGACCGGGGTCGGCAGGCGCTAGAAGACGCGGCAATGCGCCGAGGGGCAGGCCGCAACCAATCAATTTGGAGGTGGCGCGGGACCCGAACATTCTCGCCAATCCCGGCTGGCAAAATGAGAGGGGCATGTGGTTGTATAGCACGGTCCGAAGGTACGTAGAGTGGACCCATTTGACGAGGATGTTCGTTCCTAGCGCGAATGCTGAACGGACGTCTAGACAACGCTATGGCATATGGAGGGAGGTGAGCCATCAAATATTTGGAGAACGGTGCAAGGAGGTGTGGGATTTCTTGTGGGGTGCACCGAGGGAATTTGATCGCGGGCATATGCTAATGTGGTTATGCCAAATGGTCTACGCGGAGGTAATTTTGGGAGTGGATATCGACTGGTCCACCATACCCCGCACGAGCCCGGACTTGAGGCAGGCACGCCGGGTCACGGTCATACCAAGTGCCGTGCTAGGACGGAACGTTGGCCGTCCGATTCCATTGGCATGGCAAACTCCAATGAATCCTTTGAGGGTCCGATCTTATTTTGATTTCCTTGCGGGACCAGATCATCAAATTGTGGGGACTCCACCGGCCGCCGAGTAAAACATGGACGAGCACAACATTGTCATAGGGTTGCCGGTTGAACCACCTAGCCGGCGACAAAGGGTCCACGTGACACCGCCACATGGTTCCCGGTTGGTTTGTCCTCCATCTTCGCCCGTTGATGTGGAGATGGCATCGGCGGTGCCATCCCCACCACTGGTAGTTGCCGACAACGACGTTGTGGAGGCGTTGAGGGCGGAGTTGGCAAAATGCAAATCTGACCACGAACGGGAATTGGAGATGGTCCGACGTGCACACGCCGAGGAGGTCCAAGGGTTGAAGGCCGAGATTGCACGTTTGACCAACCTTGAACTTGCGAGGGCTGATGCGCCACAACTGCCGCAAGCAATGTCTGGTAGTGATGGACAAGGGCGGGAGCCGTCGCCCACAACAAACTTGGAGGCAATGAGGGTTGATTACGACCGGGTCATTAGGAGGAACCGGTTGTTGGAGGACGACTACATGGGCATGGTCACAGCCACTATCATGTTCGCCACGCGTGAGAGGGCATTGATGGACGAGCTGACACACTATAGGGACCACGGCGAACAGTGGCCCGAACGACGGCTTCTTTTTACCTCGTGGCCGCCATTGGATTTCATGTATCCTGAGAACCTCCCGGTCGATGACGACCATTACCCCAGTATTGCGTGGACCAAGAGGCCCGAGGATGAATTCCAATGGGATACCGCAGTATCATCCCGCATCGTGATACCCCCGGCCAAACCAGCCTTGTTGTGGCCATGCGTCCCCGATTGGATCAAGGACGGGAGCATGTGCCCCATTTGTTCCAATCCTTGGGGACCCGAAGGCGCATGGATCGTTGGGTCGTGCGGTCACATGGTCCACCCGAATTGTTTGTTGCCACACATGTTGCAAACACGCCGTTGTCCTACGTGCCAAGCCCCTCTGCATCGAAGGTTGTACGAGCAATTCGGAGTGCAATGGGGAATGCCTCCCGATTTTGAATACACAATAATCCATGGTGTGCCGCCCGCAGAATACGGCGATCCTCCTGCTTATAGCTGGCGTGCACGGAGGTATTTGAAGGACCTGCGAGGCTACCCGACAAACTTCACGCCTGAAATGTACACAAAGGTTGCTCATGAGTTTTACCCCGGCTCCTCTCCTCAGGCCGTAGGTTTGAGGGCATTTTTGTACCGTGTTGTGGGTGGGCATGCCGGAGAGACGGGTGAATACGTCCCAGGTCCTTACCCCCACGGATACGTGTATGACTCCAACGGCAATGTGATAGTGGGGGTATTACCACGGGAACCGGTCCCGGGCGAGGAAACAACTTGGGATGTGGAACACGTGTTGGACACAACAAGTTTTGAGGCCGATCTGGAGAGGCAGGAGGCCGTTACACAAGAGGGTAGCTTCAATGAGGTGGACGTCCAAATCCGGATGAATGAGTGGAAATACGTCAACGGCCTTTTGGACATCCGTGACGGGGCCTCTAGCCCCACCATGCAAGACGTCCTGCGCCATCCGAATGCCGCGAGGGGGTTGCACATTGGAGACCGCGCGCGCGCTCGTGCACAAGCTGACCGGGAGAGTGCGGCGCAAGAACTATGGGCCATCACCGAGAGCAGGCGTGAGGCGAGGCGCCGGACACTACGGCCACCAAATCTGAACGGTGCAAGCTCAAGCCGCGGACCCCCCATTGCATTGGATAGTGATTCGGAGCCGGATTAGGAATGTTGGCTAGTGTTTGTGAGATAGGCGTTCGACTAGGAGGCATTAGGGTTACTCAATTGTACACAATGCGGGAAAAACCATGATTTTGGAAATGTTTATAAGTGAATTATTGTTCACTATCAATTTTGGGAGTAATAAACAAGTGTTGCACAATGATCATTTCTTATGTTTGCCCACACAATCGGTTGCCACAAACATCCAATTAAACCATGGACTTTGCATCTACATGCATTTGCACTTGAATCAAACACGTATCGATGCAAATAACTGTGACAATGATTCCATGTGGCATGATTATAAGTTCACACCAAGCGGAAAACATCACCGCAATATTGCTAGGAATTCATATATTGCGCATTTCCAACTTACCAACATACATAAGTATACGTGCAAGTACAAACTTGATACTACGCTCTCACCATATTCGTGGGCAAATCTTACATTGACGACCTAAGTGTGTACTCTCTATACACCCGGTATTCCTTTTGGTGCGCGGTGCACCGGTTGAACCCCCAATGAATTGCGTCATGCACCGAGTATTTTATGGTTTGGTAGAACCTCCACAAGGTCCCATAGTTTTTTCGAAAATACAATTGATTTTTCCCCTTCGTGAGAACGTCGCTAAGGTCCTGAAACAAGTGCCATGGGAAAAGTTTTTCCTTGTAACCGATGCGGCATGCGGGCCTTTCTTGGGCGTTCAAGTATCCGCGGTGGTGACGATCAACTTGTCTCCTAGGCAGTCGAACCCAATAGAATTCAGTGAACCCTTGAATCGGACGTAAAACACTGCGCAAATCGTCCTCATTTCGAGTGTTCTCTGCAACCACCTCGGGTGTAAATTCGTCCGGTTCGTCCGGCAAGCCCCATGCGTGTCGGGGATTGTAATACATACTTCTTGACGAACCACCCGCATCCCGTATCTTGCCACTCCCAACCATCGCAATCCTATGGATTGCCCACACCGTAGTTGATCTTGGGCAATGTATGCGACGCATACAAGGTCCTCAAAATCACTACGAGGCAAGGTGGCCTCATGGTGGGTAGCACACTTGATTTTATAGGGATATCGCAGTGTGGGCCCTCGGGTGGAATCCAATGATTTGGCAGGTTGGGTTACGGGTGTGTCTAATTAGTTGTCTAAGTTAAGCTGCAAGGCAGTCGACTGCTGTGTAGCAGTCGACCATCCACAGTCGGCTGCCTTGTAGCAGTCGATTTGCATAGTCGACTGCTGCACAACAGTCGACTGTGGATGGTCGACTGCTACACAGCAGCCGACTATGCAAATCGACTGCTTCATAGCAGTCGACTATGTAAATCGACTGCTGGGCAGCAGTCGATTGATAAATGCCCAGCAGTCGACTGTGGCTGGTCGACTGCTACACAGCAGTCGACTGATAAAATCGACTGCTTCCTAGCAGTCGACTAAGATGGTCGACTGCTGGAAGGCAGTCATTCATCCACAGTCGACTGCCTTCCAGCAGTCGATTTTAACAGTCGACTGCTGTGTAGCAGTCGACCATCCACAGTCGACTGCTGCCCAGCAGTCGAATATGGCAATCGACTGCTGCCCAGCAGTCGAATATGGCAATCGACTGCTGCCCAGCAGTCGAAATTAGGCGTTAGGATTTGGAAAGAGCGTTAGCTTAGTCAAATCATGCATTAAATGCATACAATCATGACAAAGGATGCATATATATAGCAATCCAACCTCCCATTTCCCTCATTCCCAAGTTCTCCATTGGCCATAGCCTGTTTTAGCAAGCTTTGCAAACGGAGAACAAAGGGAGAAGGAGCGGAGAAGCTGCTATTTCAGGGTTGTGCCAAACATGGCACCGTCGACCATTTTACCCGGATTGACCGCGGAAATTGTGGGGGAGCACATATTGCCGAAGGTCCTAGAGCCTATTTTGGAGCCATATCACCGAGGAGAGTATGGGCGGGGGTGTGAAGTGAGGGCGAATTTTTTAACTCTCATATGTATTTTTAAATACATGGGAGTTAACAAAGCTTGGCGGGAACATTTTGGTATGGGAGAAGTCTATAATGCGTTGCGTATGTCGATTTGGGACGTAGACATACCAATGGGGCATCGATTTAGGGGCGTGAGAGGGACTTCGGAGCTCGCCGAATTGTTGCAAGCGTTCCGACTGAACCTCTTCATGTTCAGCCATACGCAACGCATTGCCATCCCAATTCGATGGCAAGTTCAGCATGCTCGGCTCAACGATGTTTTCATAATGGAACTTGAATACTTGCGGGATATGCTTGTGGAGAATGGAGAATATTGGCTTCAAGTCGACAAACGTTCTGCCGAATATCGTCGATGCACCAACTTTTGGATTTGTCCTTCGGAGCGACTATTGACATTATAATTTTTCTATGTAGATGTAGCGGTTCATGTTCTATATAGTTCGCCGATTTAATCCTAGCAAACACAGTGTATATGTGTTTAGGCCTAGTGGATATAATCGCACTATGTAAAAGATATGATCCGTAATGTGAAATAAAAGTGGATCGCTATTTAAACAAATGATAACTTCTTTATTAGCTACACCCGTGTGCAATATGTATGTCTAACATGTATGGGTGTACGTGCAAATTGCAATATGTATGTGTATGTGCAATATATATGTGGGTTCCCGGTATACCGTATGTTCTATACGTATGCGCTATATATATGGATGTATGTGCAATATATATATATATATATATATATATATTTGGGGGTATTTGCAATATATATATATATGTGTGTGTGTGTGGACATTAATTCCATCCTCGCCCATGACATAGGGCCTATTGGCATTACAAATCAATTCCATATGTCCTACTCCTAACCTTAGTGCACATTGGACATTCATTTCATCCTCCCACATGACATAGGGCTAGAGGTGCATTTATTTTTACTTTATCTTAAAATACACATTTAAAATGCATTTTAAAATCCTCGACAAATTTCTACGGCATTTTAAATGTTTTTTATTATAAGTTCACGACTATAGCCAATCCATGGCAATAGGGCAAATATAGACACGCTCAACTTTGACAATTGTTCCATATTACCATATAGCATTAGTACATTCAAACTCAATGGCAATGTTTGAGCCTTGAGCATTGCCAATTTGCCACACAAATTGGCAAATATTGGAATACATAACGCCCCACATGGCACATCGGACAAGTCGTGAATGGTGGTCTGCATTTACAATGTCATCATTCTTGGATCAATATTTGGGCGGAGAAGAGCTCGATGACCTAATCCTAGAAGAGGGGAATGTTTTCGACAATGATTTTCCATAAAGGACCTCACGGATTGATGTCTTCGATGATTTTCAATAATAAAAACATAAAAATAGTCTTAAATATTCTTAAAACTATTTTATAATGCCGCCTCCGACCTATAGAATAAAAAATGCAACACTACATAGGGCCTATTGGCATTACAAATCATTTCCATGTGTCCTACTCCTGAGTCCTAACCTTAGTGCACATTGGACATTCATTTCCTAAACCCTACATCATACATGTAGGCTCAATTTCTAGTCAACATCCAACATACAAATTTGAAATTCACATTATTTTTTCAACAAACATACCCAAAAATAGTTATTACAAAAATTGATCACCAATACAATTAAACCCATTGAACACCATAGGACATTTGACATTACTATAAATATTCATTCATGAAGGGGCATTATCGTTGTCTTGAGGAATAGAATTCCTTGTCCTGCGTGGCCCTCCCACAGCTACCCTTGGGGGCGGTGCTTGGTAATCACTATCATCAGGAGCTTCGCCTACGCCGGATTCATCGTCCGTGCTGGTATTGTCATCTGTTCGGGCGTCGGACTCGTGGCCATCAATTGCCGGGCCGGGAATTCGACTAAGCCGTGTGCCAGCCCTTGGCATTCTAATCGATACCATTGCTCTTGAACCCGTTGCATCCATAACGCCGTCAGTTTGTGGACGTGCAAGTGGGGTGGGCCCGGTAGTCCTCCATTCTCGCACATCCCTTTGTCGTTTTCTTTTTTGACCTCTCGTGGTCCGACCAAAGTTTGTCAATGCAATATTAGGGGGTGGCCTAGCCGGTGTGGGGCATGGGGCGCGCATGCCGATGGTGGCACCAACCAACCGGGAGCCCATGCGTGGTATTATTGGGGCCCGACGCGCAATGTGTTGCGCCAATGTGTCATCCGAGTCGGATTCCGGTGCTCGCGCAACGGCCGGGCATTGCCCAATACCTCGCAATGGACTAGTGTTAAGGACAACATTGGACATGCCCTCTCCGTGGGGCTCGGGAAAGGGTGGTGTAGTTTGCATGGGTTGTGCATATGTTGTCGGCACAATAGGAGTGGGCACAACATCCGTCGGTGGATGAATGGGGGAAGCATGTGGTGGGACTTCGTCCATGTCCATCCGGTTCGGAGCCGCTTCAAGAGCTTCATCCACATGTGGTTCGGCCACTACATCTTCATCCACTACGGGTTGAATGTCTACCGGTACATCGGGTATTGTAGTTGTCGGCGTAGCGGGACGCACATGCGTAGTGGAGAGAAACTCCCGACCGGCTATGTTGGCCCACATGTGAAGATCACCATCGTCCTCGGCGTCAAGTCCATCGTATGCAAACGGATCATTGTGGTTGTCAAGGCCCAAATTCCCTCCACCATGTCCCCCATCGCTCTCGTTGTCCGAAGGCCCCGAGGAATCCCCGCCGGGTCCCGCGGGGAGGTCACCATTTATATCCTCGTCGGCCGAATAGTCGGAGTCTTCGGACATCATGTTCACTAGATACCATGCGGCCGAGTCCCGATCAACCCTCTCCCGTGCCAACCGTGAATTGGTATAAATGTACACCAAATTTTCGGCCCTCGCCGAACTCAACCGGTTCCTAGTCTTGTTGTGCACAAACGAATAACTACTCCAATTCCTTTCGCAAGACGAAGAGGAGCACACTTGGGCCAATATTCGCTTTGCCAAAGGGGCCAAGTGGGTGCCACCTTCGCCCACGAGGTCCCACCACTCGTGGGGTGGGATGTTGGCTTCCATGGCTAGGGGCATATTGGCGAACGCGCCCCTACGCTCTTTGAATGCTTGAAATTCGGCCACAACCCGACCGTAATGACCGTCCTTGCCCGTGGTCAACCTCCTCATGGCGTCCAAAAATCCGGATTTAACGGCCGCGTCTTCGTGGACGACGTTGTCGTCCAATAAATAAGGATTCAAGATTGCACCGGCATGGTGTAGGTCCGTGGTCATCATACGCCACCGGCTGTAGAAATCTTCTTCGGCCAAGATGGCGAGGTTGTGTGCTAGGTTGAAAGGAGGATTCCTTAGGCTAAGCACATGTTTCTCCAAGTTCTTCATGGTCAACCAAGCCTTGCCCATTGCCGGTTCAACGCCATCAAACACTCTCAATGCTTTCAACACCTCCTCCGACATGTGGCGGTAATTATCGCAACTTGTCCAAAAATTGTCGTCATTAACCGTTGTCTTGATTTGACGTGCCTCCATTGCACTTCTCCTTCGATCATCGCCTCCTCTATTTAATTTGTTCACGTAGGCGGTCCAATCGAGATGAATAACCGTTTGTTCCAAAGCATGTCTCACCTTTAGAAGCCGGTCAATCATGAGGAAGTTGGTGGCGAATCGTGTGGACCCGGGCATCTTCAAGCCCAAATTGGGCGAGTAGGTGAGGAAGACCGCCGTCGGACATTGGTGGGCCCGGATGTATTTGACAATGTCCTTCGCCTTGTCTACGACGTCCTTCGCCCATCGTTGTTTACCCCAATCCTTCAACAACAAGTTCAAACAATGCGCCGCACACCCTTGCCAATATATGTGTGGCCATTCCCGGCTAATATTGCTCGCCGCGGTTTTCATGGCCGCCGCATTATCGAAGCAAACTTGAACAACCTTTGTGGGGTCCACTCCAACGATGTAGCGTTTGACCTCGGTGGCCACGTAGGCGGCATCCTTTGTGCTACCGGTGGTGTCGATGGAACCAAGGAACACGTCGCCCGCCGGACAAATTTGCATGACGTTCATCAAAGGGCGGTGGACAACATTCTCCCATCCGTCCGAACAAATAGTGCACCCATATTTGTGGATGGATGATGTTGTCTTCAACTCCACAATTTTTTGTGTATTGAACCGTGTATCGTCAAGTAAACTCTTGCGCATTGCATGGTATGTTGGGGGTTTGTACATAATTCTAGCCTCGGCGGTTGCCTTAACGGCCTGGATGAACGCGGGATGGCGGACAATACTAATGGGGATATTAGCCTCATAAAAGGCTTGCGACCATTTTGTATCCAAGTCTCGTTTTGTCGAATTTTGCAACCCTTCTTTTAGTCCCATTTGCCGTTGGGAACGTCGGTGGGGTTCGGGAGTCGTCCCGGACACCAACTCCCTTGCCACTGACGGTGCGGGCGATGGTGGAGCGGTTTGGCTTCCGTTCGCGTTCGACAATGCACCGCATGACGCTTGTTGTTGGGACCCGACCACATCTTCTCCCCCGTCCTCAACGCACTCGTCCACAAAGTCATCCGGAATTGGCGGCCACGATCCGCCGCACCTCGAAAATAAAGACTTTACAATCGGCCCTTGACGTTGACACAATGCCACCCCCCGCATCTTGCCGTCATTTTTTTGGTATCCCAAATGGGCAACCATGCGGTCCTTCCTATAAACTAATTCCAACGCGCAAAATTTGCACTCGACCTTCTTGGACGTTGGAGTCCACTCCTTGGGCACAAACCAAGGCTTCCATTCGTTTCGCGTGCCCATCCCAATATAACCTACTACCTCTCTCCATTTGCAACGAATGCCAAAAGGCAATCAAGGCCAACTAGAGCGAGGGGGAATGATGAATGCTAATGAGCGGTGAACCCTTTATAGTCCCGACGCTTGAACGTGCACTAAATATAAAAGATGCTATGATATTAAAAGTGTTTAGAGTAATCTGCTATAGGATCCATTGCAAAAGCAATTTGTTTATGTTTGGAGGGGGGGAGGTCCAATGTCTGCCATTCGCAGCGGACTTCGGGGGTCGACTGCTGCTTGGCAGTCGACGTGGCAGTCAAATTCCAGGGTCGACTGCAAACTAGCAGTCGACATAGGGGGTCGACTGCTGCTTGGCAGTCGACGTGGCAGTCGAATTCCAGGGTCGACTGCAAACTAGCAGTCGACCCTGGAATTCGACTGCCACGTCGACTGCCACCCGCAGTCGACATAGGGGGTCGACTGCTGCTTGGCAGTCGACGTGGCAGTCGAATTCCAGGGTCGACTGCAAACTAGCAGTCGACATGGCAGTCGACCGCCACGTCGACTGCCACTCGCAGTCGACATCGGGGTTCGACTGCTGCTTGGCAGTCGCCGTGGCAGTCGACTTCCAGGGTCGACTGCAAACTAGCAGTCGACATGGCAGTCGACCCCCGCAGTCGACATGGCAGTCGTCCCCCGCAGTCGACATGGCAGTCGACCCCCGCAGTCGACATGGCAGTCGACCCCCGCAGTCGACCGCTAGTTTGCAACCGATGTGGCGGTCGACTGCCACGTCGACTGCCATTCGCAGTCGACATCGGGGGTCGACTGCTGCTTGGCAGTCGACCCCCGCAGTCGATTGCTAAATACAGTCGGCCCACACGTCGACTGTCACATAGCAGTCGACGTCGACGCCGCGGTCGATTGCTAATTGTCGACTGCCTTATCCAGAGTCGACTGCTATCTGGCAGTCGACTGGATGGTCGACTGCCGTATAGCAGTCGACCAATCGTCGCATCCATCCTGGCCGTTGGATGATGCACGGTCCAACGGTCAGGATCCAGGGGCGCGGCGTCCGGTCGTACCGTCGGTGTGAGGCCCACCCAACCTATATATATAAGTGGGGAGGCCTCATTGACATCATTTTTCAACCACCCCTCCTCAAGCGGGACATTGGGACTAAGCATGCCTAGCATCCTTTGCCTAATGTTTTGAGAGGGCCTAGGGGGCGGTTGGAAGATTGGTTTAGGGTGCAAACTCTTGCCAATTTAGGATCCGATTTTTTGCGGTGGAGCGGTTTGAATACGGCCGTGTTTGTGAACACATTTGAGTTGTGTTTGTGAACACAATAATAGCGTGTTTTTAAACACGATGGAGGATCGAAGTTGGAGGATGCCGGAGGACGAGCCGGATGCACCCGGCAGGGTGCACAAACGGCCCCCTAAGCGGCAACGACATTCCGATGTGGGATCAGGAAGTGCTTCGGGAACGGGAGCCAATATTACCCCCCGTTCAGATACTACCGTTCCCGTCCGCCCAAATGCCGGTGCCCCTACGAGCAGCCAAAGAGGGGCTTCCGCGGCCTCAGGGTCGTCGAGTAGGAGCGGGAAACCAAGGGTAAAATTCTCGGATGCGATAACGGCAAAGGTCCACCAAGCCATAGTTGACTGGTATTTGAGGAATGGGGAGGCCGGCATCAAATTCCGTTTTTTGGAGCAGCCGAAACACAAAAGGGTTGAGATAATTAAAAGGGACATGGAGGTTGCTATTCGACAGGAAGTGGATGGCCCCGAGTTTAGCGGTGATAGGAATCTTGCGGGGTTCGATTCATGGGTGAAGAATAAGGCCCAAAATGATATTTTCAACCTCAAGCAATTGGTTGAGAACATGTTCCCGGAGGGCGAAACAGGCGAGGTGTTGAGCCCTCGAGCTGTAAGAATCCGGGAAATATTTTTGTGGTGGGATCCCGTGGCCAAAGGATTGTCCAAGACGGCCTCCAAAATAATTCCTTGGAAGGCGGAGAAATTGGAGAAGTGGCTAAGGGTGTCGGGCCCATGCCAACTATTGTGGATTCCCGATACGGCAAATGTCGTGAGTTTGAAGAGCATAAAGAAGGTGGGGGGTTACGGGGAGGTGAGGAAGGTGAGGATCGAGGGCGACGATCGTCTCCCACCGGAGATTACGTGGGCTGAAAAGACCCCAAAGACGTCGGATAGGCAAAAAGCTCGTATCCAAGTAAGTGCGGAGGCATGCGTTTTAAAGAGCACGCATCCAGGTTTCATCAAGTTTTGGTTAATCAACAGTGTGTCCAATGCGGGCTATACACTATGGTGGAACGGGGGCACTCTACGAGAGATGTTCATCCGGGATAGAGCCCACCGCCCAAATGCCAACATTTTAACAATGGACGCAACCGAATGGCAACTCTATGACCAAGTCCAAAAGTTCCGGGCGAAGAGGGTAAAGTTGGCTTGGGCATTGTTATGGATCATGGAGGCTTTGCACGCTGCAAATGTGCAACACAACGATCTATCCATTGACAACATTATGTTGCATTGGGAATCGAACGGGAGCCTCAAGATTGGGGTGTGCGATTGGGGATGTGCAACGCATTCGGGTGAGGATGTCCTATCGCTATGGCATGCGGAAACCGTAGAAGTGAAGGAAAAATTGAGGAAGGAGAAGTTTTGGGTGGCGCCGGAACTGTTTTACATCCTAAACATGAGACACTAGGATCCCGATGTATATTACACCGCGGAGGCTGAGTGTTATGCGGTCGGCATGATTGCTCGACAACTTTGCAACGATGGTGATGACCGAATTCTCTTTGCCAATGAAGGAAGGAAAATTTGGGATGTCACTTTGAGTGCATTGACATGCGAGAACGTGTCCAACCGCATTTCATTGACCATCGCCAAACTACGGATGCAGATGCCGTTTGTGGGGTGGGATGAGCCCATAGACTGCTGGAGAACTGAGGTTAAGGATAGTGTTTAGTCTGTTTAGTTCTTTAGGCAACATCGTAGGGGTTAAGGTAGTATGCGTGTATCATTGATATGGACAACCTTGTATATTTTTTATATCTTTACGATATACTTGTTTTAATACAACGCGGTTTTTTTTTCTTCTACATATCATTGTTGGCTTTAATCACATTTTTCCTAAACTACTTCCATCCATCCATATTCCACTATACCCAAACCATTAAAATTTAACCCAACAAACATATGATGTTGACTGCATTTGTCTGTTAATAGTATCAGTCGATGGCAATGGTCGACTACTACAACTGCAGTCGACTATCTTCGTCGACGGCAACATAGCAGTCGACTACCAACCATGGTCGACTGCTATACAGGCAGTCGACGGTGGTAGTCGACTGCTAAGTTAGCAGTCGATTAAGTGGTCGACTGCCTATATAGCAGTCGACCACTTAGTCGACTGCTACATTAGCAGTCGACCATTGTAGTCGACTGCTAAGTTAGCAGTCGATTAAGTGGTCGACTGCCTATATAGCAGTCGACCACTTAGTCGACTGCTACATTTGCAGTCGACCATTGTAGTCGACTGCTGAGTTAGCAGTCGATTAAGTGGTCGACTGCCTATATAGCAGTCGACCATTGTAGTCGACTGCTGAGTTAGCAGTCGATTAAGTGGTCGACTGCCTATATAGCAGTCGACCATGGTAGACGACTGCCTGTATTGATGTCGAAATAATTACTTATCTGAAAAAAAATCCCATTAGTAATTTTTTTTTACTACAGTAACGTCCGTTTGGCGTCACACCCTGGACGTGATGCGACGTGACGCGTTTAGGCCGCGTCACGTCCATTTGTACATCCCTGTTGGGGTATGGTTTGTGGGGTTATCAATTTTTTGAATTAGCGTGTTGGGTCCAAGGTCTAGGCTGACAGGGTAGTGATCCGAGTTTTGATTTTGGTGGAGTAAGGTTGTGCATATTATGTTTGAGTATTGAGGCGTGTTAGTATAAAATCCGTCTATGAGACTGGTGGACAAATAGTTGTGTCCGCCTTGTCAGGATAGGGTTTCGGTGTTTTGGATTGGGTAGAGGTTGAGGGTTTGCATGCATCTTGCCCATTCTTTGTCTTCACTAGTGGGGGCTTGGGGAGTGCCTTCGTGAGTGTGTCTTTGTAGGAGGATATCTCTGTTGAAGTCACCTGCTAGTATGGTTTTGTATGTGTGGTGGTGTTTTGTTAGGATGTTGTGAGCCCAAAAGGGTGCCCACATTTAGTCTTAGACCCTTGAAACGTTAGTTGATGCACTTTGAAGTAGCATGTTACTTCACAAAAATATAAAAAGAGTGAAATGTTAGTCTTAGAAGTACCATGTTGTAAGAGGCTAGGATGTGAGTTGTTATTGTGTTTTTACCTTCGGAAGGATTTGAGTGAATGAGGATAGGTAAGGAGAACTTGGATTGAGTAGTTAGTGAGTAGGCTAGTACAAATGGATGGAGACAACCAAAGTGACTCAAGAGGCAAGTGCATTCGAATTGGGATGAATGGAGGATCACATGGAGCGCACAAGTGGACCACCTCATCATGGCCACTTAATGGGGAAGGTCCAAGGAAGAATGCAAGGTGGAGGATAAGCAAATTCTCAAAGCACCAATCAAATCACGAGTTAAGCATCGTGGTTTGAATTAAGTGGTGAGCGACGATTTGGGAAAGTAAGGGGAGAAAGTTATGGCGGCGGAAAGCGAAGGAGGCTAAGTTTGGGTTGAAGCATCCCAAGTTTGGTAAAGTGTGATAGGTAGAAAGCCAAGGCTAGTTAAATGTTCGAATTAGGATCCTTGTTGATCATTTGAGGGAGGAAGGCTTAGAAGATAGGATTGGCGCCTACTAAGTAGGAGGAAATCTCAAGGGCTTATCGTGAGCCTTGAGGGTGCTCACCCCCTCAAGCTTACTATATAATCCCTCATTCTTCCCTCACTCATCCTCTCTTTCCTTTGTGCTCCAAGGCACCCCACGAGTTATAAGTGTGGGTGTGGGAAGCCATATTGGAGCACATGTGTGTGCTTAGTTTTTAGTTTGAGAGCCAAGGCTTGTTAGCCTTGAAGAGGGCTTGACCTCTTGGTAGAATTAGTGTTGACGTGAAGGATTTTAAAGTTAATTCATGATTCCAATTTGTGGTACTTAAAGTTCATGTTTTGAATACACGTGGTTGCAAGTTCCATGTTTAAGAGTTGAGCACTTGATGTTGTGATGAGTGCAAAAATATACTTGTGTGGATTAGTTAGTCTTAGTGAAGTTAGGAAATTCTCTCTCCCCCTCTCCTCTCTAGGATTTTAGGATTTTAGGATTAGAGAAGAATTGTGTGATTAGAAAGGGGTTGTTAGTAGAATTAGGAAAATTAGGTAGGAAGATTAGTTAAGGGCTTGAATAATTAGTGAGGTAGTTGGGGATTACAACTACAAAGTTGTGGGTTCATGAAGAAGCTGGGTTTATGAAGGAGCTGGGTTTGTTTAGTTAGAAGCTAAGGAGTTGGGTTCATGAAGGAGTTGGGTTTATGAAGGAGCTAGGTTTATGTAATTAGAAAGTAAAGAGATGGGTTCATGAAGGAGCTTAGTAGATAGCCTACTTAATTAGCTCATAGACAAGTAGTTAGTTACATTATGCTAGTTAGTGTTATGTGTGGCTTTCACAAGTAAAGGTATTTGAGATTGACTATAGAGAATAGTGTTTTTTAACACTTGCATCCTCTCTTTAAAAATAAACCACGTGCACAAATTAATGGAGAATGTGGAGCACTCTTGCGATGGCAAGACAAAGGAAGCAAAGACCAAAGGTGCGAGGGAGAGATTGACATAAGTCACATAAGTATTTCTTAATACTTAAAGGCTTATGTACGGTATGGAGACACCAAGTGAGACCTCTTATAGTAGCGATACGGAATACACAAGTGATAGTTCAAGTGGTAGTATAGAGTCAACGGCACGGACTCCATTTAGGAGAGGGATATCCTTAAGGGCTTGTGTAGCTAAAGCGGCCGGATGGACGTTAGAAGCAAACAAAGACAAAATAGCACCCGAGCATAAGGAGGTTAAAATAACATAGTTAACTTGTGCATTCTCCACATACGTATTGAAATCGTACATTGAGTTGTTAAAAGTGAAATTCCAGTTAAATCCAAGACCACTTGAAGGGTGAACCTTGCACTATGGACTCATCCAAGTCCAAATCCAATACCGCGGAGGAATGTGAGCCCAAACCCACTACTCGGACTACGGACGCTTAAGGGTGGGGGGTTTGGCCTCACAGATGTCAATTTGGGTTATGATTTCAGGTATGAGGTTTAGGTCGTGTGGGTGTGATGGCATATAGAGATTCAGAATAAGGATTGGTGTTAATGGTTTGTTAGCTATTTTGAGAACTTGTACGTAGGGTGAGATGTTGGTTGGGGTGGGAATTTTGGTTACATTTTCAGTGGTGTATATTTTTTTGTGAATCATGGCCAATACCCCTCCGCTTGGAGGCTCACTTGTGTTATATTGACGATTTCTACCTAGATCTATAGTATTCGAGTTGTTGTATATTATCTTATAGTCTGGGAACCTATTATCTATGTAGGTGGTAGATTTGTTTTTGTTTAGTTTAGTTTCTTGTAGAAGAATGATATTTGGTTTATTGTGTAGGGTGTTCGTGAGTTCTATGATGCCTGGGAGGCTAGAGCTAATGTGTCCCGTGTTCCATGTGATGATGTGTGTGTTGGTATTGTAGATGTTTGTATTTTGTGGTTGGGGGGGTTAGTTGTGTGTGTTATTCTGGATCGGTGTGAAACCAGTGATCTGGTGGGTGCGCTTGGCTAGGTTTTGGAGCAGTTGTGTGGGTATAAGGGGGAATTGTTGGGCAAGGCTTTGTTGGGTGACGGGGGTTCTTTGTGTGATTTGTTTGTTGATATGATTGTGTATGGGTGTTGTTGAGGGGGCTTGTGATGTTTGTTCGATAAGTGTTTGTGGAAGGTGAGGGGGTCCCGTGTATTGGTGTGGTTCACTATTCTGGAGCCTTCTTAGTATGGTGAGGCATCTTGGGTCAAGATGTCTGGAGAGTTGGTCGTTACATTGGTGGGGCATTGGGCTAATGGCGATTATGAGGGCATATATTTGGTAGTGTGGGGGATATCTTGATAGGAGGAGACTGTGTCTTTGGAGGTGTGGCATGGTTGGGTGTTGGTTAGTTGAGGTGGGTTGAGTCAAGTATGGGGCAAAGAGTTCTTCAAGGTGTTGGTATTGGGGTTTTAGGTTTAGGGTATGTGCTATGAAATATTGTTTTTTTCTCTTTGTGTAGTCTTTTGGGAGGTTATTGAGGATTTGTGCGGTTGGTCCAGGGTTGGGTTGTATGTCTCCGCCAAGTAGTATAAGTGTTTGGAGGTCAACTATGTATGAAATATCTTTGTGGTATGTTGGGTGCTTGAGGTGAGTGCGTTTTATTATGTAAAATGTGATTGAGGTGGCGTTGGTGCGATGTATGTGGCCATTGCCTAGATGTTGGATTTGTGGCCCAAGTGGGGGGTAGGGTATTGGGGGTGTTTGTGGGGTTAAGGGGGGGGGATGGTAATGTTTCCATGTTGTGGGGGTTTAGTGTTTCCTTTTGTATGAGGGTTAGTACCGCATTTTGTGGGGTTGTGGTGTTGGCTCCGTTGGGGGGTGTGGGTAAGTTTTTACATATATAATTTATTTGGTTGCTATCAGGGGGGTATTTTAGTATTAGGAGTGTGATTCCAAGTATTAGAAGGATATATTTTGGGAGTGGGTTTATGTAATGTTTTTGTGGGGGTTTTGTGTATTGAGCCTTTGTAGTGCGAGTGTGTGTTTGGTGGGGGGGTGGGTGGTAGTAGATTGTATGGATATACGCGGGGATTATGTAAGAAAGCAAGGCCAAGAGTTTGGACTCTTTATTATGTAGCAAAGACAAGATACAATATATAAGGAAGAGGGGCCATTTGTGATGTGCTATGTGGGCACTATCCATTAAATGCGTGAGGTCCTTGATGGTGCATTGGTGGGTTGCCGTGGAAGCCCGGGGGGGCTTGAAGTGAGAGCGGCAGGGCGGTTCTTTGCAAGATTTTCGGGGCAACGGCGGGGAGGCCATTGATTATGCCTTGCATGTGGATGTTTGATTGTTGGAATTCGTGGGCAATCGTTCCGAGGAGTGCTTGAAGGTTGGTGGTGTGATTAGTGATTGTTGCCGTAGTTGCCTTGTGTCTTCGATCCGTGTGGTTGTTTATTGTGGTAGTAAGCGTACCAAACTTGTCTTCGAACTCCTTCATGGTTTGTGTGTTATGGACATATAGTGTATGTTGATGTGTAGGTGTTGGGGGTCCTTTTTGTGGGGTTATGATGTTGGTCTTTTTGTGGAGGGTGAATATGTTCTTATGTGGGGGATTTGATTGGATGGTAATGGGCATGTGACCTACCAGTATTAGGAGTGTGAGGCTTAGTGTTGTTATTTTTCTCGGGTGTTGTTGTGGTGGTGGTATTATGGTGGCATTGTGTGGTTTTATGTGATGCTTTAATGATGTGACTTTGTGGTGATTTTTTGTGTTATGTAGGGGGGGTGGTTGTTGGTATATAATATGAATGTATTTGAGAGTCGTGTAGAGTATCCAAGGTATGAGTGTGTATTCTTTATTAGAAAAAATAGTATAAAAAATAACACATAATATATAGAGACCATTGATGGTAAGTTATTTGGTAACTATCCATTAAATGCAATGGGTCCTTGGTGGTGCATTGGTGGGTTGTTGTGGAAGTCCGGGGGTCCGAATCATGTTGTCCGAATCCGAATCCGAATCTTGTTGTTGCGATTGCCTTTCTAACTTGTTGGTGAGGTAGTGTAGGATTTGTGTAGGTGGCAGCCATGGTTCAGAATGAATGAGTTGATGTGTGCAGAGAGGTAGTGGAGAGTGGTGGAGTGAGGGATTGTGTAGAGAATTGGGGTATTTGATGGTAGTTCGAGGGGTCTTGGTTGCAATGTGGGGTGTTTAAGTTTGGGTGTCTGGGTTGTGGTGATGTAGAGTATAGATGTGGGCGTTGACATTGGGCAAATTTTGGCATGGGCTTTGGTGTCATGTGAGTTTCAGTTTGGTGGTGGCGGAATCTGACCTTCGGTGAGCTAGTATATGGGTGTGGGGGCTGACACTGGGTAATTTCCAATAAGGCCTTCGGTGTTGGGTGGATTTCAATATGTCTATAGTGGCGTTTGGTTCTTGGCGATCTGGGATACGGGTGTGACTGGGTATTTTTTGTCGAGGGTTTCGGTGTTGGATGGGTTTTGGCTTGGTGGTGGCGGTATCTTGTTTGTGATTTTCTGGGATGTGGGTGTGAGGGTTGATGTTGGGTAAATATTAGTAGGGGCCTAGGCGTTGGGTGAATTTTGGTTCGGTGATAGCGGTGTGTGGGTTGTTTCGGCATGGGATGCGGTGCAGGTTGGCTTTCAATGTGGTGATAGCGGCGTTTGTTTTTTGAAATTATGGGTTGCCTATAGGGATCTAGTTTGTCATTTCTGGTTGTATTTTGAGGCAAATTTGTTGGCCAGGAGTGGGTTTTGTGGCTTGGACACATATCGGAGTTGTGTTTTGGGTGGTGGCAATCTTGGCTTATTTGGTTTGTGTGTTGTCTTTTGGGGACCAAATTTCGGCGTTTTGTGGACTTTGTTTTTTGGTGGCATTTTGGGCTTGTGGGTTTTCTTTTATGGAACTTAGTGAGGTATGGGTGGTACTGGTTTTTGGCTTTGTGGTGAGGCGGGTGGCGGCGACCTCTCCTTTTTGAAGGTAATTTTATAGGTAGTTTGTTATTGAGTTTGTGTTGCTTTTTGGTGGGAGAATTTGTTTGCTGGTGGGTGCAAGAGATTTTGCTTACCTTTGTGTGTGTGGCTTTGTGTTGTGTGGGTGGCGATAGAGGTGCTACTATGTATGGAATGCACTTTGGCCGGGGCGGAGGCTCTTGATGGTAGTTTAGTGAGTGGATTGTGGGGGTTGATATTGGGGGGTGAGTTGGCATAGATTGATGGTAGTCTTGTGGAGAGATTCTTGAAGACGGAGTTGGGGGGTGGCACCTTAGTGGGTAGACTGTGGACAGGTGGATTGGTACTGAGTGGTGGTATCTTAGTGGGTAGTTTATTGGCGTTGGTGTTGGGGAGTGGCACTTTAGTGGATAGATTGTGGGAGTTGGTATTGGAGGATGGTAGCTTGGAGGGAAGATTGTGGGGGATATCATTGATGGGTGAGTATTGTGGTGTGTGCAAACACACAAGGTGATGGTGCTTATAAGCACCCACGTTATGAATAGAGGCAAAGCCCCAATGTTAAAGGTGTATGTTGGTGTTGGAGCTCCTTCTCTTCTTTATTTTTTCAGATCTGAATATGATCTCCTTCTACGCTTGTGATTTGGAGTCCGATCTCCTTCCTCTGTCTCGGCGGCCATTCTTGTTACCACTCTCCACGCTTCGATCTGCTCTCTCCGCGCTTTGATATGCTCTCACTAAGTTTTGATTATCTCCCTTGAGCTTCAATCCACTTTTGCTAAGCTTCGATCTACTTTCATTAAGCTCAATCTGCTGTCACTACGCTTTGATCTCTGTGGCCTCCTGCAATGCTCTTATCATGCATTCTCCCCTTCTCTCATCTCTCATCTCTGTGGCCTCCTGCAATGCTCTTATCATGCATTCTCCCCTTCTCTCATCTCTCATCTCTGTGGCCTCCTGCAATGCTCTTATCATGCATTCTCCCCTTCTCTCATCTCTCATCTCTGTGGCCTCCTGCAATGCTCTTATCATGCATTCTCCCCTTCTCTCATCTCTCATCTCTGTGGCCTCCTGCAATGCTCTTATCATGCATTCTCCCCTTCTCTCATCTCTCATCTCTGTGGCCTCCTGCAATGCTCTTATCATGCATTCTCCCCTTCTCTCATCTCTCGTGGAAACCAAGTTGAAATCTGCCGTGGAATCTGCCGTGGAATCTGCCGAAATTCGGGTCCACCGGACACCGCAGCTGGATCTGAAACAACAATGACGACGACCACCTGCTTCCAGATTCACTCCCTCCTTGCACCACTAGCGATTCAGAGACCGATATATGATTTCTACAATGGGTGATTCCGATGAATCTCACTTCATGGTTCCTTACTGCTACTACTACGAACTGAAACCTAACTCTCTCGCCTCGGTCATCCTATCAGCAACAAAGAGAATCCAGAGCGAGAAAGGAGCCCTAAAACAGAGTCTTCTGAAACCCAACCAGATGATTCGGCGCTTCAAGAATGCAACCATTCAATCTCGGAACCGACCACTAGTTACAGATGAACTGGTTGAGTTTCGGGGCGAAAAAAGAAAGAGAAAAAGAAAGAGAAAAAGAAAAAGAAACACACACACAAAAACCCTGCTGCTACTACACACCATCGCAATAACAATCGCAAGAAGAAGCAGCAGCAGCGGCGATTTGCTGCGAATCGCGGTCATCGTGGCTGGATCTCTTCGATCATCCTTCTAATGTCCGAACCTATTGAACTTTCCGGCAGCTTCTACATTCTGTTGCGATCGAAGGGGAGTGATTTTTGGGCATAACCGATCGAGATCCTCAGTTGGAAGTCCTCATTCGCAATGAGCGACCTGGTTGCCGCAGCCTGGTGCGATCGATCGAGGCGTCGATCGTCCTACCCACACCGCTGAAGAGATGTCATGTTCGAGCTTGCATCATCCACTGGGCCGCCTCGTTCTGTTCAGTTGGCTCCACTGATAGAAAGCTCCTCTCTGAACAACTCTAATTCTGCACACAAGATCCTACATTCTCCTTCAACATTCAAGAGCCCAGCAATCGTTCTACATTCGAGATCTCACTCCGGCATTCTGTCTCTTCCGATCCTACATTCGGCAGCTTCTACATTCTGTTGCGATCGAAAGGGGGCGATTTTTGGGCATAGTTGATCGAGATCCTAGTGTTCTACATTCGAGATCTCCTCTTGGCTTCCTTCTCTACACTCCTGTGGGTGATCACAAACCTATTAAGAAAGAAAACAAACTCTCCGGTGGTGTTCGGAGAAGAAATCTTTGAAAGCGGCAAGGAGGAACTTGAAAAGCTTAAGCTATGTAACATACATACATTGAAGTCATCGCCATCTATCGACTGACTGACTGACTGACACAAAGCATCATCATCACTGACACCGATCCATCTATTCTCAGCACCTCTCACATTCCCCATTTAGCCTTCTCATCGCTTCTTTATTCTTCACTTTCATTCCGGCATCTACCATAACTTATCATATCTTTCCCTCCACCCTTCGGCACAAACCACAGTCCGGGGAGTTCTATAAAAAAATCGGTACATTTCCGACCTTTTACAAAGACGTTCGGATTTTTATTTTTTTACTCGGAAACTACCTAAATCCAATTTTTATTCTCGGTTAAATTCCGAGATTTATCTTTACCATTCGGTAATTTTCCGACTTTAGAAATTTCACTTCGGTATATTTCCGAAGTTTTGTATTATAAGTCGGATTTTTTTTTTGAAAATTATAGAAGAAAATTGGTGTTACAATATGCTTTTAAGGGGGTGAATTTGTGTTTATAGAAATTCCAAGTATCCTTGGAAGGATTTGAACCTTGCCAAGCCCCCACCGACTTGGGGCCAAGGATTTACAGTGCAGAGTTAGTGCATATTTACAATGCAGATTTACAGTGCAGAGTTAGTGCATATGTACAGTGCAGATTTATAGTGCAAAGTTAGTGCAAATTTACAGTGCAAAGTTAGTGCATATTTACAGTGCAAAGTTAGTGCATATTTACAGTGCAAAGTTAGTGCGAGCTCCGAGCCTCCGACGCCAAGACTTCACTGGACCTCCTTCAATCGTCTCTCAATCGTGCTTCGATACATCCCAGAACATACACAAATTGTGCTTATTTACGAAACAAGAACTACAAACTCTGCAAGGCTGGCACCACAACACTCCTGCCTCAATTGCCTGCGATTAGCATTTCAATAGGCTCAAAACCTCAAGAAACAGTGCAAACAGTAGGAAATCAAAATGCACGCACGAAGATAGAGGGATTGTGCAGAGAGCAGATGCGGGAGAGGTTTGGGACCTGTTCTCTCTCATGGAGAAACGGAAACAAATTGTGCTCATCAGTGAAACAAGAACCACAAACTTTGTAAGGCTGGCACCACACAACTCTTGCCTCAATGAACTCCTATGAATCGCCTCTCCAAAGTCTTAGGAACTTCAAGAAACACTGCAAATTATTCTCATCACCAAAGTGAAAATGCACGATATCGAAATGCACGCACGAAGACACAAAGATTGCACAGAGATCAGATGTTGGAGAGAGAGGCTTGCGACCGATTCTCTCTCAAGGTGAGAGGCGAGAGGGGAGAGAAGCGTGGCCACCGAGTGCTACCAACACTCCGAGGAAGGATGCCAAAAACAAAAATGAAACTAAAACTAACGGGCGCCGGTGGAAGCGGAAGTGCAGTAGCGAAAGAGGGAAAAACCCCAATAGAGGATTGAGACACTTTGCACAAGGGACTCAAACTCCTTATATTCGTGAGAGAGGGTCCCTAGGTGTTTAGAGCCTCAAAACCCTAATTGGCCCAGTGAACGGAACTAGCCCTAAATTAATTAGCCTCCATGGTTTTTGACCTTATGAGTCATGACTCTAGTATTACCCTAGTAAAAATTTCCGCCCTATCCCTAGTCCCTTCGGCTACTTGCCTAAAATTTAGAAATTGGCTCGGTAAATATCCCAAACTTTGATGCCTCAACCGGCCATATTGCCGATCTTTTTTCATTTGAACCGGTTGATTTCCGACCTTGACAAATTTACATCGGTACCTCGGCCGAATCATTGTGAACTCATTCGGAAATCTCCAAAAAATTTCGGCTAGCTCGTAACTAAACCTCGGTACTCCCCGTACATTGGCACAAACCCTCTCATCGCTTCTTTATTCTTCACTTTCATTCCGGCATCTACCATAACTTATCATATCTTTCCCTCCACCCGTCGGCACAAACCCTCTCAATCAGTGTGTATGTTTGACAAATTTCATTTGACATTCAACTTCAAATCCAAAGTGTCACGTGATGTTTTCAAAAACAAAAATGAATGTCAATTGACATATACATTTTATTTCAAAATTTCACCTCAATTTTGGGTTACACAATAATTTAGAAAAATTAATATTATGAATAATCAAAATACAATCTTGATTTGTAACAAAAAAACTATCAATCGAGCATAAGTATCCTTCGGTCTCGCATGTTTCTCTAAATGTTGAAGATGGTAGCCCGATCCATTGCTTCCACTTCAAGCCCACATAGAGAGACCCGCATAAGGGCATCAAAGGTCTTCAAGTTCAACCTATTGCGCAAGTGGCTTTTGATTGTATTTTTTTTGGAAAATCCTTTCTCACAAATAGTTATACTTGATGGAATGAGTATAATTTTCTTACAAAGTTGCATAAGTTTAGGCCAATTTATGTGCCATTTCAAATTGCTACCACATATGCACCAAGCCTCAAATATCGTTTTGTTCTCACACTCATGTCGAAGTGTTTCCGTAAATTCCAGGAGTTCTCCCTTACACATGTGACTTTCTTCTTCAATGTATTGAAACTTCAATAATATCCTTCCAAGCCACAATTTGATATTTGTAATTCAGTCACTATCATCCCTTGGATGATTACAAGGGTTGAAAAATTTGGCTGCATTGAATACTAAAAGGTTTGGGAAACGATCATTCAAAGCATGAACAACTCTTTGCACATGAGATGCACCCAATAATATGAATTGTTGTAGTTCATTGGGCCCATCAATTGCCAATGCATGAATAATACAATCTACTATATTGTTTTCATAACTCAACTAAAGATTTCTTGCATATTCCCTCAAGAATTTGGGAAAATTCTTGCTTGTACGACCAAACATAGGTCCATTCCTAGATAAAAAATGACGTGATAAAATTGAAATAGTGATATCGATGGTTGCACTAATAGTTGTGATATCAACCATATCATATTGAAATTTGATATTCAATTTATTCAACTTTTGTAAAAACATCTACAAACAAGTTCAAGTAAAAATGGATTGTACATTAAACACAATTTGAAGGGGATCTTTGCACTATGCAAAGTCTACCTCAAATCATCCCAGTGTCAAGCTAAGATGCCTCAGAATTAACCCAATATCTAACAAGCCAAAGCATCACTCTTCGAGATCTACTGGGGCAAATTGTTCATTCACATACCTGCACAAAACAGTCGTGGAAATACATCCGCAACAGACCATGAACAATGGTCTTGTCGACCTTGTACGTAGCCTGCACCACTTCTCTAATCACCATCTCAATTGTAGAGCCGTCCCGGTTACAAAGGAAATTACAAGAACAAGGCTAAACTTAAGTATGTAAGTGAGTGTAGGGAGTTCTCCTACTGTTATGAATTATGTTTTCCGGACACTTGAGCTGCAGTTTATAGTACTTAAGTTGCTTAGTAATATGTGTCATTTCAATTTCTAGGGTGTCAATTGACGTGTGTTTTTTTTTCTTTACAAGTCATAGTACGTGTCAACTTCTAAATTGTGCGTGTCAATTGACGTGCATTTTTTTTTGGTGCAAGTTTTTGCGTGTCAAAAGTGAAAAACTTGCAAAAACTTTGTCAAACATATACACTGCTCTCAATATTGTTCGGCTGCAGATCAGCAGGTGCGACGCACTCATAATTTTGGTCTGGGACAAGTTGCGATTTCGAGCCATTTGTGGTGGATGTTGTGTGTGCAATTAGGGTTTCGAAGGGTGTACATTGTGTCCAATTAGGGTTTCATCGACTGTTTTAAAATTAGGGTGGGGTGGAGATGAGGCGATTGGTGTGTGCCATTAGGGTTTTGAGTAGTGTCTGGAGAGAGCCTGATGTGATGCTGATGCTAATGCTGTGATGATGATTAGGATAGGCTTCGATGCATTGAAGATCGACTGTGTGCTGGTTCGTTGTTGAGGCGGGGTGTGGAGTGATCTTGCATCCATCTATTCGATCGTTGTGAAGTGGCAGTAAAGTATCGTAACTTACAGAGGGGGTTTAAGCAGCCCTTGTGCCATGGCGGAGTTTCGCCTTCCCCCTCCGCCTCGTCCTCTGTGGAAACCACCGTAATCTACTTCCCATCCCGTTGCATTCCTCTCCTCTAATCCTTTTTGTTAGCTTAAAAGCCATTGCATTTCATTTTATCTTGGCCTTTCGATGGCCAGAATAGGCTGCCCCCACCCCCCCAATTCCTTGAAAATTGGTAACGGAATGCCTTGAGAAATATTAAAGAATAATGAAACCGAGCTTCGAGGTAGGTTGTCATTTCCGTTCATGATTTAGATGGTCGGACGTTATGTGAGGCTCAATTTCATAGTGAGTCCACTTTCTTTGTTTTTCTCAATTGAATTCTTGGGAATGGGTTCGAGAAACTGTCAACAATTTTGAAACCGATATATGGAAATGACAACCTACCGTGAATATCTTACTCCAGGTCCTCAAAGCTGCTCATGCTCTTTTCCAGATATTAGCCTGTTTTCAAAGCAGATGGTACCTGCAATAGGATAAGCTGGTTCCATCTTGTTTTACACGACTTTCAATATTAGATGCACACCATATTAACGCTGTTTGGTTCAGGATCTTGGGCATTTGGAGAGACTGAATGAGTCAAGGACACAACTGCTAAGCCGTGTGCAAGCATTGAAAAAGGTAACAAGAACCTAATCACCTGTTTACTTTGCAATCTTAAAGTGGCAATGTACCAACTGAAGTGGGTACATTCCGATTCCAATTACAAGGGCTTCTCACTCACCCTATAACACTTTGAGATCATTGCATAAATATAACCTAGTCGAACAGACTGAAACCCATGTCATCGTCAGACTCTTCTTTCTCCTCAACCTTCACCTCTTCCTTTGCGGCTTCTGGGGCAGCGGCACTGCTCTCCTGAGAAACTGGTGCAGCAGCCACAGCAAACTTGGATGGGTCCTGTTGCCAGAAACACAGATTGAAAAAAACATATCCTTGTAAGCATCACATTTCAAGTGATGATAGACAGTAAATCACACAATAGGCATGAAGAGATAGCTGATCCAGATATTCTCGTAGAACATACTCAACCTAGAGTAAATGAAGGACTCAAGATCAAGAATGAAGAGGATAGCGAATCAACGTGCAGAAATAGCCAAATGGCAACGAGCCAGTTGACCACAGCCCACACATCAGGTCTTCATGGAAGAATGCACCTTCCATGGCATTCCTAAATATCAATGTTGTGTACATTTTAGCAGCCAAGCATATATGAGAAGGTGGCGGCAGGAAACATTTCTAAATCAACTGACCTTGAGGTACTCCTTGGTCTTCTCAGCAAGAGGGAAGGAGTACTCTGTCTCCACAGCAATAGCCAACAAGTTCTTGTAAGCGTTGACAAAGGCGTGTGGTGCAGCAGCAAGGGTGGGGTACCCAATGCCCAAAGACAGAGCAGCCACGGTGGCCACACCTGACAGGAACTTGTCCAACAAGTCATCCTCGGTCAGGTCCAACACAGCAGGTGCAAAGGTGGATCCATTGTCGTAGATGTTCACCACCACAAGACCGTATGAGAAAGGACGGATTCCAAGCTTGGCCAGAAGAGCAGCCTCTGAAGATCCTACCTTCTCTCCCTTGTGGATAAGTTCCACTGGAGCAATAATTTCGACAGTACCCTTGTTAATCTTGGTGGGAATGTTGAGGACCTAAAATTTCAAAATTGCAAAATATGTTAGCCATGCAGTAGCATATAGACACTGTCAGACTGAAGCACTTGTAGTTAAAATTCAACAAAGGCACATGGTGACTGTAGAACGCACCTTCCAAAGACAAAGCATATATATACACCATATTAAGCATCGACTACACACAGACAGTAACATATGAAAATTTATTTTCTTTGCAGAAAGGTCCTCTACGCAATGCACTCTATCGAAAAGACGAGGCGGACCTAGTACCAGGTAGATACTAATTTTTCAGTGATTCTTCTATCAGTGAATTGAAGATACATGAGGAGCACGTTTCAAAAGGAACTGGAAATTTTGTTTCAAACCTGGAAGAAAGATGTCTGTGAGGGGTCGAGACCAGTGTTGCCAGGTGGCACGACCACGTCAATAGGAGCCACGAGACCCACACGAGCGGGAGCTCCGACCTTGTACTTGGCAATTTCCTCACGCACTTCCTTCAAGTCGCCTTTGGTGAAGATAAGGCCGACATTACCCTACACAACTCACTCCCCTCAGCAAATGATTCTATAGGCCATAAACCAAATCCAACTTCATTACCAGAACCTCTTTAGCAACATATTAAAATGCACCATAAACCCTAATCCAATATCTTTACCAAGACCTCCTCGGCAATTAGAAAAAGGACATACCACAAGGAGGGGAAGAAGGTTGGTGTAGGCGTCGTTGCCGCTTTGCTCAGCATGGATACGGATGGACCTCTTCATCATGGTGTTCTTGCCCATCAACACCACGGAGTCGGGCCTCAAACCCTGACGAATTCCCTGCAACTGCTTGGACCCAACATTGTCAGCGGCGCACACCAACACCTGGGTGAACTCCTCCAACAAACTGCACAGCTTCTTGTCGTAGGCGATCTTCTTCTCCGCCTTAGTGCCCTTGAACCCCATTGTGAAGAATTTCAACTAAGTTTCAAAAACAGGGGGCCGAGCCGTGACGATCACGGACAAGGCGGGCTTAAACCCTTTAACCCGTGATACAAAACTTCGGTGATAGAGAGAACGGAAAAGACCTTAGCCGATGTTCCAAAGACTTATATATCCCGCCCCCAATCTCTATAAGTTAGGGTTAGGACTTGCACACCTGGGCCATGGAGGCGCCCTTCGCGAATCAACGGTCACGATGGGGCCCGGGCAGCTGGGCCACAGCTGCGGGCAGGGAGTTGGCCGGCCTGGGCTAGATCACATCTGCCCAGCGCCCCCGCCCCCGGGCACGTCTCCTTCACTGCCCGGGAACCTCCTTCACTGCCCGTGCCCATGGGAACGATACCCGGGCTGTCATGCCCGGCCAGACTCGAAACCCTAACCGTAAGTGGCGTTGGCAGTGGGTTTTGAGGGAAACGCTGGCACTGAGTACTCTCTTTTCGCATTCATGGCCAAGCTCACGCTCTCGCTCGCTGCTCCCAAGCCTTTGAAGCAAGGCGGCAACCATGGGTCACGCGGCGGTGTGGAACTCACACCCTAAGAAGTATGGTCCTGGCTCGCGCACCTGGTAAGTCAGTTTCCTGCCTTATGTTACTCCCTTAAGATATTGTAGGTAGTGGTTCAAATTTGATTACTGGTTATGCATATTTTATGTAATTAGATAGGATCAGTTTTCATAACAGAGTGAGTAACATGAATAGTCCAGAGTACATAATGTTATTTGAATTGAGCTTCGCTTCTCTGACCAAATAGATGACAAGCTCATTGAACTCAAACCAAAAGCAGTGCAAAACAACAAAATCTACTCTACATTCTGCAGCCTTCCTTTCCAATTGAAGTTTCTAAAGAACAGAAACTGGGAAGAGTACGTCACCTATGGGGCTTCCTCCTGTCCGAGGTGCACCGAAGCAGTAGGTGCTTTTTATTCCTCCTTCACCTTGGAGAGTGACACAGACTCTGTGAATGGATACTGTACAGGTGCCAGTCTTGCAAGCATGATGAGAGGGATGATAAGATATGGTATGTAGATACCAATCAGCATATTCCGTGTTGGAACATTTGTTGCAAGAATATCTGCAAAGATGGGAAACTGCACACAACCAGGCGATGTGGTTATAATACCGTCCAGGTTGATGTAGCAAACCTCCAAGACCTTGGAATATGAGATTTAAGTAATTCATTCCAGAAATACAGAAAAATAGAGCCATTTTGAGACAAGTCCAACAGCTAGATAATGATGAGACACTTGTGCAATAAAAATATGGTTAAACAGCCAATGTCAGTTGCTAAACCACTTCTTGTATACGTCTGTGCCCTCAACGCTGAATATAACATGTGTGGTACTTTTTTAAAATGTAAAGGAAGAAAGGGTTATAAGTAGGACACCCAGAATAGTCGGATCCTTAAATTTATCACGATGCACAAAGCTCTAAAGCCTGGGATGGATACCGTGGTAATCAAAAGTCAAGGAAGACATAGAAATCAAGACAAACTCTAGGGATTGTATTAATTTTTGTAAGGGTAAGCAATTTGAGATGCTTACGACAAGTGTAGATCCTGAACTTGAACAGGTACCTAAACAGTTATCCACTAATACCATAACAATAAACTTACATTGCGGATCTATAGGGAATATCACAGGGACAAATCTGTATTCAGAAAGAAAGGATGAGGGTTTCAAGACTGAAGCAAAATATATAAGATTCAAACAAGCATCGTCATACTTTTACCGCTGATTTTTGTGTGGAGAAACACCCAAGGAAACTGCTTGCTTAAGAAACTTGAAAAGAGATTGACAGGCAATTCACACAAAAGGTAGTCAAACAAAGACAAATACGAGATGGTTCAAGAACTCGGAATCATAATACCCCTAATCTTACACTAAAGAGCCATGTCAAGGTCGGTAAGAAAAGCACCACAGTGGTTGCAACATGAGCTGCAAATATCATACCTGTGATGCGACCCCAATCCTTACCTGCAGCAATCAATGGCACATACATGTTCGTTAGCCAAGTTATCAGCAACAACAGAGGGAAGGCACACGGATCCTACGAAAGATTTCATCAATGCAGTTGAACCTTGAAAGGCTCAATGCTCATAGGACTATAAAAGAACTCGCCTAAACCCTAAACCCTGAAATTGTCACTATTTCCGGTATGAACAGTTTTTTAACGTCATTTCAGTCAAACATACATAAGAGCATCCGCACTCTTGCTCTGAATCCACCACTCAGCAAAGGGCCAGTAGAGGGCTCCACAAGGGTTGAGTGACTCGCCAAAAAGAAAGACCCCCACTCTCGCTCCATAAATCTGCAGTCTGACATGCGAATGGGGGGAATTCTTCAGCTACTCTCCCACTCCGGCATGCTTCAACACACGCACACGGCCCACCATCGCTCCAAACAAACACTTCGAACAGCTAAAAAAATAAAATAGAACGAAATCTCCCCAAAAACACCCGGCTTTTGGGCGCGCCCAAGAAACTCACGGACTCTGGAAAATGGCGAGTCAGGGGAGTATTTTGGCGAGCCCGCTCTTCAAAGAGCCGTTGCCCGGGTTGCGGTGGGGGGGTTCGTCATGCCCGGGCCTGCCAAAAGCCAGTGCGGCCGGGTATACAGAGCAAGGGTGCGGATGCTCTAAGGTGTTATTTATTGTGCAGTGGTTGTGCAATGGCGTAGAGTGCTACAGAAAGATCATCTCTTGCAGGGAATCTGAAGGGTTGATACCGCATGTGTGCGTTTTTTTGTTTTTTTAAAGTAGCATTAGAAGTTGAGCACTAATGAGGGAGCGAGATCAAAGGTTGCAGGGGCGGCAACCAGATGGATGGGTCCCCTCTGCAGCACTTGACCCGTGCTTTGAAACAAGAAGTCCTTTCGGAGAGGTGCATTTATCGTATATGATAACATTTACACGAATTTCGAATAAACACTCTAGTTCTCGTATTGGTGTGTTTGTGTTTATGTATGAGGTTCTTTTTATTGGAAAGTCCTCAGTTTTATTGGCATTGACGCTTCTGTAAAGACGGAAACCTATTCATACTGGAAATAGAGAACTTCATTCTGAGGACGAGAAAAATAGAGCGAGAACGCGAATGGCAGATCTCGAGCACCTAGGAGAAAGGTCTTCACATTGGGGTTTTGAGGATGCAGAGTTGATGTTCGTTTGAGTATAGAAAGCAGATTCGAAAGGGGTGCCAAGATCAATACATGGAGTATTAAAGGCCCAGCTATGTGGGATAAAATTGGAAAGAATATCTCAGGCGAAACAAGCGATCCATGTGGACTTAGATGGGACAATCTAAATAAGTGGAAGGCATGATGAAAGCATACTGCATTAAAAACGGAAAACAATACTCGTAATTTGATGAAGTTGATGTTTCCGAAATAAAGCTGGCCACCATTTTATGCCTGGCTGGTATCATTATATTGACGTATGGTACAAGCCATCAAAGAAATATTACGAGTTCCAGGTCCAGAAACTTGAAATCTGGGACGCCAAAGTAGCTCCAAACAAGATTCCCTTCGCAATTGATGTTGACCAGCCAGTTACACACCCTTAATAGACAACTTGCAGCCAGTAGTTCATAAAGATGAACCAACTTCAGATGGTTTGGAATTGATTGCATGTTCAGAATAGCATTGTTGATGTACTAATCTGGATAAGTAGGCTTACTACAACAAACTTGGTTATATGTTGTAGTGAGGCCTCTTATCCTCCAACATGATTACTAAACAGGTGAGCATGTGGAGGAGTTGATTTTGGAATCTAATAAAGCCTCGTATGAAGTTTGTGTTTATCAGGTTGTAAATGGTTTTCCGAATTCAGCCTACTTTCCTCCTTGACATATATGATGATATAGGTTTGCCCTAGCATTGTAACATCCCACTGGTGCAGAACTTACCGTGTCCTAAACGAAATCAGTAGATATTGAACTCCCAGCAGCTGACGGCATCACCAGGTGTGAGCCAGCTAAGCCAAAATTGTGCCACTTTTTGGGATAACCAATCGCTTGGACATATCAGACATGAAATCAACATTTTCCAGGTTCAGGACATTCGGTGTGTTGTTCTTCGTGAGAATTTTGACTCGAAATAAGTGGTCTACAATTATATTCATGACTATTAGAACTGAGAAACCTCCTTCAGAATCTAAATCCCTCTAGCGTCCAAAGCTAGATGGTTTATTATGAATGAAGTGCAGCTGGTTCCTACACCTTTGATTTACATAATTACTACAAATTAATCCCCAAGGCTCTGATGAAACATTGGTGGCGTTATTATAACCCATTGCGGCCATGCACGCCTAGGCATGTAGCACAAATGCATCTGAATAAGATGTTTTGGGATATTATCCTTGAAATCAGCGTTGATTTTTAACAAAAGGTCTTGCCTTTCATGTGATGGCCAATTTTTGCATCATTATTTCTTTGATGGGTTGGTCAAATTTCAACATGTCTTTTGGCACCTAATTACTATGACATCTATGACCATTACTATGTGAAAATTGGAATAATGCACTTGAGACCTTGTGTAGGAAAAAACTCCTTCACCTTGAGCTTCCTAAAAAATTGACACTGAGGTCTATCTATGTAGACGTGTCAAGAAAAACTAGGATAAAAAATAAAACAATACGTGGCACGGTCTTCACTGTTTCTGACATTCAATAATCACATAGGAAAATCTATTAGGTTCGGGGGCATTCACGATTGGGGTACCAAGAATGAGTGTCTAACGGTTTAAGGACTAAATTAGATAACTTTACATAGTTGGTGTGCTTAGATTTGTATTGTGGAGCATATTTTGGATCATACCTACATTTAGTATTCCATAATGAGTACACCGACAAAGTTAATTTACAAGGAATAGGGTTATCTAAGATATCATTTTGATTCCTTAACGGACATTTATGGTTGTTGTCATAATTGTTGATCTTAGGATTAAGGAATGAAAAGGACAACAAAAATTAATTGAAATGATCCCAATTTTCTTCCTCACACTTATCGTTCAATTGTGTACCAATAGATCTAAAAGTGTATTGCATACCAATTGTATAGACTTACATATGACACCAAACATGGCCAGAATTACACAATAACATGGCTACATGAAAAATGAACGTTTAGAATTAGAATTGGACATAATAAAATATATGTATGGATACATGACACTTATACCAAGGTATTAGGGTGCAAAACAAGAAATAATTCACCTTTGATGGACACTTCAATAATGAAATTGCCATTGATGTGGCCAAAACAAGTCCTATGACCTCTCTACAATTTTTATGACCTATCTACTCATTTCATAAAGGATTTATCTATTATTAGTCATTATTTGATATCAAATAATATCTTTCTTGATAAATCCTATAACCTATCTACTTATCTATTTAAATTTTATTAATTAAATAATAGTAAATCGTAATAAACATTGAGATCCAATGCGACAAAGTCCTTAATTCCTTTGTCCCAAAAGTAGTACCCCAACCGTGAATGGCCCCATTCATTAATGTTAGCCACTCACCCTAAGTGGGCATTTAATTAGGAACAATCTTCTAGGTTAGTTAGCCAAGCTCATGGTCGGGCTGACTTCTATATAATGAACCATTGTTCATTTGGAATATATTTGTACAGTTCTTATCGTAGGCTTCTAATTCTTCAATCTATGCTTCAAATACAAGTAGTGTTGATAAAGCAATGGTGATTGGAAAGTGAACCCACTTGCAATTGAATAAGCAAAGACATGTGAAATGCGAGCTTGGTAAAGCTTTAACCTCCAAAAACGGTTGCAAAAGTGGATGCCTAGAGCTCCACATTGGTGATAGGATGTTGACATGTATTCTTAAATTTCATATGTCAAGTGATGGGCATTTTGGGATTGAGATGTCAAGTGATGGGTTGAAAGTGTTTGGTCCTCTGCCTTTTGATGGGTTAGGTGGAGCCAATCACACTGGCCGACTTTCAAATGGGTTTTGATGGATGCAAAAGAAACTTTGCTTAAAAGAGTTCCGGATTATATAAACTATGTCGATTATTTAAAGTTTGAAATTCCTCATTATTTGTTCAAGGGGTAAAGAATGAGTTTCTCCATTCCAATTGTGATTATTTTCAAACTACAATCAATGAATGAGGACCATAATTGATTTTTGGACCCGCACAAACCCCAAATGTCCACAATCATAACTCCAAATGTATACATGATGCACATTTGATAGGCGTGATGGACATTTGACATGTACCTAACGGATGCAAAAATTAACTCTGACAGGGAGAACCAACTGCTACATACAGATACACCGGTTGAGTTAGAGATTTCACCTGTTCAAATTCAAGACTTCAGGAAAATTAACGATCCATTATGAGGCATTTACAGAATATTCTTATACTTGTTAAAGGAAAACTGAAAGATGTTAACACATAACCGCTTTGTCCTGGAAATACTACGATTTATGTGCAAAAATGTTCCTGGACACTGACTACAATATTTCATAGTGCACAACCTGTCCGAGCAGGTACATTCCAATTGTGCTTATTTTCAGTTTAATATTTTACTAGAGATTTCCCTCATGTACCAAACGAAAATCGACAGTACACTCTAACCTCCCTAATATCATGCTTGCGACAACCAAAGTGCATGTAATATTAAGCGGGTCTATAGTATTAACATGGATGCATGATAATAAAGAATTAGTGTAGCGTGTGACATTATGGATTAATACCAAATCAACATTGCAATAATGACAATGATCACAACGTGAGCATGTGGTTTGAATTCTTTGGTTGGATTATGGAGGGAATTGTGACAACAAGGAGGGAGATTTAAATTGCACACGTCAATTCCCTTTAGGTTCAGAACATTACGGAGGGTAGAGTGTATCAGGAGAAAAATTCTTGAAATATTACTGTAGACATTCTAAAATTTAACTATGATCTTCTCTAAAGTTTTCGGAATGGAATAAACTTATATCATTTATCTCAAAAGAGGAAAAAGAAAGTAAAGTATTCTTCTCCACGGTGCAGGTCGACTCCATTGTCGCTGGCCATAACGATTTGCCGAAACATCGCATTGCAATTCGACCTGCACTTCCGATAACTGCACGGAATTGACATATATGCTGCAATGGCCGCATCTCGACAGAATCTGAATGGTCGTGACGAGTCACTGACCTTATTAAAAGAATAGTAGAATGCTCCACCGTGGCTGATCCACGATTCGCTTACAAATTTGTACATCGGCGCTCCAGCCTAGTACTCACCCGAGGCTTCTATTCATATGTGTTCTGCACTACAGCCCAAGAAATTGCCTGCACTAAGTTACTAAAGTGCAAACACCACCTCAACATCAACAACTCATCACCACCTTATTCTCGACACTATTCCGACGAAGGCAAATCCTCCAAAAATCCCAATCTAATCAGACACCACTAGTCACTAGACCAATTTCCGCTGCTCTGCACATTCAGTTTTAAGAACATGGACGCAAAGCCCACACGAATGCCATAGTTCTATACACCTTATGTCAATCCCGGGGTGGCTGAGATCCGATTCACTAACTACAACCCTATAGAGGTCATCCCCCATGGTAAGTGTTGTGAAAGTGTTGTGAAACTTAATTGTCGAGAACACCGGCCATTGACCATGGTAAGCTCCATGAAACTTAACCCTCAAGATCATCGGGCCTCATCACTTTACATGGGACAAGATTGGGCCGGATTGATGGCTTAAAGGACTTGAATCGGGCCGGTGCTCGGGCCGGCCCCAAGCCGTGTATAAAGCTGCCCTCAGCTACAGGCGGCGAGACTCGCGCCTTCCGATCATGTGCCTGCATGTTTACGCCGAGTGACGTGCCGAGAAGAATTGGTTGGGCTGCCTTGGCTTGGCTCAACTTAGTTGCGGCTGCACTCGGGCGGGGGCGTGGGGTATCGGGCTGAGTCGGTGCAGTAGTCGTAGGTCAGGTAGTTAGCCTTCACGTCCGCCAGTTCCTGCTGCTGAATGGGGCTCAAGCTCTGGTACTGGGGAGCGTCCCACCACTTCCCGCTGGAGCAGGCGGCCACGTCGCCGTTGTTGCACACGCAGCCGTCCAGGTTCTCGAAATTCTGGAACGAGCACACAAACGGCGCTGCCGCCCAGTCGATCTTCACGCGCCCGCCTTCCGTCGCCCAGTCAGACCCGTCCCACAGGCTCGCGTACATTCCCATCGCCTTCATCTTCGGGAACGCCACGCCCAGATCCTCGCTGTTCTTGAACACGCGGATGGGCTTGCCGTCGATCTCGAAACTGCACACCACAATCAACAATCCCAAGCATCCGTACATCAGCCGACGATACTCCCGAATGACTATTCTCAGATGCTCCTGAAACAGGTTCTAATTCCAACATGCATAGACATGTGAGCACATTATACAAAATCTGCCAGTTACATCCGATGACGTGCCAAATGCGCCGCTTACATGATGATGTTACTGTTCCAGAAGAAGCCGTAGGTGTGGAAGTCCAAGGTGGGATCGAACCACAACGCTATGCGCTGCTCCCTGCCACCGATGCCGTTGGCGAACACATTAGTCTGCACGAGGTAGGGCTGGTTGGTCGAGTTGCCCAGCATCTCGAAGTCCAGCTCGTCGTGGCTGCTGTCGGTGGAGGACAACTGCACATCGCATATTACGGCGCACATCGTCACCCAATATCCAATCACTAACCCATTTTGAGCTCCCAAATCATTCCGCCATAATCATTATAGTTCAGGAAATATGATCCAGCTACTTTCTCATCGCCTACTGCCACCTACATGCTCTCCAAGCTCATCGCAACACAATACAATCTTGCCTGAATTCATACAAAATGGAGCACCGATTTCCCGGTGATCACTGATTCCCGAGATCACTAAGTAGTGCACAGACGTCGCCATGCATGCAATGGAGATAAAATAATGGCACTTACGTAGTAGGCTGTGACGGTGCCAGCCGAGTTGCCGGGCACAAACTTGATGCTCACTCGGAGGTATCCGAACAAGTACTTGTTCACGGACCAGAATCCAGAGGCTGAGGCAACCATCCCAAAACAAATAAAGTCAGCGTATTTCTGTAAATCTGTACATTGCAAGAATCACCAGAAACAAAGTACCAACCACAGAGACTCGCTGACAGACTTGATGTTGCGAAGGCAGGACTCTCACTAGGTTGGATAACAGTTTACTATTGAACATAGAAAACCTTATTCACTGTGGGGAAGTAGGATTCGCATCCTCTTGCCAAAATTACGCATCTTCCAGTGCTTCGACCAAACTCATTGTCATCCAGACAATAGACTTCTAACTTCTGCTGATCACCATAAGCATGCACCGTCTGCCAGTGTACCCATATCACCAATGGAGCATGACTTAGTCCACGGATTGGGACCCAAGAATCTACATCGGTTGAACATTAATAGCCCTCTTACACACAGCAGATTTCCCAAGACGGCGGAATCCTTGCCCATCATGACTGCCACCGACCACGGCGATGAGAGCCTTGAACGCCCCACATTACCTGATCCTTGCGTTAACACCAGATTCGCGCTCTGCCCATCGGGACTAGTTTGCACATGATACCCATCGTTGGGGTAGAATTGAAATTGTTCAGTGAATCCCTGGCTCTGCGCTCCCGCTACCAGCATCGCGAATCCCAACACTGCGACGAGGGCAGCCATTGCTGACCCCATTCTACCACTACTCCTTCACAGAACCCAGCCAGGCCCAAAGCCGCTTGATATCAGTAGATGCTGCAACTAGATATTCTGCTCGGAGCGTCGTCTAACCGTTTATCTTCTTCAAACCTCAGAACAACGCAAGACTTATGTAGCTGCAGTCCAGCTGAGCTACACCAATGGAGCTCAATCACCGGGGCAGCTGGGTGGCTTTCCCAACGGCCAGCTCGGGCGGCTGGGGTGTGGCCAGGCTATCAGCCAAGCAGGTCCTTCAAAAATCACGCTCCGACTGCGTAGTGTGTGCGTGTGTGTCTAGAGAGGTTTATGACTTCTAACTTATTCAGAAGCAGCCGGGTGAGAGGCTAGCAACGCAAAGGTGCGATGTGGAGATGTCCAGACGGGACGATGCAAATGGAGGAGCATATCAGGTGTCTTTGCTAGCGATGCGACGCGGTTTATACGATATTGTTGTGGTGCTTCCTTGGCATGCTAGCCCACATGCCTAGGACAACCACCAGTTGGCTTCCCTCAGTTTGTCTAATTATAACACAGGTTGTGGGATTGTGTGAGTCTGTATTGTTTGTCCACTTGCAAGCTGCAATACATACTCACAGACTTTGTTGTCTCTGTAGGAGCTGGCTTGCAAAGTTTTCCATAAGTCGTCACTGCCAGTGATTGGGTGGTGAAGAGGAAGCCACACGTGTTCAAAAATGTGGGTTCGAAACGGAGTTTGGTAAGCCAAGGTAAAAGAATTTAGGCCTTTGACATGTGCCTAACTTCAAGAAGTTGGGTTTCAAGGTTGGTCCCTCTTTTTTTGGTCAAAATCATTTATTTCCAACACCAATCAAAATTAGAGGTTTTAAGCCTTGCAAAAATGTTGTCTTGGATCGGAGTTGAAAACATATTACAGTTTTAAACAAAGAGGGACCAACCTTGAAACCCAGCTCCTTAAAGTTAGGCACATGTCAAGGCCGAAATTCTTTTACCTTGGCTCACCAAACTTCGTTTCGAAATCAGTGTTTTCGAACGTGTGTGGCCTCCCTTTCAATCATGAGCAAATATATACCTTTATGGTTGCATGAATGTAGAATCTTTACTTGGGTTACAAATGGTCATGAGATGCACATCTTGTATGTTGGTGGAGATGGAGTACTTAACGAAGGGGCTTTAAATGGACACTTTAAGCACTGCGCCCAATTCTTGTAGGGTTTGAAACACACAATTAGTGTGAGATGGTTGCCATTCCAATTTTCAAATGGTGACCACAACCATTTTCCTCATAATTTATGAAGTTCATGTAAACAACTTATCCATTTTCAAAGTGAATTTTTCAGCTCATTAATTGGATGTATAGGTCTTCCCCAAGTATGTCGACTATTGAATCTAGGATGTCTAACAAATTTTTGAGCACTTAGTCGTATTTTTTCTTCTCAAAATAACTTTTTTTAATGAGCAATCTTAGATCCCACACACCACTCAATTTCTCAAATATAGTTGTTGGAATTTTTAAGAATGACCTTGAAGAGGTGGTCAAGAAACTACAAACCCCAGGAAGTGCATCTTTCATGTCAAGCAAGAATCTCTTACATTCAAAACTAAGAATACGAAATCAATGTTATACAAAACATGAATCCCAATGGGTTGGAAATATACTAACAATATTACTCCAAAATATGAATATTTTGTTAACAATTCATCACATTGGATTTATATGTTTGTATTATATAAATTATAACTAATCCTAATTATTATAGATAAAATATAGTAAGCCATGGCATTTTCTAACCACACTGCACTATTTTGTCTAATTAGTGTGGATCACCATTCGGAGATACATGTTGCTATAACTTTTTACCGATATTATCATTTTTTATCAACTAAGTTATATCGTAGTCTTCGGTGTGCATACTACACTAAATATGATATCTATTGTCACCAATTCTAATTGTCTTGCTCAATACTAATTGTAAACTGCGGCGTAGTGTCACCAACACTAAATGTTAACCCAACGTTATTTGTCATTCCTTGTAAAAAATTGGAGGATTATAGATTTACAGAGTTGCAATTATTGTCACTTACCAAGTGGTTTTTCATCCAAATTTCAATCATCCATGACAATATTTCATGATAAGTTGCTGACAAGAGAAGGTAGGGTTTTGGGCAATGGATGAACTCATCCATCATCCATGACAATATTTGTTCATATATTCATAACAAGTGAAAGTTACCATAGTGACATAAAATACCATATGACACTAAATATCATATTTAGTGTAGCTACTGCTATTATTTGGGTAAAAGTCGATGCTCGCAGTAGAATGTTATAGCAATGCGTAACTTCAAATGATAACCCACACTAATTAAACAAAATAGTGTAACTTTCAGCCACATTAAATATTTGTCATTCCTTGTAAAAAAAATTGGGCATTACAAATTTATAATGTTGTAAACAATTTCACTTAATAAGCGTTTTTAATCCAAATTTCGATCATCCATGACTACATTTCATTACAAAAATGTACGGATGCAAAATATACCAAACTTTGCTTAATTCATTGGCGTTTGAAAGAACTAAAAGTAAGTTGGGATGACAAATATTTGTAAACTTAATTATGATAAGTGTCACTAGAAATGTTACCACAATGACATAAAATACCATATGACACTAAATACAATATTTAATGTAGTAACTCCAAACACATTATTTAGAAGAAGAGAGTGAAGAACAAACCTCTCATGATGGTCCAAATTAGATTCTTAGCATTTCAAGAGCAACGGTCTTCAATTCCAGAAGCTGATATGTTACTTCACCCTTGATGCATGATTTTGAAAGCAGATTTGAGCCTCAAGCTCACAATTTTCCATCCATTTGTCACACATTCAAGAAAATAGTCCTCTTGATAAGTGAAACTGGAAAGGCTTGGCCCAAGTGTTCTCCTACTACCAAGGCCACGCCCAATAAGTATGTTGTCGCCTCTCCCCCCCACCACGCCCTTCAAGGGTCACCAAGTGCCCTTTGAACGGAGAGCTACCGGAAGAAGCCGGTCGCAAGACACGTGGCACGATATGAGAGCTCGCACCAATGCCTTCGTAATGTCAACTTATGCCAGCTAGGCCTCCATTATAGGTCAAGAAGGTCTTTCGTTTAGAACCCACTAAATTTGATCCACTACATTTCTGGAGGACCTCAGACCTTTGGATGCAATTTTAGACAACCCCTTGAGTGGGGTTGACTTCAAAGGATCAAACTGGCCATGGTTTCGGGAACTAAAAAGGGAGAGAATGCTAAGAAAAGCAAGGCAAAGGACTTCTTTAACATGTTTAAGACAACTACCAGGCCTCAAACGGCAAGCAGATGATATTATTGAGTACCGTTTATTAGCATAGCCGTTGCTGACTCACTAGAGGATGCTTAAACCATCCCTTTGGCTGATTTAACCTATATAAAGCATCCTAAATTCTTCAAAAATAACTTAGCAAATGGAAGCACACAAGTGTCTGGAGGTTGACGCTAAAGTTCCCCCCACGAACTTTTCGGACTGTCAGATCCGGGCAGGGGCAGCCGCCCGTCCAGAAAATCCAGTTTTTCTGGACCCGATCGAAAACTGCTGCCCGCCCGCCCGACTTCGAAAAAACCATTGCCCTTGCATTCTTGAAGGCCACTTATCCACAAATCCCATATTGAGTGCACTTCACCTTCAAGGTCCAAAATCCAATATATATGTTCTCTTCCATCAAGTAAATAAGCAATTGACTGGGATTTCATTACCAAAGTGAAACCGTCAATCAAGCATGTAATTAACTTGGAAGTCAAAAATATACAAAACTCTCACTAGCACTGAGGTTATAATTTTTGTGACTTGTGATTTGAAATTGTCTTCGTCATTCTAAAATGATGGTTAAATTTCGTGCGCTGATTTAGTATGTATATTTTATAATATTTTAGGTAATGCCGTCTACTTTCACAAGTATTCATACGCAATAAATAATTAATTATTAGAATTAATTCACAGGATTAAGTGTGATTGAATATACTTAAGTCTAATTAATCTTGATTAATCCTAATTATTCCCAAATAAATAAGAAAGTATGCTTACCTAATTAAGTAAGCCTAATTAATTACAAAATGTACTTACTGTAATTAAATAATTTAGTGAATTATTTATAATAAATTTAGCAAATCATTTAGTACATTTAGTGAATTAATTATAATAAATTCACTGAATTATAATAAGTCACTAAATATACTAAATTTATTATAATTAATTCACTAAATTATATTTACTAATCTAGTAAATTGTTTAGTAAATTATATTTAGTTATATTTAGAAGATATTTATATTTACTGAATTAAATATTAAATATACTGAATCAATTATAATAAATTTACTGATTTATAATAAACTCACTGAATTATAATAAATACACTGAATTATAATAAATTTATTACAATTAATTCAGTAAATTTAGCTAATAATTTGAGTAAATATTTTCAGTGAATTAATTTAAAAAAAATTATTATAATTAATTCACTGGAATTAATTCGAGAGATTATATAATTACAGTAAGTATACTTTCTGATTTATTTGGGAATAAGTAGGATCAATCAAGATTAATTAGACTTAATTATATTCAATCACACTTAAATCAAAAACCAGTAAATCATGATTAATCCCAGCAGGTACATTTTATAATTAATTAGGCTTAATTAATTTGGTAAGCATGCTTTCTGATTTAATTGGGCTTAATTAGAATTGATCAGAATTAATTAGACTTAATTACATTCAATCACATTTATTTAGTCTAAATGCATATTAAAACTTTGTGAAAGTAGAAGGCATTTAACTAAAATATTATAATATTTAACATATAAAAATAAATCACTAATTGTAGTTCCATTTTAGAATGACAAAGACAATTTCAAATTGTAAGTCACAAAAATTATAACCTCAGTGCTAGTGAGAGTTTTGTATATTTTTGACTTCCAAGTTAATTACATGCTTGATTGACGGTTTCACTTTGGTAATGAAATCCCAATCAATTGCTTATTTACTTGATGGAAGTGAACATATATATTGGATTTTGGACCTTGAAAGTGAAGTGCACTCAATATGGGATTTGTGGATAAGTGACCTTCAAGAATGCAAGGGCAATGGTTTTTTCGAAGTCAGACGGGCGGGCAGTAGTTTTCGGTCGGGTCCAAAAAATCTGGATTTTTTGGACGGGCGGCTGCCCCTGCCCGGATCTGACAGTCCGAAAAGTTCGTGGGGGGAACTTTAGCGTCCCCCGTGTCTGGGGAGATTGTTGGGCATAATCGGTCAAATCCTAAGGTAGATATACGGAAACTGGTGAAAATAAGCTAATTTGGTTAGTAAGAGTGGTTTGAAATTTGTGCAATGTTTTTCCAAGATGGAGTAGATGAAATGATGAGGAATGCAAGTTGTTTCATGATTTTATTCCATATAAATAATTAGTTACATATCTCAAAGAGGCAAGTCAGTCAAATCTCTTACTTGCATATTCGAGTCTCCCTAATTTGAGTATCAAAATATCCTACTTTGCATACAAATGCACACAAAACGGTGAACTTAATGGCACCCAAAAGTGATTGCAAGCAGTGTGAAACAACACCTATCTGGCCCATTTTGGGTCCACACATGAATCATTCTACCCCTAGTCTAGTGCACCAGTAGTGATCATTCATCATTTTTGGTTTTTCACCTTAGTGTTTTGAAGTCCAACCGGTTACATGTTGTGATCTTTCAATTTTCTTTAATAATTTGAGGTATATCCCACATATTCCTATGAAATGATGATTAATTTTCCTGAAGTCTTGAAATTCAACTAGTTATTTCTCAAACTCAACCAGTTCATCCATAACTAGCAATCGGTTCTTCACGTTCATTGACGCACATTGCCATTTATATATTTATACATTTTTTAATTTTTACCACAACATGAATATGGTAGGAATTGTTTTTCCCAAAACGTGTACTAGCTTCTCAATGTTGTCTTGTAGAGGGGTGCTTGATCGGGCCAATGGGTAGCTACCATGCAAGTCTTTTATAGTATAATTCCGTCCCTTCTTAGCTTTCCCCATCCCATTCTACCCCATAGCCGGCCTCTTATTCCATCCATCTTACAAACCCCATGAACCGGGGTGTCATGAGTCTTAATTTGTCCACAAGAGCCCACAACACTTGCTAACTACAATGTATTTAACCCATGACTCTTGAAGTCCTTACATGTATTAGTTTTCACCGACTACACTATTTTGTCTAATTAGTGTGGGCCACACTAATTCCCAATAAAACATGCTAATTTCAAATTATAATTTAGAGTGGCCCACACTAATTTCAAAGGTGAAAAATTTGTGTGGGGTTTGTCGTTTCCACAATTGGATGAAACTTCATAATTCCATCCAATTGTGTTTTAAGACTTTCCCCACATTGAAACTTTATATTTGACTCGTGAGCGGAAACCTCAATGACATAGGCTACGACATAGGTCGAAGAAATTGAATGTGTGTACAACATGACTTATGATCGAATTTTTGTTGTTGTGGTTGAGGTTGGATAGATCAGGCAATTTGGGTAATCACTGTCGGGATATAAGGTGATGAAGAGTGGGGAATTTCCTCCGATTTTGATGATTCAGCTCTGTTTCGATGAAGTGCAATTTTGCATGATGTGAAGAATTTCGATTTATTTGCAAGAGAGGGAATATTAGTAAGTTATGTATTGAGGTTGAGTCGAAATCGGTGATGTGGTGATTAGCGGTGACAATCAGCTGCGCAAATCGCTCATCACGAGCTTCATCACGAGCTTGAAGGGGATTTCGAGATCATCTAACCCTAAATGTCGTCATGAAATCTTGAGTGGAGGGTTGTAAGGTAGAGTGTGTTAGAAGACTGACTTTATGAGGTCTGCATTGAAGTGTAATAGTAGGGTAATATATGCATGCGGGTCGAAGAAATCCAATGTACGTGGAGGACTTATGATCGAAGCTTTGTTGATATTGAAGTTAAGGTTGGGTCGAACAAGACTTTATTCCCTCAATTCTGCACGTAGATGCTGTCGGGTTACATACTGAGTACTATAAATCAGCTCCAGGGTGTAGAATTGGGATGTCTTTGGAGAATTTCCACCGATTCGACGATTCTGAAGATGCTCTGTTTTGATGAAGTTCGACACATGGTGATGAGAAATTTCAATTTTGTTTGCGGGCGCTGTAAATTAGTAGATTCTAGATTGAGGTTGAGTCGCAATCACTGGTGTGCCAACGGTGACATGCAGCTACGCTGTCGTAATGTAAATACGTACATTATATAGATGTGTACTTATTTAGTATTGCATTGTGATTCTTTGATTTGGAGGAAAGTAAAGGGAATAGAAATAGATTACCTTCTTGTTTATTCTTAGTTTACCCTTTTAGTCTTTTCTTTTGTTTTACTCTTAGTTTATTCTTAGTTTACCTTTTTAGTCTTATCTTTTGTTTTACTCTTAGGTTATTCTTTGTTTCCCTTTTAGTCTTACTTCTAGTTTTATCCTTAGTTTAATTTTGGACCAATGGGTGATTAGAAGCCCATGTGATGAGTATAAGAGGGGGACTTTGTCTCTCTCATATGGAGGGGAAGGAGAGAAGTTTTAGAGAGGAGGTTGTTGTGGAGAAGAGGGGTTTTTTGAAGCTCGTGGTGTATGAGTTGATTTTATGGGAATTTTGAAATAAAATAAGGAAGAGTTGTGTTTCATGGTGTTGTTTCTCTAGAGTGATCTCACTTGCTTGATTTGAAGTTAGCAATTAAAAGCTGTGCTAGTTTGAGTAGAGGGAGGTTTATTGGCTCTTATAAAGAAGGGCTGAGACTTCGACCAACCATAGAAGACGGAGAGGTCTTTTGTTTGCAACGGAACTTTGAGGAAGTGTAGTAGGGTGCAAGCACGGTAAAGTGGACAGCTCTTGATCCTTGCTCAGGTTTAAGTGAAAGTGATCCAAAACAATATACTAACTTTGAATTTTATGAAATAAAAATTCATAAACATTTAGAAAACATATGAATCTACAAAGCCAAGCAATTTATGTTCACAAAAAACAATTTCAAACAACGTATATGTATTTTAGAAGACGGTGCAAGTGGTGGTGCAAGTGGGTGTCATTGAAAAGATAATTGTCAAAAACTTGTTTAAAATACATTACATTAAATTGATGAATTTTTGAAAAAAAAATTACGATGACCTCAAGTTTATAATGAATTCAAAGAATATGAAAAGAAATTCCAAGTTCAAAATATTTAAGGTCATGAAATTTACATTCAAAACTATATTTAGTTAGTTGCTTTTACGCATCACTTTTGATGATAGGTTTTGAAGATCTCATATTGATATTCTATATTTGAGTACCTAACTTAACAATAGAGGTCATCATGAAAAATAATTTATTTTAAACAACATTTTGCTACTACTTATAGGCGTTTGACCAAGAAAATCATGGCTTTCATATAACAGAGCACTTTTTTGGTCCACTTTACTATGCTTGCACCCAATACTTATTGTTAGCTTTCTGTAAAGATCTCATTCGCTCAATTTGGCGTTCATATGAAGATTTGAAGACTTGAAGACTTCTCAAGATTCAAGTGTGTTGTGGCTTGTGGTTCGTTGTCCTTTCTGTGATTCCCAGCCGGATTTGGAGGTTAGTCGCATTTGATTTTTTTGCATCATAAAATTTGTTGCGGGCTTTGTGGGAATCCATAAAAGCCCCATTTCATGTTTGTGACAACGAAGTGGGATTGTTGACCCACCGACCATGGTGCAACCTGATAGTTAGCTTAGAACCACATTAGGCTTAATAAAAAGTACACTAATGGGAGGTGGATATTCAGGGCAGAATTGGGGTGGGTTTCCATGTATGTAGCTTGCCCACCAAACTATGGTGGGAACCTGGTGAAAATAAGGACAAAGGTGGGGTAGGGTTCGTATGTGCCAACCAACCACTGTTATCTTATGTATTTAGTTGGTGCACGAAAGTCTAGTGGCCCATGGTCACAACCCTCAACATTCTAAAAAACGACCAAATTGTGGTTGTTTGGTTGTTTTTGTTATCTTCATGAGAACACATCCAAACCCAATATTATCTGAGATCTAGTGGTCAATGACGGACATGGAAAACCCACCATTAGTACCCCCCCTTTTTTACACTAGTCTCATGAGATCAACATGCATTCGTTCCTTAGATTTGCTTAATTTTGTGCTTTAGTCACTCTTGTTAAATTCATAAATTATTTTTCAAGTTTTGCAGCATCAAAATGATTGTCACAATTTTCCATTGAAGAAGGGCCACACACTTTCAAAAATGTTGGTTTCAAAATAGAGTTTAGTGTGCCAAAGTTAAAGACATTTGGCCTTGACATGAAATGCCTAACCTTGAGGAGCTTGGTTTCAAGGTTGGTCCCTTCTTTTTGGGTTAGCAACTTTTATTTCCAATTCAAATTGGAAACGGAGGTTCTAAGCGTTACAAAATTGGAGTTGATAATGAATGATTCTACCCAATAAAGGAGGGCTAACCTTGAAACCAAACTCCTGAAGATTAGGCACATGCCAAAGCCAAAATTCTTTTACCTCGGCTTACTGAACTCCATTTCAAACCAGTAGTTCCAAACGAGTGTGGCATCCACATGATAAAAAATGATACACCTGAAGCTTCACATTCATGAACTCCAAGCACGATTTTATGCAAACAATGAAGCCAATTTGGTGTTTTAGTTTTTCAAGCCAAGAGAAAGACCCACACAATGATTGGACAATTATGTGCAAACGCAGCTACAGGGCTCCTCTAGATCCATGTTTACAATATGTTTTGGAGACATTGAACGAAGATCACATGAGGAATCATTGCTCAACCGATTAAAAAATCCAAAAAATAATAATCGTTAGATCTTGTTGAGTGCAAGACCTAACACCGATACCAAAACATTGAACAATCTACAATCATCTTGATGGAAGGTTGTTTTCTGTTGTTCCCATTGGTGAGACGCGATTGTTGGTCACCGTAGGTTTGAAAGTTTAGGAGCCAATCTTTCAGACGTCAGCTCGTGATCTGACGTCCCGTTTTACCCGTCCGAGGCCTGTGGTTTCTTATCGCCCTACCCTTACATTTAACTCATTTAGAGCCGCAACAGGATAGGTCGACGGAAAAGAGTTTGAAGATTTGAAGAAACTGAAGACCGATACTCTTGAAGACCAGAAGATTCAACAGTCCGACAAACAAATCTAGTTGCAGCCAAAAGCCCAGTGCTTTCCCAAGGCGGAGCCCTCTCTACCCGACAACGCAAATCACTTGCTTCGAATATCGAGAGCATTGTAACCCTAAAGATTGTGCTGAAGTAAGCCTGCACGGTGAGCAATTTTATACAGGATGTCGAAAGCTTCGGACCTCATGTGATCCCTCAAGTCCTAATTTCACTCAAGCTTTACGGAGATGAATTGATTGTTCCTTTTTGGTGTTTGTTCTGCAGGTTTATTTCGAGATTAAGAAAAGTTCAAGATGCAAGATATGGAGAAACTCGAATTTCCAAAGAGTTACACGCCGGCCAACGATGACGATGACGACATAGGCTACGACATAGGCTGCGACATAGGCTGCGAGCGCACAGACCTAACGGAGGCTGTTTGCGGAGAACCCTAACACACACGGATGGATGACAGTACGAATTACATCCAAAGTGATGCAAACACTGGAAATTTAGTGTGGGCCACACTAATTTCCAACCCACGTGAATTTCCCACCCACACTAATTAGACAAAATAGTGTAGTCTAGAGCATGACACGCCCATTGTGAGCCCTCCTTCAACACAGAAAGGTATGAAGTTCTAACCCTGCACCACATGCGCTGATGTTTTTCATCCATCCATTTTTTTAATTTTTTCCTAAGGTTTAATACCATTTGTATGGAAAGATCATCAAAATATGAGAATGTGAACTTCTGAAAAATTACATAAATAGCGGTTTTTGCAAAAAACATACTCAGAGGTAAAATATTTTTACATAAATAGCGGTTTTTGCAAAAAACATACTCAGAGATAAAATATTTTTACATAAATAGCGGTTTTTCCAAAAAACATACTCAGAGGTAAAATGTTTTTACATAAATAGCGGTTTTTGCAAAAAACATACTCAGAGGTAAAATGTTTTTACATAAATAGTGTTATGACCCAAGTCTAGTACTTTTCTACTAGTACCTAAAATCCCAAATTTTTTAATGCTTTTAAACCGGCTTTTAAAATAATGGGCTTTACTAAAACAGCAACTCCATATTGCTTATACCCCGTATTTTCAGTTGTACCATGGTTTATTTTTGAAGCATCAAAACATATTAAAGTCCCACGCGTTAGACGAAAAAATAATCCGTAGTCCTTCATACGGAATTGTGCCCGTTCAATTCGAGAGTGGTCTGGAATCTTTGCAAAATATGTTGAATTCAATTACAACATCAGAAACTAGTGAATCCAACAATTTTTTAAAAACTTCTAGTATAACATACGATGACATAATTTTATACTAGTTTTAAAATAAATTCTGTGATTGAAAATTACCTTCATGGATCCAAAATATAAATCCGGAACCTCCATCTTTGTCATCTATATGGTCAGGAGACCAATAGTTCTCTGTCACGCTCATCGTTGTGAATGGAGTATATCAAATACGACCCCACAGTGTCCCCAACTCTTTCAGAACTAAATTTTCCAAATCTTTAATCCAAGATGACATTTGAGTATTCAACACGTCGAATACTCTAGTCGCTGTTCGTGCACTTAGTGTGTTTAAATCTGCAGCTGAAATTTTTATATTTTTTTCCCTACCTTTTCTATTAGTTTGCTTATATATGCCAAATCCTTCAGCGTAGTAATTTCTTCATCCAAAAACAACCATATCCCCATCACTCTTTTCCTTACCCCTTTCTACTATTCCTCCTGCAGTATATAGTATACTACATTCATTGGTCAATATGTTTATCAATTCATTTGAAAAAAAATTGAAATCAATAATTGCCACTACTTTTTCATTTTCAACCAAAATTGCAGAAGTAGTGATTTCAATGAAGGCATCTAAAAAATCCACCTTTTTAGATACATAGATCACATGGCGAATTCCAATTGGAATTGAAACTCCTTGTGATCTAAACTTTTGTATTACAACCTCATCCGGGGTTGTAATATTTTTAGTATCATATAATGTGGATTTAACAACCATTTTAGTATGTCTTTTATATTTATAATGAAACTCAAGCTGTGCTTGAGATTTCATTATTCTATTACATACATCACACTTATACTCCATAGTAAGTCAACTATTAAAGTATCAGTTTGATTTTTCTATAAATGAATAAAATAAATAAATATGAAATAAATAAAACAAATAAAACAAATGTAGAAATATAACAAGTTGAATAGAAAAACCCCTTTATATAGCATCAATAATCCTTCAAATCAAGTAAAGTAAAATAAAAAAAATAAAAAATTCTTTACCGGACTTTTACATTTATCACAATATGTACTTTTATGTCCTTGATGATCTGCTCTTGGTTGAGCTCAACAGGAAAGTCATGATCTATGTTCTCAAGTCCAAGAGTGTTTCATCACCTGTTTTGGAATCATCAAGCCCTCTCTCTTTCATTTCCTTGGTAATTTTCTCTCGCTCAATTGAGTCACCATTGAATAGAGTAGGAAAAATACCGAATCAACAGAACCAAATCAACTAAAAGACCGAATCAACAGAACCAAATCAACAACCCCAAGTTGATTACTGACCGAGTCAACTCGACCTAATCAACAACCGCAATCAACAATTTTCAGTTGAATTTCTGTTGGTTTGGTCACAAAAATTCTAGTAGTGTATGTGAGCAAGCATGACTAAATGTAGTCAGACTTGAGACTGCATGACTCAATGCAGTCAGATTTAGTGACCACGTGACTAATAGTAGTCCACGTAACATGAATGACTATATCCACAACATTTCACTGAATTGAGTTTACTCTTGGCTGCTCCTCCCTAAAATAGAATGTATTGTAGCAGCTTATTCCTAAAGGTCAATGTATTGTTGCATGTTCTTAAAAAAATTATGGTTATGTTGTCTAGGTGGACCGCATTTTAGCCGATGGATCTGACATCACGGGAGGAACTTTTGCAATTGCAACTGTGGGACATCGAAGAGAAAGAAGCAGACCGGCAAGGTCTAACAAGTTACCCTTGCCCATGTAAGAAATGCATGGGTGCAAGAATATTGGATCGGAAAACCATCTGCAAACATCTACGGAAGTACAAGCGAGATCCAGAATTTAAAAGATCAATCCTGGTATGCTATCGTTACTATTTTATGATATGTTGGATGTGAATAATATGGGGAACTAATGCAACTGCCTTACTTTGTTGGAATGAAACGTGTAGGAAACACATAGACCTATTCTACTGGCCGCAGCAGCTACTGCATTAAAATCAGTAATTTCAGCTACTCTACCGCTTCGAAGGAGCGGAGAGAGTAGTTCGGTTCCCAATCAGCAAGTGTCCGTGGATACTGTCCACACAGATAGCTACCATGGGCAGTGGCGCATAGGCCCCATCCCAAAATTCAAACCCTTCACATTTTGGGATAGAAAGTGGGAGGTTAGGGTGTCCACACATCCCCACATGAGATGGGGCCTATATGCCATGGAAGCAGCCAAAGCCGGCGATGAGTTACTGCTATTTGTTGGGAAACAACTATCAGTGGCAGAATTCAAGAGTATGTGTCAAGCAAACCACCGATTTCTGAAGTATGCAATACACGTGAAGAAAAATGTTTATCAGGATGGAGATGTATTGAATGGAAATGTTGCAGGGTTCATTAATAGCTCTATTGGAAGAGAGCATTTAGGAAATGTACTTTGGGAATACGTGTCATTGCCTACTCCTTGGAATCCAAAAACTTGGGGGTATATCATGACTATAGCAACACGTGACATTGACGTGGGAGAGGAACTATTCACATATTACCCTTTAAACTGACAGGACGTCCCTTTTGTAGCAATGATCTCAGTAACCCATGTGACTAAATTGTTGTAATCCTTAAGTGCTCAATGACTGCTGAGTCTGATAGTTCACTCTTAGGGGTAGTCATAGTCATTGTTTTTGCGTTGATGACTAAATCCTAGTCATTTTTTTCACAAAGATGACTAAATTGTTCTCACTCATTTTACACAGATGAATAATCGATGTCACTGTTATGGTATGGACGACTAAATTGCAGACAGTGTTACCAAATAGATGACACAAGTATTTAGATTCATTTTCTATTGTTACATTATCGTAAGCAATGCAAGTAACGTCACGTACCTGTAAATAATTGGGGGGTTGTTGTTATGTTGTATGAAGTCTGGAATACTGTACGAAACTGGGCAAGATTGCCAAGACCTCACAAAACGTCATGAAGCGCAGGGGGAAATCCCGTCCATGCAAACCGACTCTGAGAAATTTGAACTTACACGGATGGTCACAGAGTACTTTGCACGATACGACAACATCCCTCCCGCTACCTATGATGGAATTGATGAGGACGAAAATGACAGTGCTTTGGAAGACGATGACCTCAATAACGTAGATCTTACGACAGTCATTGAGGAATCAAACATTCCCCTATACGAAGGCTCACAAACAAAGCTGTTGGTTGCAGTGCTTCTCCTATTCAATTGCTTCACGGTATTTGGAGTTTCAAACACTTGTGCAGATGAAATCTTGAACGTGATCACCAAACTTCTCCCCAAGGGTAATAAACTGCCAAAATCCCACTGGGAAGGGAAGAAATTCCTACGGAATTTGGGGCTCTCCTACAACTCCATCCATGCATGTAGAAACGGGTGTTGTTTATTTCGACGTGAGTTAGCAGAGGCCTTGAGCTGTCTGAAATGTGGGGAGATGCAATACATATCAGACAATAGTACAAGGGCAGCGAAGATACTAAGGCATTTTCCACTTATACCCCGTTTGTTGCGAATGTTTCAATGTGCCCGACTTGCACAATTAACCAAGTGGCACACATCAAGGAAAGAACTGGACGGTAATATGGAGAGTGTTCCAGACTCTAAAGCTTGGAAACACATCAATGTTGTGTATCCGGCATTTGCCTCTGAGGAGAGGAACATACGACTAGGGATGGCCCTAGATGGTGTGAACCCTTACTCAACCCAATCATTAAGTCACTCAACGTGGCCAGTAATAATGTTGAATTACAACCTTCCTCCCTGGCTCATCACGAAACGTTTCTTTCTAATGTTGGTTCTTCTAATCCCTGGAAAAGAAAGCGTCACTTCGGAAAACATAGATGTCTATTTGGCCCCACTTATTGAAGAGTTGCAGCAACTGTGGCATGGTGTAAATGCCGTCGATGTATCGACTGACGGTGAAAACAAGCATTTTGTCCTCAAAGCAATTTTGATGTGGTGCATTCACGATTATCCTGCGTATGGTCTTGTCTCTGGGCAAGTGACAAAGGGTTACAAAGGATGCACTGAATGTGGCCCTAATGTTAGTACTCGTCGATCAACTGCACTGGGCACAAATTTATATTTGGGTCATCGGAGATACCTAACAAGGAATCACCCGTATCGACGACTCCAAAGAGCATTTGATGGCAAAGAAGAAAATAGAGCGCTACCTTGCCCTCTTACTGGTCGAGACATTGTGCGCCACGCTAATGCAAGGGAGAAATGGCTAAATGCCTCCAACGAAAACAGACATGGGGGGGTCAACGATCCAGTGCACACAACTGGAGTGAAGAGGTTGTCCGGCTTGTTTCGTCTTCCGTATTGGCAGGTCAGTGTACCATAGCCATTTCCAGACCTTACACTAATTTACATTATTTCTGCTATTTGACTGTAAAACACTATATGTGATCAATACATGATTATCTGCACTCATCGCATGACTATATGTAGTGCAGAAATCAGTGGTGCTAGTCACATGTTTGGATCCCCTGACTCGGTAAATAAAATATGACTAGTGCATAGTCATGAACACCAAACCCACGACTACATTTGTACGAATACACACAAAATGCCGTAGTGAGGAGATGTGCATAATTGCTCTAACATGAGTTGAGCACTGCTTGCAGGCTCTTATGATCCGTCATGTGTTGGATCCAATGCATTGCGAAAAAAACTTGTGCGAAAACATCATGAAGACAATATGGGGATTGAAAGATACATTGAAAGTAAGACTAGACCTTAAGGAGGCGTCGATACGTCCCGAGCTCCACCCGAAACCTGGTGGAAATGACACCATCATACTACCAGTTGCTCCCTATGTGCTGTCAAAGGTGGAGAAGTCAAAATTTATCAAAACTATCCGCAACCTGAAGACCCCCAGCAACTACGTGGGGCAGTTGTCGAAGAGGATAACCGTTGATGGAGACCTTTGTGGGCTTAAGTCACATGACTACCACATAATGATGCAGCAAATTCTTCCTTTATGTGTGCGAACACTCCTAACAAAGGAAGTTCGTGCGGCAATAATTCGTACAAGTAGGATCTTTGTGCGATTATGTGCAAAGTCTGTGGATCCATCTACAATGGAAGACCTCATGGAAGAAACTGCAGTTACTATGTGTATGTTGGAGAAGGTCTTCCCGCCAGCATTTTTTGATGTCATGTCACATCTGCCGATTCACTTAGTGCAGCAGTTAGACATTTGTGGTCCGGTTCACACACGTTGGATGTACCCTGTTGAACGGTATATGAAAACGTTGAAGGGCTACGTACGGCAACGAGCACAACCGGAGGGGTCGATGGCAAGAGGGTATATCATAGAGGAGGCACTTGGATTCTACACCGAGTACATGCAAAACTGCATTGTGACATCACGCCGTGTATGGGACGACAAAGAGGAGCCAAGTACAAATGACGAAGTGTTACAAGGGAAGGGGAGACGGCGCGTACTGTTTCCGCAACTGCAACAGTGGATTCATGAGTTCGTGCTCAACAACGCTGAAATACTTGAAGATTACAAAAAGTATGCACCTAAGCAATATGATTGTTAGGTAGTAATACATGGCAAACAGAGCACTATGTCTAGTCATCGTTTTTCATTTTAGGACTAGCTATGAAGACGAGACATATGAAACAGTCAGAAAAGTGAAGAAGACTACTAGGTATAGTCACAGTTATGAAGAAGATGACCAACATAGCTGTACATGTTGTAGTATTCTAACAGTGTATGGAAAGTAACGGTCTTGAGGTGATGTGTATATTGCAGGCGGTATGCCACTGAAATGACTAGACGAGAAGAGGCCAGAAAAGCCGTTCAAAGACGAAGCAAGGGAAGACGCGCAGATTATCCCATTGATGTACGACAAGAATCCTTCAGTACGTGGTTCCAAAACGCAGTGACCGAAGACACTGCGAGGGGGAATGATGTGTCCGAGGATGTACATGCACTGTTGTTGCCTCCTAGACGAGAAGCAAAGGCATACAAGGCGATGTATGCATATGGCAATCATATACGAGTACGGGGAACAGAAGCATCTATATCCACATGTGACAGTGGAGTAGCAGCTACGTTTCTCCAATCTTGTCGTTCTAGTTCTAGTGACAAGAACATGAGAACAGCAAATCTAGAGTATGTAGGGTGGGTGGACGAAATTATCAGCGTAGACTACGGGAAATATGAAGTAGTGGTGTTGTATTGCACATGGGCACAAGCCAACAAGAGGGGAGCTCGGGCTACAATGAAGTGCGACGAATATGGATTCACATTGTTCAGATTTGATCGACTGATTCCATATTCAGCGGATTTTTTTGCATTTCCTCTTCACGTACAACAAGTATTTTTTGTAGACGACGAGGAGAACAGTGAATGGAAGATTGTTTTGCGACGACAGCCACGTGGTGCAAGAGTCGAGTCAAGCGACGGCGGAAGGCATGAAATGCAAAGTGTGCAGTTAGGTAGAGTAGAGGAGCATGCAGGCCTGCAGCCCAGCATGCAGTACCATGGACAAGGAATCGGACAATAATGATTTTAGCAGATGGAAGAGACTTACCACCCGAGATGTAAACAAAAAGTTGGTTGTTGTAGAGAAGGATCTAGAGGTGGGATATGACCAACTATCAAACACACTATGAATTGTAGTCATTTATGTCATTGCCAAGATATACAATTGGACTTGCCTTCCAACCAACTTCAGCGTCACCGATTGAATAAAGAACATGCGTGTGCAGTGGCTCAAACGAAAATCCACATCGACAAGTATTTGAACAATGTGCAAAGAGAATTGTAGTGGTTGTAGATAGTTTGAGTTTGCAATTGCAAAAATTTCCATAACATCTGAAGTCAAAAACAGATGGGAAAATGCTTCCAAGAAAAAAAGATTGGAATGAAAAACACTTCAAATAACACTCATATAAGTTCACAAAAATTTAAATAAATTTTAAAAAATACTATAACCCTAAGGAGAAAACCTTAAAGGAACAAAATAAAATCACGAGAAGAGATAAACTGAAGGAAGGAAAGAAGAAGTGAAAGAATAAATTGAACATAAACAAAGGAAAAAAATTGCATTAAAACCATGAATGCCCCACTCCTAAATCCCCCTACAATTGGCTGCCCAAAACTATAGTCACCTAACTACTAATTCTAGTCATATGGCTGCCCATGAGAAAAACAATTAGGAGAACACGTTCCCTACGTAGTTCCCATTCAGGCCCCCTGAAAATATGACTAAAATCATAGTCATGTGATGACTATAGTCATTTCTAGTCACCAAAGTGGTCACTGATGACTGCATTCTAACCAGTAGTCATATCCGGTCATAAGGCCCTAGTCATATTTCGCATGTTTTCCTAGTAGTGGTTGGACCAATGAACGGGTAGTGTCGGCAGTTAGTTACAAGCTAGCCGGTTGATTTTGAGAATTTCCGAATGCAATTGGAAAGTTTAGGAAGGGGTTCCGGAAGAAAATCAAGGTTTACGGAAATGGGCCAATTAGAAGAAGAAAAATGCCGGCATTAAGGCAAGTTGCCCTAGAGTATCCACGGCAAATTACCGATTGAAAATTTATTTTCACGGCGGGCAGCCGACCAAATATATATATTTTAGGTAATTTTTTCAATACTATGCATAGTTGGAGACTATGCCTTGTTGGCCTGTGGTTTAGGGTTACTTGCTTCCCGCCACAGCTTCCATTCCGCAGCGGTGGAGCTTGCATTTTAGGGTTTAGGAAGGAGCTTGCATTTAAGCTATCCCACTTTGGAAGAAGGACAGTAAGTACCGTTTTTTGTATGGTAATCCCTCTTTTTATTTGAATTCTCCTAATACAGTGAGTGTGAGTGATGTGTCTTGTTCGTTTGGGGCAATTGATACAAACGGCAATGGTACGCAAATTTCGTGATTTTTCAATACTAACTAGCCTCCGGATAATACTTGGACCCTTTTGTGGTGCTTGTATTTTCCGAAGGCTAAATCCTTAGCCCTAATATATTAGGGGCTTTGCCAGGTTCAACTCCTGCTAAGGATACTATTTAGACGAAAAAAATGGAGAGTGAATGCCCACATTATTTAATCCTAAACACTTGAAAAAAATGAAAGAATAAATGACAATGACACATCCACCACCAAAATATAAAACCGGCCCCACTTTAGACCTTTCGGAAATTGCATAAATGAAAAAACAAATGTCGGCTAATTGCCCAAATACATTAGGAAATGGGGGCTATCAACCGATAAATTTTGCACTCTCTAGGCCCACTTCCGGGTAAAAATTGAAAAATCCGAACCACCTCCAGAAAGCTCGGCAATTAGCCGTTTTCTCTACAGAACTCCCTGGACTCTGGGTTGGACTTGCAAACACTAGGATCTCAACTGATTATGCCCAAAAATCTCCCCGATCACTGTTCTGGAATAGAAAAAGTTGCAAGGATTTATGATATGATTTTGACCTAAGATAATTTGCCTGTGTAAAGAAACAACCTATTCGCGAAGGCACCATTATCAACTATATATGGTGGCCGGTGGCCGACTCAAGCGTGATGCCGTTGGTGAAGGTACATTGTCATGAGGGAGCAACCAAGGGAGGCTGCAATCCAAATATTGTCTTGGAAGGCAATCCTTATGGCATCCAGAAATAGGCCATCACAAAAGTCCAGACTTTGGACAGCTAACCAAACTAATTAAACTATTAGTTAACTAGTTGCCTTTCGTAACTATAGTTGTTTGCGATTTGACCTGCCAAAAAATGTAGTTAATTATAATTGTTTTAAATTTGGTCTGCCAAAAAATCTAGTTAACTATAGTTATATCTAATTAACTAAATATCTAGTTAACTAAAGTTGAGCGCAGTCTGTCCACGGAATTATGTTGTAGTGTTGTAGTGTCACTACACTAAATAAGCTATTTAGTATTTGATACACTAAATATGAACGCATACACTAAATACCAATAACCCTATGCAAGTAAGTAACATTAAATGTAAACTCAAACACTAAACATCAACTATGGTAATATGTGGAAATTACATGTTTGAATTTAGTGTTAGTAGGGATATGAAAAAAAAACAATGGTAAAAATAGAATTCCAACATATCTTCAAATATCTTCTAACACTAATTGTCAAAAAATTGAAAATTAGTTTTGAGCAGGGTAGGGTGGTAACAACATTAAATATAATCAAACACTAAATATCCTATTTAGTGTAGTGTGTTATTTGTGTTGGTGATGTACATGGAGGTCGTTCCGAAGCCCAACACTGTGAGTGATCATATAAACACATTTCTTGATGTTCCTTAATGATCACTATATTCATTAATCGGAGACTTTGGAAAGTCTCAAAATAAATGCAAATGGTTTAATATCTGGTCCAATTTCTTATTATGATGACATGTATTTGTGCCAAATTGGTTAGTGCCACCCACGCTAATCACTTTATTAAGTCACATGGAATATATATTTATGTTTTCCTTGTTCTTTATTTGAAAACCATGTCCTTAAGTAGTCTCAAGATTATGAAAAAGTCTCCAATTACCGAATATAGTGATAATGGCCCAAGCATATTAAAGACCCTCAATTGAAGCAAATCAAGAGGCGAACTTCTTTGAATAATTATTAATGATTGGAATTTTTCTAGTTAATTATAGTTGTTCTTAAACTCGGTCTTAAATTTTTCTAGTTAACTTTAGTTTTTCTTCAATTGGTTTGAAAATTTTCTAGTTAACTATAGTTGTTTTCTAAAATGTAATCACTATATTCATTAATTTTGGATTTTTTCAACATTTTGAGACAGTTACAAATATAAGAACATGGACAAAATCACACAAATATTGGAGAATGTTGTACGATGCAAATACTTTGAAGCGGGCGTTCATATCAAGAACCCAATCAAGAACTCATATCAAGATGGTTTAGGTAGGACGACCCAAACATTAGACCATGTTGTTGTGGTCCATATATTAATTTGAGACAAGAGAAAGTCTCAAATTAACGAATATAGTGATTGTATTGAAAAAAATATAATTAACTATAGTTAGTTTGGTAGTTGTCCAAGGTCAGCAAAAGTCCCTAGATTATCTCAGTTTACATAAACTTACAAGCATAACATTATTCAGATGCATAACAATGTTCTGTGGGACTGACAATATTCTAAGGAATATTTCTCACATTCAGCATGAATGATGAAATATTCTATATAATACTGTCAATCCCACAGAACACTGTTATGCATCTGAACAATGTTATGAGCATGCAAAGATTTGTGATTACAATTCACACTTTGATGTTTAATTTCTTATTTACCTATTTTCGTTGTAGGTGTCGCGTACCTCTTCATAAAGAGTGCCCAAAACACCATGGGCACAAGGGGACCCCGGAGTGACACCCGAGACTTGTGGCACCGTTGGTGAGAGGGCCCAAGTGATCATAGTGTGGGTGAGGGCCCCGGGCGTTGGGAACGCCTCCCACCCACGGAGACTAGGAGGCATGAGGGTGAGGCCATAAGCTATGCGTAGCTTATGGCGTGCCAATTCTAGAATGCTCAAGAACACCTCAATCAGAGGTGTGAGCTAGAAGAAATGACAATTTGAGTGGGGCGCTGTTCCGGGACATCGCCCTGGTATAGCAGTGGCCTGGGAGTGGCTCCCGGGACTGCGAAGCTTTGAACAGGCATAAATCCGTCAATACTTGCCCAAATGGGCAAGTGAGTAGTCCATCGGTATCTACGTGAAACGTAGATGACGATGGAGTGGTCACTTGTTGGAATCAGAGACCATATAAAGAAGTTATGGGGTTCTGAAGCTACTGGGGGCTTCCAGCCTAGCGGCTAAGGGAAAACGTCTACTTGGCCCCAAGTGTTGGAATTGAATTTCTTAAGCATTGTTTGTAATAATGATAGAGAAAATGAATTGGTGAATTAAATGTTTTAGGATTTAAGAGTGCAAAATTGGAACACTAAATAAACAAGACGAGTTTATGAATGGTGTGAGAATATGTTAACACGCATAAGTGGTTTTGACTTATTGTCTTAAGGAAAGAGATTATGATTACCTTGGCCAAGACTAGTTAAAAGATTATCGCACTACATATTCAAGTTACATTAAATGGAGTTAATTAATTTAAGACTATAGACTATGCCAAAGTGCCATTGGCTTCGGTAAAGAGACAAAAATGGGTTACTTACGCAAGACCATTGACTATGGTTGTGCCTATGCTTGTGCATCACACTTGGTCTCATTAAAATGAACTCACTGCCATACTATTGCTTGGGAAATTAGAGTGAGGTGAGAGATAGTCACGATTGCATGTACTGACATGGAGAGGTTTTTAAAGTTTTTATCCCTTACCCATAAACCAATTGTCAGTCCTAATCCAAAATAAAGTGAAATAACCATGTGTTTTCCCTAATAAAACTTAACTGAGACACCTAGATGATATACAAGTCACCTTTTAAGTCTTCCCTGAGTGTTTCCCTGGGTTTGTTGGTAACCAAAAACTAGACTACAACTGCCACAACATGTACCAACCTTCCTTTGACATTTGGAGAGGGTAAAGATGGACATTGGTGGAGGTGGAAGTTTGTTGTGCCAATTATTCAAATATTTACTTCTCATTTCCAAGAACTGTCCCTCCAACTTGAAGATTCTTACCCATTTTCATTTTTAATATTGACATATCAGTTGATTGCAATAGGACCTTCATTTTTGGCATCTTAAATATAGTCATCTAATTGCCAAAGTATAAAAACATAATAGCATTGGCGTTGGCCTTTGGTCTTCTGTCTCAACAAATAAAGAAACAAAAAGATAACATGATGGATTTTTCAACTATAGTAATCAAAGTACAAGCCGTTTTAATGATTATGAGTCACGATGTTGTTCATGCGGAAGACTTTGTCAAGCGAACTGATGTGTGGCTAGGGCTAGAAATTCGTAGCCCAACCACAAATCCTCTCCAAAAATAGCAACCAAAAATTAAATCAAAGGAGGGTCTACAACTAATTTTTTGACCTTAACACTAGAACTGCACAATACTAGTGTTGAGGTGCCTCCCTAGCCACCTGGACAGACAATCATATCCTAGAAATCAAATCTCTTTACTAAAAGCCACAATCTCGGGGCGATCACACCCCCTTATGTGTCGTAACCACATGCGATAATGGGGTATTTAATGGGGGGATATTTATGCACCTCTCAATATTTTTTCCCTCCCTACTTGTAGATAAAAAAAACTAATTTGAGGTATTTTTTAGCATCCTATATTTATTTGTAATTGTTTTGAGAGGCTAATTTTTGGCGTAATATATTTTCTATAAATCACACAAATACCAAATAGTGGACGGAATACTATAGCATTGCATAATCGACTATGTGAGCAACAAACATTCCATACCATTCAAATTGTCATTCATTTGGTTAACACCAATCCTAAATCATTCAAAGTACCATCCAAAACACAACCAATAGCACTTGGATATTAGTTAAAGGATTACCAATAAACATGGAGATAACAAAGTATACGAGTTGAAATAGACAAGTTGTAAACACGGATAGAACAAAATAAGAAATACAATCAGTTGTGACAAGACATGAAATTTTGTACAACTACCTATATCAAAAAAATAAGATTGCATTCAAATACAAGAAAGTTAAATACAAAAAATTAAAAAACATTTACTTTAATTGTGTTCACAAACACATTTAACTATAGTCTCATTCAAACCTTGTAATAAATATTTACAATGTGAAGGGTTAGGATAAATCTATACACCCTCCAATATTATCAAGATACTAGAATTCAAACTTTAAACCTTCTTTTCTTCTAGGCGCATTCTTATGTCACCTAAGGATTCTCCATCCTCCCCCTTAACAGTTCCAATACACTTTGGAGATGCTCCTTCATCAATGAGCATATACACCTTGATCTCCTTTATTCCCATGCTAAACTGTAATCCTAAATTCAGACCTTGAAAGACCATATCCTAAATCCCAAAAATAACTTGCAATCACAAAACCAACAAAGAAGAGACGAACCATGAAAACTAAACCTTAAACCAAATACATGCAGAAAACATTGCAAAGGAAGTGGCCACTCTACACCATCAATTTGTATGAAAAAAACCTAAAGAATGCTTAGAAAATGCATGAGCTTGACGATCGAGGACTAAGGTTGTGACAAATCCAAAACCGATTGCAAGAAGCAGTTGAGGGTGACGGTAGAGGCTATCAAGTTCTAAACATCCAACGAGGTCCCACATGTTTAACGCCGTTGTAAAACACCCAACGGTCACTAAGGAGCGCTAGCACATTCCTTCCCCAAAAAAATCCCACGACATTTCCCTCCATACTAATGTACTTGATTCAAATTTGGACAAAATGTAAACACTTCTTCATCCAAGTAGTCAAACTCATAATTATTCTATTGATCCTATTGCATACTTTTAGGGGGATCCTATGTCTATAACCGTATTTCTTTTCTACTGATTAATAAAATGGATAAATTATCCACCACCCTATTTTACATATAATTATGTAGGGGACATATTTCCAATGCTATAGTAAATTTAACAAAATTATAAATTTTACCCTTAACAAATTAAATTGGCCCCATTTTTTTTTTATCTCACGTGGTTTTTCTAAAATTACGATAATCATCTCCCCGATGCCACAATGCAAACTCTATGTTCATTTAAGAGGCAACCTTTCATGAAGTAAAGTGCATGATCTTGAAGCCGAGATTTCATGCATCCAAACATAAAAATCCCTCATACATTGATATCACAAACGGAGAGCAAGAAGTCAAACAACTAACCTCGACACTAGTACTGTACAATACTAGTGTCGAGGTGCATCCCTAGCCACTTGGATTGGCAGTCATTGTCGCAGCCCTTGCTAGCTCCACTTAACTTATCTTGACTACTTCGCACTCTAGCAAGTGTCACGAGTGCTAACCTGCACATCCCATGCATGGTTAGCTCCCCAAACCGCGGACCTCCAAGCTCATGGCTTGGTAACCAACCCTCCTACAAATGCATTCGGGACTCTCCCCTTAGTAAGTAGCCAATGGTTAGATGTGGATTTCTATCCATGGAAGTCCAATCTTGAGTTGATCAAGGCATTGCCAAAGCAACACTACAACAACCCGAAGCATAGTTGCCAAGTATGCTTCAGGTGGGCTTAGTTGGCAACGCCACCTCACCCATATAAACCTCTAGGACTTTGGGCAGGACCCCTACCCCACCGTCAAGTAACCTTTTGTCTTTCTCCTAAAAGTTGGGGCCAAGTAGCCATTTTCTCTTAGCCACTTGATTCAATTATGGTTGGCCTCAATGCTCTCGATGCGATTCACATTGACCATTCATTTTCACACGGAATGACACCTATTGGGACCATATTTGTCACTTCTACAGCTAGTGGGGGCTTGGTTTATGAACCCAGACCAGTGGTGATTTTTCACAAGGTCCCTAACATGTCTAGGGACATGTTCATAAAAAAAACATTTCCAGTGGACGGGTTCTTAGAAAATGAACCGGTTTTGGGACGTGTCAAATTCACTTTGGACGGGTTCTAAAAATAACATTTTTTGAAAAAAAATTCCAAAAAAAATAAATGGTATAAATATCAGTTACATTATGTCATATATGACATGTGAATATAAGCATAATGCAATCAAACCACTAATACCCAATCAAAATATCAATCTTGAAGTGCTTGATTCACCTGCATACATTAATTCATTAACCACAAAATTTAGAACCTTTTTAACATAATGTCAAAGATTATAATTGAAGGTAAACTTAGTAATTGAATAAGAATTAGTATATATAAACATGTTCAAAATTTTAAAAACAAAGAGCTACTTACCCTTCAAAGAAGTGGATGAATTCTCCTATCCTTCATGTTTCTCCAAACAAGCATCACTGCATTCCAATTGATGTTTTCAACTGGAATATTTGCACATGAAATGCGCATCAAAGCATCTAAAGTTTTTAACTTCAAACTAGTACATAGATGACTTTTGATTAGGTTTTGTTTAGAAAAACCCCTCTCACATATTGCAGTGCTCACTGGAATCACCATAACTCTCCTCCACAGTTACTCAAACCAGGCCAATTGATTGACCACTCTGGAGTGGTACCTGCAAACTCCCAAGCTTCAAATAAAGACTTATTTGGGATCATCTCTCTCATGGTCTCCACCATCTCCAAACACTCACCCCGACACCGATCTTATTCTTCTTCAGAAGTATGGAACTTCACAAACAACCTCTCCAACCACTCTTCAGTAATACGAGTTCTCTCATCAATCTCGAAACTTGGTTGAAGATACAGAGAGAATGTACAGAGAGAAGATACTGACAACCCAGAAGAAGAGCTTGAATACATGTTGGAGGGGGAAGTGCCGAGCTTGAACAGTGTTGGAAGGAGAAGTGCCGAGCTTGAACACTGCTGGAGGGGGAACCTAGGCCTCAGAGAATCAGAACTTTCTTTGAACTATGTGGACGAAATGGGGCAGGTGGCAACTAAAATAGATAAAGCCAGAACACTGACAGAATTGAAGGAAGATACTATTGTTTCCAAGTGCAACCAATCACATGCCGACATCTTTCGGTTTATCTTTATCAATTTGTTTTTTTCTTTAACCTTTTCATGGACGGGTTGGTTTAGAAATTACCGGTTTTGGGACGGGTTGTTTTTTCTTTAACCTTTCCTTGGATGGGTTGGTTTTGAAATTACCGGTTTTGGGACGGGTTGCAATTTTTTTTGCCTTTCAATTCGAGGTTTTTGGACGTGGACGGGTAAAAACTTTGTGAAAAATCAGCCTTGACCCATACCCTCCCATCTTATTCCACCTCATTTATTGCCAGGTCTCCCCCCCATCGGATGGGTTAGACCCTAAGCAAAACGTGTTGGATGGTGTGAGTGATTTCTTCAAGTTGTACACATCCAACACCAACGTGGACACTAGCCCATTGGTGGGCTCTATCTATCAAAGGGTTCACATTGACAAGTTGTCTCATGGATGCACATCATAGGAGAGAGAAAAACATTGGTGGTTAGGCATTTGTTTTACTACGAGTGTTATTGCAAACACCCCATTGCGGCAAATGTCCGCCGCTGGGTGAATGCATGGTTGAGTGGACCAATTTTCGTGTCACAGCCATTTTTCAGGATACCTCTTTGTATTGTAAGTTGAATTAAAAAAAATCTACCTGATAAATCCTTTTGAAACTTTGGGCATAGCTTGTTAACTTAAGTGTCTTTACAAATAAAATTTTGTCTTTAAATTTTGTTCTATAAATAAAGAATATGGGACTTTTAAAGTAAAAGTATGGACTGTCATAGGCAGGTATTCGTATAGGATTTAGGTGTTTTGCATAAAGAAAAATAATTCCTTCTCGTAGGAGTGACTTTGTATGTGATGCGTTGGACTGTAAGGTCCATCATATTTTTTTCTTTTTTTTCATTATGTATATTAATATACTACTTATGGACTTTTAAGTACACTAAAATGGGCCAAATTTTTGGAAGTCCATAATAGGTCCATAATAGAGGTTTACGGAGGCAAGTTTTTTTATGAGTGTTAAGATCTATAAGCTTTAGGTGGGCTTCTATTTAGAAATACTTAATTGTTTTTAGAATTATTTATATATTTAAAGAAAATTTTGATCAATTTTTCAAAATATTATAACTAAATATAAAATGAAGGTATTACAAATTTTTCTTTTGATTTGAGTTTTATATGCTTCAAAGAATGTGTGTAAAATAAATTTAAAAATAATCAATTGCATATACAAAAAATGGGTATGGACTTCAAAAAATGGATATGGTCTGGTATTGGTCCACTCAACCATGCATCCACCCCGCTGGCGTCCTTGATTCCATGCGATACAAGGGGTTGATTCAAACTAAAAGTTGGCACTTGGGCCTTGAATGCGCTTTACACAGATAGTCAATTTGGGATAGTGTGTAAGGTGATGTGGAAAGGCTTTTCTGCGTCATGTTCAGACATGTTTTACATCTGAAGTATTCGCCCTCCTCATGTTGGACAACAATATTACACACAAGGCAATACAAACATTGAAAACTATTGATACCTTTGGAATCTTCAATGGTGTCATGAGTGCCAACATTTGTGCTCGCATGCATGTTCTTCCTAAGTTTTCAAGGCACTATGAAAGGATCACAATGTCCACACAATTAATAATGCAAAAGTCACTTATTTTCCTCCAACAATGAATATGAAATTAAACACATTTCAAAAAAATTAGGGCAGTCACAGATGTCATTGTTTTGATGAGAAACTTAATATAATTGGCTAAAATTACAAAATGGTTCACTAGATTGATCCAAAGTTGCAAACAAAAACATGATCATGAAGTGATCTTGAAAATGTCAACTTACCGTCTTTAGGATGTAAGCACTTCATGAGGTGATATAAAGGATAACTACTTGACTTGATTTCGAAACTTTATTTATCAAGCTTTAGAGGTAATCAATACCTACCTCTGCCATCTAAACAAGAATTTTGCTAGAAACACTTTATTGTTCATATTTGGTAAAACCTTTACGAACCACCTACATCCAACCATTCATGGCATTATCCTATATTTTATTCTCTAATTTTGTTATACTTTTCAAACACAACAATTGGTGACATAACAAATGTTGTAAGTAACCAAATAGTCAAAGTGTTAGTTGAGATGTGAGCAATGAATGTGAATAGCCATTCATGAAGTTTTCTTCATATCAAGCTCTTGGAGGCGATAGACAATCTCAATAGATATGCATGACCAATAACAAGTGGCTAGGAATTAGCTCTTTTGAGCAAGATCCAATTATTTGACATCAAAAGTCCCATTTTGGAAAGTTTTGGCCACTAAGGGTTAAATGCTTGAGCTCTCCACTCGAAAGCTCATGTGTAATCAAAGACTTTAGAATTGAGTTGGGAGTGACTTAGGATTGCTTTGGGATTATTACTTTACGCAAGCAAGATGACAAACAAGATACACTCACACAATCATGTTCAAACTCCACAATCCTGGCTAAACTTAGAGAAAATGAGAGCGCCAACTATTCGGTTCGTGTGATTGTACGCTGGCATGGCCCTAAACATGAGGAGATCCTATAACCGCGTCGCCTCTCTCGCTCGACTCATAAAGACGTCCCTCCTCGACACTCCACATCGCACCTTTGCGTTGCTAGCCTCTCCCTCGGCTGCTTCTGAATAACTTAGAAGTCATAAACCTCTCTAGACACGTACACACTACGCAGTCGGAGCCTGAATTTCGAAGGACCTGCCTGGCTGATAGGTGATTGAGCTCCATTGGTGAAGCTCAGCTGGACTGCAGCTATATAAGTCTTGCGTAGTTCTGAGATTTGAAGATAAACGGTTCGACGACGCTCCGAGCAGAACATCTAGTTGCAGCAACTACTGATATCAAGCGGCTGTGGCCCTGGCTGGGTTCTGTGAAGGAGTAGTGGTAGAATGGGGTCAGCAATGGCTGCCCTCGTCGCAGTGTTGGGATTCGCGATGCTGGTAGCGGGAGCACAGAGCCAGGGATTCACTGAACAATTTCAATTCTACCCCAACGATGGGTATCATGTGCAAACTAGTCCCGATGGGCAGAGCGCGAATCTGGTGTTAACGCAAGGATCAGGTAATGTGGGTGTTCAAGGCTCTCATCGCCGTGGTCGGTGGCAGTCATGATGGGCAAGGATTCCGCCGTCTTGGGAAATCTGCTGTGTGTAAGAGGGGTATTCATATTCAATCGATGTAATCCGTGGACTAAGTCATGCTCCATTGGTGATATGGGTACACTGGCAGACGGTGCATATTAAAGTGATAAGCAGAAGTTAGAAGTCTATTGTCTGGATGACAATGAGTTTGGTCGAAGCACTGGAAGATGCGTAATTTTGGCAAGAGGATGCGAATCCTACTTCCCCACAGTGAATAAGGTTTTCTATGTTCAATAGTAAACTGTTATCCAACCTAGTGAGAGTCCTGCCTTCGCAACATCAAGTCTGTCAGCGAGCCTCTCTGGTTGGTACTCTGTTTCTGGTGATTCTTGCAATGTACAGATTTACAGAAATATGCTGACTTTATTTGATTTGGGATGGTTGCCTCAGCCTCTGGATTCTGGTCCGTGAACAAGTACTTGTTCGGATACCTCCGAGTGAGCATCAAGTTTGTGCCCGGCAACTCGGCTGGCACAGTCACAGCCTACTACGTAAGTGCCATTATTTTATCTCCACTGCATGCATGGCGACGTCTGTGCACTACTTAGTGATCTCGGGAATCAGTGATCACCGGGAAATCGGTGCTCCATTTTGTATGAATTCAGGCAAGATTGTATTGTGTTGCGATGAGCTTGGAGAGCATGTAGGTGGCAGTAGGCGATGAGAAAGTAGCTGGATCATATTTCCTGAACTATAATGATTATGGCGGAATGATTTGGGAGCTCAAAATGGGTTAGTGATTGGATATTGGGTGACGATGTGCGCCGTAATATGCGATGTGCAGTTGTCCTCCACCGACAGCAGCCACGACGAGCTGGACTTCGAGATGCTGGGCAACTCGACCAACCAGCCCTACCTCGTGCAGACTAATGTGTTCGCCAACGGCATCGGTGGCAGGGAGCAGCGCATAGCGTTGTGGTTCGATCCCACCTTGGACTTCCACACCTACGGCTTCTTCTGGAACAGTAACATCATCATGTAAGCGGCGCATTTGGCACGTCATCGGATGTAACTGGCAGATTTTGTATAATGTGCTCACATGTCTATGCATGTTGGAATTAGAACCTGTTTCAGGAGCATCTGAGAATAGTCATTCGGGAGTATCGTCGGCTGATGTACGGATGCTTGGGATTGTTGATTGTGGTGTGCAGTTTCGAGATCGACGGCAAGCCCATCCGCGTGTTCAAGAACAGCGAGGATCTGGGCGTGGCGTTCCCGAAGATGAAGGCGATGGGAATGTACGCGAGCCTGTGGGACGGGTCTGACTGGGCGACGGAAGGCGGGCGCGTGAAGATCGACTGGGCGGCAGCGCCGTTTGTGTGCTCGTTCCAGAATTTCGAGAACCTGGACGGCTGCGTGTGCAACAACGGCGACGTGGCCGCCTGCTCCAGCGGGAAGTGGTGGGACGCTCCCCAGTACCAGAGCTTGAGCCCCATTCAGCAGCAGGAACTGGCGGACGTGAAGGCTAACTACCTGACCTACGACTACTGCACCGACTCCGCCCGATACCCCACGCCCCCGCCCGAGTGCAGCCGCAACTAAGCTGAGCCAAGCCAAGCCGAGGCAGACCAACCAATTCTTCTCGGCACGTCTCTCAGGGTAAACAGACAGGCATATGATCGGAAGGCGCGAGTCTCACTGCCTCTAAGTGAGAATCGAATCTCAGCTACCCCGGGATTGACTTGAGGTGTATAGTGCTATGGCATTCGTGTGGGCTTTGCGTCCATGTGCTGAAAACTGAATGTGCAGAGCAGCGGAAATTGGAATTTTTGGAGGATTTGGCTTCGGAATAGTGTCGAGAAAAAGGTGGTGGTGAGTTGTTGTTGAGGAGGCGTTTGCACCTTAGTAGCTTAGTACAGGCAATTTCTTGGGCTGTAGTGCAGACACATATGAATAAAAACCTCGGGTTAGTACTGGTCTGGAGCGCCGATGTATAGATTTGTAAGCGAATCGTTGGATTATCCACGGTGAAGGATTTTGCTATTCTTTTAATAAGGTCAGTGATTCGTCACGACCATTCAGATTCTGTCCAGATGCGGCCATTGCAGTATATATGTCAATTCCGTGCAATTATCGCAAGTGAAACTCGAATTGTAATCCGTTGTTTCTGCAAATCGTTATGGCTAGCGATCAGTGTGTATGTTTGACAAATTTCATTTGACGTTCAACTTCAAATCCAAAGTGTCACGTGACGTTTTCAAAAACGATAATGAATGTCAATTGACATCTACATTTTCTTTTAAAATGCCACCTCAATGTCACATGCCTAGTAGCACGTGTCATTTCAATTTTTCAAGTGTCAATTGACTTGTGGTTTTTTTCTTCACAAGTCACACTACATGTCAAAATCTAAATTATGCGTGTCAATTGACGTGCAATTTATTTTTGTGCAAGTTTTTACATGTCAAAAACTTGCAAAAAACTTTGTCAAAAATATACACTGCTAGTGATAGAGTCGACTAAACCTACATACTTTGGAGAAGGATTTCTTTTTGTTGATGCGACAGATGGAACAAGTTTAATACGTTCCCAAAACTGTAGATAATGTATATATAAATAATGGAAATGTTCATACGAATAGTAGAGGCGTAGGTAGAAATACTGTAGCTCGAACTTGCAATGCGTTGTTTCTGCAAATCCCTACGGTCAGTGAGAATGGAGTCTACCACCGTGGACAATATATATACTTTTTCGTCTTCTAAGCCAAACGACATAAGTCTATTTTTCTCCCAAAACGGTAGACAAGATCATACTTAAAATATCAATCTGTATATGTTAATATGTAAAGGTTATGTGTTACAAAAACTGCTGGTTTTCTGTCGGTGCAAGGATATTGGCCATCTTCAATCAGCAAACTGAAAATAGTCACAATTGGAATGTACAATGTACCTGCCGCTCAGAGAGGATTGTGTACTATGAAACATTGTAGTAAAAGCCTAGGCTGGAGATAATCATTATTGGAATGCTTAATGTCATGCATGTGGCAACCAAAGTGCCTGTGATATTAAGGAGGTATGTAGTATTAACATGGATGCGTGATAATAGAGAATTAATGTAGAGTATGATATTATGGAATGTCACGAAGTCAACATTGCAATAATGACAATAACTACAATGATGACAATGTGGTGCGTACGAGCGTGTGGTTTTATTTCTTTGGTGGATTATTTTATGTCAAAACCCATGATATATGAGATGGAAATGTGACAACAAGGAGGGAGATTCAAGTTGAGAGCATCCATTCCCTAAGGTTTCTAGATATAAAAGAGGAAGTTACATTAAGGAGGGTGATATATAAGAGATTAGGGTGTAATTTTGCGATGTAGCCACGACAATGATTCTCTATTTTAATGTTATTGTGTTACTATTCGAAGTTACACATTGTTATAACTATTTAATGAGAGTGTAATATTTTACCAAGAAAAGTCATTTATGTTTATTGTTTCTGAACAATCTATTGAGCTTTTGTTAGTAAAAGTTGAACTCATGAGTAGGATGTTATCGCACTACATAACTCTGGGTAGTAACATGCAATAATTTGGCTAATCAGTGTAGTGAGCTTATGAACTAGCATATCATTGACAATAAAACCTCTTACATAAAAAATTATGCTACGTCAATCATGGCTTCACACCTTGGATTGTACTTAGACCATAGGAAGACCTAATATCTCAACTCAATTCCTCTACTCTCTTCCCGAGAGGCACAACACTTGTTTAGACAATTTATAATAAGCTAATTGTGACAATTAGCTCAAACTTCAAAGAGACAATTGCACAAGAGACAAGGGCTTCATACCCTCTAGTTGCACTCAGACTATGGCCCTTGGCCAAGTTTCACAATCAAGGAGATTGTCCACTCTCTTCCTGGAAGTGGAGGTAATTGTTACACAAATTGCCACACACACATAAAACTCATACATAATAATCTTCACAATGGCTAGGGTTTCCCACCCAATACTCACCCTAAGACAATTGTATTACTCAATTTCTTTTTTCCACAAATCCACACTCTTCCTGAGAGGAATCTCTAGTTGTTACAGTCTCCCTTGAGTCTTCCTCCAACTCCTTCTGACTCAAATGTAAGGGTGAGGGGAGCAGGGAGTTTGACCCTCAAAGGATGTATTTGTTCATAGCATGATTCCAACCATTTCTCCACATGATTGTACACATGTCTACATTGTATGTTGTTGCGTGACAAATTTTAAAGTACAATACATATTTTCAGGGTTGTCTATCCCGACGTCATGACGGTGTCGTGCCGTCATGACGTGTCGTGTCGTGACGGACCCCTCCGTCACGACACAATAGGGTCCACGTAGGGTCAACCTAGGGGGAAGCTAGTAGGGTGGGTAAAATACTTACCTTCTTGCCAAGGTGGCGTCCTATGTGGCAGAAAAGGCCGACGTGGATGTGGATATGCCTAGCGCCAGGTAAACCATTTTACCATTATGTTTATCATTCTGTTAAAATCAAAGTAGTAAAATCTGAGTAAGGAGGATGTGGGGCGGACGGGGAATGTGGGGAAACAATTACTAGCCCTCGTCCGCCCACCCCGTCCGCCCCTTTGTTCCCACCGTCCGCCCCCGTTCCCCCCCCGTCCGCCCCTGTTCCCAACAATCGGGAACGTGTTCCCCGTCGTCCGCCCCCGTTCCCCCCCCCGTCCGCCCCCCGTTCCCAACCATCGAGAATGTGTTCCCCGTCGTCCGCCCCAATTTGACCCCTTCACCTTTGAAGGGCCCTAGCAGCCTCATTTTTCATCCGTTTGTTGCGTTTGAGGACATTTTCGGCATCTACATTTCATGAGGATGTCGAACATGTCCTCAAAATCAACATTTGGATAAAAAATGAGGCTGCTAGAGCCTCCCAAACCTCCCGTCCGCCCCCCCGTCCGCCCCCCCCGTCCGCCTCCAAGTTTGGGAGGCTCTAGCAGCCTCATTTTTCATCTGTTTATTGCGTTTGAGGACATTTTCAGCATCTACATTTCATGGGGATGTTGAAAATGTCCTCAAAATCAACGTTTGGATTCAAAATGAGGCTGCTAGAGCCTCCCAAACTTGGAGGCGGACGGGGGCGGACGGGGGGGCGGACGGGAGGTTTGGGAGGCTCTAGCAGCCTCATTTTTGATCCAAATGTTCATTTTGAGGGCATTTTCGACATCCTCATGAAATGTAGATGCCGAAAATGTCCTCAAACGCAATAAATAGATGAAAAATGAGGCTGCTAGAGCCTCCCAAACTTGGAGGCGGACGGGGGCGGATGGGGGGGCGGACGGGAGGTTTGGGAGGCTCTAGTAGCCTCATTTTTTATCCAAATGTTGATTTTGAGGACATTTTCAACATCCTCATGAAATGTAGATGCCGAAAATGTCCTCAAACGCAACAAACGGATGAAAAATGAGGCTGCTAGGGCCCTTCAAAGGTGAAGGGGTCAAATTGGGGCGGACGACGGGGAACACATTCCCGATGGTTGGGAACGGGGGGCGGACGGGGGGGAACGGGGAGTGGGGGGAACGGGGAGCGGACGGGGGGGAACGGGGGCGGACGGGGGGGTGGAACGGGGAGCGGACGGGGGGGGGGGGGGAACGGGGGCGGATGGGGGGGAATGGGGAGCGGACGGGGGGAGGGGAACGGGGGCGGACGGGGGGGAACGAGGGGCGGACGGGGGGGAACGGGGGCGGACGATGGAGAACGTGTTCCCGATGGTTGGGAATGGGGGGTGGACGGGGGGGGAACGGGGGCAGATGCTGGGAACAAAGGGGCGGACCGGGGGGGAACGGGGGCGGATGCTGGGAACAAAGGGGCGGACGGGGGGCCGGACGGGGGGGCAGACAAGGGCTAGTAATTTTTTCCCCACTTTACCTCTACTTTGCTGACATGTCATCACACGTGGACATCTTACATCCTACGTGTCCGAAATGGGGTAATGTAATTACACACAAAATTCGGTAAAATTCAAGTCCGTCAGGATAAAGACAGCATCCGGCATAATGTCGTGACGGATACGTGTCGTGACGGCACGACATTATGCCGAGATTGGCCTCCGTCACGACACAATAGACAACCCTGCATATTTTGAAGGTCTACTTCACTTTCACTTTCCCTTTCCGAAAACCGACAATAATGGAATTGATTCTACAAAGTTTAGAATCTACTTTTATGGATGTAAATCATGTAGTTTGCAAAAATGATTATGAAAACATCACGATCCATCTTATTAGTAACCTAAATGTGAATCATCATTATTGTTTTTGAGTTATAAAACTAGGAAATGTGGCTACTTGCCCCTCTAAACTAACATGATACAACTTGTGTTCACTTATTCTTTGGCCCATGAACTAATTTAGAAGATTCATAAAATTGGTAGAACACTCTGGTAACATGGGTTGGAAAGTTCATGAACTACCTTGGAACCTTCATGAAATAGAGTTTGCAATTCTATGAAGTCATCTTATCAAAGGAGTAATTGAAGGGACCTATATGATCATTTATTGAGAAAAAAATCTTCACTTTGACAATAAATAATATATTCATATGAGCTCTGAAAATTTATGAGGAAAATGGCTATGGACATGATTAGGATTTGCTATTTAACTCACACTAGTTGTGTATTTCATATCCTATGTGAAGTGAGCTAATAGGAAGGAAAAAAAGTGTTCATTTAAGACCCACTTATCTTAGAGCACTTCTTCATGTATTGAACGTCTACCCAAAATTACATGTTTTATCTAATTAGTGTGGGTTACCATTCGGAGTTACGTGTTGCTATAGCTTTTTAAAGACATTATCGCTTTTTATCAACTAAGTCATATCATATTCTTTGGTGTGCATACTAACTACTTATGCTATGTCGGTAAAAATATATATACTCTCAGTAAAAAGTTATAGCAACACATAACTTAGAATGGTAACCACACTAATTCGACAAAACAGTTAGCTGGGTACCATGGCCTGGTATTGTCCTATTACTGGACCATCATCACAAGGAACCATTTTGACAACATCTAAAGAATTTGTCACCTTGCACTGAGAAGATATCAGATGATGTCATTTTTCTGGAAATTATAAGCACCTGAATAAATGGCTTGGGATTCATGGCATTTATGTACACTCATCCATCGTGGACGAAGGGGCTCTAGTAAAAACATGTTCCCTACGAGGTTGATGGCAGTTTTATTCAAGCTAGATTTTCATTAGACTAATTCGGATGTCTTTGATGTTATTTTTGGGGGTCAAACAATATGAAAATAATCATTTACAAGTTATAATATAGTCACACAATGGTAGCATAATATTCCTTAGACCCAATGGCGGTTTAATTGATTGTCACAATTCCTAATTGTGCATAAGACCCAACTCTTCTGAATCTTGATGGGCCTAACTCAATATTTGGTAGATTATGGAATTATCCACTTGCTGCCATGTAGGACACCATGTAGATTTTTCATTCAAATTTCTTTGGCTCCTGAAGCCTTCAAAGTCTAGTATAAAGTGAACTTGGACCGTCTCCGGCTTCTCGACCAATCACATAATTTGTATATCACAGGTCAAGGGCCCTCAAGTTGTAGTGTAAAAGTGGCCCACAATATAGATAGATAGATAGATAGATAGATAGATAGATAGAACCAAAGCGAGTTCATAAAACCAAAATTGGGCCACACATTCAATCTACACTGATTCTAATCAATATTGTGGGCATATGTACAGTTTCACTTACCCTTCACATCCTATGTTGTGGTCCATAATATTATCAATCACCATCATGCATGAAAATAGCATGCAACGCTAGTTACACTTGATGCTTCAACCACTCAATAGGTTATCAATCTTTCACTTTTGGTTTGTGGGTAAGGTATCAATTGGAAGTAGTTGAGAATGAAAATCCAACTTGAACATTTACTCACGTCCTAAGACCAAGAATTGAAGGAGAAATCATAAAAAATTGACATGTACGTGTTTCACGCGGAGGTCACTGTCAAAATTTCATTAATATATGTGAGAAAAATATAGGGTAGCTTATATTCAAGGAAAAAAAATTACACAAATTTTAGAATTACTATAGCTTAGATAAAAATGACCCATACAATACATTTAAAGTAGGGTAGGTGAAAAGTATAGGTGGTATTTAGTTTTTATTAATAGTGTAGGGTATGTAATATTTGGACGAATGAAGAATTTATGTGCGGTTCAATGAATGTATTTGGATTGGCTGAGAAATCGCCTTAATTGATTAAAAGTCATCCAATTTAGAAGTTGGCATTGGATTTCTTGGTTTAAAGCCACTTCACACACAAGCCAAAAGCCGCGACCATGAAATTGTGAGACCCCAAAAGTGTCCAAAGGTTGTCCCAAGACACTTCCAAAATCATGTAGTGTGGTCACATGCCCTCAAGTGTAATGTGAAATCGTATGTAAATGGGCCCTCAACCAAATGCTATTTCAAGAAATTTCTATTCCTACGAGGTCCTCATACATGAGAAAATAAGATAAATCAACAATTGTGAGATTTTTCCTTGTGCCATGGTCTCCAGTTGTGTGTTAGGCATATCTCCAAGAGGTGGTTTTTAAAAATAATCCAAATGAGCATGATACATGTTCCATTTGATACCATGTAGAAATCCACGTAGACTTTACATCAATCTTGCATTCACTTACTCCATTAGTCCCTCAAGCATAGTGTGAAGCAAACTTAGACTAGCCCCACCTCTCCCACTGATGAGAGTGCTTGAAGAGCAATGGTCACAGACCCTGAGTCTTGAGTGTACTTTTGAGGAAGTTTAGTGTTATTGGAGGATGTGTTTTGGAACATGAAGGGGTTTCATGTGACTCGGCTTTTAATCTCGCAAACAAATTTGATGGTTCAACACAAGGCTAACCCAGTTTGAGACACAAGTCGTAGCCCCCTCTTCACGACAAGCATGGTTCCACACTCCCTGGATCGTAGAAAGAGCCAATCAAACTCATCTAGCATACAAACTGAGCAGTATGCCTAAAAATTGAGAGTCATTTGAGGGTGTAAAAAACACATTTGAATTAAGGAGGGTCTGATTTGAGTGATTTGAGGGCACACATGCACATTTAAGAGCAAGAGGGTTCATTTGAGTTTAAGAGGATTTGATTTGAGTGGATTGAATGTACAAAAACACATTTGAAAGCAAGAGGGCTCATTTGAGTTCAAGAAAATCTGGCTTCAAGAGGATATGACTTGAGTGGATTAAGGTGCAAGGAGACATTTGAATCTACGAGGGGTTAAATCACTTTAAGAGGGGTTTATTGAGTTTGTGAAGTCATTGAGTGCATATAATCGCTTAGAAATAGCTATTTTGAATTGTTACAGAGTATATCTTCATTCTTTGAGCGTAAGATAACATCCTTGGAAAATTTCAATCTTTGAAAGTCCAAATTGGAGATGGGGTTGGCTTCCATGGACCTTTGGGGTATTATGGACGAATTTGAAGAAGCTCCATCTTCCAACATTGATTCCAAAGTGAAAAAACAAAAATACACAAGGTTTGTCAAAAAGACAATGTCTATCATCCCACTCAATTTGGCAAGCAATTACCTTGCACACATCAAAAGTTGCAAAAGACCAATGGAGACATAGAAGACCTTTTGCAACATTCATGAGACGAGGAGTTTGTCATGTTATCTTCATTCACTGTAAATTTTTCATGTGCAAAAAAATGATGACTTACTGGACCACATTAACAAGGTCAAGGCAATTGTAGATCAATTGTTTGCATGGAGGCACTCGTGAGAAATGAACATATTATCATAACTTTGCTCAAGAGTTTGTCACCCTCGTACAAGAACTTGATCACCAGCTTTGAGACCATGCTCATGAGGGAGATGACTATAAAGTATGTGACGGCACGTTTGATGCACGAGATGTCCAAGGAGAAGGAGAAAAAACCCCAATGTAATGATATTATAATAGTGTTGGTCAAAGCAAAAGAGACAATCCATCTTCGCACAAAGACATCAAGAGGTGCTACTATGGCAACAAACCGGGACACATACTACGTATTGCTACAAGGCAAAAACAAGGACAAAGATAATGCAAACAACACCAAAGATAATGATGATTGCGCATTTACAACGCAACATGGAACATACTCATAGATCATATGTAAGTAAATCACGGATTCAGAAGCAACAAAATACATGACTTTCCATATGGTGGTATTTGATATATACGAGATGATAATTACTTTACGTAATATTTATTTATGTGATGATAACATTGTGAAAGTAACCAGAATGGGTTTTATTGGTGTTGAAATACGAAGCCAAAAAGATCATATGAACAATGTTCTCCATGTACCCAAGTTACAAAAAAAATTGCTCTAATCACACCAAATTGCAACACTTTAGGCATTGAGCATAATTGTTATTATTTGAAAGTTCCATCAATTTGTTTTCCATTTTGTTATAGATTAACGTCAATTTATGTCAATATTCCAAGATTTTGATAAATGGCACACTTTACAAATAAAATAGAGTCTATTAAATAAGTTCATGATGTATATTACATTTACCTATAGGGTCTTGAAAAATACCTCAAAGTACCATTTTATCTACTAATGGATGCCAATTATTTAAGAATTTTAGATAAATAACCCACCTTGAAACAACCCCTGACCACACATGGTTTACAAAAGTATATAGCTAGCGACCTCCCCATGATGTGTTTCTTGAGGCTAGATGCAATTGATCTTGGAATGGTCAATGCATCCAAATGGCTAAGCATTAGAAAGAGCATGAAAAGCTCTACAAGATAAATTTTTGGTTTGCAATAAAAACTAACAAAATCTGAAAGAGATATCATCATTTTTTTCTTGGACCCTCCAATATTATGTGGTTAGTTGACAACGGGTTGGTTAATAATGTGCACCCATTGTTTTATAACCAATATTTTTTATATGGATTCTTTGTTATTAGTGTGGCCCACACAATATTTACCATAATTTGCGTACTTTTGTGAATGGTTACCATTTGGAGTGGTGATAAAATGAGGGGTCAACTTTTATAAATGAAGATGATTAAAGCATGGGGGGGCACACTTCCAATATTTTCCAAAAGGGGGATGGAATGTAACATAGGGTGGCATTTATTTTTCAAAAGTAAAAATTATATTAAAATTACAATTAACAAAGGATGGCATCTATACCTAATACTTATGTCAATAAAAACTTAGCCTACTAGTTATTGGGATTTTTTAAGAAATTATCACAAGTAACATACATGTACAAATATCCCAAGAGAAAAATCAAAAGTTGAGATTATTTTGCAAGATTACCAACCAAGGCCAAATTATTGTCTAGACCTTAGGAGACCTTATGATTTTTGCCTTGTGAAAATATTCTCTATCTCGTGAGAGTAACCTCTATTCCAACAAGTGAGGCAAATTTCATTCATTCAAGGCAACCCTTAGGGAAGTATGAAAGACATTTCCTAAACCCTAATAGGGGGGGTTCATTTTAATCTCTCCTCTATCTTGTGCCATGTGGCAAACAAGGGTGTGGGGGGCGAACTCAGAGGGGTGTACAAGCCCCATGACAAGCATGTATCTATTTTGGCCCTTTTTCTTTGTGAAACATTGCAGCAAGGAGACACACAAGAGAGGTATCGAAGAACTCAAGAGTCATACAACACAAGTTTAAGGTGGTGGGAGTCAAACGCGAGAGGGGTCAAGGAACTCAAAGTTCACACAACGCAAGTTTTGTAAGGTAGGTATCGGGCACAAGAGAGGGATTGAAGAACTCAAGAGTCACACAACGCACATTCTGGGTGGTGGGTATCGATGTTTGTGAGGCAAGGAACTTCAAAACATCTTTTGGTAAGTCTCTAACGGGTGTTGTGGCGGTGGCGAGATAGGGGTGGATTTTTGGGTGAATTTGTAGGAGTGAATTTGTATTGGAATCTTGAAAAATGTCTTTATTACTTTATGTCCAACTTTCAATTTTTTGAATTTCTTCAAATACATATATTATTATGGATATGAATGCTCCAAAATTACAATTAAGAATACATCACTTCAGAAGACTTGAATTCCAATATAACATAATTGAAAGGTCCTCAAAATGCGCACCAAGGAAAATTTATACCTCCCCCCCCCCCCGAAATATGTCAAATATCGCACGTATGTACAACATTTTACACTAGGTGTGGCCCCTGTGGATAAAAGTTGTCTAGATAAATCACCTCACCAAACATGAATTTTAACAAATTAGCCTTAATAACATGTTTGTTTAATTTTCATTTAACGTTTCAGAACTCTGCATATCTTTTCTTAGAAAAATAGAAATTTATTTTATTGCCAAAAAATACAAGGCTAAGGGGACCAGAAGCCGCAGAGAGCGGGGTAAACTCTGCATACTTAAGCTGGATTTAGTATGATTGGGCCATCGTATAAGTACAAATCTGTGAAGTGTATAAGTACACATTAATGTACATGATGGAGAGGTAAATGACAGGAAGGCTATTTGATCTACTTGGAGTCATGATTGCTACTTGTAGACTTTAAGGCAATCATCTATGAAAGGATTTTCACTGTCCAGCTGGGTGTTGCGAAGTTTATTGATTTGGAACTTCATCATAAAGCATACGCACAAAGAATATCTTTCTCTCAGGAGATTAATCTGCTCAAGTGAGTTAAAGGAGTGCTTGTATGCTCCTGAGCAGTCCGTCACTCCAGCAACAAAAATTGTTGAAGGTGTTCCATCACCAAGTTAGCCTTGAAATCAAATCTCATCAATTCTTCTTCAGTGCTGACACTAATTCTATGGCACGACAAAGGTGATCTCACCTGGACATACTTGATACTCTTTATCAGACTACTAATCCCTCATCATCACAGGAAGTGGGAGGCTCCTGCTTGTAAAAGTACAGGCCGTTCATCATGACATACTTGCCCACGATTTCTTGAGGCTGCAGGCAAATTGGCGACAAACGTGGATTTGCATGAATGCGAAGCATGCCGACACTCCTGATTGTAAGCGTTGACATTGACCATGTGCGACTTCATACACTTGTCAGTGTGGGAGTGTTCACAAGACGTTTGACAAACACTGCCTTCATATTTGCAGGCCACAGGGGCTTTGCGAATGCACACACATCAGTTGTCCTTGTTGAAGGACCAGAATATAGTTTTGAAGTTTTCTAACTAGGGACCACCAATATTGGAGAATGAAGTTTGGAGAACATTGCTTCAATCCTGAAGAATAAAATCAAAAAAGGTAGCAAAAGTCCATCAAAAATACATTGACTTGAGGAAAGGAATGAGTTTTCTTGAACCTGCCGGATTATTGCTTGTGGATGAGGGGCTGTTTACATCATGGATCATGAAGTCGTCCCTTGCTCCTCTAAGATATGTGATTCGCAGTTGAACTCGTACTAGGACCATTTCGGTTTACATCAAGAAAAAAATGTAATAGTAACCATGGAACTTGAGGTCCCCAAAAGGTCTATTATTAGGCCTAAATTATCCACTATCATGGTCCGGCGGGTTTTGTGGTGGGAGAGGCAAAAGAGGTTTTCTCATTGCAAATGTCAAGGGACCATGGCAAAGAAGTGTCAATTTAATCTTTTTTTAAAGAAAAATTAACGTCTCTTTTTTTTGGCCCCCAAAATGTTTTTCATAGTTACAAGGAAAGAAGGGAAGACAAGGAGAAGGTCAAACATGAAGAAAATTCTCAAAACTGCCCTTTTTAAACATATATTAAAAAATCAATACATACACACTTTTTGATGCATATTCACTTCTCTTGGTTCACATTTGGTTTACACTTGGTCAAGGGCCCAAAGACTTTAAGAATACATTTTTAGAAATTGAACCATGGAAGTGTGACGATGAAGTGTGACCATGGAAAAATGCCCTCTGACATGGGACAACTTCATGGTCCATGATGTAAACTGCGCCTAAGTTTCCAGGTTGCTGATTACTGGAGAGTCAGTCAAAGTACAGACTTGTCATTTGCCAGTACTTGAAAGAAAGCTTGGCAACAACTTCAGCAGTTAATTATATTCCTCTTGATGTTTATTTTCTTTCCATCCCAATGTTTAGTTTCCACAAATTCCAGAAATTACTGATTCCAATCAGTCTTGCTCATGCGCCTCATGAAGTCAGGATCACACAATCTGGATTTCAGGCATTGGATCAAAGGGGTTAAATCTACTTCACATGTCTGGATGGGGAAACGTCACTTCACATCACTTCAGTCAAGCCTTGTTTGTGTGAATGAATAACCTTCTTGGAAATCGAAACCCAATTATTGTCAAGTCAAGGATTTGCTGATCCTCCGCAGACCCAACTGTCATGGAATGAAAGGGACATTGCAGCTCATACTCACTCCCTATGTAGTTTCCACCCTGTAATATGCATGGCCAGCCATATACTCTTGAGTGATGAGGCCAAATGATTGTAGCAGCAGGTACATGGGGTATCACAGATTCTCTCAACCACTGGTTAGCAATCACTCACATTGTGCACAGGTTTCCTCAACAACTTTAATTCCTCATGACCTCAGATTTCACATCATGCAGATTTGATTCTACTGTGTGCATGTTCAATGCGCACACAGTAGTGGCAATTCAAGTAGAAGTTTGCCTTCTCTTTAGCTCCAAGAGTGCAGACACACTCATGTGAATCACTCGCAGAGCAGCATATAAACACAACCCTCGTACATCAGAAAATTCACTACAAGACAATGAAGATTGGATGCTCTAAACTGTTGAAAGAGCGATTGATATCCACGTCGAACAGAACTACATCAGGAGCTTGGAAGCAGATACACAATCACAGACTTCTTCTGGGAAGTCGCAATGCACGAGAGTGGCAATCACAAAGTTAGCTGCCTAACATTACGAAATTGGAAGATATGACCAGATCCTGCAATGAGAATGCATGTAGAAACAATGGCCATTTATTCAATTCAAAAATTAGTAGATAGAGTCTCGTGCAAGCATGTTGAGCCATGGCCCTTGGGGAGGAATTAGCCATATGATGGTGACTCCAAGTGGGTCCATGGCTTCACACGAGCAGCCATACCCACACAATCCGCATACACCAGTCAATTCAAAATCGGTCTGCAAATCAAACATGGTCCTCGCCAGATGAGCAAGAGATAATGAGAATGACAGACTCTTTACGTCCAGTATCCCAATCGACACAAGTGCTACTACAAGGGTCTCCGATGCGTTGCAGATACCCGAAAAATCACTCAAAGGAGAGGAATGTTCCCTCCCTAAATGTTGGTCCACCAATGAGAGAGAAAGGGTTAATCAATCACCCTCATCTCCATGTTTGTTGTTCACAATGGATTCCTGGCACATTCAGGAGCGGCAGTTGGGAAGCGCTTCCGATCGGCGCAGTAATCGTACAGAAGATAGTTCTTCCGAATCCATGCCAACTGATTGACCTCCTTGACACCCAGAGTTTGGTAAGCAGATTGCTCCCACCAGCTGTTGGTTTCAGCAATGCAGGGTGCGGTGTTGCCATTCTGGACTAGGCAAGCATCCACGTTGAAACCCTCGTAGGTCGCCACAAAGGGGGCCATTGTCCAGTTGAGCTTCACCCAACCATCATTCGTGGCCCAGTTCTCGCCGTTCCAGATGGTGCTGTAGACTCCTACCGGCTGCGAGTCGGGGTATGCCACACCGATATCCTTGTTGTTCTTGAACACTCGGATCGGCGTTGTGTCAACATAGAAGCTGTAGAAAGCATGCAAGTCCATTAGCCTCGCCATACAATGTCGAATCCATCCACTCACACATGCATGATTAAGGACGACTATGCTAATCTCTTCACATCTTCTGACATAACCAATCTACCTCAACATATGTCTACCCTGATGCCTTGATGATTGCTGGGTATGATGTCATCAGGACTTCTACATTCCTGAGGAGAAGCTCTTAACAACAAGGTTTAGCCATGGCTACTATGACTCTACTCTATGATCGACGTTGTGTCAACGTGGAAGCTGTAGAAAGGATGCAAGTGATCCGTTAGCCTCGCCGTACATCGAATCCACTCATGGTTCTGGACAACTAGAATGCAATTTCTTCACATCTTTGATGTGATCAATCCATCTCGATGTATGTCCACCTTGACGCCTCGATTGTTGGGTTGTGTGTTATCAGGACCTCTATATTCCTGAGGAACTCTTAACAACGAGGTTTGGCCATGGCTACTATCACTCTACTGCTCATGACGTAGAAGAAGCGTGGAGCTCGGAATTTTATTCCGATGTGCATGACATTAACTACAGCATTGGAGTATACTCATTCTAAGGAAACTATTCTAAATTTATGCAAAATTCAGAAAAAATGTCCCGTAACTGTGGACCAAAAGAACATACTTTAAGTAGATGTGTGCAAAGAACCCCATGCTCATGAACACTAAGGTTAGTTCAGGTGGAAGTATCACACAGTAAGATGAGCAAACATACATGATTTGGTTTTTGTTCCACAGAACAGAGTATGTGTGGAAATCTGCAGTTGGGTCGAACCACAGGTAAATTCGCTGCTCACGGTTTCCTATGCCATTGGCATACACATTGGTTTGCAGGATGTAGGGTTGGCCGGATACATTGCCAAGGAACTCAAAATCCATTTCATCGTGCGTCCCGGGTGTCTGCGAAGACATCTGCAAACCCACAACCGAAAGTCACAGGTAAGAACAAGGGTGATCACCACTCGAGACAAGAACTGCGAAAATTATGGAACTGTATGTGTTCAGACTCCAGAGGGATTGGTGTACAGTTCAGTAAAGATTCCAATTCAAACTCACATAGTATGCAGTTACAGTGCCAGCTGAGTCTCCTGGCACAAGCTTCATGCGCATTCCAATGTTTCCAAATAAATATTTCTCCTTGGATCCAAATCCAGAAGCTGTAAAATCACAGGCAAACACAGCTAACTTGAGAAAACAACATACAGACCCGCATTCGAGTGTCCTACATGTCCTGGAATACTGTTCATAAAAATGCCACTACATGTCATAATAGTGCAGCAGCTCAAGGTTAATTTCCTTAGCCTGCAAGACAGGCCCAGCGTTCAACTAATTCTCAACCGACTCTTCAGGATAAAGAAATGTTCGTGAGGACAATGACCTACTGTTCAACTGCCCAGATATGAGCAGCGAGTACGTCACCATCCACAACAGATAGCAAAATTTGACAAGACACCTCATTCACGTTGAATGCTTTAGCATTAGGAATATGAAGTTTCAGCTCAACAACTCTTCAATCGTTTATGGACCGATAGCTAGATTCTTGCTATATGTTAATGCACAGACTGCAAGTGTATGGCAAATTATGGCAAGAGGCTTGCCATCAAGCTCATACAGCTAGTGCATTGTCATTGCCAGAGTCTAAACCTCTACACGCAATAGCCATAGATCCTGATAATCCTGCATCCCATACAGTGTTCTCGCAAGGATCACATTGCTCAATGGGCACTGTTTCAAGCTGGACCCGGGCTCAAGTAGCTCCAAGGAGCGCAACATCAATCAGTAGCAGCCATTGCAACACTTGGAAGTTAGGTAAAATACAGGTACAGGACAAGGGGGTTGGCATGGAGAGTGGAGTCACCTGAGTATTCATCCAGCACAAGCTGCACCTGCATTCCATTATTGAGCACCCGAAAGTGCTGCAGGTCCGACTGACTCACATAGTTCTCCATGAAGGGCGTGGGGGTTTGTTGGGCTCCAATTCCCTGGCCAGCGACCAGGACCACAATTTTGCTCACCATGAATCCCAAGCATGCCAGTGCAACCACCCACTGCCTCATTGCTCCTCCAATCTTGAGATCAGATAGACCCATGGCAGTCTCGCAGAGTGCCGAATAAACTTCAACTGCAATGGACAAAGCAGTAGTCTTGCACTAACAGTGATGGGGGTTTGGGGGAAGAGATTGGAGGTGTGAAGTCAGAAGGGAGATACTGCAGAAGAATGTCCCTACAGAAGTTCCAGTGCACTAAATGAGTACTTTATATGTGCCCCACCGGAAGTGACAGATAACTCTGCCAAGCTGCAGCAGGGTTAGGTTGAGCTCAGGATCTCAAAGCTTCATCCAAGAAAAGGAACTAGCTCTAATCTAAACCCAACACTACCGCTAGCATTCAGGCAGCTTCATGTGACCTTGCAAAACCTTATTGGGTTTCAGCTCAGCTACTGTTTCCGAAACCCGCAGAAGTACTCCCAGACTCTAACTTCGCAGTAATGGAGACTAGAACAAGTGCTACTGTAACAAGTGTCCTGCAAAGCACAGCGAGGCTCGAAGCAGCACAGAGTTACCGAGGAAATGAGTAGCAGGGGATGAAGTAGCTGGGAGAGGCAAATTTCTCTCTGCAAGTAATTTGAGGTCAATCTCTTAGTAAGCACAGATATTAGAAGCTCATGAGCATCTCATTCCAAGACTATGGCCGTAACTGCACTGACAACAGAAATGGTGGAATGGTATTAAACTAGGTTCTGGAAATTGTCACATCGACTTTGCAATGAAGCCAGCTTCCTCGGATAGCACAAACGTCAGCACCTCTAAACTTCAGGCTCACTACCTTACATGCAGAGGATGATCACTCTTAAACCCCAGGAACTAGCCCCGGCCACTTTCCAGCTCAATAAATGATTGTTACACATGCACATCACCATGGAAGTAATAAACCACACCTCAAACCTCAAGTTCAATGTGAATCCCACACAACTCAAAAGCCTGTCACGGTGTGATCACCTTTCCCCTCACTTCCACAAACTGCATACCTCCCAAGATAAACGTCTGTAAAGTGTGTGACTTATATCCTTCCCCCACAAAGTGCAGTGATCATCAGCTACTGAACCCAGTCCAAATAAAAGAAAGCTCCGAAGATTCCACCCTCTTGCCCGCAGCTGCCTGAGGTTAACCCGGCCTCCCAATGTGGTGATGAACTTCAGTTTTGAAGGTGATGGTGATGGAGAAGCATGCTGGCTATGGAGGCACTTCACAGGGATATAAGTGCATGGAAGTCTAGTCCCAAGGCAGCAAGCTGGCCGGAGCGACTGTAGTGCTATACCTTTGGAAGGGGGGTTAGTGAGTCGGGACTGACTAACTGGAGTAGGGTTAGTGAGATGAGCTGTATTAGGCGAGGGTGGGTTAGTGGGCAAGGTCAAGTAACCCAAGAGTGGGTTAGTGACAGAAGGCCAAGCCAGCTGGGCGACAGACTCCTTTTGTACGGAGTCGCAGGTGTCCTGGAAGCCTCCTGCTCGCCTGACGGGCGATGACGTGGAGCGGGGTATGGAGCCCCCTCTTTGTGCCCAGGTTGGGAAATTATTTCTTTTCTTGGCTTTAGCTGTCACCCTGTGACCACATACAGTACTGTACATGTAGTCTGAGTTTGTGTTCCTTTCTTTCTTTCTTTCTTTTAAGTACCATTTTTCAAACTTTCGAAGTTGTGAATCTGGAGATGTTTAGGTTGAATTGAGACAAAATTGGGTGAAATTGAGATGTACGAGGTTGAGATGGTTTCACAATTTTTGGTAGACTAACAGAGTGTTTGGCGTATAGTGTTGGATGAAGAGGACCACAAGGGGGGCTGTTACGTGTCAGCATATTTCTCATCCATCCAAATGAGGACTCTGCATGGGCTATACAGATTATCCTGATCAGCGAGTGTTACTATATATGCAGAGTTACCTAGTGCTATAACTATTTAATGAGAATCTGATATTTACCAAGCAAAGCCATTTATGTTCTATAATGTCCAAATAACCCATTGAACTTTCGTTAATAAAAATTAAGCTTATGAGTAAGACTTTATTGCACTGCATAACTCCGATAGTAACAAGCACTAATTGGGATAACCACTATAGAGCTTCCCCTGACCATGTAAACTCATCCATACAAAAGATGGAAACACAAGTCAGTTATCTTGTGTTGCCTAGGTTTGAGACGACCTTGAACAACTGGATGATGGTGGAGAGATACCCAAATCTTAAGGAAGAGGTTGGCGGTTTGATTCCCGACTGTGAAATCTCCTCTCTACTTGACAAAAACTTGCCATGTGGTCAATTGCCTCTTGTGCTTTGGCGTTGACCTGACGGCCTTCTGTCTCAAACAAAAAAAACAAAAAAAGGAAACAGAATGTACTATTTTATGATCAATGATCGAACTTCTTGAGCTTATTTCACTCCGAAAATGACACCAAAGATTCCGATATTGATAATGTAACCTAGTTAATATGAATTAACCATAAACTTACAGAGGGAGAATTTCTGAGAGAGTTCCTTCAACTAAGTTACATGGTCTGAGGAAGCCCAAGCCACTTACCTTTTGGTTTGTCATTGATTCATTTCAATTGGATCTTAGGGCCACATCACACACAAGGCTGAAGGCCCCTGACCAAGGCAATGTAAGAGCTCTCATTGGTCGAAAAGGCGGAGACCGTCCAAGTTCACTTCACACTAGGAGGTGAAGGCCTAAAGGCCCAAAGAAAAGTTCGTGGATGAAAAGTCTACATGGAGTCCTCCATGGCAGGTTGTGGATAAGGGCGCATGGTCTACCGGAATTTGCGTCAGGCCCACCTCCAAGAGGTGGGCCTGACGAAAATTCCGGGAGACCATGACTTTTTTTAATATTTTTTCCAGCAAGACATATTTGAGGACAAATTTCAGGGCAGATTTCAGGGAAGATTCTAGAATAGATTCCAAGACAGACAAACACCACCAAGTAATTCTCTTAAATTGATAAAGTTTGAGACATATTATATTAAACCAAGTCCTCCCCTCTTTTTCCACCAACAAAATATGCAATGGTCCCACAACATGGTCCATTCTCACTTCACACTATGCTTGAGGGCTCGTGACTACATAAAACGGCTTTCCCAACACCCATGGTACGGCCTTTAGATGAGAGTCAAGGGTCCTCACCATTACAAGGTCACGGCTCTTGGCTCATGTGTGAAGTGGCCCTTAGTCACTGGACTAATTTGAGATCTTTGAATAACTCCGAGTCAAATGAGAGACAGATATTCTTGTAAAAATCAACTTCTTTTTGCTGGACTACTCCTTTGCATGATAGGTACACTTGTTTCCAATGATATTCGGCGGCTGATGAAGAGACTCCAAAGCATAGGTAGGTACTCCATGTGTTATTGAGGTGCTATAAATACTGAACCACCAAGAAAGACTCTGCCAGCATGCACGCACTGCTTGTGCATTGTATAATTGGGTTCTCTCTCTCTCACCATGTATATAGTGCAACCCAACACTCCACTAAATATTATATTATGTGTCATATGGTATTTTATGTCATTGTAGTAAATTTTCTAATGACACGTCTTATGAATAAGTTTACAACTATTGTCATGGATGATCAAAATTTGGATGCAATCCATGCGCTTTTTAACACTTCTGTAATGAAATATCGTCATGGATGATTGAAATCTAGATGAAAACGCACTTAGTAAGTGATAGTAATTGTAACATTGCGAATTTTAATAGAAATGTTTTTACAAAAAATGACAAATATTGTTAGGTTTACATTTAGTATTGGTGACAATACACAAGCGGTTTACAATTGGTATTGAGCAAGACAAATGAAATTGGTGACACTAAATACAATACTTAGCATAGTAGGATCGTGCAAGCCCCAAGTCAGTAACTATGCCATTTATTCAATTGATGAGTGTCATATGTATGTATGTAGAAGTTATGTTGCAACCATCTCGTACTACCAATCATGCATTGGCTTGGATTTTGTTACATAGCATGGATACATGATTAGAAATAACACTAGCCAAATAGGGGACGTCGATCGACAAGGCCCACGCTCCAAACTCGCCGCATGGACAAGTGGTAGGTAAGTTATTTAGTCCTAAGCTTCATGACTTGCCTACAAGTTACCAACCGACAATGGCCCCACACCATGCGATGGCTCCCTCCATGGTGACATGGCAATGGCAGAATTAATATTGCCAACCTTTACCCAGTTTATTTGGCACTATTATTTTGGTGTCACTTCTTGAGGCTTTCCATGCTCAATCATTCCATGGCGTACCCTATTTGGTATTTGATGTAGGCCCCCAATAAGGTCACGGTGATAGGCTCCTATTCATGCCCGTGTTCTCCAGGAATGTAAAGAACTGTCCTCATATTTTATGTGTGTTTAAAGACATCTTTATGTGGCTCACAGAAGAAACACTGCATCTTACAACAGAAGGTACGTATATGGGCCTAACTCGGTTACTTACTTAAGGTAGAAGTGCTTAAAGTGGACATTTTGAGCACTTGAGACCTTGAGACCTTTAACATGTATAAACTTATTCGTAAGGAAGGCTAATGCACTTGAGTTTATCAAATTTTGTCATCCTGCGATTTAGATAGGATCAATGACAATCAAGATTTCTATGCAACCCAAAGTGGTTACATACTCTCCCCCCCCCCCCCCACAAGTGAACAATGTTGATCTTTAATATTTTGTTTCTATAAAGCAATGAGTTGTGTGTTTAGTTCTTAGAATAATTTAATCAATTCATGTTGAAATACGTAGCTTGACTTTGGGACAAAGTAATGATAGAGTTGAGCGCTTCTACCTTAATCAAACACCAATATATGGGTACTAGTGTGTGGTTAGGTGTTTGATCTAAGAATGGAAACCCCAAAAAGAGATTGGTTTGAAAGAAATTGGACTATTTCCTCAAATTTGTTAATTGTTCTAAGCTCAATAGCTCAAATACATTTTTAATTGGGGGAGGGGCTATATGAATATTTAATTTCTTTTGGATAGGTACTTAGTAGGCAATAATGAACAAGTTATTCATATGAGTTCTTAAAATTATTAGGGCAGATAATTATGGCCACAAACTGGATTTGTCAATCATCTTGCACTAGTTGCGTGTTTTATGTCCTATGAAAGATGGGTGCAAAGCTAAATGTATCCATTTAAGGCCCACTTACATTAGGGACGAGGCATTTTTATGGGCTTAGGGTTTGTGGCATCTATGTAACCTCATCCATCGTGTTTGAAAATACTCTAATATAAACAAATTCCATATAAGGTTGGGGATTGATTCATTTCAGTTGGAGACCATTGGATGAAGTCTTTGATGCCATTCTTACAATCAACACATGTATTTTTTCATGTCCATGTTGTAAAATGCTTTGCTAATTTTTCAACTTCCTAATGGATGAGCTTATGTAGAAACCACAATTCCCTAGCCCATCTTTGTGGACATATCTATTTCAAAGATGTGTAGGATATACACTTGGATTGGCCTTCATGTTGAAGAAGGGCAATTTCCCTAGTCCTAATAAATTTTCTAGGCTAGGGCACTCAGGCTCATGTACTTGTGTCATCGCTAACAAATTTTGGAAGGGTGTTTGGAGTGGCCCTCCTATTAGGTATAGTGAGGTAAGTTCATTAGTATATTTATTTTCTTTCTATTCTAGGAATGATAGGATGCCACAATTTCTACACATCCTTGTCGCATCATTCAGAAGACAATTACACCTTCAACCCCTAAAAGTTGAAGCAAAATCTTTCCAAAATCACCTAAACATTTTAATCCAATTATTGATGAAAATTGGAATTTCTTATGATATATTTGACCAAAGAGATGATATCCTTGTGTAGTTGACATCCTTTACACAAATTTTCAAAAGATTACAACATAAATATAAATATATATATATATATGTTGGTATTATCATGCAGTGACGACTGCCCAACCAAAAATGTCTGCCTTAGCCCCTAGAGTTGTAGCAGCATGTCATCACATGGCAATCCGCATCATCGTTCCCACCACAATCTGTTCCTTTGCGTCACTAACCACCCATTCACTCGGGGGATCAATCACAACCATTGATAGGAAGGGAAGTTAGGGTGACTTCACACACAAGATTGAAGGCATGTGACTATTACATTCTAAGATCTCTCATTGGTCGAAAAGGCCAAGATTGTCCAAGTTCACTTCACACTAGAAGGCAAAGGTTTAAGGACTTGAAGAAATTATTACTATGGATGAGAAGTCTACATGGATTCTTACATGGCAAACTATGAATAATGCATGGATATTGTAATTTGGTCTATTGAAATTTTTGTCATGCCCACCTCCAAGAGGTAGGCCTAACACAAATTCCGGTAGACCATGTCAGAGTCAAGGACCCTCACAATTAGATGGTCACAACCCTTGGCTTGTGTGTGAAGTGGCCCTTGGAAGGCATGCCAGAATACTTAGGGGTTGTTTGCACCATGGACCATGCAGTCATCCAAAGGCCTTGTAAAATTTATGATTGGTTGTTGAACTCATCTCAGGACCACTTCGGTTTACACCAAGAGTGACCATGGAGTTCAAGGTCCCCAAAAGACATATTTTAAGGCCTACATTATCCACTGACATGGTCCAACGGGTTTTGTGGTGGGAGAGGCAAAAAAAGGTGCTCTAGTAGAAAAAGGCTACGGCCCATGGTAGAGAAATGATGTTATCGTTATTTTTTCATGAAATATTTTTTGGGGTCAAACTTGATTTTGTTTTCGAAACTGCCCTTTTTGGGCATATATTAAAAAAATCAACACATTCCCTTTTGATGCATGGTCATTCCTCTTGGTCCACATTCGGTTTACACCTAGTGAGGGGCCTAATGGCTTTGTGAATTGGTTTTTTAAGAAATCGGACCATGGATGTTGGACCACCAAGTCGGACCATGGGAAAAGGCCATCATCTTCCATGATCCGACTTCATGGTCCATGGTGTAAACCGGCCCTTACATGTAAATCCATGATCGTCAAACAACAAATAGTTGAATCTTGGATGCAGAAGAACGGAAATATGGAGGGAACTGGTGTGCATGGCAGTTGAGGTGGAGTCAGGGAATAGAGTTAAATGGGGAACCTGGGAAAGGAAGGGCATAATGACTGACACGTGTACGTTTCTCATTTATAGGTGGAATGATGAGGGGGTTGTCAGCACCCAGCCAGTAGCTTCAAGCATTGTGCAGCGGATCCATCTTACGCAACTCAGGCCTTTCATCTGCCCGGACCCAATGCCAAGTTTTTCAAAGTTTGATATTATCATTAGAAATTCGGGCAATCATTTTTGGGAAATGTCATTCCAGTCAGATTTTTAGTTTATCTACATGGACTTTTACAAGAGTGTACCCAATCTGGCAATCTTTAGCAGGACCCAAAGGCATAAGTTATTGGAGATGTAATGATGTCATGAACTTGAGAAGGAGATGCCATTTTCTTTTCTTCTCTTTTCTTTTTCTTTTTAGGCGGATGGCCACTAAGCCAACGCCGGGAATGCGTTTTTTTTCTAAGGTAGAAATGCCATAAACCATGAAAATAAGGTGATTCGCATTAAAGATACGGTCTTAAAATCATGAGATAATTTTCCAAGATAGAAGAGAAGGATTCATGAAGAATGCAAGTTGTTTTATATTTTTGTTCCTTGTAAAAAAAAGTCTACAATTTTTCAAAGTGGAAAGTTTGTCAAACCCCCTACTCGGTTACTAGATTCTCCCTAAACCGAACACGGTGATGCTCATTTCCACATAGAACATGACCTAACCAAGTTAACTCATGAGTACATTAAAGTGTGATTGATGGTAGTCAAACATGACTAAAGTTGGCTAAACTGACTATACACGCATATCAAGTTGCCAGCCTCACAATTATTGGTTTTAGAAATGGCACTTCACTATTATGACGAAAGTCTATTGCATGGGTAGAGGGTAGTTCACAGTTTATGGTATTTCTACCTTATTTCTTGAAGGAGATGTCAATGACATTGCAATAAAATAACATGATATATGACGCACTCAAATTTTAGTCTAAATAATCTGAGTTCTTTTTGTGTGCTCTCAGGACATGTGGGCTTATCCCATCAAAGCGGGGGACTCTTAATGACACATATGATTCAAACATCGGGGGTATCCAGGTGAAGTGGTGATTTTCAACCAACCATGTGGGAACATAGGGGCTTGCCCTTGGGGGAGATACCCGGGGAAGTCACTCCATGCACATTAGGCCACTACGTGCAATAAAAGTTTGCTACCCCTATATTATATGTCATAAATAATTTTTAAAATGATGATATTTTTACTAGAGATACAAAACCATTGATAATATTTTTTTATTTTTATTTTTCGAAAATTTTAGTCATCTTCATTTTTGTAGTAATTGTTTTAGTTCAATTCTGCGTCATTCTAGTTAGAAACAATATGTTTTATACAAAAAAAAGATCATCAAATTTGGTTACCATTTTTTACTATGTAATAGATACCATATATATCTACTAGAGAGAAAAAAATTGATAAAATTTGACCCATTTTGGTGATGCCTTTAGAAAAAGTAGATTCACTTTTATCGCACATGGCGTCAACTTGACCAATGGAGTGACTTCCCCGGGGGGAGATAGTAGATGATCACTTTCTTCTATCTCTCACTCATTTACATTTGTGTCTCTCGCCTACTAGCCGTGACACACAAGTGCCAGCCAACTTGTTCAAGGTGTTAATTCACCTTTGAAAAGAGGCAGTAGTCATCAGGGAACCTCTAATTCTCATAATGTTCGTTTTGGAATTACAAATAGATTTAAACCAACTTGAAAATGAAGTAACGCCATAGTTCACGCCAATGGCGACATCAAAGTTGTTGTCTTTCTTTCTTTCCAAACAATGGACATCAAATCTAGGTTTAGAAAAGAGAACAAGGACCTATTGCTCAGTAATTTTATAAGAAACGATTTCCCAGATTTTTCACAGATTGATCAGAGAGTGGGATTTATAATCTTGGCTCAAGCCAGGAGACAATGGCCTCTACATAGCCAAAAAATTACGACACTCATCATTGATGTGAGTTGAAGATAAAATTTAAAAAATCATATAGCTCATGAATTATATTAAGAAAAAAATTGACACTAAAATTAGAATCACTACACTGATTATCCAAACTAGTGAGAGAGAGCTAATAGTGCATGTGGGAAATTAGAGAAGGTGATACTAAATTTCTTAAGGTTATGAAATTAATGCCACCAAAAGATCTAGGAAGCACTATTCATCTCGGCATTATTAACTAAATACTATTCACATCAACACTATTCACTAAAAGAACCGGCACTATTCATGATGGCACTATTCACTAACAAGCACACGTTTGCTTGTAATAAGTAAATTATCACTTTACAAGCACCTTAGAACATGCACTAATTGGGATAACAAATGTAGTGATAATGAATAAACTACACTAAATATGATATTTAGTGTCACTTACTATTCGGAGTTACATATTCATGTATCTTTTTACTATCAATGTTTTTTTTACCACGTAAAGATGTCAGTGCTCTATAATGTCCAAACAACCAATTCGACCTTTGTTGGTAGACAAGAGATGTACACTAAAAAGTTATAGCGTCACGTAGTTCCAAATAGTGCGTGACACAAAATACCATATACAATGTAGTGATATCAAATTGGGTTGAATCCGAAGCCACAAATTCATAAAGAATACGTTTATACAGGACTCCCACACATGAGTGCCACAAATAGGTATGAGGTGAGCGGGTGGGTACGCCATAATGTAAGTTGAAATGGGGAGAAGAGCGTGTAGTAGAAGTACACCCTAAGACCACTTTTACTTATTTACCCGTTACTTATTACCTTGGCCCTTGTTCTTTGAAATCCCCGAGTTCATGACTGACCGACTGACTGCCTGCACTCATTAAATCTGCCGCTGCCCATGCTCGCTCCAGCTCATTATCCCGCCCACCCAGGCTGGTGCCAGTAACATAGTCCTCATGGGCTCCGCCCCACTTTCATCCCTGTGTTTTCATCCGCACATCCGCACCTAGACCAATAGGTGCACCCTCACCTCCGTAATATCATGCCTTCTCTTTTATCCCGTAAACCTAGGGAATGGATGTTCTCGGTTTACATCTCATTCCTTGTTGTCACATTTCCCTCCCGTATATCATAGGTTCAGCCATGCTTGTTTCTGGGTCCTATGGAGGAAGCACTACATTGTTTATGGGATTTTAGTGTCACATGCATAATAGTGTCACTTACCCTATTTTGAGGCGTATGCTTGGTTACACCAATGGTCAACAACTTCGCCATTAGTGTCACCCCATGACACTTGGTGGTAAAGCGCGCTTATTGATATCTTGACATGAGTATGTTCGATAGTGTTGTGAGGTGCATGCCTGTGTTTACACAATGGTCTACGAGTTGACCAAGGTGTACACAAATGACACTTGGCATTACTACGCTCAAGAATATCTTCCTCTTGCATACTAGAACGCAAACCTATCATCTCAAGTATCTCAATGCGCTAAGCTAGATGTCACGATGTAAATAATTTCTCACCTTGAAATATACTTTTCATATTGGCAATTAGTAGACATGACACTTTGAGACCTCTAGACATCTAGATTAGGCCCTTCGCAAAAAGTGCACGTGACATTAAATACCATAAATGATGCAGTAGAATTGCCTTGGCATGTGTGCCTTTATTACATGTTACTCTTATCTCTCAACATTGTACTCTCATGACTGAGGCGTTGGGGGGTCTAGGGTTCAGGGGGCATTTAGGAAGGAGAGAGCAAAGACTTTGAGAAGGCTTGAAGAACTTGGAAAACCAAGGCTAGGTTGATGTGCAAAGAAGATCACCGAAGGTCATTGCACATTGTGAAAGATCAACCACACGTAGGTCAAGAGCTCTGGCATGTTGGAGATGCAAGGTGTGCTTTAAATTTCGATGTTGTTTCTCCTCCTCACCTACATGATCATGGGCTGCAATTGTTTAGCTTCGAGAAATGAGAGGTTGGGAATTCCACTCAAGTGGGTTGTTGAGAGTGGACAAGCTTCATGTATAAGAAGTGGGGTGTTGGGCACTCAAATTTTGGTTTAGAGGTTGCCGATTGTCAAATATCTTTGAAAGTTGAAGTAAGTGTTGCTCATTGGCTTTGTCTTCATTATCCCATGGTCTCTATTGCATTTCAAGGTTTGATTGTGTTTGGTTTTTGGGTAAGGTGAGTGCACATGTTTTGATACGATTGGAAGTCAAGATGCCTCAAATTGTGCACATAATGCCATGAAGCTTTTACAACTTCCGTTTAATTTTGGGATTGTCAAAGAGGCAGTGCCTTCGAATTGTCATGATTGTAGTGGTGCATCTTCATGCCACCGTAGGGATTTATTAGCATCCAGTCATCATGTTTGAGACTTGTGTTGTATTTGCTAATACTCTATTGCTAAAGGGGTAAATGAAGTCAGACGCTGTAACTCAACTCAAAGTCTTGGGATGTGGTTTGTGTGTCACAAACTTTGTCTTCACTCTCTTGAGTTCATATAAACCTCTGCCACCTTTTGTGGATGAAATAGTTCCTCAAACCTACGTGTGGCAGTTGAATTGATAACCCAAAGCCTTGAAGAATTTGGGCTAGTGGATGTGTAGCAAGAAATTTGTGGTTGTTGCTCCGACCCCAAGCAAATAATTCTACACCCAAATCCATTACACTTGCAATCCAACCCATATCGGTGATTCTAATCATGACCTAAAATTAGAGGGTTCTTGTATATATGTCACCCATTGTGCCTCCCTTGCTCCGGGGGGGGGGGGGCACTAGTGAAAACCATAGAAACAACGTGCGATAAAAAAGAGTCTAATATATTCATTGTAGATAAATTTTGCAAAAAAAACGTACATATAATATAGGGTTTTTTTAAATAGTGGAACATGTTTACATGTAAAATACCATCACATATAATGGCCTCTTTTATCTAGCCAGTACATGTAGAATAGCGTGGAAACAATTATTAGGGGTAGCGGGTCTAGGGTAGGGTCTATGCTAGTGAATGAAAAGAGGTAATTTTTTTGTTGAAAAACAAGCTTGGATGGATGACTTCGCAGGCTGGTTGGCTTGAACTCCACAATTCATGGTTGTAAGAAGAGAAATGTCCTTCATGGAAAAAATTGTCACTTACATAACCAAAAAAAATGGGGTGTAAGAAACAAAATGCGGTGTAAGAAAAAAATGGACAACATTTGGGTTGCGAGAAAAAAAAAATGGGGAATAGTCTTAAAAATTGGTTACTTGGGGTATAAGGAAAAAATGCAATATAAGTATAATAGGGTATTTTTAAATGATTCCCCCAAAAATTTATAATTATTGATAGGGTGTATTGAAATACAAGCATTTACCTTTATTTTGAGAAATACCATACCTTATAATCTTTTCTGCAAGGTAAATAGCCCCCCAATAAATAAGTCTTGAGTGCATGTGTATGCAAAATATAAGAGGGAGTGCACCCCCCGAGCTCCCTCGTTCTCATGTGACATTGTGATGGCCTTCATGTGACACACACCTTCTCACATATGACACACATTAATTACAAATTCTTGTAGTCCAACCCAAATTGGTGTTATTAACCATGAAGTGAAATTATAGGGCTCTTGCGGATGTCACACATGGCTCCTCCCTTGTCCTTGTGCACCATTGCAATGACCTTCATGTGATATATACCTCACTAAATAGAGGTTGAAACATGGTAGCATGAACTTTGGCTACAACAGTTGCTGTGGAAGTGTCAAAATTCATTTCCCATGCATTTATGTGATTTGTCACTAGAAAAAAATAGTGAACTCAAAAATATGATATTAAGAGTTTTATGTCGCATGGTTGATAGTGGCCATTTTTTGTACATGTTACATATGTAGAAGTATTTTTATACTTGCACATATTCTCATCATTTTGTTATGAAATTTTGAACAAACATATCCTAGAAAGTTTGAGCTTTGCATATGTGTGCAAACTTGGAAGATAATATGTGTCCCATGTATAAAATCATCAATTTGAGAATTGCAATGTGGCAATTTGTGTTATCCCATAATGTCACATGCTACATTTATTCTCTTTTATCATGCATCCATGTAACACTACGTAATTCCTTAATACCATGTGCACTTTGGTTGCAACATGCATGATATTATGGAGGGTAGAGTCTGTGCGCGCAATTACGTTACCTCATGTTATTTTACCAATAGTCTACAATATTTTGAACATTTATTACTACATGAACAAAATTCACGATTTTGAAAAATTGTGGTTGCTATAGGGATGAATTTAACAAAGTTATAAGTTTTTGTAGTATGATTTTGACCCAAAGTTTTTGCATAGGTAAAGAGGCAACCTATTCATGAAGGCAATCTAATTGCACGCATCAATTCACACAATGCACCCTCACATTGAAAGGATGTGAAGATGTTAATATTCTCGCGCTTCCCAATGTGTGAGCAAGGTATGTCGGGCCATGGACAAAGGCACAAGAAACTTGCATATGAGCATGTCTCTCATCCATCCATCACAAAAACTAGAACCCCTACAAGTTTACGGTGATTCATCTCAAATGACTTGGACTAGAGTAGAGGCGCCCATAACCGATCACTTAAGAGATTCTACGCTAGATCTGGAGAAGTATAATGCGGTGCAAATTTTCCTGTGTAGGAAGATAGAAATATGGAGGATTGCAATTTTTCAATAATTATATTCTTCAAATTGAAATTACTATGAATTTTTGAAGCCAAAACCTCACCCAAACATATTAGTACCAATGTCTAGAGTTTCCCATAACTGCTCATTCCTCCCCACTTTAGCGTCAATGCCAAGGACATGTGCCATGGCACTATTGGTTCCAATCTGATCAAAATATAATCCCAACATAATTAAAATTACGGCACCCTATAGATTCCCGATGGGGTCCTGATCGAGAATAGGTGCTTCGACTATAGATCGATTTGGGGGCTTCGGAGCTATTCCCGGAGTTGAATAAATCTTATTCTTTAAAAAAAATTATGTTGGATGAATGCGATGTATGTTTGTATGCAAAAAAACATTCTCGCCTTGCTCACGTATCAGATCGTGCAAGAGCATTACAGTCAAGACTCTATAAATGTTGCAAGTCAGGAGTAGCAAGAAAATAACATATATAGAATTATAACAAGTAACACTTATAGAAATCATACTGATGATTAATAACATTTATAGAAATAACACTTAAAATTTCCAAAAATGAAGAACATAACGTTTTATAAAAATGAAAAATGAAAGTACAAATGATAATACATAATTCAACTAAAATAATTGAAAGAAATAATCTATATAGTAGTAACTTGACGAGATTCTTCCAACTAAACTAACCGAAAGAAAGAGTCTATAGTAGTCTGACGAGAAGCTTCCAAATGATGAGATGAAACTTTCTTTTGGAGTCCTTGAATGCTCATGGTGTGTGATAGGTCATCATTTGGTCTTTGTTCAAAGTATTTCTTCAAAGTCTCTAGAGAACGCTCAGCAACACTCAATCCTACAACTTCTTCTACCACATCAACCATAACCTCATCACACAATTTCTTGATGTTTTGAGGAATACATATCCAAAAACTCCTCATCGGTAGGTTCATAGGGGTTGTTTAAATCAAACTCCATCTCATAATTGAGGTATTCATGAGCATTCATCACGTCACCCGCCTCACTATCAGATGACAACAACGTCAATTGATGAAGTAGAGTAGCAACTTCATCAACCTCTACCAAGCACCTAGCTTCCTCTATCTCTAAATAAGAGAGAATATTCAACTTGTTCGCAAAGAATATGGGATAAATGTGATTACATGTTTAAATGTATGCTCTCATACATTATTACCTTGGTTTTCTCAAAATTAACACTTATAGAGGTGCAATTAACAAAGAAGGGAGTAGAGCATGTTATAACACTTAACACATAACACTAGTTAGTCTTACCAATTGTGTTTTTGTAGGGGAGTAAAATTTTCTTAACATATATGAAATTATAACGCTTATAGGGGTAACACTTATAAAGTCCTGACTGTACATCCTTCAGGGCTTCTAAGGTGAGGGCATAATGCATTGGCGCATGTTGCAAACTGCCAAAAGCATTTCAGATGCATTCAAATTTCCTTCACATGCAATCAAACTAAAGACATGCTCCTCTTTGATGTGCAATAAAACTAGGGAAAAAACTTGGTTGACTAACATACTGTGGACAAATCCAATGCCATAAGAATGACTTTAATAAGGCGAATAAGTTTCAATTTGTGACAAATTTCAAGAGTATATATGCAATTATTTTAAGTGGTTACATAGGTGTGCCTAAAGTGGTTAGTGTTGAGCATTAATTTTTTGCCGATGCCTTATTAGAGTTAACCCTAAAGTCACCAAAAGCGAGGACCAATTGAGGGTTTTTGAAGGGATCTCCTATATTTTCCACTTCCAACACATGTGTCACTCACCTAAAAAAATAAAACTAGAGAGGAACAAAAAATTTGCTCTCTTTCGGGACAACAAAAACTTGATAAAAGAAATTGCAGTTCTTTTCTCGAGTTCGATTCTATTTGAAAAGTATACAAGTGGTGAGAGGAGCAAAGAAATGCATGTGCACATCGATGATAAATGATCATGAGAAAATTCTTACTTATATAAAAGATAAAACATGTCGGCACCTAAAAATCAAAGCCACCCTCCAAGACTTTCCAGTTACACTTAAACAAAAGACAATTAGAAAAGCTTTGACCCCATCTCACCCCCATACGTTACAGCTAACTCCACTTTATCGCGACAAACTAAAGCCTAAACGTCCTAAACTTCCTAAACTTCCTCCTGAACCTTGTAAGGGGGTGTCGAGTGATGCGATAACATGGTACGTGGGGTGGGGGAGAGGGAAGCGTACAAAACATACCTTTCAAGCACACTGCATTGTTATAATAATAATAATAATAATAATAATAGCTGCAGCAGCAGCGGCGACTGAAGAAGCATGATGGTGCGGAGGGGAGGGGACTCAAAGGCCCATTGCCAGAGCCAAACACATGCTCAGGGGCAGCTTTGTAAACTTCTGGAGCCCCTCTCACTGCCCGACCTCCTCATGTAAAATGGCCCATCATACCCCAACACAGGACGGAGCGAGGGAGTGAGTGAGTGAAGGGGTGAGTCGGTCAGTTAAGTAACTTATTGGAGAGGTCCTGTAAGTAACGAGGCATTGAGAAGTTCCCCAGTAAGTGAAGTGATGGGCTTGAACCGTGGTGCTTGTTTATTCCCCGGAGCCTTATCTAACTGCCCCAGCCTTCATGAAAAGGTCTACTGTCGGGTTGGGGGAGGACTCCGGCCCATCCGGTCAAATCCTAAAACTTCTTGGTTTCTTAGTTTCTTATTAACTTACGTCACTCCCCTCTTGACTCAACCCTGTTGCGTCGTCCTGCAGTTTTCTTGTATAATATATGATAATGTTTTGACATGGGTTGTGTGGCACTCCAAGTGACTCCTGCAATGGCCGACTTCAGTTAGGACTAGGGATAACTTACTAATATTTTGGGTGCCATCTTTACTACACTAAATATGATATTTAATGTCACTATGGTAACTTTTCGGATGACGCTTCTTAGGAATAAGTGAACATATACTATCATGGATGATGGATGAGTTCACCCATTGGCCAAAACCCTACCTTCTCTTGTCAGCAACTGGTGTTGAAATATTGTCATGGATGCTTGAAATTTGGATGAAAAGTCACTTGGTAAGTGACAGTGATTGCAACACTGTAAATCTATAATCCCCCCCAAAATTTACAAGGAATGACAAATAATTTTGTATTAACATGTAGTGTTGATGACACTATACCGCAATTTACAATTAGTATTGAGCAAGACAATTAGAATTGGTGACACTAAATAACATATTTAGTGTATGAAGCCAATGCAATCTAGGTCAACCGACAAACTTGAAAACCAAGCTGTATGATTCAAGCTCTTTCATAACCCAATTGTACAGTGGCCGGACAAAAAAATTCGGCCAAATGGGGTGTGTGGTGTGCTAGGGGGTGGCCGAATCTTTTTGTCCGGCCACTGTACATTGTTTTCATGATGCACAAGGTAGATGAGGCTAATGTGGACACCTCAAGCTCTCTAGAATCATCCAACCAACGGATTTGAACATAGAAGCTTGAGCTAGTTAGCAATTCAAATCCGGACCAAAGGATTTGAAATCGCTTAAATCAAAGTTGAGGAAGGTGTTGATCTAGGCTTCGAAATCAAAGATTCTTTGCTTCCCAATATGGTGTTATAGGGGGAAACTCTTTTATTGTTCAATGTTGTGTAAGTAGATGACATCATTAGCAGATTCTCCAGGAGTCATTTGCCAATAGATATCAAGTTTAATGCCAATATTGGTTGTGTCATGTCTCTAAAGTGATCACAAATAAGATAAAATGTTGTTGAATTGGCTTTTCATTATACCCACAATATAAGTTGGTCGGCACCTCACAACCACATGTTGCCGCCTTCTAATTTGCCCAAGTTGCCACCTCTTGATCTTGGGAGGTGCACCTTTCATAACACGTATGAGTATACGTGAGTGCACAAAAGGGGTATTGATTTGAATTGTTCCGTACTACGTATATATATGCTACACAAATTATAACTCGTAGTTATGTACATGTATGGAGGGCCTTTAGAAAACATACAACATTGGTACTTGTATGATAGGGTCACTAGACTTTATGGGGTAAGTATTTAATGTTGGATGAAACTAGGATGAATAATTATCTCATTTCCTTATCTCATCCATGTATATATGGAAGAGATAATATTAGGGTTTAAGATGAGGAGTGTGATTATGATCACACATTGATTGATGATTATATTGCCCAAGGCGGTGACTAGGATAATTGTAGTGTTGGAGAAGGCAATTCAAATATGTGCAAGGATGTTGTCATAGAGACGAAATTGATGCAGTCACATGCTGAAAATTATTTACATGAAGATGTGGAGTTGCAAAGTTAGCTTCGACGTGCCTTGGATGTTCTAGTTGATGAAAACATTGAAATGCCCTCTCAATCTAATGTAAAGTCCATTGTGGCTTATGTAGAGGTAGGGAGTCTAAAATTTTCAGAAGCACACTCGTTAGTCAATTGAATGGCAATCCAATTTTATTCAAAGATTGATTGACTTGGATTTAGGCTAGCATATTATATTTGAAGCCTAAACTCTTTACTGCCACAAATCATTATGCTATGTTAAATTTTGGTTGTGATTGTAGAGAGTGTTTTTTGAACACGCTTGAAGCTAAAATTGTCAAAAATACGTGGTAGGCCTCCCCCCCTCCCAAAAAAAGCTCCAAGTAAGGTTTGGTTTGTTAGGAGGGTTTATAGGATGTGTAGAAAATTTGGTAATCGTTGGGTAGAGTAAAGAGATCCAATTGACTTGATGGACTATCCATCGAATATGGAGAATTTTTTATGTTGGTATCAAAAAGGAACCAACAATAAGTGGACTTACAATCTTATGGATCATTTGATGGTAGATTTAGAAACAATAATTGCATTAGCTTCTATGACACATATTGTAGACTTAGATGCTTATGAGTTACATCCTAGGGATGAAAATGTCCTCAACGACTTCATTAAATGAATGCCAGGGTTTTACATTATACATATGATAGGGGTTCATTATTATTCAAAAGCATATTTGGATACTTATATTGATGACTATATACAAATGTAAATTTTTAATGTATACATATTGTCACTTGTATTTTTATCATTGAAATTGTACATGTATTGCTTGATTTTACAAATAAATAAATAATTGTATATAGGGAGTGTATTGCAAATGCTCGCGGTTCTTGGTTTTTAATGAAAGGTGCACCCTCCAGGATCCTGAATTGCCCACCACGCCCACAAAAATCAAGCGTGTCATAGCTCGGTGAACAACAATCCTACTTATGGAGGATGGTGGGTGTAGTTTGATTTTTGCAAAGGTGACTAGCCCAAATATCATCAAGGTGGCAGCTAAATCACTGTGTATTACTCACCAACCGAATTAGAGCAACTAAACCACTGACTAGGAGCCAAAAATAGGTGTTCGATTAAGGAAGCTAACTAAATTAGCCTCATCTACCTCGACATGTCCATAAAAATGAGGGAAGTTCAAGTCAAATGTAGGTGACATGTTCATTTCATCATAATATTGTAACTTGAGCAGCTTTAGGCCGATGCACCGTAGGGCCAAAGAAATTCCAAGCATTATGTCCAATTTATTATGAGTTTTCCTTGCAAAATGAACAATTTTCAACTTGAGTATTGTTCACATCATACCTCTGTAATTGACAGCTAGCTCAACTTGGACCCCACATACCATAATTAGCATGATGTATAGTATAGTTTATATGGACGAGCTAGTAGTCTCACTATCGTTTGGTTGGCAAGGATCCCACATGACAACTCTCATGGTGCAATCCCCATTTGGAAAGGGAGCAACACAACAAGATTGAAAAATGTTATGATAACTCGAATTTTAGCATACAACAAACTGGAGTTGATAATCAGGCTTATGGAGCCTGAGAGGTGGTGAATAACGTTATGTACCATCCTAACCCAATTTAAAGATTTTATCATAACATAAGAAAGATTAATTCCATTTAAGATGTTTCATATCAACATATATATATTATACACGAAGGAGCGGTGCTTTTTGTTTGCGACCGGGAGACAGTTTTGATTGTAGGGAAAAACCTTGTCCCTCTCATGCCATGTACTCTTCAAGACATGGACCTTCCCGTGACACTCCTCAAGACTTGGAGCTTCCCATGCAGTGTTGAACTTAAGTCAATGTCCAAGTTGATTTTTGGGCATATAATCAATCAAAATCCTATTGTTTCCAAGTCCAACCGGTTACATGTTGTGACCTTTTGGTTTGCTTGATTATCTTGCAATATATTCCACAAGTGCTTCTAAAATGATCGGTAAATATTGTTAAGTCTTGAGCTTAATATGTAAACCCTATAGATGCAATAAGCAAATGGCATGTGGAGGATTTGACTGCAACTTACTAAGTTACTATACTTGAAATATAGAGCTTTATATATGATGTGAAACCTTGTAGATGCAAACCGGCATGTGGAGAATTGGACAAAACAATTTTAGTGAAAGTTGCAAATGTCTTGAGATTTGGAGCTTAAGTGTTTACCATGTTAGACCTTGCATAGTACAAATTATTGTCGTGGAGACTAAAACTATTGTTATACGTGAGTTATGGAGTTTAGTTATGTGAGACCTCACAAATGTAAAAGATGGCATGTGGAAAAATATGACTGTGAAATTAGTGAAAGCTGCCAATGTCTTAATATTTGGAGCTTAAACACCATGTTAAACCCCATAGATTACAAATTTTTGTAGTGCACATTGACAATACCTATTTATATTGGAGATATGGAGCTTAACATGCAAGACCCTACTTATCATCATGCAAAAATCACCGCATAACACCCACATGCCTAAGTTACTAACCTGTGCCAGTGACTCAAACTATATTGCTTATCCCAAACAGTATGTGCTACTATTCAAAGTTACGCAGTACAATAACATCTTACTCAAGAGTTCAAATTTCACTAATGAAAGTTCAATGGGTTGTTCATAACATTAAGTAGCAAGCCCAAATTGACCTTCTCGAAGGAACATCAAACTGGCGCGTGCCGGTTTGATGCTCTTTCAAGAGCAAAAGTAGCACTAAGTTTGAGTTTTACTTAGGCTATTTTTAATCTATTTGGGTAGTTACTTTCAATGCTTAGAATTAATTATGTCGGTTTCTAGGACAAAACTAATGTCAAGTGGTGGTAAAGGTTCTAATCTAGGCTAAATTAAATCTAAATAGCTATAAAGCAATGGGAAAGTTGGTGAGGTCAAAAAGGTCGTTGCACTTTTTAGAAAAGTCTCCCGACACCCGCATTGGAAACCTCTTTGATACCTTTTTGAAGCTTCTATATTTGATTAATTATCCATTCATTCACCCTTGCTTTGCAAGCTTTTCCCTTCTTGTTGAGATAAATTTGCGGGTACTCAAAGGGTACCCTCCTAGCATTGCTACTTACTGTTATGTTCGGACATTATAAAACATAAATAAATTTGCTTAATAAGTGTAGTGTAGTGACCATATGTAAGTGCAAGAAAAGCAAACGTGGTTTTCAATAGGTGCTAGGTTGAATAGAAAGATGTTGTGACATTACCATTAAATCTCTCGCAAAGCATATGAATGCAACGCCTGTCAACCCGACTCCATATTCTCGTGCACGTGTGAAGCGAGAGCTTGTATGGGGCGACCTCCCATGTCTCACATGATGTTGGCAATGAAGGTCATGTCCCTTCACTTCAAGAGTGTGGTGTTGTTTGTGGAGACATTAACTCACCACATTTGTCCTCTTGAAGTCACGAGGTGTCCGTGTAGAAAATCTAAGGCGGAATGGAGCTTGAGATCCTCCCCCATGGATTGGGACTCGCTTACTCTAACTCATGGGACAATGTCGTAGGACTCGGTGTCATTATTATACATTATGTCCTAAATTGTCCCCATCAATAGCAATGTTGAAGTTAGAGTAGGTCCTAGGACTCCATCGTATATATTGGACATGCCGTACCTACCTACCTATACTATATCACCGATTGATCTACAATGATATGTACAAAGAGCTCCTTGTGCAGGATGTTGAGGTATGTTTCTTTTAAATAAAATAGAATAATAAAAAATTATGAAGCATTTACACTATTTGAACGAAAAGATTGATTGAAGTGGGTGATGACTTTTACTGGAGATAACTTGTCTATTGTAACTCATGGAGAGAAAATGCATAAATAAATCATTATGGTTGTTAACCAGAGGTTTTTGGCTGTCAACGTCTAAACATTGCAACAAAACCTCTAGTTGACAACTAAATTTAATACTTATGCATTTTCTCACCATGTTTTGTACTATGCAAGTTTGCTTCTAAGGTTTTGGTTCCCACTTTTAGTCACTCTTGAGTCATCATACACAATGATTAACTTTGTGATATGTTTAGAGGTCATGGATTATTAAAATACGACATTTGATTGCTCACGATGTGTCAACATTTGCAATCAAAGGTTAACATTTAGTGTTGGTGACACTATACCGCGGTTTACAATTAGTATTGAGCAAGACAATTAGAATTGGTGACACGAAATATCATATTTAGTGTAGTTTGAAAGTGAACCAACATGTGGATAATTTCTTGTAGCAAGTAGGGGAAATGACTCTCAAGTAGGTTGTTCATCACAACACTTAATGCATGAGCATGGAAGGTGGTTTTGTGCACACATATAAAAGAGCAACCTTCTCATGATGATAATTCCTCATATACCATTTTATTTTATTTTGTTATTTTTGCTAAATCTTTATCATACCAACTTGGTGAGATACATCCTAATTGCAGATTGGATATCCGATCATGTAATAGATCATAATTCTTGCGTGAGAATGCAACATGTTGGAATGTTGTGGAGTATGTCGGAGCTCCTTTTGTAGATGGATACGTGGTGAACATGTTATCACAAAGAGTAAATCTTAAAGGGGAAAAAATCTCTTGATTTAAACTTGATTTTGTAGAGGTTGGGATGCATATGTCTATTTTTGGCATTTGAGAGGGATATTGATGCTAAGAAATAAGTTTTAAAGAGGAACCCAACAAACAAGCCATATTATGTTGTAGATAGTGGAGTTGCTTTGACCCCTAAGCTTTTGAGAGGCTCAAGTGTATATATCATGAGGATAAAATGAGGGTGCAAGCACAGTAAAGTGGACAGCTGTTGATCCCTACCTAGTGTTAAGTGAAAGTGATTCAAAACTATACACTAACTTTGAACTTTATGAAGGAAAAAATCATAGACATTTAAAAATATATATATGGATCCACAAAGCCAAGCAATTTATGTTGAAAAAAGAAAATTCCAAGAAAAGTCTACATATTTTAGAAGACGGTGCAAGTGGTGTGCAAGTAGGTGATATTGAACAGACAATTGTCTAAAATTACGAGAAAATCACATTAAATTGATGATTTTCTACAAAGTGCTATAATGATGCCTTCAAATGGGTAATGAATTCAAGGAATATGGGGAAAAACCTCAACTTCAAAATATTTAAGGTCATGAAATCTGCATCCAAAACCAAATTCGAACATTTGCTTTTGAGCATCACTTTTAATGACAAGTTTTGTAGATCTCAACTTGACATTCTACATTTCAGTATCCAACACAACAATAGAGATCACCATTAAAAAAGCCAATTTAAACAACACTTTACTACTACTTTTAGGCTTTTGACAAAATCAAATATGGTTTTAGTATACCGGAGCACTATTTTGGTCCACTTTACTATGATTACACCCATGAGGTGAGTTTTGATTGGTTAGATAACAATTTTATCAAATGTCAAGGAATGACCAAAAAATTGAAATACCAAGTCAATGACCTTATTTTTTTTTTTTTTATTAATTTTTGTAACAAAGGAAAATATTTGATATTAAAACACTTCAAAAGTCCAGAGAACTGTTGGTAGTAAATCATTACAAACCAATTGCCAAAGGTGGTTTAGTACTTTAATAGGTACACGAGAAAAAAGAAGCTCAACTTAAACAAGACATGTTGAATGCTTCTAATGTGAGCCCGGGGGTAGACTCTTCATTAGAAACCTAGATGATGTGTGTGGGTCACCATGAAATTAAACCCCCTGTATACAAGAAGTTTATAGAGAAAAACAAGTGTATATGTACTAATGGTAGTTTAGGAAACAAACTCATGTATTTATACTAAGCTTTTCAATTAAATGTGATAAATTCCTCCACTACATACACACAATATATATCATGAATTAAATAGGCCTTTATTACACATGAAATTCTTTCTCACTTTCCAATGAGAAAGTCATTTTAATCCATAGGATGTAACTCAACAATCATATCAAACAAACAAAGACAAGAACACAATACCAACCACAAACCGGAGAGCAAAACTCAAGGAAGCGCATGAGTGCTCCAAGAGCCTCTAATTTGTTAAAACCCAAAACCCAAATGTAAACCCTAACAAGAATTTACATGGTAGACATTGACGACTATAACCATATGACAATAATGGATTAAAACATGAAAATGGATGAAAACAAGTAAAAAAATCCTAAACAACACTAACCAAGCCAATCTTAGGTGCTTTGACGTTCCATGTCAATACTTCTAGTGGTGTCCATGTGGTAGAGGAGCTCACTCCCCCCCCCATACTTTGTTATAGTTTTTCAGTGCGTCATCATATTAGATGATGATCGTGTCTGCACCTGTCAATGCTTTGTCCTACACAATTCTTGCATATTCTAAGGCCTTGTCGTGGTTCTTGAAAGTCTCATGTCTTATTGTTGTAAGGTAGAGGGTGCTAAAACCAACACCCTATCCAAAACCAACACCCATAAACGCCTCCCAATTGCCAACACTCTACGACCTTGAACCGTACCTAGCGGTGTAGGAGTGTCTGGGTCCACGGACTGACGGTTTTAGGTGCCATTAGTAGTGTTGCCTCATAGTGGCCTCCACTACCTCCATGTAGGGTAGGTAACGGGCTCCACTCTATCTCGGATTGGTTCAAGGTGGGATTAGGGTGACTTGGCAATGCCTATTCTAGCCATTCTATTCACAACGCCAAGGAGGTAGGCCCACAAAGCACAAAAGGGTCATTTCCTGGGATGCACGGTGATGGTTTTGCAAGCGAACCGGGTGGGATCATGGAGGTAGCCGTGTGGCTTTACATACCATTACTACTTGGGCATTGATGTAGTTTGGGTCTAGTACCCAACTATGTTGTGTTGGTTCTAGGCAATGAAGGTGGGGGTCCTCATCATATGCAAGGTTGCCATACACGGGGCCTATGGATTGGTTTAAAGAAGCTAGTAGTTTTGACTTTGAATATTCATCAAATATTCAATTGAGACTAAAAATGAATTTTCTTTCTTGATACCTATGTTTAGCCCAAAGGCTAATATGAATATATATATTTTATATCAACCACATAGCCATATGTATGTGCAATAGCTTAAAGTGTTGGTTTAAGCACCCTCTACCTTAGGTGAGATCATTCCTTTCAACCCAAATGATTCACAAAGTGATACCTCTAAGTTGTAACCAAACCCGTTCGACTTCGCTAACCGGGGATGCGATTTCCTTCCTGAAAATCACATGTTGCCAATCAAGCGGTTTCGAAGGCCCTTTTTGCCCTTGCCACACCTTCTATAAGATAGATAGTTGTGATGGCAAAGCCCCATGCTCTATTATGCAATCTGACAATCCCAAACCTACGTGAGAATGTAGACACATCTGGATTGAGCTGGCAACCTAGCCTAATGATACTCCTAGAAAGGCTAGGCAGTGTATGCTACTAAGTAGTTGGCCACCTACAAATGGGAAGAAATCGTGTGAGAGTTTGGAGGGAGCCTGGCAGTTTCAAGCTTCGTAAGGTAATTGCGGAGCAGTGGAGGGGACGACATTCTTCGACTCTCTCGAGCTGTGTTGTGGAGGTGGCCAATTCCCAGGCCACACAGCTGGCTTTGCGCATTCCCACACGGCCAGCCTTCATAGTTAGTGTGAGACTTTGCAGGCTGTTGATGCACGAAAGCACACAGCAATTTATGGTCACCACTGTCCTCCTACCTTCATCATCAATGGCACTCCCGGGATGTTATTGATTATCGCCACAAGTAGTGCAACTATGCTAACTATTGTATTTAGTGCCGTATGCTCTTTTATGTCATGGTGGTAAGTTCTTCTAATGACACTTCCTCTTGAATAACTTTCATCTTCACATGTGTCCGAATGTAGTTTCCATGTGGGACACGGAGTGGGTCTCAGCGATGCGAGCATGACACATGGCAAAATTTGAGGGGAAAACAATCGTTTGTGTCGGAATAGGGAGCCCTCTGCTTACTTTTATCTGAACTCACTTTCACTGGAACAAAGTTTGGTATGTTCAATTGCATTCTAACGTCTTTATAATGAGATGATGTCATGGATGAAAATTGGATGAAAATTAGGCATGTCTAACTAAAGAGAGGGAATAATTGTATATGAGCGTACCTTTCATCCATCCAACATAAAAATTTGACCCCTGATAGAACTGTTGGTGATTCATCTCAAGTAGCCTTGAGTAAACAAAATGGGGGTCTATAAAACTAATTATGGTGTCAAATAAACTTAAAGAAGCAATCTTTGGAATGAAATAATGTTTTAGGGTTTTCAAGTTAGACGAATGAGAGATATGCTTGTATGTGATAATCCCCTCTCTCTCCCGTCTAAAACTTACTTGTATGGATGGCCCCGGGCTAGATCACATCTTCATTCGGCTGGGCCCCGCCCCTCCCATACCTCCTTCATTGCCCGGTCTTCTTGCCCGCACTTGCATGGAACTCTTCCTCGTTGGGAACCAATGTGACAATACCTAATCAAAATTACAAATATTGAAGTTAACATCACTTTCATTATTCCCAAGTTAATTGATGAAGTTCCTTCACATGCCAAAGATAATGGCTTAGGTGACCGGGCACTTAATGGCTTAAGTGACTGGGTATTGTCACATTGGTTCCCAACGGAGAAGAGTTCCCATGCAGGTGAGGGTAGGAAGACCGGGCAGTGAAGGAGGCGTGGGAGGGACGGGGCCCAGCCGAATGAAGATGTGATCTAGCCCGGGGCATATGCATGTATGTTAAATAATGTAAGTAGGTTCCATGATGCAGAACTAGGAAGCCTACAGAGTGAAGGATTGCTTTGCATGCCTTATGCGGCACAGTGGACAGCTCAAGTGGGCTGGTTGCAATTTAACTCAATGGTTTTGCTACATTCCAAGAAACTTCTCCAACGTGAAACACAGTGTCCAGGGAGATTTTTGAGCATATCGGTCCAGATCCTAGAGTTTCGGCGAACCGACGCATACATTGGTACCTTACTGGATGTCTAGTGATGTCACATTCGAATGAATCGGCCCTCAACCTCACAGGGGGTCTTTTTGTATTGGAGCCACTTCATCTACAATATGTAGGATGGTTGATTTTAAGTGAGTGCCACGAATCCCCAGCCGTTCACCCTCCCCGGTAAGGTACGGATATATGGGTTGGTTCGCCCCAGCCCTAGACTTTCCAAGTCCAACTGGTTACATGTTGTCGTTTTCCAGTGTTTCTTTATTGATTCGAGGAATATTTCATAGATTCTTCTAAAATGGTCGGCAATCTCCTGAATTCTTGAACTTCGGCGGGTTATTTTTGAAACTCAAACCAATTCATCTGTGATTAGCAGTCGGTTCTCCCCGTTCATTGGACATAAATTTCACATATGATACAAATCGCCAACCATGTGGAAGACATCATGGGGGTCTATCTCACTAGGACAACCATGACAACCAAAACACATCTAAAATAACAGTTGATGATGTCAAGGAGGCCTTTCTTGTCAAAGAGTGGAACTCTTTCCATCTCTCAGGGAAGAAACTAGACTACCTCCACCTCAAGGATTTTTCTCAAATATGAATGTGAGTTGTACTCGAAGCAACCATTGACACCACCACAACACAAGATCATTGTTGCTTACTGCACCTCAAACCATACATAGCCATTGAAATTGGGCGATGGTCACCTATCCCTATCTCTAGATATACTAGACTATGCCACTTTTTCTCCTATAATGCAATTGAAAATGAGGCACATTTCGTGTTGGAATGTCCTCTATCTAAACCCATTAGAGATAAGTTGCCATCATTATTTGAGAATGTGGCCATAGAGAGCCTCAAGTCTTTCTTCAAATAGACCACCAAGTTGACATTGGCCTCTATCTCACGAAGGCTACCGCACTCCGCCACTCTAGAGAATTAGCTGGTTTGAAACCATCATGATGTACTTTCAAGTTCATTAGCCATTAAAATTATTTTCATTTCATTTTCATTGGTAAAACATAGGGATGGATCATGTGCAACAATACATCTTTGTACATGGATTGGATGGTAGATTGACATGTCTTCCAGAAAATAGAGTGAAATTCTGCAAAGTGCCATAGCTTACTCTGCCATGGCTTCCACAGGGTTTGCAGCACGTGCTAACTTAGATCTGGAGGCTGGAGTTGCCCCCGACTTGCCTTTACAGGTCAAGTGGTTTAGGGCTGCAGTCACATTAGTACACCCTAAACTCCGTAGTATCAACCTCCATAATGTCACTCACTCTCTAATGTCCCGAAACCCTAGGGAACGGATGTTCGTAGTTCAAATCTCACTCCTTATTGTCACATTTCTCTCCCTTATATCACAAAATTGTCATTAATGCAAACCACCAAAGAAGTCAACCCACACCCTCACATTGCGCCATGTGTCAATATGTGGAGTGTCACCTTCTTATTCTTATTCTTATTTTTATTCTTCTTCTATTGCCACTTGTTGAATGTTGGTGAATGCATCCGCCACATTGCCTGGGAAGGCCAAGTGGAGTGGACCACACCACACCAGTTAATATGTTGCACTTTGTGTTATTTCATAGTGTCACATGCTACACTAATTCACTAGTATCACGCATCCATCTTAACACTACAAAACTCCGTAATATCACATGCACTTTGGTTGCCACATGTGTGATACTACGGAGTTTAGAGTGTATAATAGATTCTAGTCCATAATGACCGATGTGGTTGTGCCCCTCTCGTTCGTTCCAGGTCCTAGTGGTCTTGTATTATTTTGGGCAATAAAATAAAGCGCTTCATTTGTATAAATTTTCTAGGGAAGAAAAACATCAACATTGTTTTCTAAGAAAAACAAAGAAGCTCAAGATGAGGTTGTGTATTGTAAGCAAAATAATATTATGATTGTTCACCTTGAGGTTACAAATTGTTCCTTTCATGTCAATAATAATATGGGAATACATAACATATGCACATTACAATATTGGTATTGTTCTCTAAGTTACAACTTGACTTTTCCCTTAAAGTCTTACATATTATGTGTATATTGACATAAGGTGGAGGGTGCTAAAACCAACACCCTGAAATCTTGCATAATAAGTACACATTGATTATGAGAATGTTCATCATGTGAACATCAACCCCGTTAACGGTTGTGGGTGACAGCACAATGTTCACTTCAAAAATTTATATTTATTTCAATATGAGGGAGGGGTGAACCAAAAAATCGCAGTGCATCTGGTCCTTTTTTTCCTACTTGGAAATTAAAAAAAATGATTCATTCAGACATTTATGCCAAATACCTTAACTTCTTGGTGTAAGGTGTTGCTACCTTATTATAAGTTCATAATCATCTCCGAATTAGTGTTACAATTAGAGGGCCCTTGCAAGAAGTATTGGAGTTGCCACCAAATGTACATTGAGACGTATTTTCTCCACCTGGAGGGCCAGGGATTCGTGGCACTCAAGTAAAATCATCCATGCGGATGAAAAAACGCAAGAATCATCTAAACGACTATTTTTAGGCAATTTGATTCCGGAAATAGAGTCAAAGGCCCCGAATTAGTCTAGTGATGTCACATTCGAATGAATCGGCCCTCAACCCCATAGGGGGGCTTTTTTTTATTGGAGCCACTTCATCCACGATATCTTGGATGGATGTTTCTTAGTGAGTGCCACGAATCCCCAGCCCACCTGGAGCAATTAGTACTTTCTTAAGTCCAATTTACTATTTATTGGATAGGTGCAGTCGCAAAATAAGGGCACCCATGTTCACATTATATATATATATATATATATATATATATATAGAGAGAGAGAGAGAGAGAGAGAGAGAGATTTTTTCGTTGAGGCCACACATGCTTCCAAATGGACATTTTACTTTGTCCTAGCCGCCGTCCGCAAATATAGGGGCTAAATTTGATGAATGGTTCTCTTGTGAACTGGCATCAAGGAACATGGGTTTGCCTCCCCTCCATATTAGAGTCTGGTAGCTTTTGAAAAATGGTGGGGGAAAAACACGGCTCTAGATTTTGGAAGCTAATGAGAATGCATCACATAACAGTATTAGGCAGTGTGCATTTGTTCATGTGGGCCCTAAGAATATAACCCATGAGATGTCCCAACCTAGTGCTAGACTTAATCCGAGTTCTCCCTGCACTAGATTGGGGGCATCCCATGGTTAGGGCCCACATTCTTAGGCCCACATGAACGAACGCACATTGCTTGATAATGTTATGCACCGGGTCTTAGGTATTTAACATTAAACATTTTGGCCAATTTGTAAATTCGTCACCTTTGAGGTAGGGTCGGTGCTGGCAACTAAGTATCCCGTAATTTATCAATGTTTTAGAGGAGTCTTGATATTACATTTGGAATGTTATTCTAATGTTACTGGAGAGGTGCCATCAGAATGGCCATGGTATGACAAAACCGACTACTTATGGGGAGCTACTTCCAAAAAATTGCAAGCAGGCTAGGTGCATATGACCTTGGAAGTAAGAGACCTTTCACCATCTATGTAATAAATCTTGATGACTATGAATTTACTACACTATATATCGTATTTAGTGTCACCAATTCTATTTTGTCTTGCTCAACATGAACAGTAAAATAATCATGCTCAACATGAACAGTAAAATAATCATGCCAACACCAAAGATAAATCTAACATTATTCGTCATTCATTGTAAAAAAAAACTGGGCATCATAGATCTACAAAGTTGCAATTACTATCACTTACTAAGTGGTTTTTTCATCCAAGTTCTAATCATCCATGACAATAATTCATTACATAAATGCTAGGATGTAGAATATATTAAAAAGTGGAAGAACAATAAGTAAGTTGGGGATGACAATATTTGTAAACTTATTCACAAGAAATGTCATTAGAAAAGTTACCACATTGACATAAAATACCACATGACACTAAATACAATATTTAGTATAGATATCTTATGGATCTCACTTAAGAGGCTATAAAAAGTTCCAAGCCGATGTCTTCCTTCATGATAAGATTTTGGACAGTGCATATTCATCTGCAGTTGTAGAAGTCGTTCAAGAAATTCCGCCACACGTAGCACTCTCTAGAATCTTCTAGAGAACGGGTTTGTAAGTTGACTAATGTTGATGATAAGGTTAATTCCAATAAAAATAAAAATAAACGAGATATCTCGTTATGCAAGAAGGGCTCTAATAGCTTGGATATTGGAAAGGTTTGTAGAAACCTACAAAGCTATGGAGGAAACTAAATTAAAACTGGCAAATGATTATATGACTTTGATATGGAAATACATCGTGATCGGCAGAGTTTGAAACTTCATCTCCATGAAAATACTTTGGAGATGGACTAGGAGGACATGAAAAGATTCGAAGGCCTTAAAGCCCAACTTCTTTGAAATTTGAAAAAAGTGGATAAGATCATGGGTATTTCAAGTATATTAAGTTTCTAGATAGAGTTCATGTATATAGATTAAAATATATATTTATTTTTAAAATGTTATTATATTAGTATTACAAGAATATGACCCTTAAATTTTTGTTTGTCCAAACTGCCCAATGTGAAGGATGTTATGAAATTACAAACATGATGATATTTTCTCAAGTTTGACCATTTTCATTTGGCTTCGACCTTTAGGCAGTCTAGCAAAACACTTACATTATTTTTGGTATTCAATGTCACATGCACTATTAGCAAATGGTTGCACTGAATTGCAAAAATGTCAAGTTTGCTAGTTGTCAGCATAAAACTATGTGTCAATATAAATATCTTTATGAAGTGAATAATTTCTTGTGATCTGACATTGAACTTAACACATTGGAAGACAACTTATGATAAATTTTGTTGTATTGGCAAAAATAAATAAGTTATTGAGCATAAGCATGCCAAGTGTCATATGTTTACATGATTGTTAACTTGTTCATGTGACATGTGTATTGGCCTCATAGTAGGGTAAGTGACACTATGAGTTTGATGATCTTGAGAACCGTACACGATATAATGATTTAAATGCTTGGTGGAACTATAAAATTTATATTCTAAAGTTAAAAAAAATTTAAATGTATATTTGACATCAAAGAAAACATTGCAAATTGCAAGGTTACGAGATATCACTCTTTCTTAAGAGAAATATCCAAATTAGGTGCCTATCAGATACTTTCATTATCTAGTCGTTCCCTATGAAAAAGGCAATATTGAAAATATATCACCGGATGTAACCACAGAATTTCTTCACCCAAAATATTTGACATACCATAATGATTTTGCTCAATGTCATTATTCTTGATGAGTGTTTTTGGGAGCTTGCAATTGTCAATATCATGTATTCAAATCTAAGAATATGGAATCTATGTTTTTAAGACAAATTGGTTATTTTGGGCTGAAAATGTATATGACTAATATTAATATATAATACAATTATTTTTAAAAACAATTTCACCATTTTATAATTGAATTTTTATTTTTATTTTTTATAAACCACCCCAATACTCATAAAATACAATGGGCCATGGCATTTTCTACTTACACAAACATAAGAATAACTTGGCTATAGTAAGGAACATTGAAATTAAGATTCTTCAATATTCGCCACCTATTCTTCAAATGGGCAAAAAGAATTTCAATCTTCACATGAACATTCCGCAATGTTTGGTCATAAGCATCTCTTTGCACAAAATGTTGAATATATGGTTTTTAAGAATATTGATTGAAAAAAACATAAGGTGCATCACAAACTACATAGGACCTAATGGCTTCCTCCTTAGGTTAAGGATTGGTTCTTGGAAGAATTCATGCTGCATAAATGCTCTATATAAGGACGAAGCACAAAGGTGAGTTGCATCATGGGTCCCACCTGGTGCTATTACAACCACATCCCCTTCCCCCCCCCCAAAAAAATTAGAATCATAAACCGCGTGTAATAACAAAGTATGGTATTCCTACCTAATATTCCGATATTCTCCAAAAACATGTGCTACTTTAGGTTTCTTTGCAAGCTATCATGTGTGCCATCGATAGCATCACACATACGACAGTTTATCTTTAAAACTTGCCACTCTATAAAACTTTTAGTAACATCAACTAATCTTTGTCCTTGCGGTTTATTAATAAACATATGGAAATGTTTATCTCTATTGAATATTAATGCATTAGTAATAATGACTGTGTACTTCATCAATGTGCTCTTCCCTAGGCCTCAAACAATTAGAAATGTTCTTATTCTATCTCCCAAATGCAAATCTTTTGAAAATTGCAGCAACAACTTTCTCAAGCTCTATCGATTTTCTCCAATTTGTAGTTTTTGCTTAAACATAAGGTCTAAGTAAGTCACATAATTTATTAAAGCAACAAAAATTATTCAATATCCTGCTACATAATTTTTATCACTCATTTTCGTGGGAGCTTGCCACACCACTTTATGTGCAACCTCCGAATAATACTTGGACCTAGGGTACACCCAAAACTCCCTAAATTTTTTTTCAAACCATATTCGGAACCACAGACCATGAGAAAAAGTTTCAAAATGTGGACTAAGTTGTTACATGCCATCATCATGGCACAAAGGAGAGGAGAACAACAATAACGCAACAGGGTCCATTGATATTATACAAAGACAAACCATGAGTGATAAAGAGAGATTGTCCAATGACCCTCCTCCATGGTATTACAAGAGTCATTCTTAAATAAAAAATCTTGAATAGAGGACGAGGGTGGAAACCAAGTAAAACACTACACTAAATATGATATTTAGTATTGGCTGGAAGACCAACCCCCTCATTACCATCACGGCAAGAGTAAGAGGAGCCATACACGAACACTCTATCGATAAACTCACCAAACTTAAAATCCCCAAAACTAATATCAAAACCCTCATGAAAGACCTACACCTAAATGCCATCAAATACCTCACATACCTCATCTTAAACAAAAGAAAACTAGACAACAAACAAACACTGGTTCCCCCATCATAATTTTATTATTTATATTAAAAGGCTAACTATTACACCACCAGAGCCGACCTCCCAAAGGAGGCAAAACACCTTATGCTGCATCACAGTACGCTGTGATCAGCACAAGGTTAACGGGCTCACATTCATGCCGGTATTATGATACGGGCGTTTTTTTTTTTGATATTTAATATCACCAATTCTAATTGTCTTGCTCAATACTAATTGTAAACCGCGGTATATTGTCACCAACACTAAATGTTAACCCAACATTATTTGTCATTCCTTGTAATTTTTTGGGGGGATTATAGATTTACAGTGTTGCAAGTACTGTCAATTTACCAAGTGATTTATCATCCAAATTTCAAAATCATCCATGACAATATTTGATCACAAATTGATGACAAGAGAAGGTAGGGTTTTGGCCAATGGATGAACTCATCCATCATCCAGACAGTATTTGTTCACTTAATATCCATAAGGAGTGTCATCCGGAAAGTTACCATAGTGGCATCAAATACTATGACACTAAATATCATATTTTGTGTAGTATTTCAACCCACCATATATCAGTAAAACTAATGAAAACGGTGATTCATTTGCACATGTAGTGTGACCGCAAGCTTCAAAACATCTAGTTTCACCTCTTTGATCTGAGACGGATTTCTATGAAAATCTCTAGTTCAGGTGTGTGTGGGTTTCACATGACACCAAACAACCCAAAGAAGGGCTGGTCACCCACATTTCATGTATGGAATGTCGGATTCTATGGTGTTGCATTTTCATCCAGTGCATGTGGTAATTCTGTTCACCTTCCAATTGTGCTACTTGCCATCCAATTTCAACCACATTGTAGTGCGACTCTGAAACTCTTTTCTATTCTTTCTGGAAGTAAAGCAACCTGACTGATGATCCGCTAGCGCAACTTCACAGTACCTAGAGCCAGTTGATTTTGGAAGCCTGTGGGTTGACTGCATACTGCTACATGTTCTTAAAAATCCAGTTGTAAAGTTAAGAGAGATATGTTTTAATCAGTTCCCTTGGCATTCACTGCTGCACAAAATTTTCCCTTGAAATCAAGCACTAACTTAACACCCCACCTATGATTAACATCCTTCCAAGAAAAATATAGTTCTGAAATTACTCCTTGACTTGATAGTCTGGTCTGAGATGAAGAGGGCTTCATATTCTGCAATGTCCATATAGCTACGATAACTGGAACTGCACTTGCAGAATGTAACTAAGTATTATAGCATGACCTGGATTCTGGATTCATAAGAATTAGGATCACATCAGAGTCTCATTCATTCAGCTACTTGGAGCTGCATGGATGCAAAGATTAATGATGAGGATGCGCCAAACACGTTCAAAATGCATCAGTTTTGGGGACTGTTTAATGAGGTTTCAGCTAAGGATTATCTATTGCGCAAAATCTTTTGATGTGCAAAGATTTCCAAGTATGTGGACAGCTTACACTGTGAGGTTGACATGCTTTTTGAAAACTTGAGGCCCCTTCTGGGAAGACACAGTGGGCAGAGAGGTTACGTACTCACATCTCCTTCACATCTAGATTGTGAGACTCTGATGCGTTTTTGTTGGTGGAACTTCAAGCATGATGATTATGAGCAGATTGATCCATCATGTCCAGCAAATGGGGTTTGTTACTACCCAGAGATTCTGTGTTGTGGGAGTTTGTAGCTCTGAAGTATCTTAGTATCTGCAGAGTCTAGTGGAAACTAAATAATCTGAAAGGGTAGAAGAAATAAAGCTCGACTATGGAGTGTAATAATATGAAGAAAGAATTAGCACTTTGATGTGCTCGTTAATTCAGTCATTCTCCTGTCATTTAGAATTTTTTTGTTTTTGTTTTGGGTTATGCCATCAAAGAAGCGTTTGAGTCATTTTAGTTGAGCTTCACATCAATTAGATGATGAGGCCGAAGTTGAACGAACAAAACATGTAGAAGCAAAATATTATGGACATGCTTTCTTACTAGCTGGATGCAAACTATACTACTGTAATGGGGCTTGATGACCTCATCATGGTTTGTAATACTGGAAAACGCTTTATTGTCCGGAGTTGGATTCGTTTGCCAGGTTCCACACTAAAGCAAATTTTGAGAGAATTATGAGCTTGATTAATTAAGAATCTACTCATGACTGTAAGTTCTGTGTGTCACTTGCCACGACAACCTTCGAGTTGCCTGAAAGAAAGAAGAGTTCTGCTGACCAACAAATTTGTGCCAAGTGAAATGGCTTGCATCAGCTTACTAATCAACTCAAAACTAAACACACAACAATGGCAAAGTAGCAAGTAAATGTTCACCCAAACCAAATAATAACACAAAATAGACGTGACAATTCAATGAAAAACAATTCTAGGTTACAACATAGAACATTGTATTTGTAATATGTTGAGAAATATAAGCCACTCTAAAATAATATGATCATGTCAAATCACATTGACAACATACAAATCCATTGTGTCTTCCCACTTTGCAATTGTCATTGTTACACAACGTGTTGCCTTCAAAACTAAGTGTGGGGTGTGGGAAGTGAAAAATTCAATTAGAGCTAGTTAAAATATGTCCTTAAGAGTGTCTAATACCCATACTACCACACTAAAAATGAGAATTTTCAAGACCTTAATACATGTGGTATTCATGGACAATTCATTATTCCTATACAACATCAGAAAGAAAGAAAAAATCTAACTTCCAACAATTAAATTAGTGTACTTTATTACATATAACTGTTGTACAAAGACTTAAATTTTTTCTTTCTAATCTCAACTCTAAGTATAGCATTTACCTCTTGGGATTAAAATAGAACCTTCATTTTAACCCACATTAGGTAGGGCTCAAGCTGGAGATTATCATCTAACATCTCCATATTTCATCTGAAGGGTCTATGAGTTGCCCATCACCACCCAACACCCTAGGGTTTGGACTTCTGGTTTTGAGGTGTTAATGTGAATCATTTATGAAATTTGGGGGGAAACCATTTGAACCCGTTTTGAGCCCATTTTGAGATATTTTGAACATTGAAATGCTCCCTTTAGTGGGGGGCTTGCAGGTGCTACATTGGTGTAGGGTTGGTGCAACAGTTTAAGGTTGGGTGTATCAGGAGAAATATGAGTATATCATTGTGTGGGATATTTTGTTGTTTGGTGGAGTACGTTATTTGCAAGCTTAGCTCATAGGTAGATGCCAAAGATTGCAAGTAGGTGGGTAGAGTATATTTAACCTCATGAATCAATCTTCAAATATGGAAATAGAGCGATGTTGGTGTCGAGAATTAAGTGGCTCAATGTGGGCATATGTCATTTTTACCAACCACATCATGGTAGACTTGAAAATGGCAATTGGGTTGGTTACAATGACATTCATGATATGTATATAGGAACCCATTTATATGAGTTATATCCAATGGATGAAAGAGTCTATCATGACCTCATTAAGCAATAATGAAGCACGTTTGCCTTTATTGTAGGCCTATTTTTGCAAGATTTATTTTCTCTCATATACATATACTATGATTTTCAATGTGATTTTATCTTTGCATGGTATATATACTTCTTGCTATTTCTTAGCTACAACTTTGTATGTATATCCCTTTGTTTGTCCTCCCAAAAACCGTATGCAAGTGTTGTAAATTGAAGGTGACACACACATGTGTGTGTGCTTTTAATGAAGGGTACACCTCCTAGGAAGTAGAATTTCAAACACAAGACATGTTTGTTTGAATGTGGCACGCTATTCTTTTGCACACCATATGACACCAAAGTGGGCATACAAAAATTCCATATCAAGCATAAGTGAACCTCAAAGTAAACCCCCTTACACGACCACATGTTTATGAATCACAAAATTTGTACTTTAGTTCAAGACCCTAAAAACGTACAAATTCCAATAGTAAATTTCAAACCTGGCAATCTAGGCTCATTAAAAAAATGCTAGCTTAATGAGTCTTCAGCTTATTCATCCAAAGGCAAAATTGATATGTGGAGTTGACAAGGCGCACAATAGGCACACATATCTTCGGTTTCATAAAAGGGAATGAATTAGCCATGCAATGAGTCTTAATCATGGGGGTGCATTGTATTGAACATGTATAACTATATGTGAGTGCACAAAAGGGTTATTAATTTGAGTATTGTTGTCCTATGTGTATATACATTACACAAATTTTAACTCATATTTATGTACATGTACGGAGGACCCTCGGAGAAGTCACTTAGCGTATTTTTTGGGGACACATGAGTGTACAACACATATTTTTTGGGGGGCTATGTAGCTCATTTACTGCATTTTAGTGGACCCTATATTTTTTAATAATTCTACTTTCTTCAATTTCTTACCACCCTATGTGTAATTATAAATTTAAATCTCCATAATATTTTAGACTTTTTGTTATTTATATTTATTTGAATTTTCCTTCGTGGACAATGGCATTGCACTATAGCATTAGAAATGGAATTCATCACGCAACAAAAATTAAGTTGTGTATACAAGAAGCATGTTATTTACATAATTGGTTACATATGTCTAAGCCCATTGATAATGGCGTACTTAATTGTTTCATCCAAACATTGAAAGAAGTCCACAAATTCCAAAACAAACCAGCATCACTAAAGTGTCCATAATGTGTTCACTAACACAGTTGCACTAACATTGCACATGTTATCATGTAAAGTGTGAAGACAATTTGAAATGCCTACTTATGAGTCCTACGTGAAAATTGAGAGACGATCATCACAAAAGATGCCACAGCCTCTCGCCTAGAACAAATCCATCAATCCACCTTAGATTCACCAAATATGGCCCCACGGAGCTCTTTAAACGCGTAGGGATCAATGCACGATGATAGAATTCTTGTCTTGCATGGGAGGAACAACCAAAGGATTATACAAACGTCAATGAAATGTTCCTCAAAAGTACACTTAATAACCCTCATCCAACGAGTTCATCCATTTTGTAGATGGATTTGTGATCATTTTTCATCTAGTTCTTAAATTTTTCTTACCCTAAACTCAACCTAAAAAAATAAAAATTCCCTACCAATTACTATAATGCTATTTTAGAAATACTATAAACATAATTTTGGGTATTACAAGTGACCCTATATTACATATAATGTGCTACCTCACATTTCTTCAAGGCTATGGTATATCAAAAATATATATAATTTTTATCAACCATGAATAAATGTCACCCTATATTTGTTCTCTCATAGTTATCTAAATTTTTGACGGTGACTTCCCCCGGGGAGGACCTTAAAGAAATATGCAATATTTGTACTTATATGGCAGTGTCACTAGATTTTACAACATAAGTATTTTGTATTGGCTTATGTTGGTGTAAAAAAATGAACCAACAACAAGTGGACGTACGATCTTATTGATCATTTGATGGTAGACTTTTAAAAAAATTGTATTAGCTTTTATGACATATATTATAGACTTAGATGTTTATGAGTTACATCTGGGGGATGAAAAAGTCTTCAATGCTTTTATTGGTGAATGCTAGGGTTTTGCATTATACATATGATAGGGGTTGATTGTTATACAAAATTATATTTGTATTTTTATGTTTATGACTATATATGCATGTACTTCTTTTATGTATACAAATTGTCACTTGTATTTTTATCATTGAAATTGTATGTACATTACTTTATTTTTCATAAAAAAACTTGTATATAGGGGCTTTTAGAGTATGTTGTGAACGCACGTAATTCTCGGTTTTAATGGAAGGTGCACACCCCGGAGTCTTGATCACAAAAACTTATCGGAGGTGTCCACACCTTTCTACACCTAATATTCTGGCCTATTTCCAAATTTCCAAATCACAATAATTTTGGTCAATGTTATTTTTCTTGACTCACCCATGCTATTATTGAGCGGATGGTATTATATGTTCATAACTATGACTATGGATCAATGTTTTTTACATGGATACAAATTATCATGGGTTAAAAAATACAACATCAATATTATATATCCAGATAAATATTTTAATTTATCATTTTATAATTGGATTTAAACAACATATCAATCCACAAGCCACCCTAATGTTCAGCCCACGCATCTATATACAATGGTGGTAGGTCAATGAGGGGCTTATGAGCATTGGCATGAACATGCATACATATGACAAATACTCATGGGCGTGGAGACATATGGTTGGATGGATGCATGGGGTTGGATTGACCCGGGATATTAATTCATTCAGACATGGGTGCAATAGATTGGGACAACACATGTTCAAGCTAGTAAAATGTACTGAACCACAATATTTTCTACCCTTACTAACTTTCAACCCAAAATAATAGGACTTGTGAAAAGTGTACTTCAAGGTTCTTGGCTCGCCCTCACAATTCATAATTTCTTAAAGTTCTTCTAGAAGTATGGCCCAATGCCTCCATCATAACTCTTTTGCCTCTATTGACCATGCGAGTCAATTAACGTGCCACTTTGAGGTACCAAAAGCAAGGGTCATTCCTCCCTTTGAGCTTTTTGAGCTCCAAAATTTGAACAAATGCCTCTGCAAGTATAAATTATGTACTACTCATCTATGTGATAACTTTGGCCAACAAAATTTACCATGGTGGTTGGTAATGCCCCCACCTAGAAATAGGCAATTGAGATGCAATCAACTCGAGTCCCCCTCCTCAAACTTCAACTTTCTCTTATATTTATCCTGGTCAATAAATCTCTTTTTTGTAGGGAAAAATTATGCACATTTCCATGTGCAAGTGGTGGTTGGGAGGGGATCACATTTTTGTCATTTGGTGATTTTTGTTGGCTTGGCCGAGATGTGGAACTGTGCCCTTAGTAATGTTGGAGCGAATTTGAATACTTCACATGAGTTTTTTTTGGAAGAAAAAATCATAATTTTGGACTTGAAATAGTCTCCCTATTGTCCAATATATTTCTCAAAAGTACATAGCATTGTTAGTTGTTAACAAATTTCTATGTACTAGGAGAACTTATGCACGGAGTAAATGATCACTTGAATTGACATCTACAAGTTGAAGTTTATTTTGGAACAAGGAAAATGTTGTCATAAGTCAATATCCAATCATGTAATAGTGGATTATGACGTTTTTGGAACTGTAATGAAGGATTCCTTTCCACCATAATGAAAATTGCCTAATCTTTGTGACCCCTACAAATCATTAAAAGTGCACTGAATCATTGGACCTTTTGGCATCACATAGGGGTATCACTAATGTTGAATTATTAAATGAAAAAAATACTACATCATCAAACAACTTATAAAGTGTGAAACTTGTATTAAACGAGGGTATTGTTCACCTTTTCTTACATTTCTTACATTGCCTCGTTGAGTGAGTGGATTGTAGAATACCCACCATGAAAGACCAAAGTTGGTGCTCTTCTTGAATCATTCTTACAACCTTATTACACTATTGCTATAATTGGCTAAGGTGAACACCAAGTGCTTTTTTAATAATTAATGCTGCATACGATTAGTGACTTTTAACTTTTCAAGCAAAAGTGAAATCTTTCTATTAGATTAGTGACGCTTTAAGGTTGGATTACCATATGCAAATCTAACAGACTAAGTTCACATGCCAAATCTCATAAATTTCTTTAGTAAAGCAAGGATTTCAAGAATTACTTTAGTACAAGCATTTCATTTTGGGAGTGCAAGCAGAGACTTGAGGAAGACAAAATTTAGCTAATGACACAGTTGCGTTGAGCCAAGAGGTGAAGGGTGACTCAATGGTTGCTGGCTTGTTGTGGATTCTTGGGGCAACTTGTGATGCACGGAGGTCCACAATTGCACAAAGACGCCCCAAAAGCAGGGAATTGATCAGGTAGAGCAGAGGCACCCATAACCGATCACATAAGAGATTCTATGCTAGGTCTGGAGAAGTATAAGGCGGTGCAAAATTCCCCCCCCCCCCCATGTAGAAAGATAGAAATGAGGTGGATTGCAAATTTTTCGGTAAGTTTATTCCTTGAATTAAAATTATTATGAATTTTCGAAGTCAAAAGTTGACCCGAACATATTACCAATGTCTAGAGTCTACCATAATTGCTCATTTAACCGTTAGTTCCCCCTCACTTTAGCAGTCAAAACCAAAACATGTGTCATGGCACTATTGGTTCCAGCTTGATCGAAATTGAGTCCCATCCTTGTTGAAATTCCAGTACTTTATAGATTGCCGATGGGTCTTGATCGGGAATAGGTGCCTCTACTTTATATTAAATTAGAGATAGTGAAGCAATTCCTAACATTTATAAAACCATGGTCAAACCTTCTGCAATGAGCAAGATTGCATGCCTATGCACAAATCCAACGCCATGCATGTGCGATTAAAAAAATCCTCAGGTTTGAAGTCACAACCCATGAGGGAAGACACTGCTGTAAACAACACCTAAAATAAGCATCGTTATTGGGATACCTTCTCTCTGCACCAAAATCTTGTAGAATATGAAACACACAATTAGTGTGAGATGATTAGCAAATCCAAATGTTGCATGTAGCCATTTTCTTTAATTGGGCTTAATTAGGATTAATTAGGTTTAATTAGAAATAATTACATTCAATCACACTTTATTAGTTTGAATGTGTATAAATACTTCTGAAAATAGAAGGCATTAACTAAAATATTATAAAATAAACATACTCAAAATATTTAAAAACACTAATTTTAGTTTCATTTTAGAATGACAAAGACCTTTTCAATGGTAAGTCACAAAAATCATAACCTCAGTGCTAATGAGGGTTTTGTAATATTTTTGACTTCCAAGTTAATTACATACTTTATTGACGGTTTCACTTCAAAAATGAAATCCCAATCAATTTTTATTTACTCAATGAAAGTGAAAATATATATTAAATTTTGGACCTTGAAGATGAAGTGCACTTAACATGGGTTATATGGACAAGTGGCCTTCAAAAATGCAAGGGCAATTTTATTTTTCGAAGTCGGATGGAGAGGGCAGCAGTTTTCGGTCAGGATCTCAAAAGTTTAGATTTGTTTTGTGGGGCTGCCCGGAGGTGCCAGATCACCCGGCCCAGCCCCTATCCACCTCCCCTGAAAGTTCGTAGGGGGAGGTTTAGCATCCGCCGAGGTAAACAGCCCCTGAAGTGCATGCAGCAAGATGACAAATTTCAAATTGCATAAAAACAACCTAACTTAGACATAGAGAATCACAGTACTCATATGTGCTGCAGATCGTATTCGCTTGTGGGACCCTAAGCTTGGACTTGCAACGCCGCGTGCAACTCAAAATTTGAATTCAAGGCAAAAAGGACTCTGATTCCCAAGCATGGTGACCGCAATAACTTAATGCAATCTGCATAATATGTAAAAGTACAGATCAAATGCAATGTCCAATCATGCCACAAATATAGCAGGGAGTATGGTCAACTACCAAAGTTCATGGCTACCAATATGGCAGTTTTATTCTTTGAATTGAAGAGAGGAGCCCCTTTTCTGGCCCCACAATAACTTGCTGATGCACAAATGGTGACAATTTGCCTTTCCACAGGTCCACCTAGCTACGCCAGGCACCTGAAGTGCCAGCTCTAATTTCGCTGCTCTACTTGAGGCTCAAAAGAGCGGGTGGGTCTAACTATCTAAGATGGACATCGCAGTTTTCAATCCCACCAAATCAATAAATCAATAAATCTGTGATATGTGGTTAGTACAAATCCTCCAATTCTTGTGGTTGGGAGTGCAACCGAAGTATCAAATGAAATATAAACAGATTTCTCATCTACAATAGGCAGATAACTTCATACTTCGCAGCTCGGTTTTTGACATAAATCAGACTAACGACCTACAAAATGTTGTAATTGCATTCCACCGGCTTGGTTGGATAGCGTGTTGTGTCGTCGCAGTAATTGTAATGAAGCCAATTGTTCTTCACCCAGTTCAGGCTATAGGCCGTGCTCTGGTTGACTGTCTGGTAGTTTGCACCCGGGGTAGCATAGGAGCTGTTCTGGCAAGTCTGCACTGTGCTGCTTCCGCTTACAAGGCATCCATTCAAGGTCCAGTTTGTGTAGGTGGCAATAAAAGGAGCGTCGTTCCAGTTGATCTTCACACGCCCGCCTTGCGTCGCCCAGGCGCTTCCGTCCCAGACACTGCCGTACATTCCCATGGCCTGCTGATTTGGGTATGGGAGGCCCGTGCTGGCTTGGATATTCTTGAATGTGCGGATGGGTGTGTTGTCCACGTAAAATCTGCAGATTACAGAGTGAACATTAAATGAACCCATCAGATACTTGATTACTTTGGCATGATAAATAGTTAGAAGCATCGAATTAATCACTAGGGAAGACTTATAGATTCGTAGTCAAAACCTCATAATAAGAACTCTAGTATACGAAGAGTTTCGAGAGTTTGGACCAGGGGTTTCGACTTTTTACCTTTAAAACCCTCCAGTGATGATTTGGTGATCAATTAATACAAAACATGTGCTAAGATGCACAAAGAGTAGGAGAATTGGAATTCAAGGGTGTGTTATGACTACTCACATGGTGATGTCCTGGTTCCACTGGAAGTGATAGGTATGAAAATCAGCAGTTGGGTCGAACCAGAGGTAAATCTGCTGCTCCCTGCCACCAGTGCCGTTGGAGAAAATGTTGGTATGGAGGAGGTAAGGTGACCCAGATGAGTTCCCAAGGCACTCGAAGTCAAACTCGTCGTGATAGTTTCCCCCGGAAGATAGCTGCACACAAACGCACATAAATGGTACATTCAAGATTTATTGATTGTTTGAGGATATCATACTTTTGCAGTACCTCGCTTTGAAAAATCCACATTTTTGATATTCTATATACGATAACATCTGAGTGATAACATCCAAGTTGACTTACGTAGAAAGTTGTCACCGTCCCAGCGGAATCGTTAGGGATCAACTTCATCCTCATCCCATAGCTGCCGAAAAAGTAAGTGTTCTTGGATCCAAATGCAGCAGCTGCAGATCGTTCATAGACAATGCAACGTGAAAAACGTGCTTGGACAGAAGATTGCACACGCTATTTATATGTAACCAATGACATAACTGGCATAGAGTTAATAGCAATCGCACGAGCGATCGCACATATCAATCTGTCACTTGTTCGTAATTGTATGGGGGGAGGATAATAAAAATAATTGTCGTTTGAGGACAAGTCGTTTGAGACGGTTTACTCAAGCTCTTTGGCAGTGATGTGAGCACAATTAACGTACACCTGGTTTTCTGACTCAGGTACTCTTAAAAAATCCAACCCTCCGACGCTTGCGAAACCTCAACAAACTGAAGTTCTGGGGACCACATTAGGAACAGATTACACATTGCAACTTTGCAACAGAATCATGGCGAGTGAAATCCACATCCCTGAAAACCTAAATGCGTTTCTAGAATGTTTAAATGTATTGTCTAAACTGTTGGAAGAAAGCCTATCCCTAGTAGTGGCCAACTAGAATTCTGAAACCCCTAATAATGCATCCATCATGATTTGCCCTTCGGCAGCTAGCTGTACACAATGCCCTCAACCTTGTTGGATCCAGAATTGGTCCCACTAATATGTCGATGATCGCACGACAAATGAAGACAATGATCTCATCACTGAAACCGATTACAAGTAGGAAGTGAATGATATCAAACATTGGTCGTAGCGCTCAACACCCTTATTTTCACATCCGATTGACCACCCTAAGAACCTCTGATATACCCAGCAGACCTTAGACTTACCAGATAACTGATCTAGCTGCAGTTGCACCTGCAATCCATCGGACGAAGGCTTCACATTGTTGGAACTCACGAACGAATTGAACACACTGTTGAACGTAGACTGCGCATGGCCGACGCCCAACAGGCTCAAACAAGACACCAACACGGCCAAACCACCCAACCCAAAACAATGAGACCTCATGATTAAGGTTAAAACCACGATCTGTATCAGACTCTCAGATTCCCACAAACGTCCACCAGGAAGATAATCAACCCACTAGGATCTAGCTAGGCCAAGATGGTTATGTGAGCCTGATCATCAAAGGGTGATCACTGGACACCAATTAAGTTACACCCTTATGATCAGACTCCGGTGGTGGTTGTGTGATGAGATTGTGTCTGCTCTTTGTGGTTCATATAGAATTGATGAGTCTTAGCTGGAGATGACTAGAACTGATGATCACAAGTTACTTATTTTGTAGATCTGGATGACGGTGCGTGCGTGTGCTAGAGGAGACTAGCGTAGGTGCTGGAGTGATCGGAAGCAGGTCGTGAGACTAGCGCCATTTGCACCGCGGACTCTCTGCAAGAGGAGCGGCCATGAACTCCCACTGAGCCTCCTGGGAAGACTTTCTTTACCTTCCTTGTAACTTCCAACAATAGTGGACTCACTATACTAGGTATGTAGTTGGGTACACTAGATTGCTTACTGCTTTTTAGTGGCAACCTACTTAGAGTCAAACATGGCTAGCCTAGTACGTACCATGGTCGTAACAATTAAAATAAAATGGACTTTGGCAATTTTACTATTGACGTGATTAAGGGCCCGTTCTTTCTAGAATTTGTTAGATGGGTTTATCTCGTTTGAGTCTACTCCTAGAAATATTATCTACCTATAGATAGGAGGGTTCTAGTCGTTGTATGTCGACTTGAAATTCTTAACACCGTCAATGAGAAGTCTTATTTTGAGATCATCATGCACAACATTCCTAAATGCTAGAAATAATGCAAAGGAGCTTTATTTTGGGCTCTAAGTATGTATTTTAGAGGCGCCTGCAACAACATCACAAAGTTCCCAAAAGGTGGTGTATAACTTCCAACAATGGTCGAGTATAGGTAGTTGGTGGACTAATTGGTCACCGCTCTTTAGGTTGGAACCTAGAGGCAAAGATGACCCTAGCTAGCCTACCGTGTCGATATTACATGTTGGCTTCTACTTCCTAAGACCATCAATGAGGGGTTTTCATTTCAACATCATCAGGTACAATGTTCCTACACGTTAGAAATTATGCAAGGACTTTTCATTTGGGACTTTGTAGAGGCGCCTATACTAGCATCCTAAAGTTCCAAAGGGCGGTGCATATATAGATATTGCTTATATGCACACTAATATGTGCAATTAGGTTGTCTCTTAACCCATGCGATTTACCTTGGGTCAAAATCAGATTTCAAAAACTTATAACCTTATTTATTCAACCGTATAACAACCACAATATATAAATAATTCCTATAATTTGATATTGTGGTAATAGATACTCAAAATAGTGTGGAATGTCAATAAATTAGCATGGGACAACCTAATTGCACAAATCAATGTAGATTTAATACCAGGTGGTGTATTATTTAATATGTGTTTTGATATAAAAATTGATCTTGTGTAACAATTTTTTTTGTAGTCATATATTGTGGCACATAACATGAGGAAACTGGATATTCATGTAATTGATATGACACAATTTGACATTTATGATGTTAATTCAACATCTTATATGTTTTTGCATGACAACTAATCGATTTTCTCTAGATGTTTGTGGTGGGATACTTTCACCGCTTGAGACCACGCTTGAGACTTTTAGCAGGTTGTTGGTTCTAAAATGGTAGCTACACTACAAAAAGACTGAATCAGATGCACTTCAGTTCACAAAAACAACTGGCAATGTATGTGATTGAAATATGAAATATAAAAGTCATGGGCTTTATTGTGATGTAAAGTGGTTACATAGGCAAAATTAAGCGTTAATTATTATAGTCACTTGAAACTTTTATTTCCTAAAAATTAAACATGCGTTGATAAGTGCATATTTAATTCTTAGGAAAACATTGAAGCACGTAAGGTAGAGGGTCCTTAAACCAACACTTTGTGCTATTGCACATGCGTATGGCTATGTGGTGTATGTGTGTATATATATAGCCTTTGGGCTAAACATATGTATACAGAAAAAATTATCCTCAATTGAATATTTGATGAATATTCAAAGTCAAAACCACTAGCTTCTTTAAACCAATCCCTAGGCCCTATGTATGATGACCTTGCATATGATGAGGACCCCACTTTCATTGCCTAGAACCGTCCCCCCCCCTTCCCCTGTGAATAGAATAGCTAGAATAAGCATTGACAAGCCACCCTTAAACCCACCTTGAACCAACCCGAGATAGAGTGTAGCTAGTTTAGTTACCTACCCTGTATGAAGGTAATGGAGGCCAGTATGAGATGTCGTCACTAATGGCACCTAAAATTGTCACTCTATGGGCCCGGAGACTCCTACACCATGGGGAACAGTTCAAGGTAATAGAGTGTTGACAATTAGGATACATTTATAGGTGTTGGTTTTAGCACCCTCTACCTTAGTTGTCCACTACATGGTCTGCACAATGTTGATATATGGATTTGGAAGGCGCCCTAAAATCTGCCTTAGTTACACCTTTGTTAAGTACTACACTAAATATGACATTTAGTGTCACATGGTAGTTTTTGTCACTATGTCAGTTGTTCAGATGACACTTCTTATGAATAAGTGAACAAAGCATTGTCATGGATGATGGATAAGTTCATCCATTGGCCAAAACCCCACCTTCTCTTGTCACTAATAACATATTTCGTGTCCTAATAAGTGTTCGACAAGGTAGGTATGTAGCCACTTTGGCCTAGGCTCCAGCTCTTGTTGAAACTTCTAAGGGCCAACATAACACTAAAAAACGAGTATAGAAACAGTGCCACTTGAATAAGAAGTCTAGTTTAAATATACCTCCTATAGGTTTATGATTTATTCATCCCAACTTAATCTCACTAAACTAATATGGGATCTCTGATACTAGTCCAGGTCGTATTTGCTCATAAAAGGAACTCCAAAACTAAGAGGTTTCCAACATTTTCACCTTCAACGTATTTAAGTGGCACAAATTCTTGGCCCTAGAATGTTGTATTCAACACTAAATTTACGACACATCAAACATTGACTTATTCATGGCACCATCATGAGGGGTCTACGTTTGAAGATCATGGTGTATAACTTCCCTAGATGTTAGAAATTATCGAGTCTACGGCCTTTGTGTTGGGGACAGAACTACACTATTATGATATATATTTAGTGTCACTTGCTATTCGGAATTATGCAATGCAATAACATCATTGAAATAGCATTTGGTTGAGGGCCCAGTCACATATGGCTTCACACTACACTAGAGGGTCTGTGACCACACTACATGATTTTGGAGGTGTGTTGGGATGGCCTTTGGACACTTTCTTGTGGGCTCTCACAATTTCATGGGTACGGCTCTCGGCTCGTGTGTGAAGCGACCCTAACTTCAGATATGCCGGTATGTTTGAACTTAGTGCAGATCTTATATATAGAGCCAAATTAATGCTTGAACTTCGTGCAGACATTATATATAGAGCCGAATTAATGTTTGAACTTTGAGTCACACCAGCCACAAAAACTTGGTGTTTATATATAACATGTGGAAAGGACTGTTGGACAGAATGGGTTTTAATTAGATGTCAAGGTTCAAACTGCATATTTTAATCAGTACTAAATACTCGTTTAGCATCCACCTTGGGAACTTTTCAAAGGCCGCAACATAAACGTCTTGAATCCATGAATGGGGAGAACCGATCACTACAATAAATATTGTATTTAGTGTTACTTACTATTTGGAACTATGTAATGCTATAACTGTTTACTATATATCTCATTTTTTTGCCAACAAACATCAAATTGGTTGTTTGAACATCATAGAACATTAACATCTTTGCTAGCAACGAAATTACATTTTATAGTAAAACAAATGTCATTGTGTATCTCCAAATTATAGTAAGTGACACTGAATACAATATTTAGTGCAGTTACATATGAAATGGTTGAGTTTGAGAACTAACCGGTTCAAATTCAAGACTTCAGGAAGATCACCCATCAATTTAGAGGAATCTACATAATACACTCATATTAATAAAGAAAAGCTGAAAGATCACAACATGTAACTGGATGGACTTGGAAACACTAGGATTTTGACCGATTATGCCCAATACTCTCCCCGGACACTGTCTTGGAATATGTGTATTGTGTCTACCAAGGTTGAACAATATTGAATGAAGCTAAACTGAAAGGCCCTTATTGGTGTTGTCTTAGGATGAGGTCACATTATGTACATGTTTTTGCACCACCCAAATCACTACACCGTTCATGGTATTAAGTGTCACAAACATTATTGACGAACGATCTAAACTAGATGCCTAGACGTCTCAAAGTGTCATGTCCGCCAACTATCGACATGATACAATTTGTAAACAAAAAAGTAACCCTTTGTAATGATAAAATGTTTATATTATGAAATTTAGTGTAGTATATTGGGTACTCGAGATGATAGTTTTGCATTTAAGTATGCAAAGGGGAAGAAATTATTGGGCATACTAATGGCAAGTGTCGTGTGTTTACAATTTAGTATGCAAGTGGAAAGGTATTTTTGAGCATACTTGTGTCAAGTGTCATTTGTGTAGACTTTTAGTCAACTTGTAGACTAACATAAGCATAGACCTCATAACATTGTTGAACATACTCATGACAAGATATTGGTAAGCACACTTGATGCTGAGTGTCATGTGAGGTGACAATAATGATGAAATTGTTGATCAATAGTGTAACCTAGCACACGCCTCATAATATGTAAGTGACATTATTATGCATGTGGCATTAAAGAACATAATTGGGGTAGTGCTAATCAATGTACATTTAAGGTAAATTGGTGTTTATCCAAAACCCCCCAAATGTGGATACCTATACTTGAGTAGTATGTGCTCAGGTGTGGATCAGGATTGGACACCAAAAAGACATGTGCTTAATAAAGATCGGGATACATGCTCAAAATTTGCTAACCATTCTAGGTTCAATAGTCAAGATAATTAGGGGCGACCTATATGGCCATTTAATGAACTCCATTCACTTGATAATGAATAAGACATTCATATGAGATCCAAAAAAATGAGGAAAATGGCTACAAACACGATTTGCAATTGGCAATCATCTCACACTAATTGTGTGTTGTGCATCCTAGAAAAGTGATGCAAAGATACAAATGTCCATTTAAGGCCTAATTATCTTACTCATTTTGTTGTAATAGCCAAAGTGGCAATCACCATCATGAAATTTTTATTATTTTATGAATTCTTGGATAGAATGTGACATTTGTCTATAATTTTACTAATATGACTAATTTTGGGAAACTTGTCCAATGTAATTTTGGGAAACTACTGTTTATTTTCTAAAATTGGCATAAAATTTAATGGACAGTATGTTCCTTTTAAAAAAAAATTAAGATCGGAGGTCGCCATTTAGAGAAAAAATTGCCAAATTAACAAACATTGGTGTCAAAGCATCTCTACCACAATGGGCTGACCCAAGTTTGGTCATCCGGTTTTACTCTATATTGCATCTTGTTGAAGACCTAGAAGCCACAGTCATGTTCTCATCTTAGCCACAAAGTTTGCCAAGTGTTAAGATGAAATGACTTACAATGTAAGACTTTCAATTTGCTTAAATGTTGTTTACAATAGAAAAATTGTTGTGACAAGTCACTTTAATATTGCATCCATACATTTGATATTAAGCTATGTTTAACATTTTGAAATGCCAAAAAGTCATGTATAAGATTTTTGTTTCAATAAAAATGAATTAAAAAGTTTAATTTGACGAAATCATAATATGAGGTTCATATCAACTAACATATTATGTAGAACATAAGCTAGAGAGTTGATAAAAACATGTAATAATGTGTATGAAAGCCTAAAGGTGGCTCGTAATATCAGACTATGCATATAATCGTATGTTGAGTTCCTTCACATACTTGATTGTATTGGCACAACAATTTCAACTTAATTTTTCAATCAAAGAATCTCATCAGAAGAATAAAGTTGTTTCAATTAGGAACAGGTTCCATTTTTTCAAAGAAATGATTAAGGATGAACTTATGAACAATAAAGTTCATTTTCTTGGGTCCAAAGCCCCGTCAGGGTTTATTTTACGTTTACATCCCTAAACGCTCAAGCCTTCACATTCCATTTTCAGGCATTTCCAGCACTAATGCTGAAAATTTATGTTATGTAGCAAAATAGACTTTGTTTTCTTGAAATCCAAAAGTACAAATATGAACTAAGCTACAATCTCGTATTTGTGAGAAAATTTGAAGTCAATCGGACCACATTTTCTATGTTAGTTTGACATATGAACAAGGCCTTCATATGGGGGGCTAGCTAGAGAAAATTCTAATTTTTTGTTTCATGATGATTTCGGTCGTGCCACACATTTTAGAAAGTTGGCAACATTGCATTAGTATGTTTTGTGGATGACAAATGAGCTACTCCCAAAAAGTTGGCATTTTTTTTATCAAATTGAGATGAAGTTTATCAACCTCAAAGTTGGAGGGGCCACATGAGATCAATTTGGGAGATTTACCTTTTTCGTGTAGCAAGCAACATGTGCACTTATTTTTTCCAAATCCATTTGGTCAAGTTATGCACAACCGTCACCTTGTCCTAAGGGAAAAAACCCCCACCCAAATTGGACATCATATTTGAAAAATAAGAAGTCCTAAATTTGACTCCCCATTGAGCTTTTAAAAAAGATTCTCATGATCTTCTTCTATATTGACATTTTTTTATCATGTTTGACACTAGATAGAAGAAAACTTGTCCAATGCATCAAGTTGACCTTTGTGAGAACAGTACCACATTGCAACTAGGTGCATGTTGGCTACATGTACCCATGTGGGGCTTCATTTATCAAGTCGAAAATTGCATTGTCCAACATTTACATAGTTGGTACTGAAGCTTAGACATCATGATTGAACAACAAAGCCCTCATTGAGGATTTGGGCGAACCAACCGATACACGTTTCTTGTTGGATGCCTAAACCCTTGCCTCCAAGGAACCAGTGTACGGGTTGTTTCGCCCCAGCCCTCATTGAGCCTTGTGTGATTAGAAAGCTCTCAAGTTGCATTTAACTGGATGCACCTCCCCGCATGAGCCCCATACTAAATTGTCGTTCCAATAAAGTCTCACTTTATGCCTACAACTTAAAGTGCTGGTAAGTTACTTACGCATTTGTAGGGCTTGGGTCACATGCAAGAAAAGTTTTTTGGAAGAAAAAAGAATAAAAATGCAGAAGATGTGTTTTTCGTTGTTGAAAGCACCCGCTTTTGAGCAGATCACTAAACCTTTTGGCCCTCTTTTCCACGACTTTGCACTTGCAGGGGCCTCACCATGCCAACCGATGTAAGTTAAATTATGTGTCTTTCAAGTTGGCCCTTGATTTACTAAGGGCACTTCCAACTCCACATACATACCTGATTATTGGGTCAACTGGAGAATTGTTTCATTCAATTAGCAATTGCATATTACAAAGGTTGTCATCTAAAGTTCCACAACTGCAATTGACATGCAAAAGTAATTAGTCTAGACAAAGAGAATATTGACTGTTTTTAAGTGATCAAGTAATCTCTCCCATTTGTATCAACAATGAAACCTAGTCCAATGGTTGATTGTTTTTAGCTTACAATCCAATCTCATTCATAACATGTGTCTCATTGGTGATTGTTCTTCACTACGAGCCTTGCCAAATACCACTCAGGTGTGGGTGTCCAATTTAGGAGAGTGACCACATTAGGTGCACATACCTTAGTGGTAAGGTAGAAAAATTGAATACAATGAGAATAAGTTGGTTTGGCCATAAAGAGTGGCTTAAAATTTATGCAATATATTCAGAGATGGACTAGAGGAAATGATGAGGGATGCAAGTTGTTTTGTAATTTTACCCTTGTAAATTATTAATTAAGTTTTCCTAAAGCAACAAGTAAGTCAAACGCCCTACTTGTACAGTAGAGTCTCTTTAATTTGCGTATCAAAATAACGTACTATGCATACAAATGCACACAGAATGGTTGACTCAATGGCACGCAAAAGTGATCCCAAGTAATGCGCAACACGACCTATTTGACCAATCATCGTATCCGACCTATCACTGCACATCCTTTTCGAGCCACCACTTTTATAAACAACCATTTTGGGTCTACAGATGAATCATTCTACTCCTAGTCTAGTGCACCATCAGTGATCATTCACCGTTTTTTGTTTTTCTACATTACATCTTTTGTCAAATTCATTAGGCTTACAGGATGGTCCCACATTGCGAATGTATTTACTATTCTATGCAGCACTATTTGACAAATGTTTCCCTTGACAGAAGCAACATAAGAATGTCAATAATCAATGTTGAATTATCAAGTTACTCATGTATTGAGTCCAGGGATACATGATATAAAATTGACTAATAAACTTCGTACCATTTAGGTACAAGTTTATAAGTTAGTCACAAATGGCGAGAGACCAAGGCCGGCACCATACGGTTTTTTATAGTTGGGTTTTTCATAGTTAAAAAAAAAATCCCAATCATCTAAGGTCCAACAAAATCTGGTTTTATTTGGTTTTATTGCAGATAAGTTGAGATTATAGGGCAGAGGGCCCAATGTCCACCAATGGCGGTGCCAAGTGCTGGAATAAAACCATGGTTTTGCAGAAATCGGGTTTTTTGCATTAAAACCAAAAACCCAATGCATTGGCTGGAAAAAGTTGGGTTTTTTCCACCCTTGCGACAGACTTACCAACTGCCACCAATGCTTTTTTGGTTCTCACTAAGGGTCACCAAGATGGTGATAAACTTTATGAATGTGAATAATAATTCACTATGTTCGTTGATCACAACTATTTAGTGGAGGCCTATTTAGGAGGTCTACACTGAATATGATATATACTATCACTTACTATTTTGAATTCACAGTGCTATATCTTTGTACTAATGGTGTAAATTTTTATTGAATAAAGTTGTTAATGTTCTATAATGTCCAAACAACGATTTGACATTTGTTGGTAAAATATAGACAAATATAACATGGTGTAATTTCAAATAGTAAGTGACACTAAACACAATATTTAGTGTAGTTACTAAAGATAAGACCTTGATGTGATCCCTTATCGTGAAAGTTGACATGCCATGCTTTTACAACACAAATGGCCCTAATCTTAAGCCTATGATAATTTGCCAAACTGAGCCAACCACATGAAGGTAGACAATTCTTATTCAATTTTTTTTATTAGGACACCTATATTTGAAGAGTGTAAAAGGTTAATATGATTCTTTTATCAATTAACCTTTACATTATTATTATTTGGATTATTAAGAGAGTGATATGTTTAATTATAAGGTTTTAGTGATGGAAATTAGTTTAAAGAGAAGAGGGCCTAAATAACGGACTTTAACGATTTATTAACGGATATTTATGGGGGCTAAGCTAATTGAAGATAATTAAGGATAAAAGACTTAGTTAACTTGGATGAATATTAGAATAATGGAAATTCTTTGTAAATCCAAAGGCCATCTCAAGAGGATCTGAGGAAAGGTATCTATGGTGATTGGATAAAACGGGTGGTAAGTTAATTTTAATATATATAGTTGGATTTAATTTTGATTTAGTATAGATTTCCCTTGATGATAGAATTCTTTATTAACAAATATCTTTCGACACTAATATGTCTATGGATAGATAAAAATTAAATAGATAAAAGTCTGAGGAATCTAAGATTTATAAAATGAAATCCTAAGCAAACAAGCGGCAAGTAACTCTCCACTAAATAAACTGTAGTTCAAGTCCATGAAGAGGTTCACCCCCACTCCCTTAAAACAACCCTTTGAAATGGAGTTCAACTATTACTCAAAGGGAGAACTTCAACGTTACTTTTTATTCACCTCATGTAATTTCAGCCTTCAGAGGATTTGGACCTCCGAAGGCTAGCTCCTTCACCTTCTTCTCTCTCTCAACCTTCCTCTTGTCTCCAATCTACTTTGACTTGAATGAATGATGTGGTGATTAGTTTCTATAGTATAGTGTTATACTATCAAGTGGTAAATTATTTAAGATTAGTTGATATGAGGCACTTGAATGATAGTTAATTGTTGTAGAAATTAAGAATATAAGTTTTCTTCTTTGAATAAAAACTATTTTTTTAAGTTTATTTTTTTGTTTTAAATTTATTTGAATTGTAATCCATATTTTTAGGTTGGTGGTTGATAGTTAATTTCTAGAAGACACTTAAATACTAGAAGATTTTGTATGGGTAGAAAAGTAACAGAAAGTTTTAAACTAGTAGTGAGTAATTTGAAGCCCTTAGTCCGTTAGACACAATTGACTTCAAAGATTCATCACATGCTCTTAAAGACTCTAATGTCTAAAAACTTCAAATCTACAGATAGGTCTTTGAGTTTTCTTTACAAACCAATTTGTTTCAAAACAATGTAAGTTTTTTTTCTAGAAGTTATAAAGGTTTTTGTGAGACTACTTAGAAAGTTATCTATCTAGGAACATCTGACTTTCATGGCTTGCTATGGTATTCTATAAATATTATTTTCTTTAAATCTTATATGCACAAATAGATCTTGAAGTTGTCTTTCTAGTCTAAATAGTTTCAACTTGTTTTAAAATTCTAGTATTGAGTTATAGACGTTTTCATGAGGCAACTCTAAAATTTTATTTCTCTATAGAATATTTTTAGACTTATAAATAATTATAATAGATTTTAGACCATATTGGTTTGTATTATATTACTTAAAATATATGAGAAGGTCTAAATTGTTGATTCTACGGCAACTAACCTTGGATTGGACATTTAAACATTTAGTAAGACTATCTAGATTTATTTCACTTATCAAGATTTTTTAATTTTAATCTTAATTTATTTGTAATTCAAAAATAAGTACAAAACATTATTAACTTGGAAACCTAAGAGATGCCTAATTTACCTCATACGTAGCTGTCCCTTCATTTGTCTCCACAAAGCATGGAACATAGTATTACAAATCATCTTTGCTCGTCTATATATCACATGGAGCACATAGTGGCCGCTGTCCCAATTGTGCCCATCCCTACCATTGCAATTAAGCGTCGGTTCCTAGTTTTGGATATCAACGAGATCCTAGTCCAATGTATGCATTGTTCTAGAGCTCCGATGGTCCCCTTTTCTACGTTCAAGAACATGGACTACGACAAATTTCCAACGTACATCAAGAGCCAACTCCTCTATCTTCAGCCTGGACTCTGCCATTTCTTTTAGATTGCCTAATCCAACTATTGGTGACTGTCTGGAGTTCTATAAAATTGGAAAACACCCAGTCCGTTGTAGAGTTCATATTTAAGGGGATTGGGCCTCCTTGCATAGTGCTAGGCTAGGAGTCGTGCATGATGTTATTGACCTTGGAGGGGAGGGTTGTGAGGAAGCCGGGGCACCCCACTGTCAACCAATACTTGAAGGCATTTAAACCCATATTCTAGGAACAACGCCCCACTATGATAGGGTGTCCCCAGGATTTGCGGCCCACCCATGACAACCCCTCCAAGAACATCTTGGACCCCCACCTCCAACTACATAGATTGCCCTACATGGACGGTGGGGAAGGTCCAAGACTGGTTTTTTGATGGATCTTGGGAGATACTTTCATGTGCTCATAGACAGTGGACTCCATGTCCCCCAGTTCATACAGAGTAATCCAATAGGCAATAGATACATGGATCCTAATATCCCCCCTTCTCCCCCTCCCCCTCCTCCCCATGTTTTGGGTTCTTGTCAACCGGCTCTTCAAGGATTTGGTCTAAGTTGTTAACGATTCCAACTTGCAAAGCCTTTTCTACAACGTGGCTTATGATGTTGTCTCCATGATCGACCACTCCAAAGAGCCCTTAAACGCCGGCATCATGGACAACCCCCTGCACAAGAAAATGTTTCGCCCCTCACTATCATCGTCACCACTCAAAGGGGTCGCCCGTGCTTGCAATTGCCTCTCAACCAAGGCTTGGAGCAAATGACTTCTATGAGTCATAGAGTGTTCAAATGCGTATTAGTTTAGGCATAGTTAATCATTAGGTGCATAACATTACTCAGCATTTGACTCTCATTTTGTGGGTCCTCATAATATAACAATTGGATGCTCAAAAAGTTGCACATGGAGACTTGAATTCAGACTGAGCTCCCAACATCCCACTATTATATTCTAAGGGCCCATGTCTCTAAGTAATGTTATGTGTCTAGTTGTTAGGAGCCCAGTCATTCAAATGTGACCAACATGGCTATTGTTGGGGGTTCTAGCAAAAAAACAAGTTGGCCCATGACGCACTGGTGACTTGTTGGGAAACCCGCCACAAACACTGGGACATGAGGTGGACCTCACCCAAGCCCATTACCCTCAAGTGAACACACCTCATCAACTAAGTAATGTTAAGTGGTGAAATTTATACAATATGGGGATAAATATCAAAGATGTCAATTTAGCCAAGTTACTAAACATAACTTATGCAAAAATACTTAGAAAATGCAGTACAAACTACAAACACTTCTTCTTTGGGGGTACTAAAAGGGCACTCGTTAAGGTAAACGTGCCTAATTCGGTTACTTATCTTACTTGGACACCTATTTTTTAGTGGAACTTATTTGTTTTGTGTGGCTCCAAGTCTATTGGATACCCACAAAATTTATATTTGAAAGCAATTGGATTGCGTGCTCAAATTATGATGACCATTCTAAACTGAACAATCAACATAATTGGGGGAGACCTATGTGACCATTTAATGAGCATGATAATCTTCAGGACTTGGATAATAAATCATTTATTCATACGAATTCTGAAAATCACGAGGAAAATGTCTAGGGCGTGGTCTAGGGCCTTTCTTTGGATTTGCTAAACATCTCATACTAATCACATGTTTCGTATCCTAGGAGAAGTGGGCTAGTCGGAAACTAATTCTTATTTAAGACACATCTACCTTAGTGATCAAGCATGCCATTGAGGTGGGCTAGGCTGGACCACAATGTCAAGTCACTATAGCCGTGCAGCCCACTTGAATTAGAATTTGAAATGACAAAAGATCGGGGCACGAAGGTTAGGGCCGGTTCACACTATGGCCGTCCAAGTCGAGAGGCCGTGGGATTGAGTGGCCAAACTTTGTTGAGAGTCCAAAGAAATGGACTGAAAATAGCCAATAAAATATAGTAAGTGGAGCCTTCGGCCGGGCATAGTGTGAAGCCTCCAAAGGCCAAGCCCAAAGTCCAAACCGTTCGCCATGAACTCCCATGGCCTCTCAACTTGGACGGCCATAGTGTGAAGCTTCCAAAGGCCAAGCCCAAAGTCCAAACCCAAAGGAGCATTCCACTTTATTCCTTGCTCAAAATAACCCCTCCAATCTAACGGCCAAGATCTTGTCAATGATTGATTTTTTAATGAAAAAAAGTTCGGCCTCTCGACGGAAGTTTGGGTTGAGCATTTTGCTCGACCCAAACTTTGCTCGAGAGGCCGAACTCTTGGCGCCAAAACTTCCTAAAAGTGCGCCACCTAGGCTCTTTTGGAGGCGACGTCCTTTGGACTTCGGCCTCTAGTGTGAAGGCCGAGAGGACGGTCTTTGGACATTCCTGCATTTTCATTGGTCCAAACGCTTCTCCTCTCGAAGTTTGGCCATAGTGTGAACCGGCCCTTAGACAAGTTGGCCCACAAGTCTAGATCTCTAACTTATATCTCCGATAGTGTGGGCCAACTTCACGTGCACGTCATGACTTGTAAGTAGGGTTTTCTTTGAAGTTACATCCATAATGCCCTATTTTCTAAGGCACTTTAGACATACTACTTCAAGGTGCACAAGAATCCAACTACCGTAGAGGGCACTCTATTTCATCTTCACTAGTGCCGGAATGCAGTTTCCATGTGGGATTCAAGAGGTCTCAATCAATGTAGGATTGACATGTGGCAAATTTGAAAGTGTGATATATATAGATATAGATATATAGATTGTTGGAGTAGAGAGCCCTATACATTATTACTATTATTATTTTGGCTTCAACACATGATCTCACCATGCTTGCAGTGTGCACAAGTCTTAAGTGACTTGGAATTCATGGTGTCTATGTAAACTCATCCATCATGGATGAAGGAGTTAGACTAGTAAGAACAAGCCTCTAGTACATGTTAAGTCACATCATTCTAAGTGAATGCATTCACTAGACTAATTCAAGGTCCCTAATGCTATTTTCAGAGTTGGATCATTTAAATACATAGATTTTACGTATGTTGTAGAATGTTTCACTATGTTTTCACCTTCCCAATGGATGAAATTATGTAGATAACACAAATATAGGCTAGTTGTCATAAATCCCACTTTGTTGTTGCTTGACTAATCATACTATCCAATGAAATTTTTTTATATATTATTTTTACTAACTTGGTAACTGGACCTAAGTTAGTTACTTATTTTAATTGGACACCTATGTTTGAGTGACTCTATGCTTAGGTGTGTATTTAAATATCGACAATAAAAACATGTGTGCTTAAGAAAGATTGAACTATGTGCTCAAAATTTGCTAACTATTCTAAGTTCAACAATCAACATAATTGAGATGTAAGCGATTATTCAAGAAAATGAATATTCCTTTGGGAGGAAATTTTTATGAGGAAAATAGCTAAGACCTCTTGGAAGAATTGGGCTGACTGAAATTGGTGCAGAGTTGAAATATATATGTCTTAGGCCCAGTTACGTTAAGAATGTCATGTCTAAATCAATCCATGGTCATGGGTCTCAATCCAACAAGGAGATTCCCCGCACATTGTTATTACATGCACCTTCAACCTCATGATCATGGTGAAATTTAACAAAGTAGTCACTACATGCACTACAAGAAAAGGGGGGGGGGGGTTAACAAGTTATTTTAGAACACTCGACCAAAAAGTAATCCAAATAGAATTATGGGTTACTATGTGAGTGTAAATTAAAGAAAATGAGCTACATTTCCTAATATGATGTGCTAATTGGTTTATGAACTATTATATGGACATTTTGCCCATCTCATTTGAACTTGATTGTTGTTCTTGTTACAGTATGCGGCGTCGGTGACCACACCGCATCTGGGGGGGGTTTCATCCATTTAGATTTGGATGGATGAAACCCTCGGAGTTGGGAAGATGCTCCTAGGTGAGGAGCCTCCTCCTTGGCTTGGCATTCTTGTCACGTCAAGCCTTTGTGAGTGAGTGTGTGGAGAGAGTTTGTGTGAGGTGAAGATTGCATGCCTGTGCAATAAAATCTTGAGTTCTTCTCCCCTTACTTACACTCTTGGATTCTCCCGTGGTGGAGTGAGAGATAACTTGACTTCTTGTATGCATTTGAAGAGAAAACTAGAACTCTTAGTAGTCTTTGACTCTCTTCCTTCTCTGTAAAGGTGTGTTGTGAATGTGTGCCTTTGCTATGTTTTAGTGTTATTTGTTAGTGGTGTATGAGCCCAAAATGGTTGCTCATATTTGTTTTATGTTTAGAATTTACTTAGAATTGCATTCAAAGTCGTTATTGAAACAACTAAAAGTATTAAAAAAAGTGAGGCTTGGTGTGGAGTTATGTTTTAGGCCTTAGGCTTATTTTATGTGGTTGATTAGAAGCTTAGTGACATGAGGGAGTGTTTTGGCTAAGTGAGTAGTGTTTGATGAAGCAAGGGGGAGGTCCTTGGATTTAAATGTTTGAATTAGAACGTGTTCTTGTTGGTTTAGGGGGTAAGGAGTTAGTGGATAGGATAAGGTCCTACTAAGTAGGAGAAGGTTGAGGGGTTTGTGGTCTTGGGTGCCCTCTCCTCTTCTTCTTATCCCTCTCTCATTCTCTCCCTCTCTTCCTTTTTTTCTCTTTCTCTCTCGTGTAGGTGTGTGAGTGAGTGTGTGTATGTGTTGTGTAGTGTGGTAAAGAATAGATTTGACTAGGGGGAACTTAGAGAATAGATTTGATTAGGGGGAGCTTAGAAAATTAGCTGACTAAGGAGCTGCGACAGATTAGTAAGGTAGCTGCAACCAACTACTAAGGAGCTGCGACAGAATACTAAGGAGCTGCGACAGACTAAGGAGCTACCACAGACTAAAGAGCTGCCACAGACTAAGGAGCTGCCGCAGACTAGTAAGGTAACTATAACCAGCTTACTAAGGGGCAGCTGGATTAAGGGCAGTTAGAAGGAGGGTTAGTTAGGTCTAGTACCCTAAGGTAAATGGATGGGTTAACTAGGTAGTTAGCTCTCCGTGTAATCGGGGGTACGGTTGTGGGGAGTGTACTTGAGCACGCGAATAGCGCCACGATAGAGAAGAGTGTTTCTTAACACTTGTAACCTTGTTATGGAATAAATTGGGTGTACGAATTAATGAGAGATGTAATGACTTCCAATGAAGTTGGTAAGAGGGAGCTATGCGAAACGAATGTGACATCCATTCCCTCACCCGGACTAGGACGCTTAAGGGTGGGCGGTTTGGCCTCACATGGTGGTTGGTACTTGAGCTGCAGTGACACATGATCGTTATTTACACGACATTCTTGTGACTTGGTGGAATCACTCCTTGTATGTTTCAGGAGATCACATGCAAAACGAGGTAAAATAAGAGGGCATTGTTAGCAAATTAGTTTTTAAAGACAATAACTAATTGTATGTAATTTTATAAAATTTCATATCTTGTTGAAGGACAATATTTTTAGGACTTGACCACTATGGATGTCAAACACCATATTAAATCCGAAATAAGGATGAATATATATTATCACTTACATTTATAAGTTTCAGTACATTGATAAATTTTAAAATTCCAATTGATGGTACTAGAGACAAAATCTTCTAGAGTCCATCGCATCACTAGCAAATTTGGTATGTTTGTGTGGGGTGCTACAAACTCAACTTGGTAAAGTGATGCCTTGTAGCCTTGGGAGATATTGCCATTTCCTTCAATGCTTTTGGAAGAAGGCACGGGGAAGGGGGGGGGCATGATAACAAACACATGAATCCCCCCCCCCTTTTTTAAATAGAGGACAATGAAGGACAATGGTGGTGAAGGAGATCAACCTTCGTGGAAGAGCTAAGGGAGAGATACCATAACCCGTGAAAATAAGGTGATTCGCATTGAAGATATGGTCTGACAATCATGAGATAATTTTCCAAGATAGACGAGAAGGATTAATGAAGAATGCAAGTTGTTTCATATTTTTCTGCCCTATCAAAAAATTCTACAATTTTTCAAAGTGGAAAGTTGTCAAACCCCCTACTCGTTCACTGGATTCTCCCTACACCGAACACGGTAATCCGCATTTCCATACACAACATCACCTAAACCGGTTAACTCATGAGTACATTAAACTTGACTCCCATTGGCTACACTAAGTGCACACGCATTGAAGTTGCCGCCTCGCCATGATCGGTTTCAGAAATGGCACTTCACTATTATGACGGCGGTCTAGTGCACGGGTAGAGGGTGGTTAACCGGTTTGGGTATTTCTACCTTACCAACGAGTGAGGAAGAGAAGAGCCCCAAACCATAAGTCCTTCCACAACCAAGGTCGATCCTCAACATTCACGTCATTGTCTTGTGAATCTAGGCCAAAGGGTTCCTCAAATCATGTGCTCACATGTAGTGCATATGTGGCACTGACGTGGCTCTTCCGTTATTTACACCCCTACCATGAACTTGAAATAAAAAAAATTGAAATATTGTGATGACTCCTTTTTTAAGCACCACCTTTTTTTCTCTCTCATAAAAATGATACCTTATGTTTACGTTTTCTTTGGTGAAAACTTTATCCCTTTGGATTTTTTCCCACCTTAATTTCTGTCATGTCTTACAAAGAATGATCTCCCTGACACTTGTAATTGACATCACCAATTCCAAGTTTAAGGATTGATGTGGAAAGACCAAATTAGTGAGTCATATCCTTGTTTGCCTTAAAGTTTAATGTGATAACATGATTATATTTTAATAGTAAAGGATATAATTTTTGCATAAAATAATGCATTAATATTGAAATGATACATTTTGGTTCACTTAGAAAGTGGATAGTTTTATTTATTTATTTTCAAAACAACAGGAAGTTCATACATACATGCATAATCATGTGTGGATGTGAGGCCGGTCTAGGCCTTTATGGAGATAAAGTGCTTGCACTTGGGAGATCTTGGAGTTGAATCCTCAAGCTAACAAGGTAAGTAGATCATAGTTGAAATTGTGGTACTAGGTAGTAAAATGCCAATAATTTTTTCTTTTACAATCAAACTATATGAATAAACTTTAAATCATCATGATGGCACATTCACTACACTAAATATTGTATTTAGTGTCATATGATATTTTATATCACTATGGTAACTTTTCTAATGACACCTCTTATGAATAAGTTTACAAATATGTAACCCTAACTTACTTTTTGTTCATCCATTGTTGGTGTATTTAGCATCCTAACATTTCCATTATAAAATATTGTCATGGAAGATTGAAATTTGGATGAAAAAACACTCAGTAATTGACAGTAATTGCAACATTGTAAATCTACAATGCCCGAATGTTTTTACAAGGAATGACAAATAATGTTAGGTTTACATTTGGGTGCAAGCACGGTAAAGTGGACAGCTCTTGATCCTTGCTCAGGTTTAAGTGAAAGTGATCCAAAACAATATACTAACTTTGAATTTTATGAAATAAAAATTCATAAACATTTAGAAAACATATGAATCTACAAAGAAGCCAAACAATTTATGTTCACAAAAAACAATTTCAAACAACGCATATGTATTTTAGAAGACGGTGCAAGTGGTGGTGCAAGTGGGTGTCATTGAAAAGATAATTGTCAAAAACTTGTTTAAAATACAATTACATTACATTAAATTGATGAATTTTTGAAAAAAAATTTACGATGACCTCAAGTTTATAATGAATTCAAGGAATATGAAAAGAAATTCCAAGTTCAAAATATTTAAGGTCATGAAATTTACATTCAAAACTATATTTAGTCAATTTTTTTACGCGTCACTTTTGATGATAGGTTTTGAAGATCTCATATTGATATTCTATATTTGAGTACCTAACTTAACAATAGAGGTCATCATGAAAAATAATCTATTTTAAACAACATTTTGCTACTACTTATAGGCGTTTGACCAAGAAAATCATGGCTTTCATATACCGGAGCACTTTTTTGGTCCACTTTACTATGCTTGCACCCATTTAGTGTTGGTGACACTACACGGGCATTTTACAATTAGTATGAGCAAGACAAATCGAATTGGTGACACTAAATACACTATTTAGTGTAGTTATTATGATATGTGAAACTACTAAAGAATACATCCATTTATCTCATTCCATGATATTAAAAAAAGAGTGACATAAAAATGAGGTCAATTAAATATATTGTTCTAAATGGTCATGTCCCAAAAAGACACATGCTTTTGCCTTAAATCAGACTGAAATGCCCATAGTGTCTTGTAGTAGTGGGGGATGACACAATGTTACCACTCATTCTCGATCACTATGTAGATAGTTACGAAATCTAGAAACTGCATGTTTGTTAAATCTACCACCTTCATAAATTGCAAAACCATATTGGCCATGAATGAGATGTGAGACCACGTGATTCATGTAGGGAGTTGTTTGCATGTTTTCTGAATAACAATCACCAACTTGAGATTGAGTTATCATCAGTAGTCGAGTCGATTTCAAACCTTGTTTGGAGCTTATAATTCAAGTACGTATTAGACAAAAGACAGCATCAACTGCCAAAGAAGGATATTGTATCTCAATGAGATTTGAAACACTGTCCGGGGAGAACTGTCAGTTAGTTACAGATGAACCGGTTGAGTTTGAGAAATAACCGGTTGAAGTTGGAGAGTTCAGGAGAATTACCGATCATTTTAGAGGAATCTATCGAATATATATACCTCAAATGAATAAAGCAAAACCGGAAGATGTCAACATGTAACCGGCTGGATTTAGAATCACTAGGATCTCGACCGACTATGCCCAAAAACTTCCCAGGCACTGATTTGAAAGGATTTACCCTAGTTTCTTGGTGGTTGTCTCTTGCCTAATTTACCCAATGGTCGGTTTGGAATTCGGAGGAATACTTACTTGGAACAGGAATCTAGGGCATGACTAGTCGTGCCAGAGGGGCTCTATGACATCTGGGCAGAGCAGCTGTCTGACATAATTTCCAGCTGCAAATGAACAAGCATAGTAAGTCCGACATTTCTAGGATTTTCTCCCCTTCTACAGATTGGTCAACAAACTCGAATGTTGTTAATATTATTATATCACTTTCTAGCGCGTCCCATGCACGTTCGTCTCTGATGTGCACTAAAGTTACTTATAGCTACTCACTGAAGCAGACACCTTACCCACCCACGTAGAATTTTTATGAACATGTTGCAAAAGTCTTTAAACTTCTGTGTGAAATGTTTTCGTATTCTGTTCCAATTAGGCTGTGCTCTGAAAGATGTATGCAGTAGTCACTTCAAACGTACAACATCCAGTACAGCAACCAGCTCTAGTTTATAGTGTCAACTTGTCAATAGTGTTATTCGTGAAAATTGAGCAGAATATAAGTTGCAAATATAGAATCTGCAATAGCTTCCAGGAATGTATGTGATTTACATATTGAAGTTGTCTTTAAATGTCATACAGAAGGTGAAGCTCAGCGAAACTCTTCAATTTCACAGGCACTTTTATTCTTGTATAGCTTGCCTTTCCCATCTTAGAACCCAAAATTAAACGTAGGGTCACAAAGTTTTTCGATCTATTCCTAAATTTGGTCATTTTTTCTTGATGATTAGGAACTTCTTGGGAGCTACGAAATTGGTGGGCATGGCCTATCTAAATCATGGGTACTCGAAGAACTTCCGCTGTTAAACACACCAAAGACAAGATGCACCTTCTAACACCAAAAAGCTCCTCCTGGGTGGTGAGAGAGAACTATTGCATATGAATGTACTTCTCATCCATCAAAGATAAAAATTGGACCCCCTATAGGTTTGTGTAGCTGACGCATCTCAAATGGCTTAGACTAATTAAGGGTTTTAAAGCTAATACTAGTGTCAAGTCAACTATTAAATGTAATCTTTGGACTGCCCACTATTTCAAAGCTTTTATGTTCGATGATTGAGAGGTAGTAACGTTCGTATGTGATAATTCCTGAGTTTTGCTCACTTATCCTTCTAGGATAACTTTATTGGCAAATAGTAAATTATGTCCCTTTCATAATTTTCCTTGATTTCATGAATTTTTTAAGTAGTAAAGAGTAACATAATCTGATCAATAGAAATGAATTTGAGCACTTATTAGACTAATCATTTCTCTTTATAATTTGAATAAAAATCACCAAATTGTGGTTCTAAAAATCTTATAGGAATATTTCATTGTAGATCCCATTTCCTTGCATGGGCGAAGTCACTAAAATACTCATAAATTTGATAAATGTATATGTATTCTCATCAAAAACTTGGCTTCATCATTTTGATGATTTTTGCCAATTAGAATACCTTGAAGTTTTGAGGACATTAGAGTTACTCATAAAGTGAAGTGGATGAAACCATGGGTTTAGTCTCAAACCATGAGTTAACACAAAGTTATCCAAGTTTTCTTAATGCTCAATCATTGTCATCCATAGGGAGTGATGTCATGCTATTAAAAACATGCTTTTTAGCTTGTCTTGCTAGGATGGGTGGGCCAAGTTAACCTTGCATAGGCCAATCCGGGATTTAAGACAATAGGTCCCATGTGCATACCCTTTTTAAAATCCTAAATTTCCCTCAATGTTTGAGAGGTGGGAAGAGGAGGTCCCAAAATTTGCACCCAACTTTCAAAATAGGCTCCGAAACACGATGAGCTACTTAGCGATTTCAAACTCACGATTTCATCCCTCTTTGAGAGACTTTACAGATATCTCTATTATTCTTATTTTAAACATTGCTGATAGGTGAGTGCTGGTGTTTGAAGTCTCTTTTCAGGCAAGGTTTAAAGTTCACTATCCCAGATATTCTAGCTTGTTGATTTTGGCATGGTAATTGCAGGCAATCAATATATTAATAATCCAATCCAGCATGAATTAGGGTTTAGGAATCCAGCCACTGTAGCGTCATGGGGAGTTCCACATGGGAAGGTGGATGTGTGCTGTTGTTGAGTAAGTTAAGCTAAGAGTAAAATGTTGCTGCAGTAGAGTGGTCCAATTTCAAAACGAAGAAAAAATTGGTTCCCATTTACTGGTCTAAAGTACACCTCCAGGACACCATTGGAGGCCCAGATGTCTCAAGGACAATAGTCAGGGTGGTGATAGTGAGTGATTGTCAAAAGTACACTCTAAACTCCGTGGTATCACACCTGTGGCAATCAAAGTGCACATGATATTACAGAGTTTTGTAGTGTTAACATGGATGCGTGATACTATAGAATTAGTGTAGCATGTGACATTATGGAATAACACAAAGGAGATGTGAGGACAATTTGAATTTGTTTTCCCGTCACCTATGCTAGTGTGGTCCACTCCACTTGGCTTTCCCGGGCGATGTTGCGGACGCATGCACCAACATTCAACAAGTGGCATAAGAAGAAGAATAAGAATAAGAAGGTGACACTCCACATGATGACACATGGCGCAATGCGAGGGTGTGGGTTGACTTCTTGGGTGGCTTGCATTAATGACGAATTTCATGATATAAGGGAGAGAAATGTGACAATAAGCAGTGAGATTTGAACTACAAACATCCGTTCCCTAGGGTTTCGGGATATTAGAGAGTGTGACATTATGGAGGTTAATATTACGGAGTTTAGGGTGTAACTTGATAGTTGATATTTTATACAATTACTTTACATTCTGTTATTCATTCAGGGCAATCAAAGAAAAAGCGATAAAAAAAATCACTGGAATAGTGATAGAAATCATTGGTGAACCTCATCGTCCAAATAAGCCCAGGCATGTTGGTCACAAAGGCTGGCGGGCAATCACAGGTGATTGTCGTAAAGCTGGTTGCCAGCAGGCTTCATCACTTCATTGCTGAATGTCAGAGAGACATGGAATATCACCCTCCATGGCCACATCACTGCATTCATCACTACATAAAAAACTAGTGAGATTATGTTGCATGGCACAGAGATACCAATGTGCTTCTATACCAAGTTCTTCTGAGACAGTTATAACTGAGAAAGTTATAAAATACAGAGGAGCAACTGGCACACACAATTTTTACTCTGGTAGTGTTGAAGGGGTGAACTTGGAAAATCTCGCTCTTGACACAATTCATACATTTGTTTGGAATTTGACATGTTTAGCATTGCCAATGCAAATAGTTGCATGATCTGTAGTAATTTGAAGCTATACAAAGGAATCCAAGAAGGTGCATGACATTGCACAACATTCGATCTCGGCTTTCAAAAATATGCTAGTTCATGGTGTTGTCTGCAAATGTAGAACACTTTAACATAATTGCAAGTTGCAAAAAAATCTACACTGCTTCAATCTGTTTCAGATCATGTCTCCACCCTAGACTTAGAACAACACTTTTGACTGTCAAATTGCCAAGGGGCTATCAAGCGTACAGCTTACTCCAAAAGATACCCAAACAATAATTTCTGACATGAACTGCAGAATGCAGGTTGATGTTAATGTTTCTTGCAAAGACAGCACAAGGTAACCCGGGTTGTCTTGTCCCCATATATTTCCATAAAGTTACAATTTTCAAAGATTTCCAACACAAAATCTGATATACACAAGGAGGCACACCCTCCCACTTATGAAGGTGATCTAGGATCCAACTGCATTGGCATTATGTGATCCATTTTGCAAAATTAACTAGATAAAAGTCAAGTGCCTAAGTCTTGCCACAAATTTGAGCTCGTTGGAGTTCTCAATTATTTGGACACCCCTTACACTAATTCTGAGAAAATATTGTTGGCATGCAGTCGCTGCAAATGAATGTCGGTATTCAAACATACTCGGCCTGAATATTTAGGAATGATGAATGAAGTCTCGGTTACACCTCCTCAAATAAACTTTTTTAGTTCCATTGACAATGAATTGCAACTGCTGCTTCCAGATTCCAATAGGCATAACTTACATTTCACCAATTGGTTAACTTGGTTCTTGAGATCATATTCTACAAAATGTTGAGGGTGCACTCAGTGGGCGGCACTTGGAAGCGCTTCTTGTCGGTGCAGTAATTGTAGTGAACATGATACTTCTTCACCCACATCAGTTGGTTGATCATGTGCGGGCTGAGTGTCTGCAAGGAAATCCCTGGGGCAGCAAACGTGCTGCTCTGGCAGCTCTGGACCGTCATACTCCCGGCTATAGTGCACCCCACCAGGTTGAAATCGGTGTAGGTGGCAATGAAAGGAGCGGATGCCCAGTTAATTTTAATACGCCCTCCTTGAGTGGCCCAAATGCTACCGTCCCAGATGCTGGTGTACACTCCCATTGCCTGCTTGTTTGGGAATGGCATTCCGTTTGCTTCGTTGTTCTTGAATGTGCGGATGGGTGTGTCGTCCACAAAGAATCTGCACCCACCATACCTCAGATTATTTTGCAATCCGGATACATTCGGTGACTTGGACACACCAATTTCGTCTATTTCAAAGACTCTGATATGGCACAGGGGCACAGGGAGCTTTGGTCAATTTACCACATGGGGAAAGATGTGGTAATTTAAGTGGACCAAACCTGGTGAATGGTCCTCATGCATTCACCAGCTTCCCATGTGGTAAATTGCTCAAAGTTTCCTGTGACCTACCAATTTAATCACTTAAACATGATGAATGTGAAATCAACTCTATCTACTATGCTTCATCTGATAGTCTCGAAAGATGGAATTGCATTTCTATAATGACCTAAATGGAAGCCCTTGACTTTTTTTTTGGCAAGACTTGAGGGTCCCATGCTCTGATACTTACACTACAATATCCTTGTTCCACTGGACATGGTAGGTGTGGAAATCAGCAGTTGGGTCAAACCACAAAGTGAATTGCTGCTCCTTGCCACCGACACCATTGCTGTAAATATTGGTGTGGAGGAGGTAAGGCTGCCCTGATGTATTCCCCAGAAACTCAAAGTCAAACTCATCATGGTTAGGCCCATCAGAAGAGAGCTGCAGACAACCAACCAGAGAAATTGTCAAGTTACCTATTGTTGACATGTATTGTGACAAGTGTGCAATCTTAACAGACTTGGTGTCAGACCGCTCATGTGGAAATCACCATTGGCATGCTGCAGTTTCACGAGTTGCAGCTAAATTTGGGCTATGGGAGAAAGCGTAACCTAAATGATTCCTAAAATCAATCCAAAAATAAACATGTGGAATGATGGAGGTAGACAAAGCTGAGAATTTTACATAGAAAGTAGTCACAGTGCCTGCAGAATCATTGGGGGGTAGCTTAATCTTCACTCCATAGCTGCCGAATAGATATTTGTTTTTCGATCCAAATCCAGCAGCTGTGTGACATGTCAAGCATAAAACAACAACAACAACAACAATATTAGGCGAATCCCAGACATGGACAAACACATACCTTGGCAGATTGGACATTCTGCCACTGCTGGCTGCGCCTCACTCACTCAACACAGTATTACATAAACCAATTCTATTGTTGACAAATTCCATCGTTTCCCGTAGAATCAAGTCACTGGCAGGTACTGGACCGACTTGCTCAAGGACATTGCACTTAACTCGGATGTCTCTGAAATTTAAACAGAGAACACAAACATGGAGCTCATCCACTTCCTTATATTCAGCTCCATATTGGCACACTGTCAGATGATCTCACAATTCTGAGCACATTAAAAAGCAGGCAGCAGCTATGGAGATTGAGAAGCCGCCATACCGGAAAATTGGTCAAGAAGGAGCTGAACTTGCTGGCCACCCTGCAACACCCTCACATTGTTGGGCCCCGCAAAAGAATTGAACATGGTGGTGAAAACCTGCGGCGGCTGCCCATTTCCCCCGCTCACACAGAACACCAACACCGCCAACACCAGTGCAAGGGCACTGCTTCCAACGGTACCACTCCTCCTCGACGTCATCCCTAATGAACCTAAACCAGAGCTCCCGGCATTCAACACAAGTGGTCACCCTAGCCTGCTGCTGCAGGACTCGACTTCAATACAAGACTGCTGAGCTCGTACTATCCTGCAGACGACGACTGCAGATGCAGGATGATGTTGATCTCTTCCAATGGCTATGTGTATTGGTTCCAGGTAAGAAAGGCGCTGCAAAAGTACTGAAGGTCCGGTACCAGCAGGGGCTGCTTATAAGAGCAATACCCAGAGCGAGAAGGCTGCTGAGCAGAAGATGAGATTCTTGCTGTAGCTAGCAGCTCGACATTATCCGCGTGCGTGCCAGCTCGATCGCGGTGGTGCGAGGAGCTGGGGTCAATGATAAGAAGGTGATGAGTGGGGAGTGATGAGTGAGTGAACGAGTGAGTGAGTGAGCGAGCCGGAGAGAGAGACAGAGAGAGCGCGTGAGGAGGCAGGGAGGAGAAGATGTAATATGTGAAGTAAGTAAGTTAGAATGGAGAGTGAGATGCTGCTGCCGCAGCTAGCGACGCGGCTGTCAGGAGTGAGTGCGGGAGGACTGTGGCTGCCTGGCCGGCCAGTTGTCGGAGGGGATCCCTCTCCCTGCACTACGCTAGATGTGTCTTTGAATGGTTACTTTTCCCCACTGGCCCACTTCTTCCAGGATATGGAAACACGCGATTAATCCAAGTCGAGGCCAGAAGCTGCTTTCCTCATGGTTTTTGGAGCTCATATGAATGTCTTATTCACTATCAAAGTGAAGATTCTCGTGCCCAGTAAGTTGGTCAATAGGTTCCTTCAATCATGTTGATTATTGAGCTTAGAATAGTTATCAAATTTGAACACGTAGTCCAATCTCTTTCAACCACATGTCATTTTGGTATCCGTTCTTGGAGCCACACCCAACCACATATTACTCAAAAGTAGGTGTCCAATTAAGATAAGTAACCGAGTTAGGCATGACTCTATCTTAAACTCCATTTACACCAACGGAAGGGGAGAACATACCGCTAGTTACAAATGAATCAGTTGAAGTTCAAGACTTCAAGAAAATTACACATCAGTTTAGAGGAATCCAGTGGATTTAATGTCACATTCGTTTGTCAACTTTGTGACGTTTCCGCTGAGAGAAAGTGTCATATTATTTGTGACATTATTGTGCTCAATAAGTTGACATTACCGCAATCAAAACGCATTAGTGTCAGTTTAGAGGAATCCATGGAATATGCTTCAAATCAATGAAGAAAAACCGAAAGATCTCAACCTGTAACTGGTTGAACTTGGAAAAACTAGGATCTTGACCAATTATGCCCAAAAGTCTCCCCAGATACTGCTCATCACCAGGTGGGGTGGACAGGCCAACCCTCACTTGACATACAAATTAACCGCTAATCTAGGCCCAAGTGAAATGTTCCCAAAATTGCTTAGAAACATAGTTTAGTCCAGTTCATCAGCTTATTAAAGAAATCATGCACATCTTATGGTAAATATGATTGTACAGATGACATACTTGTGATGTTTGGAATGTTCACACAAATTTGCAGCATTCTATGTGTCCAAAATTAGAAAACTATAACGTAAATGTGTACGTTCATATGGCCAAGAAGAGGTGATTGCTCAGAGAAAAATGTCCGCCTTGGTCTTTAGGGGTTAAGGGTAGTTTGACATTGGGATTCACGACCAAAAAAACTTTTATTGGTCAAGAGCAAAATTTTGGATCCAAAGAGTTTACACTCAGACCCAATTTCAAAGTATGAAAAAATGATGTGGCATTGATGTGGATATTACTTTCCAATCAAATCTTGTTGGTCTTCACACAAGAAAATACCCCTCCTAATTTCAAAAATCAATCCCGATTTTCTCGGACCCAAACCCTATTGTAATGTAAATCCACCCTAAGGATGGGATTACATTAGGGTTCACATCCAAGCTACAACTTAAGGTCCATTAAAACACCCCTTTACAGACCTTACTTTTGGACTCAATTTTGAACCAAACTTGAAGAACGCTTTCTCAAACTAGGAGGAATATTTCCTTGAGTCAAGATCAACAAGATTTGATGGGAAAATGGTGCCACTTAGTGCCGCTTCATTTTTCATGCTTTGGACTTGGATCTTAGTGTAAACTTCTTTGGGTTTAAATTTTTTCTCTTGACCAATAGGATAATATGCTTGACTCTAGAGTATCTTTGGTCTTGAACTCTAATGTAAATCCAACCTCAAATCCACCCTAAGGTAGGGTTTGCATTAGGCTCCAAGTTCAAGACATTTGAGAAACCAAATATGGACCTTATTTCCGGCTCAAGATTCAACTCAAACTTGAAGCTCGCTTGAAGATTAGTCTCTCAAACTAGGAGGAGCATTTTCTTGAGTTGGTGACAAAATATGGCGGGACAGGGTTGCCATATTAACACCACTCCATTTTTCATGCTTTGAACTTGGATCCTAGTGCAAACTCCTAATTTGATTCATTTTTTTCTTCGCAAAACCAATAGGATCAATTGATTTTCTTAGTTTAAAAAAAATCTTGGACCCTACTAGTGTAAACCCACCCTAAGGTGTACGAGTCTTAGGTTGGTAATGTAATACCCACTGGGAGAATATCTTGCCCATCACCTACAATTCCTTATGGTGGTTTAACAAATTCAAATACACTGATCTCATTCAAAAAATGGCATGTGGTCTTCATCAAATTATTTACGTTTAACATGAGAACCCAAACTTTGATAATGAATAAGCTTAGTTGTATGGGCTCCAAAATTCTTGAGGAGAAAGTCTATAACCTCGATTTGGATTTGCTAACCATCTCAAAGTAATTGCATGTTTAATGTCCTAGGAGTAATGGGATACTAAAAAGAGATAATATAATGGCGATTGGGTGGATCTAGCTGAGGGACATGTGCCACAAGCTAGGTCCACCCACCGGCCATTAACTAACATATATTCATCATCACATAATTCCAAAAATGAAAATAATAAAAATTTCAAAAAAGTTGCTTTCATATTTTATTTGAGAAAACTTGATATTATTAACAATGTTGATGACAATTGGACCCAAGTTCCCTTTCTTCTTGAATAATCATATAGGATCCCCCCCTCAAAACAAGAAATGACATATAAAAATTGCGTTGACTAACAATTTGCCATCTATCACTATATTCGTTAATTTTGGACTTTTTCAGCATTTTGAGACAATTACAAATATAAGAACATGGATAAAATCACACAGATATTGGAGAATGTTGTAAGATGCAAATGCTTTGAAGCGGGTGTTCATATCAAGATCCCAATTAAGAACTCATATCATGATGGTTTAGGTAGGACGACCCAAACATTAGACCATGTTGTTGTGGTCCATATATTAATTTGAGACAAGAGAAAGTCTCAAATTAACGAATATAGTGATTTCTAGCATAGTCAACAAAAATTGGGCTTGTTTTTTTGGTGTCCATTCTTAGTTCCACACAACAATCACTTAAATTTAGGCATATGGTTTCATTGTGTACACACTAGAGAATTGCCCCTCTCTATATTTCAGGTCCTGTCGATGCCCTTGCAGTTTTTTGACGATGAACTACGAGGTTCCATTTTTCAAAGAAGAAGAAGAAGAAGAAGAGCAGAAAAATACCATGATAAGTTGTGCTTAAGCTGGTCTTGGGCTACCCCATCTGATGCTCTACTTCCCACCCTTCTGAGATAAATCAAGATCTTCTCTTGGTACAGTACAAGAATCTGAATCTCCCATGGACATTGAAAATTTGGAATTTGCATTGATTTGGGAACGTTTCTGCATTATGTTAGGCCTGTGTACTGCCCAAATTTAAGTTGCTATGAAGCTGTGATGTCCTGTACAGCCATTATAGCCAAAACCTAATTTGATGTCACTGGGGCACTGTCCGGGGAGAATTAGTTACAGATGAACCGGTTGAGTTTGAGAAATAACCGGTTGAAGTTCGAGACTTCAGGAGAATTACCGATCATTTTAGAGGAATCTATCGAATATACCTCGAATGAATAAAGCAAAACCGGGAGATGTCAACATGTAACCGGTTGGATTTAGAATCACTAGGATCTTGACCGACTATGCCCAAAAACTTCCTGGGCACTGCACTGGGGTTTCCAAAGTCCACAGATGTCCATTGTGGTAAGTTATGAGTCAGGGACAAGTGTTTCATGTATTGGAGAGTTTGGGAGAATATGGTTTCTGTACCGAGATTCAATTCGATAATAAACCTGGACGAGATACTTGAATTTTATGTAGTGATGGATAGGAAACAGTGTCCAATCACAAAGAACAGGAGAATTTTGCCATGCCATACTGTAACTAAGTTGACTGGTCCTGGTGTGAATGCCCCAATTTTGCTGCATGGCCATGATGTCCCTTACAGCCTAGCCAAAAGCCATCCAAACTGAGATGCTAGGTATGCATTCATCTGAAAAAGCCAGTGCTTTTCATTGATTTTGGGTACAGGTCTCTAATAAATTTCCTTGCAATAATTCCTCGTCTGCACAACTTTTGAAACAATCGAAAGGCATTTTGATAGCTGCCATGAAGCCAGATGCCATTCAGACCTACACACAATCTAGCTGAGATGGGTTCCTTTTCTATGTAAGTTAGTATTTTTTAACTAACTGAAGACAGAGAAGTCTATGATCAACTCCAGAGTCCACAAAGTGATCATATATTTACCTCTATGGATCAATGATGTGCTCAGCTTCTCAGAGTAGCTGGCTGCTAACTGAGTAACTATCAAAGTGTGCGTTGTTGCATTTCTGGAATCTTTCATTCTAACCATGAACAGAAGAATCTGAAGATAGGAAGAATGCTAAAGACATTGGTAAATGTTCACATAGTGGCCATGATGCTGGTTGTGAAATTACTCTCTGATGAGTCTATAGGCACGCACCATTACTTTACATTGATATTTGATGATATGATGTGATAAGTTCCTTTTCTCCTTTTACATCCTCATTCCTTGAAATTCTGAAATTATAGTGATGACCTCTTGCACGGTCAACCCAATAAACCTTCAAGGTGCAACCTGGCTGTAATAGAGTGCAGTGGTTGGGTGAAACACGAATATTTGTAATATCTTGGTGAAATCTCACAAAGGTGTATGGGGGGTGATCCATTTTTGGACTATCATTCATGATTGTTGAGAAGGGCACCACATGGTTGGAGGACTCGCCTTTAGGCTGGCCATGTGCATATGTGACACCTCTGTGTATCCAGTATGAATGGATTGGCACTTTTGTTTCTCTTGGCACACAGTAAGGTGCATCGACATCCATGTTGGGTAGCAGCACCCTTTTGCTAAGTTAGCACCCATTCTCAGCCCTTGACTTGCATCCATGTGCGCCTTGTGGGCTTTCTACAACTTCTAAACATCCTGATACTAATCACACTTCTAGCATGTGTCCCTGCTAGGTAAACACTTTAAGGATATTACAATCTACTCTGACTTTTAGAAAACCACACTACATAATATTGTATTTAGTGTCACCAATTCTATTTGTCTTGACTAATTGTAAACTGCCCATGTAGTGTCAGTGTGTCACCAATACTGAATGTAAAGCCGACACTATTTGTCATTCCCTGTAAAATAATAATTATGAATTGGACATTATAGATTTACAATGTTGCAATTCCTGTCACTTGCTAAGTGTTTTTCCATCCAAAAATCAATCATCCATGACAATATTTCATTGCAGACATGCTAGGATGTAGAATATACCAAGTTTTGGCCAAACCGATGGCAGTCTAGGTGCGAACTTGAATTCACATAGCAGATCTTGGTCAACCGTGTTGAAATTTGCATGACATAATTGATTGGTATTTGAAGAGCATCCGCCATTTGGAACTAGGATTTGAGTATATTTGGATTTATGCATGAATTTTGGACAAAATCCAACCGCCAATATCACATACACAAGATCGCAAAACTACACAAGTATGGTGGTGGGCGAACACCCGGGGAGTGCACTAAAAGTTAGGACTAGGAATACACGTGAGTGCGTTTTAATAGCATACCCCCTACAATACTTGACCTTGAAATAGTTTTTAAATTAAGATTTTTTTAGGTGCTAAATCATTACGTATATATCTATCATTTGGTGTAAATTTCAGGACCAAAAGTTTTAAAAATATTATTAAAAAAATTATAGAAGTTTGAACTGAAATGTGTTGTTTTTTGCTTCAAAAATCAATTTAAAAATATTTACAAGTGAGTATTTTTGAAATTTATACAACAAGAACTTTAGATTGTGTTTAACAACTTCATATTATTTTAACAAAATTTAAATGATTTTTTAGTACATACATAGGGGGGTCGAAAGTACGCACTCACGTGATTCCTAGTCTTAGCTTTAAGTGCATTCCCCGAGGGCGAACATGGATTACAATCATTTGAAGGTATGGTTGTTGCATTGTAGCCTTTGATGTTGTCGTTTGATGTTTTGTCCTCACAAGTGCACATCCCTTATTATTTTCATAAAAGCTTTTAGTCCAAATACTTAAATGTTAGTTATGGGATTTTTCCATTTCGTGTTTCCCAATGTCCATCCATTAGACTAAAATTTCGGCTCATTAGAGGTAGCATCTAGGGTCAGGGCATTGGAAGCATTGGGAAAGCAACACATTTAAGTGAATTGTTGATCCCCCCCCATAGTGCATTAGTATTGAGATTCCCCATAGCCTTGTGAAAAATTCAATAATTTGATATTGAAGGATGGGTGCAAGCTTGGTAAAGTGGACCAAAAAAATGGTTCCATTTACTAAAACCATCATTTGTTTTATTTGAACGCCTAAAAGTAGTAGAAAAATGTTGATTAGATTGAGATTTTTCATTATGCCCTTTATTGTTGTGTTAAGTACTCAATTATAAAATATCAAGATGAGATTTTCAAAACTTCTCACTAACTGTAATGCTCACAAGAAAATGGCTAAATATGGTTTTGGAAGTGTATTTCATGACCTTAAATATTTAATATTTGGAATTTCGTTTCATATATATTCCTTGAATTCATTATAAACTTAAGGGCAATGTCATCCAAACAATGTAGATAATCATCAATTTAATGTAATTTATTTTATTTTACACATATTTCATACAATTACTTGTTCAATATCACCTACTTGCACACCACTTTCACTTTGTTCTAGAATATGTACATTTCTTTGAGATTTTTTTTGTCAACATAAATTGCTTGGCTTTGTAAATCCGTAAGTTTTTATAACTGTATGATTTTTTTCTACAAAACTCAAAGTTAGTATTTAGTTTTGAATCACTTTCACTTACAACTTTACAGGGATCAAGAATTGTCCAACTTGCACCCAGTCATCATTTTTTTCACTCCCAAAAAAAGTTGCCAATATTGCTCATTTCATACTACCTCTTATAAAATTGTTACTATCTACCTAACTATGACACGTGGACAACGACAAAGATTTATGAATTTTATAGACTACAAACAAACTTACATCCATACAGTTACATTCTAGTAAACATGTCGACGGACTTCAACAATTACATAAACCCGGCTTCCAAGTCAATGAGTTCACCGTTTTCATCTCAAAATGCCCAAGTGCATTTAGGGGTTAAGGGTGAGTTTCCATGTAGGCCACTCATCCACTAGGTTGTAGATAATAGTGGGTTGGAGGCGTTTACAATAGATAAGCACAAGCCGTCAACCAACCACATTATGATGACCTACTAGAATGTGGAGGGCCATGGACATGGCTTGCTAGACTTCCATGCGCCTACTAAAGCACTTTTAAACTTACAAGTGTTGGTCACCGAAGGATTGAAGACCGGTTTTAGGAGGAGGTTAGTAGATGGACCCGGATTTGAGAAGATGAGAGTAGCTACACTAAATATGATATTTAGTGTCACCAATTCTAATTTTCTTGCTCAATACTAATTGTAAACCGTGGTATAGTGTCACCAACACTAAATGTTAACCCAACATTATTTTGTCATTCCTTGTAAATTTTTTGGGGGATTAAAGATTTACAATGTTGCAATTACTCTCATTTACCAAGTGATTTTTCATCCAAATTTCAATCATCCATGACAATATTTCATCACAAGTTGTTGACAAGAGAAGGTAGGGTTTTGGCCAATGGCTGAACTCATCCATCATCCATGACAATATTTGTTCACTTAATCATAAGAAGTGTCATCCGAAAAGTTCCCATAATGACATAAAATACCATATGACACTAAATATCACATTTAGTGTAGTTGGCGCATACAAACCCTGCCCCACCAGATTCCATCTACATTTGGATGAGTTTGTCCTTATTCCCACTAGAAATTTGGTGGGTGAGCGGCTTACATGGAACAAACCCTAAGTCAGCACAAAAATTCAAGTCCCATGTGTCACCTTAGTGATATTCTAGTGCAATCAACATTGAACTGTAGCTTATGAGCCAGTGGAGCTGTGTACAACCGGACCTCAATTTTATCAGCAGTATCATACCGAATATGAGGTTTACTGCTTCTGAGCCCTGATTGAAGCATTAACATGGAAAAGTAATTTGGTCCGAGACGACCTTAAACTACCGGATGATGGTGGAGGGATACCCAAATCTCAAGGAAGAGGTTGGCGGTTCGAATCCCGGCTGTGAAATCTCCTCTCTACCTAACGGAAAACTTGCCAGGTGGTCAACTTCCTCCTGTGCTTTGGCGTTGGCCTATCGGCCTTCTGTCTCAAAAAAAAAAAACATGGAAAAGTAAAGTGACTATGCAAGTATCCGGTACTGACATCGGATGCCCTTGTCCAATGCGACACCTGCAATCACAGCTGCAAACTTTAACTTATACTTCGCCCCCTTTCAGATGGTGCCAACACCAATGCTAAGTTATAATTCATCCACACGCAGTTGGTTCACAATGCATTGGTGGCTTCTCAAACAAATTTGTCTTTCCTCCATAAGGTTCAAGTTGTGCGGTTGACCTGCAAAAGTGATCCTTGCTGGCAGGTAGCAGTTTGTGAGCATGAATTATTCTGTACTTTGGACTTTGAAGAGCAAGACTTCGCAGTGGTAATATATTGCTGAGACTCTATTTGGGTACACTTGAAAGCTTTATGAAGCAGACCTTGTAGGTAACTCATCAACTAACTACAGAACCAGGGAAAGAAGAAATCCGAGTCTTTAAATTCACAATTCATGTTTTGTTTCATTTGAAGGTTTTCATCGGAGTGAGTTTCTTGTTTGTACTAAATGTGCATCATGTAAAGATGGTAGCAAATTTTTTCCATACCATTCAAACAGAACTTTTCCACAGTTCTTGATCTCTGTAGTACTTTTCACATTTCCTTTTTCAAATTATATTAGAGGAAAATATTCAATTTCACCCTAAATATTTTAAATAGAACTGTAGTTTTGTCATCACTATGTAGCTACAAAATAGTGTCCTAGTGCCTGGGATAGTGCCTGGGACATAAAATCTATAAAACCAATTCTTGTTTTTTGTTTTTGAAAAGAAAATTGGTGTGTATCAATATTTACCTCTTGAGACATTTTGGTGTTAAAAAAATAAGGTCTACTATGAAGTCATTCAATTCAAATGGTCTTATGTATGTGTCATGTGGCATCATTGTTGTCATCAAAGCGCATCTCACTAAACCACTTGGCATGAGATATTTATGTGTTCAACATGAAGTATTGTGAAATCAATCACATGATTGTGTTATATGTTATGTGGCGTCACCTTCGTCATAGACATGCATCACACCATGTCACTTGTCATGATCACATATTCATTCATAAAATATTAAGTATATGCCACACATCATGTAGCATGCCACTTGTGATTGTGTTGCTATGGCACTATGTTATTATTATTATTATTATTATTATTATTATTATTATTGAGACAGAAGGCCGATAGGCCAGCGCCAAAGCACAGGCGGCAGTTGACCACCTGGCCAGTTTTCCGTCAAGTAGAGAGAAGACTTCACAGCCGGGAATCGAACCGCCAACCTCTTCCTTAAGATTTGGGCATCTTTCCACCATCATCCGGTAGTTTAGGGTTGTCTTGGACCAACTATGGCACTATTATATAATATCAATAAAATTTTAAGGCATTCCGAGTCGAAATGTGGTCCTCATTGTTTAATATTCACTATATTCCAATATCCATGCACTATTCGCTCCAAATGGTATAGTTTTTGCTTCAGGGATCATTCTATGTATATTTTGAATAGCACATGTAATAAACAAGTATTTAAAGGCCCAAGGAGAGTATTTTCTATTTTAAATCCCCACCATGTCATAAAGTAATTTCTTAAATCCATGGCTTAAAAGGCACGTTAATTGACTTCAATTGAAGACAATTGTGTCAACCATAGAGTTTACAAAGCATATGTTGGAAGGCAAAACTTGAAAGTAAAATTTCATAAACACATGTTGTAGGATTTTAATTTGAGCTATTAGATACAAACTCAATGAGAGCATTAAGGTCACCATTCTCCAGGGTATAAACATTTTGAACTCTATCAGTTGTTAATGATTGTGCTAATGATGTTCTTTATGACTATCCACTTTGAAGCCTCGTGGTCTTATTACTTTAGCTTTGAGTTCCCTCTAGATTTAAAGGACCAACTAAAGAACACTATACATATGTATAATCATTTGTTCTTTTTGTTGTTACATAGGTTTGTTCAACAAACCATTCCGTTGCCTTTGAGATTCTCCACCTAAATCCCCCGGGTACGCAACTCCCATATTATACGTATGGGGCATCGTATTAAGAACGGCTTACAGGATGGCTTTTGTAAAAATTATATCAAATTATAAAAAATTAAAAGGACCAAAAAGTTGGGTGAAGACCGAATTAAATAAAATGAGATGTAAAAAAAGTTGGGTTGCATATTAATTAATTTATTAAAAACTTCCCAACATATGTAAAGAATTGAAACACCTATTTTTTAACCTATGCCTATGCATAATTTTAAAGGATCCTCATGAGTAGTTGCCTCCAATTAAAATTAAAAGTCATTGGCAATGTTTTATTTATAATAATAATAAAATCTTAAATTTTTATTAAAAGGCCCAAAAAGTTGGGTAGTTTGACCTATGGTACATGTATTAAAAAAATCATATAATTAGTTTTTTAATGCAATTTTATGCTTCAAGGATTATTCATTTCCTATATATAATTACATTTTTGGATTCCTTGTTAGAAAGGCTACAAGAGTTTCCTACATGAAAACAAATTATATCACTTGAGATTGGACTAAAATGCTTATAAGTTATTATAATCAGGGCCATATAATACGGGAGTTGCGTACCCGGGCTAAATCCCTCATCCACGCTAGCAATAGTTGCCGTTGATATTCCCTTCCTTCTCCATTTTCTTTTAGCCTATGTTAGATTTGTCTTGACATGTAAAGATGAGGTGTTGGACAAGTCTTTAGTTGTAACAAAATAAGCAACCAAACTTGAATCTAGCCCTACAACTTGAGTGTTAGAGCATGAGAAATATGAACCTCGTACTTGAATTTCTTCCGTTACTTTTACATTATCTGCAGACGTTCCTCCTAGTTGGTACCATGATGTTTTATTTGAACCGGTAGTCAAACTAATGTGCTTTGTGGCATTAGGAGAGATGAGAGTCCCTCGACGCTCTGGCGCACCACGCTCTGAGCTCGGCCAGATTCTTGGTTGAATCCATCTACTCTCCTTGAAATGGGTAGGCTTGTCTGTCCAACCTGGTACCAATTCTTTGGGCACACCTATTGAACTAGTGGGAACTGTCAGGCGAGCTCCACAATGCGAGATATCTGTTACCCTAGTTTCAGGGGTTGTTTACACCATGGACCATGAAGTCATCTCAGGCCCTGTAAGAGAGCTGATTGGCTGTTGAATTCGTCTTGGGATCACTTCGGTTTACACCAAGGAAAAAATGTCAAAGTGACCATGAAGGTCGAGGTCTCCAAAAGGCTTTTTTTAAAAAAAAATCTCAAGGAAGAGGTTGGCGGTTCGAATCCCGGCTGTGAAATCTCCTCTCTACATGACGGAAAACTTGCCAGGTGGCCAACTACCTCCTGTGCTTTGGCGTTGGCCTGTCGGCCTTCTGTCTCAAAAAAAAGAAAAAAGAAGAAGACATATTTTAAAGCTTACATAATCCTCTAACATGTTTTACGGTGAGAGAGGCAAAAAAGGTGGTCTTGTAGAAAAAGGCAGGGGCCCATGAAAAAGAAATGTTATTATAATAAAAAATTTAAATTTTTTGGGAGGGGGGGCTTTACCGCATCACTGAGGCACTGTGAACGGGCCTTGTGTGGTCGCGGGCATGGTGGATCCGGGCCGTTGATCCACCAAGGCCCATCCAAGGGCCTTAGTGGTCCTAGGTGGCAGGGGGCGGGGGGTGGTGCTTGCCACCAAGGTGGGTGGGGCGGGGGTGGTGTTTGCCACCAAGGCGGGGTGGGGCCGTGGGCCTCATGTCTTTTTTCAGGGAGGCCAGCTTTAGGTTCTTGTCGGGGCTAGGTGGCTAAGCGGGCTCGGTGGCTAGGCGGACTAGGCAGCTAGGTAGGCTTATTTTCTAAGTGGCTAGGCCTACTTACTAAATAACTAGTTGGTTAGGCTTACTTACTAGGTGGCTAGGCCCACTTACTAAATAACTAGGTTTACTTACTACTAAATAACTAGTTGGTTAGGCTTACTTACTACCAAATAACTAGTTGGTTAGGCTTACTTGCTAAGTGGCAAAGGACAACTAAGGCTGGGTCAATTCTTTTACGTACTCACACATGGAATTACAACTTGAAAGCAATGTGGGCACTTCCAACTTTTCCCAACATTGTAAGGTAACCGGGTCTTAAATGGATATTTTCTTTTTGCACCCACTTCTTGTACTAGGATACTAGGATGCCAAACATGCAATTAGTGCGAGATGATTAGCAAATGCAATTTGTGCATGTAGTCACTTCCCTCATAACTTGAGGAGCTCATATGAATATTCTATTTACTATCAAAATGAATATTCTCTAAGTTAAAACAAATATCATTTAAGCATCCCCAATTATGAGAATATGGCTTTTCTTATAAAATGTGGTGCATGTTGAGGATGGGTGGCACAAATAGATGCCCCTATGTGACCGCAATGGATGAAGGGGCATGTTTGAATTTAGTGTTAGTAAGGATATGAAAAATATATATATAATAAGGGAGGTGGCAGTATGGAAGGTAACGGCACATTTATGTCTAACGCTAATTGTCAAAGAATTGAAAATTAGTGTTGAGCATGGTAGGGTGGCAACAACACTAAATATAATCAAACACTAAATATCATATTTTGTGTAGTTATTTAGTAAGTAGGCCTAGCCACTTAGAAAATAAGCCTACCTAGCTGCCTAGTCCGCCTAGCCACCGAGCCCGCTTAGCCCACCCCGCCTTGGTGGCAAACACCACCCCCGCCCCCCGCCACCTAGGACCACTAAGGCCCTTGGATGGGCCTTGGTGGATCAACGGCCCGGATCCACCATGCCCGCGACCACACAAGGCCTGTTCACAACGCCTCAGTGACGCGGGGGGCTTTAGATACAACTCTTCCTACTAGGTAAGGCTCATTAGGCACACTTTTCAACATCTATGTGTTGTAGAGTATCTTGAGAAGCAGGTTTGCCCTCTATGTGCCTTGATCATATCATAGCCCATGAGACATACTATTTCTTCCCTGTCCTTCCCTTTGAACTGGCTCCCACCTGTTTCACCAAACAATGTGGGACAATATTTCTAGAAAGGTATTGAAACTTGACCATATCATTTATTTATTGCCCATTGAATTAAAAAGTGGCACTACGGTGCAAATGTGATAAAGAATTTATGCCATTTGAGTCTGATCTTGAAACTTGACCATGTGAAGAAGAATGGATTTTCATCAATTCTAATTGCCTAAGGAATGAAGATTTATAAGTCCTTGATCAGTTGGTATTGTTATAATCAATCTGCAGCGGCAACTTAACAAACAATCTACTTTATTGTGTAACCTGACAAATTGTGTGCAAAAAGTGTGTTGTATGAGTCTCTCGAGCCTAACTTTCTGACACATAGAGACACTTACACTACAAAACCCTAACAATCAATGGTCACTATTGGTCTAAAGTAATTCAACTTTTCCCTTGCTATTGTCGCATGAGGAAAGTGGAATCATGCCAAATTGTTGTAATTCTTGCTCTTGAAGATCAAGAAGAGCAACACCTTATAATCGTCTGAACCTCAATGTATTCGATCACTAACAAATATGTTGAACTTGTGAGGCTGGCAAGAATCACTTTGGACAAACTTTTATATTTTTTTCATTTTTGAATTGGTGTGGCTTGTGGCCAGTTGTTCACGTAAGCTTGAGGTAGGCATACTCAAAACCAACACTTGACATTGTGTATAACTGTCATACATTTGAAGCCCCCAAATGTATGACCATTGTACATAGTGTTGGTTTTTAGTTTTCTTGTTGGTCAATACTAGGGTTCAAAGCTTTTAATGTCAGATGCCAAGTGCTTAAATGTTGCAAAAAAATATGAATTGTCAAATGGAAATTAATGTCACGATAATCATGACACTTAGAATTGCTAAATGAAAAATTGAATGTAATGTACTTCACTCGAGTTCGCTTCCTAAACTCTTTCTCCATCCACGAACCCAACAACAAGCAGTCTACAAATTCGCACATCTATTCTTGACTCCATAAAATGCACCTATCTCTATGCCCCATACTGTCATAAAGCAAGTTCAAAATTGCAAACTTCTCCCATTCTCCTTGCAAAAGCAATGTTTGAATGTCCACAACATGCTTCACAAGCATGTACAAAAACATGTCTAATCTTAAGAACAAAATAACTCTCCTCCTCCTCCTCTCCTTCATTGCAACCATGCTTGCTGAAATTCAAGGTGAAAACAAACGAAAACAAGAAGAGAAGACAAGTGAAGCCAAGAGAAGACAAGAGAATGGTCAAACTAGAATTTTTTTTTCAAAACTACCCTTTCTGGACATACATTAAAAAAATCAACACATTCATTTTTTTAGTGCATGGTCATTCCTCTTGGTCCACATTCAGTTTACACCTAGTGAGGAGCCCAAAGACTTTGTAAATTGATTTTTAAAAATCAGACCATGGAAGGTGGACCATCAAGTCGGACCATGGAAAAAGGCCATCTTCCATGGTCCGACTTCATGGTCCATGGTGTAAACCGGTCCCTAGTAGCAGGGACTCTGTTTTTCGGCAGGTGCATGATTCCGGGGATGGCGAACCATGCTAGCTTCGACGGCCCCACGGGAGATGTTCAACGGCGACTAAACAAGACTTTTGCAGCTACAGCGAAAGGCACAGGTGAACAATGGAGACTGAGGGGGAAAATTCCTCCTTCAAGCTGGCCAGTGTTAGAGTTACCAGTCTCCAACGTCGGAGGCTCTGCTTCCCAGAGGCGAGACAACGCCATCCCAGTGCAAAGAGGCCAAGCCATTGGGAATTCCCCCATTGCCTACACGGAAGGCTCTCAATTCCCACCAATTCCAGGGATTCAATGCTGGAATTCAACGGCCCCACAGCTCAAATTCGCCAGTGGCTCCAGGTTACACAGGGCAGGTGCCCTACAAGCGAAATTCACATGGAGGAGGCGGCAGAGGAGGATAATTTATGCTCACGTTCTCATTCCCGCATTAATCCTTTTAGGGGAGAGGAAGGAGAGTGCATGCCTGAAGGACATCACAGGAGTGCAAGTGGTTACCTTCTCCGGCTTGGAATCAGAGTGAGATCATTGGATTTGTTTGTGTTTGAAGCAGAAATTCATGTTGTGTCTGATCAGTTATTGATTGCCAACTTCATTGGACCTAGACCTAAACTTGGGTTTTTGGAACCCTGGTTGGAATTGCTGAACTCTGAAATTAAAACTGGAATAGTAACATTCAACCATGAAGTGGGACATGGATATTTCTATCTTAAACGTGATACACTAGAAACCACCAAACATGTGCTCATGAAAACTCCCTTGCATAGTGGTTTTGAAACATGTGTTTTCCACTCGTGAGTACCAGCATTTGATGCTAGCAATCCCTCTGGTTTAAACTTCCTACTTGGATCACCATAAAAAGACTTCCGTTTGAATGCCTTCAGCTAGCTCATGTGGTGGTAGCTGAAGTTGGTGAGGTTTTAGGTTGCGATCCTGATAATGCCTCTCTCAAACATTCAAGGTTTTGCATCTCAGTTAATGTTGAGAGAGGATAGGTCACGGAGATTGAGTTGACCACACTCACACCTGGAATTTGCTCTAAAGCTCTAATTGATTATGATTCTCTCCCGATTAGGTGCCGCTTTTGCTCAGGGGGGACACTTCACTATACTTTGTGTGAACACGTGCGTTAAAGGGGTATTTAATGTAGGGGTATTTTGTCTAGATGTTAGATTTGAACACACCGTTTAATTATATAATTCCCTAATATGGTGTATTATTATGATGCCTTACTATAGTTATAACTCACATAAGATTTTTTTTTCAACCCTATGTTCATTATAAAAAATTAGCTCACCCTAATTTGTGTTTAAGGATTGCCTATGTTCATTACAAAATTCATTTGACATGCAATGAGAACTAGCATGAACAAGCATCACCACAAATCAATAACAATGCAAACAATCATCACCACCATGAGAATCAATGAACTATGAACTTGAATTACTAGCATGAACTACAACAATGTTTGTGTTTAGAAACACAAGTCTGTGCACTGCAGTCACAAGCAGACCAACAAATTTAGAACTTTAGGGTCCAAGGTTTAGGGTGAACGAAGTTGGCTGCAATCTATTGCTGAGAAAACACAGTCTAAACAACAATGTTGTTTTCCAAAATCAACACTTTAGTCTGTTGCACACAAGTGGAAGGAAGAATTTCAGAAACAAACTATCATTCTATCAAAATCCCTATGCTATATTATATCTAAAATCTTGATAAATTTCAATACTTAGTATACCCCAATATTATTTATAATATGGATTTTCAATTTAAATAGTCCATAGTTATATCCAATAATTTTCTAAATTTTATTGCTCATGAATAAAACACACCCTATATTTTAACGCACCATGTTTACTAATTTTCCTAAGTGTCCCCCCCGAGCGCTTTTGTTTGTCAACAAAGCACCTGCTTAAAAGTTGTAAAGAAATCCGACCAAGAGGTATGGCCCAGGGCCTCAACTGCTTTGGTTTGGGCCATTACACTCTTAGAGAATCTAGCTAGAGGCATGGGAGGTTAGTGGGATGTGAGGGCATGTAAGGTTCATCATGAGTAGGGGCGTGAGTGGTTTGTTAGATATTTTAAAGACCAGTAGATAGGGCAATATGTTTCTTGGTGTGGGGTTTTGGTAATATTTTCAATAGAATACATGTTTTTGTGGATCATGGCAAGGGTATTGCCTCTTGGGGGTTCAGATGTTATGAGTTGTGGGTTTCTTCATAAATTTGTGTCATTTGTGTGATTATAGATGATGTTGTATTCCAAGAATTGATTGTCTATGTAGGTGGTAGATTTGTGTTTTAAGAGTTTGGTTTCTTGTAGTAGAATAATGGTGGGTTTGTCTGGTATGTTTTCTATTAGCTCCATAATGTTTGGGAGGTTGGAGATGATATGGCATGTGTTCCATGTAATAATGTGGGTATGCATGGTGAAGATTTGTAAGAATTGTGTTTGTGCTGGTGGATGTATGGGCAGGGTACTTAGGGGGGTCACTGCCAAAAATCATAGAAACAACATGCGATAAAAAATAAGGTCTAATATATTCATTGTAGATCAATTTTGCAAAAAAACGTACATATAATATAGGGATTTTAAAAATAGTGAAACATGTTTACATGTAAAATACCATCACATATAATGGCCTCTTTTATCTAGTCAGTACATGTAAAATAGCGTGCAAATAATTACTAGAGGCAGCGGGTCTAGGGTAGGGTCTATGCTAGTGGATGAAAAGAGGTAATTTTCTATTGTAAGAAGAGAAATGTCCTTCATGAAAAAAGATGCCATTTACAAAACCAAAAAAATGGGGGTGTAAGAAACAAAATGCGGTGTAAGAAAAAAATGGACAACATTTGGGCTCTGAAGAAAAAAAATTGGTTACTTGGGGTATAAGGAAAAAAATGCAGTATAAGTAAAATAGGGTATTTTTAAATGATTCCCCCAAAATTATAATTACTGATAGGGTGTATTAAAATACAAGCATTTACCTTTATTTTGAAAAATACCATATCTTATAATCTTTTCTACAAGGTAAATAGCCCCCCCGATAAATAGGTCCTGAGCGCACATGTATGCATAATATAAGAGGAGTGACCCCCCCCTGAGGCAAGGTAATGTTTGGGTTTGGCGTGAATCTAGTTATGAGGTAGTTGCATTTGATGAGTTCGTGGGTCAATTGACTTGGGATAAATGGGAGGTTTTGTTGGAGTTGTTGTGTTGAGATATTTCTTCTATGAGTGATTTGTTAATTAATCTATTCATAGGCGGTTGTGGTTGGGGAGGTTGGTGGGTTGGGTGTTGTGATTAGTTGTGATGGGTGGGGGGGTCTTTTGTGTTGGAACGGGCATGTGTGTGGGAGGGCCTCAAGTTGTCTAAGGATGGTAAGGCATCTTGGGTTTAGTTGCCTAGCAAGTTGTTGGTCACATTGGTGAGGGATGGGGCTAATAGCTACTATGAAGGCATAGAGTTAGAAGTACAATGGGTATTTCGATAGGAGGGAACTATATCTTTTAAGATTCGGGAGGTGATTATGATTGTTAATATGTGTGTTGGGGAAGAGGTATGGGGTAAAAATATCTTCAAGGTGCAAGTAGTGTGGTTTTAATCTTAGGGTGTTGGGCATGAAGTATTGTTTTTGTCTTTGTGTATATCCTTTGAAAGGTTTTTTAGTATGTGTTTGAGTGGTCTAGGGTGGTGGTGCCTTCAGCCATCTTAATGTTTCCTAGTTTGTTACTGAGGTGGAGGGCCCTAGCTCCATTCGTGGCCTCCAAAATAGATTTGAGGGTATCTCGACATGCTGCAGGATCCTCATTCTCTGAGACATGGTGCAATACATTGTCCTTCAGTAATAGTATGATCATTGTCAATGCTTTATCCTTCCTATCATGTTTTATCTCAGGTGTAATATTAGGAAGTTCTACAATGATTTTGGAATTCTGTGGACAGACATAATGCTAGAGCCTCTTTTCCCTCATAATCGTTCTCATCTTGATTTTCCACATTCCATAATTGGAGGTGTCCTCAAGCTTGTTAGAGTCAACAATGGAGAATGTTCCTTCATACGCCATCTTGCCAAGTTGTATTCTACCTTCTTTCTTTTACCTTGTTTCAGTGCTTTCTGAGATGTCTATCTAATTCTCTCTTCGGTGTACAAGTACCAACTTTCCCTTCACAAGTCTACTCCTAGCACAAGCAGCAATGGCGTTCACTCTGGGTGGAGTTCGGCAGTCTTCTGCAGCCTTCTCATCAGCAACACCAATGGGCGGTGTCAATTTACACAACTCATTTGCTCAATCTTCTCGAGTGGGCAGTGTCAATTCACAGCTCATTCGCTCAATCTTCTCTTCAACAATGTCAGCTCACAATGTGTACTTTCATCAACATGAAATTGACTTCCACTCACTCTTGAAAGGATGCTAATGTTGCAGCTTCGTTCGATGCAAAAATCTACTTCTGATCAGCTTCAACAGTTCCACATTCTACAGTAGTGCTCTAATACCATGTAGAAACGAAATCACATTCTTGTGGAATGTAGAAAATTGTTTATTCAAGTGAAGTACATCATAGTATATAGACCAATTTATATACATTAGTGATCCTTATCATCTACCGTGAATACCACTAAGAGTAAATCTAGCTCCATCAATGACTAGGAGGAGTTTTAGCTAAAGGTAAGAACTGGCTTCCTATTATTTTGTAGTGCAAGTTGTTGTGAACGATAACTTGTCCATTCATCCATATTGTGACGTGTCTAACTTTAGTTACCATGAGGTTTGAATAGGAACCAGTAGCAACATGAAGAGTACAGAGAACTCATGAGGTATGACTCAACAGAAGGGTGGCATAACATGGTTGGACATTCGGGAACGATGGGGAGGCAAATTGGCTACCACAAGAATCCCTAGCTCCCTGCTTCATATCCTCCAGGCCCAATTATTTTACTCTACCTGCTTCATTTTGAGCTTGTTTTGCTTGCTTGTTGTTCTTGGTTCTTGGAGCTCAGAGAAGAAAAGAAAAATTAGTGTTTCCACCAACGTGGATTTGAGCCCGTTGACCCTTCTCTATTCAAGAAATTCTTGGAGCTCAATCATCAAATTAGTTGGGTTCTTGAATGTCTTGATTCCTCACGCTGTCAAAATATTTGTTGGGTTTTCCTTCATTGATACTATGCCCGTATCCCCAATACAAGTTCATCCTCCACGTCGGAAGGACACCGAAAGACCTAGAATTTGGATCAAATTCTTCAAGTTCGGATCAAACCCGTGCAATGCTGCATAATGGGCCCACAGGAGCAATCTTGCAGCCCAAAAATTCAGCCACCTTCATGTTGTTTAAAGAATTCAAGTGATCCTGGACGTGTACATTCTTTGTGCACTCACTTAACGCTATCTGCAATTAGTGAAATTGGCAAAAGTGTTGGAATCGAAAGGCCTGTAAATTTTGAAGAATATAAAAACCCGTTGGCTTAGCATATTGTCACTAATGATAAGAGCGAAATATGAGTACAAAGTCATGTTGGTCAAAATGCATTTGGACAACAAAACCTCCACTTCCAGACAACAAAGGAAAAGTTGCAAAGAAAGATAAACAACAAATGAAGTTGGCCATGGCCAACTAACAACAACTTACAGATCTCCAAATCTTGCTTGGATTATCTTGTCCATGTTGACGTCTTTGCATTCTCCAATGCAATTTGCTCAATGTTGTAACTTGTTTCTACATGAATATGTGGCGCGATCCAAGTGTGTAAGGTAGAAATCAATGCTTTCTATGGTGACCCAAGCATTGCCCTCACCCAAAATATATTATGGGATTACAATTCCCTTTGTCATGTGAGACATGAAGCTATTCCAATGTCATGGATTCATGCTGATGCCCCCAGGTTGGACTTGAACACCAAGGGGTTAGAGCATATATATATTTCACCCGACATCCAAGCCTTTTATCGAGATCATGTTTTTGAAAGTTCATGTGCTGTGACTTGTTCCAGCTATGCGGCAATCTATGGCGGTGTCAAAGTTTTATGTAAAGGTAATTTATACACCATAAATTTCTTCAATTTTTTTTCTTAAGCTACTTTGAGCTTGTATATGTGGTTCTTTGGTATCAGTTTTTGGAAATCCGAAATCAGTATAAGAGCAACGGGACCAAATTCACGTCCAGGCGAAAACACCAACATTTTTTCTTCTTTTCAGTTTGGTATCAAATTTTCCTTGAAATTTGGGTCATGTTGTGCACTTTTGTTGGAGGTGTTGTGAAGAGCTTAATAATTGAGCTGAAAGTACGATTCCATGCTTGCACCCCCATGGATGCATTCGGTTTCGTTTACCCTCAATATTGGATGCGTCCATGCCAATGAACCCTTTGATTGTCACTTGGCTGTGATTAGAGAGCATTATGAATACCTGAAGCCGCATGAAACCATAAAGCTTGTGAAGATACTGGACCATGGATTGTCGACCGATAATTTGGATGTGTAGGCATCCATGTTTAAACTGATTTTGAAGTCCAACTGCTATGCTAGCATGAAAGGTGATATGCCCTTGAATCCACTAACTCGTTTGTGGCATTGAATTGATGCATCAAGGTTGCTCCTACATCATTTGTCGGAATTCATGAAGATTGGTGAATCCACCATCGTAGCAATCCTTGGTAGCGTTGAAGACGAGTGGACCTTTAGCACTCTACCCTTTATGAAGAAAAGATTGCGGAATCGACTATCAACACATTTTCCAAAAGTGGTGAACATGCATGCTCAACAATTTTACAAGCTTGGTGACTTGCTTGTATGATGTTGCTTACGATGACTAGAAGCAGTTTGTGCACAAAGCAAATTGGTTTGAACCATAAGGGTTCTTCTTATGTTTATCGTTGTTGTGGATAGACTTTAAGAGCCCGTTTTATTGTCTCACATTTGGTGAGTCAAGGGGCTCATAATAGATACATAAGGTGAGTCACTCCAATCTCATGAGTCCATGCCATAATAGATGTGAATGAGAGACGCTTCACCTGTCGGCATAAACATGGATTCGACTATGACCCCATGGCACATGACCTAAGCTATGGTCTAAGTGCTACTACCACATGTTGGAGGTGGTCTCTTTTTAAGGGGGGGGGGGGGGATTCAGTGACATTTGTGGATTGAAGAGTAGGTTGGGTGTTTGACCTGGGCATGACGATGAATTGCAGGAATGGACCTTCAAGTTGGTTGTATATTAGTGGTGGGTTGTTAATTGGCTTAATTTGTGGGCATGCCCTTCAATTATTTTGTATTTCACATTCTAAAGATATTTAAATTTTATGTTCAATAAGGAAAATCCATGAATTCACTATAAGATATTTAAATGCTTGGGTTGTATTAAAAATATCATAGAGGGAATAGATAATCACATATGTGTGACAAAATTGGGGATGCAAGATATGGTTGATGACATGGAATTAGGTATGGGCAATAAAGGGTCGAGAGAATATAACTCAGGTACTATGGACATTGGAGGCATTACTAGCATTAAAAACATGTTTTGGTACTAATTAGAAGAAAATTTGTAAAATGTTTCTAAAACATTTTCATGTAGAAGGAATTTTTAATCTATAGAAGATTTTTGTTATAAATGTGTATTAAATTCTAAATAATATTTAAGACAAACATGAGGAGGTTTCCCACATATGGTGGATCAACCTTACTTTTGACTAATTCCTTGCTTCACACTTCACTTCTCACTCCTTGTAAACACTATGTAGATGTCCGAATGCATACTCAAGAAAAATTGAATGCTAACAAATAATGTCCATATTCCTAATTGGAGGACATGGCATTTCTAGGGTGCATAAATATTTGTGTCACATGTTGCAATATTGTACGTGACACGTAGTACCTTGAATAGTGTAGCAACAACAAAGTGAAAAGTTTGATACATTTAGATTATGGTCAATTCACTTAAAATTGATGGAATAAAACTTTTAGGCACAATCTAATTTATTATAATTTTTTGCTTAAAATATGAAGAGGACTCCAATGCACTAAAGAACACATTGTTTGGATGTTGTGTGCAAAAGTTATGAGGCTTTAACACCTAGATCATACGTTCAAGGGGTGTACATCCTCATAATCAATATACACCTATTGTGCACATTTTTCTAGGCATTGATTTAGGTTTGGTGTTGGTTTTCGATGGACAAAACTTAATGCTTCATGAGATGCCATTGACAACTCAATGTTGTGTGTGATGTAAATTTTAAAACTAATTCCTAGTTGACTAGTACATGTGCCTTACATTGCGTACCTAAATGACAATGTTCCCAATATTTTCCACATGGAAATATACTTTTGCAATATAGTTATTTACCAAAATGTGGGCAATATGGTTTGCCAAATTTACTATAGACTGTAGGTGTTTTTTAAATAAAAAAATCTAAATTAGTATTAGGTCAAAATCATACAAGCATGGCAGAGCATATGAATTGTGAAGCTATTTACAAGATTTCACATTCTTGTGCAAGACAAGAAAACACAAACTAAAATTTTAGTGATTAGCAAATCCTCAAAGGTCCAGGATAAAGTGACTAGAACTATAAAATTTTGGGCCATGCCCTAGACACTCACTCTTTGAGCTAGGCCCCCACCAACATGTTTGAGGGGGTCCATTAAAAAAATGTCCCACCTAGATTTGTGGTTAGTTCATTTTAAGTGGGCTTTAGACTAATTTTGGGTCTCTAATATTAATTTTGGGGTCAAGTTGTCTATAAATATAAGACTACATAACTAGTATTTAGGTAATGTCAAACTTGTTGGCAAATTTCGGACTAAACTACAGTTGCATGCCCACTTTAATCCCCACTATGGTGCCAAATGTTTGCGCACATCATGTCCAAGATCTTTTTATACACAATTACCTACACAATGGCTTCATCGCAAGTACAATAACAATAGTTGAAATAAGAGTGTTCATATTTCAAAAACTACTTGCTTATTGTCAAACTCATTCAAAGTCGGGAATTACCTAAATATCAATTACATGATATTATATAATAAATTACGCTTTCAACTTGAGTAATGTGGAGGGGGAAAGGGAGATCAAAGAGGCGAATGTTTAGCCCTAGTTGAATTTTGAACACCAATATCTATGATTAGAGATGAGATTTGAAAGTCAAGGTGCTCAATGACAAGAAATGGTTATGTAGATATGGGCATGAGGACGTATGAGGCTCTTCATTCATGCTTGCTCCATCAAGCGGTGACGTTTATATCTATCTATTTGTAGGTACTAGGTTCCCCAAAGTGAATAGAGTTGAGCAATGACTTTTGGTCCATGTACCAATCATTTGCTACCTTGGTCCTTAGAGTAATATTATTACAATCCATATGAACTTAGTAGTGGCCTATTTAAGACTCAAAAATAGATGTTTGTTTCAAGATAGTAACCATTTCAGCCCTTCCATGCAGTGTTCAAGTTTGAAGTGTGCACATGCATTTCAATGTGATGGGCTTCAAAATAATCACACTTCACTCAAACTTTCAAACTTTTTTGCAACACTTCACCAAAAAAACTAACTTGATATTGGCCGTTTTGTATTGAATATGAAAATAAATTGATGTCTCACTATATTGAAGAAGTACATGCAAAAAAAATGATGCACTAAAATTATTTAGATTCCCTACACAATGCACTTAACCATCATCCAACTCCAAAGGCAAAGTCCTCCGGTTTTTGGTCGATGTCCAAGTGTCAAAAGTTCTAGCCCAATCTATATTTTCCATTGGAAGACCGCATAATGACACTGCATCCAATATTTCAAGTTTCAATCGACTTCTGCGATCACTCTTCACCCAATTCTATTTGAAAAATCCACGTTCACATATAGTTGTGCTGGCCAAGCCGAAGTTGCAGTCAATGCCGAGTCGAAGTTGCAGAGTCGAAATTGTAGGAGTTATTGAGATTTGGAAGTGTCTGCTAGAGTGCCAAGATTGGAGTCCAGCTATGTTTCTATTTGCAAATTGCAGCCATTGTATTTTGTGACAGGCAATTTTTAGAGAGGCCTTCACTGTGAAGGGTGGACACTTTGCAGAGCACATTTTTGTGAAGTGCCCACCCAAAAAAAACTTTTTTGACGGCCAAAATGGCATTTGACAGATGTTGAAGACTTCAATATTGAACACTGCTTCCATGGACCAATCCCACCATCGTAACATTTATTTTTGATATCTCTGGAGACCACACTTTGCTGAAATGTGTGCTCTGGAGAAATCGAGGGATTGTGATATTTGCTTCACTGCACTGCATGGCAGCCACTTCTATGGTGAAACTGTGCTCTCCCTACAAGTCAGCGAGAAGTGTTTGAAATTGCAAGAATTATTCTGCACATGTTAAACCCTTTGAAGATTGAAAATCTGCAGTTTTTTTATTGGTTCAAATGCAGGTATTGGGAACAGAGTATACTATTAACACTCTGCACTTTAACTATTCCAGAAATGTAATATAATCTTTGGGAGACTGTATTGGTGCACCGAGAGACAGCTAGTCTAGCTTTGCGATGTCTATGCTAACTCATCCATGGGGAAGGTGAAAACACAGCAACCACTTCTATAGCCCGACCTTCTGTACACAATTGGACTCCGGAAATCGCTCAGTGGCCCTAAAGTAGTCCAGTGAGGTCTACTTGGAACAAATCGCTCTTCATCACCATAAAAGGTTGTTTTTTAGAGAATGTATGTAGACAACACGAAGTTTCAGCCTCCTTTCAACTGCGCATGATATTGTGTACAAACAATGTATTGTCAAAAGCAAGTAAGCAAAGCATGGGTATATAATACTCTTGATTCTGCCCTGCTATGTTGCGCTTCCATCCACTTATGTAGTTAACAGGATACTCCCAACATACCAGATTGAACTTCTCCATTTACCCTGGTTGAGGCCCTCATCAATTCTGCTAATCCTTCCTCTGCTCGAAATGGTTGCGTCCTCTTTAATATTTATGCTATGGCATTGCCTTTTTGACCTCCTGTCTCAAAAACATTATGCTCAGCCTTTGTTTATTTGAAAACATTCTGTAGTGTAATATCATACTTAAAACATTCCTAGAAATGGAAAGCATTATATTGATGGGTGAGGTACAAGAATGTGCTGTGTGTGTGTGCGAATCATGTGATCAAGGAAGTTTTGTGGCTACATGTAAACAACTTATATTTCATTCCTAAATATTGGTTTGCTCTTTTGAATTAATATGTAACTTTGTACTCAAGTCAATAAAAATTCCGCATTAATCTCCCTTTCCAGGAAATTACAATCACAATTGTTTGATAATATTGCCAGAAGTTCCACAATTACCGTGCTCAATGCTGCCATTTCCAGATTTGCTACATTACAAACTGTAATGGTCTAAAATATTGCATTATAGCTCTCACTTTGGAATGAGCCAACACGAGAGAGGTGGTTAAATCACATTTGAGCTTACCTCTCATTCTTTAAAACATAAAGGCCCGGAAATACTTTGCAGCCTGGAAAACATTATTGTTTTTAGTTGATTTGACACCGAAAACTGGCTTATAAGATTTCGAATTAGTCTAGTCCAAGTCATCGATATGAGCGCACCCGAGTTCCACCTCCAATTGAAGTGGGTGTATCTTCCTTTTGTTCTTATTGAAATGAAATTGATTTCAAAATCCAGAAAGCCGAAAAGGATAATGGGATTGAAAAGTAAATCATGATGGTTTCAAAGTGGTGGAGTGCGTTAGCCTCCATGAGATAGAGGCTAATGACAACTTGGTGGTCCAATTGAAAGAAAGACTTGAGGCTTCCTAGGACGACATTCTCAAATAATGATGGAAATTCATCTCTAATGGGCTTATATAGGGGACATTCCAATACAAAATGTGCCTCATTTTCAATTGCATTGTAGGAGCAAAAGTGGCATAGTTTAGTATCTCTAGAGATAGGGATAGTTGACCATCGCCCAATTTCAATGGCTAATCTTTGGTTCGAGGTGCGGTAAGCGTTGTGGCGTTGTCAATGGTTGCTTCAAGTACAATTCACATTCGTATTTGAGAAAATCCTTGAGGTGGAGGTAGTCTAGTTTCTTCCCTGAGAGATGGAAAGAGTTCCACTCTTTGACAAGAAAGGCATTCTTGATATCATCATATGGTATTTTAGATGTAGTTGGGCTGTCATGGATGTCCCATTGAGATAAGACCCCATGATGTCTTTCCACATGGTTATCAATTTGTGCCAGGTGTTAAATCCATGTTTGGCCAGGTGTCTGGAAAGTGAGGTTGCTTTACTAACTAACCAAGAGGGGGATAGGTTGATGAGCCGTTGTTGAAAAGCATGTAGTGAGCTTGAAAGTGTGTAATTCTATGAGATGTTCTCCAAATTCACCAACAAAATATGATAGGTTGTTGAAGAACGCACTTTGACATGAAACATTATGTGCAACTTCATACCCTTCTCGAAAACCTTCCAATGAGATTTTATCAAGTCAACTCCTCACATTTCAGTGCCATGTGTGAAAGTTGAATGCACTAAAGCTTTGAATAGATGGGATTCTAATTCCCAACATATGACTTCGACTGTTGCTTCTGTCCTTAGCATGCCCATGAAGACTTTCGTACCTGCCATTCTTCACCTTTTACTAGATGGTTCTAAGTATCCATGTGAATAAAAATCTATCCCAACGTATTTGAATTCATGAGTAATCTCAATCGCGACCTTGTCTAATGCATTTGGCGGTGGCTTGTTGGCCTTCAGTCTTAAAAAAAAGTTATTGAGATGAGTACCAGAAACCTTTAGAGGGTCGGGTTTTCGTGTTAAATGGACGAGATGTAAGGTCATATGCGATAACTCTCTCCGAGACTACCTTGTCCAAAGTTTCCTATTCCATTTTGGACAGGATTTGTGACATATGCTTAGATGCAATTTTCAATGCAAAGTACAAAGATTCCCTTCCGACACAATCATACAAATGATGGACAGCGCAGCTGAAATAGAAGCACATTTGCTTCACTTATCCCTTAAGGAATTTCTTTTCCCAACACATGCGTGTTGACTAACATAGTGGGTGCATGCCAATTTGGGCAGCAACCGAGGCCATTATACCTTCAAGTTGACCAAGATCATCTACAATAAACTTGTATCAAATCTAGATACCAGCCTTGTATTATTTGGAATGGGTGACCAATTTTTTCTTTTCGAACCCATCAAAGAATTGAAGCATGGCCAACCTCTCTCACTCCAGTTATCGCTTAATTAGGGAGCGGATGGTCCACAAAAATTTGAATACCTAATCCCAACAACCCAAAATCGAAATGAACAGTCAATTGCTGGACACTCTACCGTGAATTACACAGATGTAAGCTATGTCGAACTCTCGAATGTTACAACTGCCTGCAGACAGAAGAAATCTACAAGACGATCAGACTGCATTCTGGGGGTGCGGTTGGGTAGCGTTTCTTGTCAGCGCAGTAGTTGTATTTGACATGGTACTTCTTCACCCACTTCAACTGGTTGATCTGGTGCTGGCTCAGAGTCTGCTGAGCGGGACCTGGGGCAGCATATGCGCTTGCTTGGCAGGTTTGGATGGTGCTGGCACCGGTTATGGGGCACCCATTCATGGCGAAGCTGGAGTATGTTGCGATGAAGGGAGCAGAGGCCCAGTTGATCTTCACGGCACCTCCCTCTGTCGCCCAAGAGCTCCCATCCCAGATACTGCTGTAGATGCCCATGGGTTGCTTGTTGGGGAATGGCTGTCCGTTGGCTTCGTTATTGGGGAAGCTTCGGATGGGTACTTCGTCCACAAAGAAGCTGCAAATAAGAAAGCCATGAATAACGATACCCAAATAAGTCATCGATTGTATTCCAGAATTAGGACCCACGGATACATGGATTACCACACACGGCTTGATTGCCAAGGTTAAATACTTTACGCCTTCCGAGGTCTCAAGGATTGATTTTAAAGTTTGAGTCCCGTGGCCACAAAGTAGAGACTAGTTCGCAAAGAAAGGAGGAACAGTGTTCTACCAGTTTAGGCACATGCCCCAATCTAGCAAGCTTCGGCTACAGCTCAAGCTACGTGCGGTTGGACTTACATGAAGCACTAGATTGGCTCCCTTATGAGCATTGAGATTTACATATGAACGTCGAACTTGGGAAGATTCTGTTGAGAAAGCAACTTTAAAATCCACTATAATGGATGAGAATTCAAACATTGTCAACGATAAAAAGAGTCGCTGGAGAACCTTACAAGTTGGACCTTCACCTCCAAGATTGATTTTACAATGAGTGGTGGCAAAAGTCCGGAGAAAAAGGAGGAACCAAGTTCCGCCATTTTAGGCACAGGCCACCATTCTAGCAAGTTTGACCTTAAGCTCAGTTATATGCGGCTGGGCTTACATGATGCACTAATATGGCTCCCTTCCAAGAGTTAAGATTCACATATGGACATCGAAATTGGGAAGACTCTGTTGAGGAAACAAGCTCCGGAATTCACTACGGACCTCGAAAGGATGAGAATTCAAACATTGTCAACTATGACAGCATCGCTCGAGAACATTAAGGACTAAAAGAGGCAATGTCAGTACTAGGTACAAAGCTGGATTAGGTATGTTTTAGTTACTTACACAACGAGGTCCTTGTTCCACCGGAATGTGTACGTATGGAAATCGGCAGTTGGGTCGAACCAGAGAGTGTACTGGATCTCGCGACCGCCAACACCATTGGAGAAGAAGTTGGTGTGAAGAATGTAAGGCTGCCCGGTCGAGTTTCCGAGAAACTCGAAGTCGAACTCGTCGTGAGTGGCTCCCGAAGAAGTCATCTGCATGAGACAGGTGCAAGATTCGATTGCTCAGTGATGAGCAGGAACACCCTCCAGATTCATATTCTTAAACATGAGAAATCCAATGCAAGGCCCCGATATAAATTGCCAAGAACATAGAGATCAACCAGAGTGGTATCACTTACGTAGAAGGTGGTCACAGTACCCGCAGAATCACCTGGGCACAACTTGAGCTGCGCACTGAAAGTTCCGAACAGGAACTTGGTCTTGGATCCGAACCCACCAGCTGCTCGGATTACACAGACGAAGTCACGTCCATCAGGGCAAGAATCAATTCAGGCAAGCGAAGCGCTTTCAAGTCACAGAATCCTCCAACGACTGGTTTTCAAAACATGACCCTCAACTTGACCCAGATTACAAAGTACTAGTCTATATATCCTACTCTCGAGCCTCAGTTAATACATAGTCGACCCGGCAACAGACAAACTCGGAGGCTTACCAGACGCTTGGTCGAGCACCAACTGCACCAAGCCATTGCCCACCACCCTCACATTGTTGGTCGTGTAGGTATCGAAGTTGGTACTGAAAGTCTGCACATTTTGAGCTCCGACTGCCAAGCTCATACACAGAACCAACAGAGCTGCCACCCCAATCCACGTGCCGCTACGGCTCCTCATCTTGATTCAAGTTCTAGACACGAATCCGATAAACCTTGTAACTAAGTATTCAGAATGCAGCTGCTCAGTCGGTCCACAAGGGATTGTTACCAATAAATCTCACCGCTGATTTCGTGTCTAGCGCCAATAAGCACTACAACCGGAACACTGCAGCCGAGACGCAAGCGAGAATCGATGTTTGTAGAGACGCTGGTGGAAGTGCAAGTCCGAGGCCGAATTGGGCCGGGAGAAGATGAATGGTGTAGAGGAGGGGGGTGGTGCATATAACACGATGGGGGGATTGGAGTGGAGTGGAGTCCGGACGGGGGTAGGCAGCGAGGTAAGTCAGGAAGGAAGCATAGAATCGTAGCTAGGGGGGGTGGGACGCGGGAGGGATAAATTTACCTACGCGGTGCGTGAAGTGTGATGAATTTTCTCGGCGATGCGAAAGGGCCGGTGCTTACTTGCTTGCTGCTGTCTTTCAAATCCGCTCCACGACAGATGACTGGAAGCGACGCTCTGCAATTCCGGAGGGCCGGGAGGGGGGGAGTCGTCGGCGGCTTGCTGGAATCCCACCAGCCCTCCTCCTCATCACCGATCCCACCTTACAGAAGGTAGGATTAATTACCTGCCGCCTCCAGTCCCCAGGTGGTTCGTGTCGCAACTCCACCTATCACACCTAATAAGCTTATTATTCCAGTGTGGGCTGAAAGTTCGCGTGGGATACACCGTGTCCCCGCCGCGCTCGCTACGGGTGAGATGTAAGAGGTGAGGCCCTCGCATCGGAGCATTATCGGAAATAAGTACCCCCGAGGGCGAGCGGCCCGGGGGCCTTATTTCCGATTATGCCCCATCGCGAGGGCCTCACAACACGTAAAGATCTCGTCGTAATTTCACGCGTAGTAGGGGATAGAAGCGGCCTTCAGGAAAGCCGGAAGGAGATTATGCAGCGTGAGGTGTCTCTATGTAATAACAAACCGGTCCAATTGTATTTTATGAGAATTATGGTGGCTTGTACATAAATTTTTCTAAATTCAAATATAACGTGTTAAATTTTATTAATATTATTTTTCCACCCAAAATCATTTGTGTTTTATTTAAAAATGTTGATTTTATATTCTAGTGTTAAACATATGATATTGTGGGCTCAAACTAGTGTGGATGAAGACAAAATGCCTTTGACCAAAATTACTGTGGTATTCTAAAATTATAGTGGGCCACAATAGTAGGTGTGAAGGAGTGGTGAGTTATTAGACTCCTTCCCAAGTTGAACCCTCCTCCCATGTTTAACCCCTAAATTCTCAAGGATTCACATTCCATTTTCAGGCAAGTCCAACACCAATGATTGAATTTTCAGTCACATAGCCTTACCAACTAAAATGAGCCAATTGGGCCATTATGAGACAATCCGTACCTTGGGAATGTGTATTGGGAATGTAGTTCACAAGCAAAATCCGTGAAAATGACTTCATTGACAACTCGGGGAGATCACTCCCTTGTAAAGTTGAACAACCACGTGCGAACACTTTACATCTAAAAAATCCTACTTTTAACATAAAGCATCACCAAAATGGGTCAAAATTTTATCAATTTTTTTCATGAGTAGATATACACGGTATCTATTATATAGTAAAAAATGGTAACTAAATTTGATGATTTGTTTTTTTTTATAAAACATACCGTTTCTAACTAGAATGACGCAGAATTGAGCTAAAACAGTTACTACAAAAAATGAAGATGACTAAAAATTTCAAAAAAATATACAAAAGATACTATCAATGGTTATGTATATGCAGAAAAAATATCATAAATTTTAAAATTATCTATGGCATTAATATAGGGGTAGCAAACTTTGTTCGCATGTGGTGTTCAACTTGACAATGGAGTGATCTCCCCGAGATTGACAATGTTTAGAACAACAAGAAGGTCATCAAGATAGAAAAACACATTGTTTCAAATATATTGGTTGATTCATATAAGCTACAAGGGCACATTCCCTACATTAAATTGAGCGGACCAATTGGCTCATTTTAGTTGATAAGGCCATTCACGTGGTGAAATAGAATCTGTTTTTTCTCAATTCAAACCATATAGATGTGAACTACAATACTATATATTTTTGATGTGAAAGTTTGGAGTCAATCAAACCACATCTACAAGGCTAGATTGACATATGAATAGAGCCTTCATCAAGGGGGTAGCTCCAACAAAATATGGAAAAGTTTCCATTTAATACCTCTTGGGTCAGCGCATTATTTTTTGCAAGCTAGAAATGTATTATATGGTTGTCAAGTGAGCTCCTCCCATAAATTTGGGTGTTTTGGTGAATTTATATCAAGTCCATCACCCTCGAAGTTGAAGGGCCAAATCAAGACATTTTTGGAGATTTACCTTTTGACTGAGGTCTTTGACCTATACACTCAAAGTTTGCCAAACACACAACTGTGATCTTGTCTAGTAGGAAAAAAAACCTCACCCAATTTGGACATGCTATATAAAATATATAGGTTGCAAACTAGAAAGGTCATATGTGGTTATATTTGCACTTGACACACATTGGGTAGCTCATGGGACCACCTCCCAAAACAGGTAGTTCCAATAGTTTGAATATGAGGAATATTCCATGGAATGATGTTAGTCCCACAAAACATTGTTATGGATTTGAATAATGTTATGTACACAATTCTTCTTCTTTTTCATATGTTTTCCCACAAATGGCTTCCTTTTGCAAGCCTAATGTAGGTGCACCTCTTTTACTTCTTGACATGTAATGGTCACCTCCCGGGGAAGTCACTTAGTGTATTCTTTGGGGACACATGAGCGTACAAAGTTTGCTACCCCTATATTATATGCCATAGATAACTTTAAAAATTATGATATTTTTTCTACATATGCATAACCATTGATAATATCTTTTGTGTATTTTTTTGAAATTTTTAGTCATCTTCATTTTTGTAGTAATTGTTTTTGTTTAATTCTGCGTCATTCTAGTTAGAAACGGTATGTTTTATAGAAAAAGAAGATCATCAAATTTGGTTATCATTTTTTACTATGTAATAGATACCATGTATATCTACTCGTGAAAAAAAATTGATAAAATTTTGACCCATTTTGGTGATGCAACTTAGAAAAAGTAGATTTTTTTTGTATGCACGTGGTTTCAACTTTACAATGGAGTGACTTCCCCGAGGGTCACCTAGAATCAAGGGTATATGAACCATGACCTATCTACACACACGGGTGAGTCCATCACATACCACACGATGACGAAGACAAGTGACTGGAGGCTCTTACACATGTGGGGCCATGCATTTGTCAATTTTACACTTTAATGAACTAAACATAAATTAGTGTAAGCATAGTATGGCATGTCACTTAAATTGTGTCATGTATTTTCATAATCATGAGGTTTTAGATAAAGATTTTGAACTTGGGTAGCACGTTGCACAAGCCAATTTTTAGCCAAGTAACACAAATAACTACACTAAAAGATCGTGTTCAGTGTCATATGGTATTTCATGTCATTGTGGTAACTTTTGTAATGGCACTTTTGTGAGTAACTTTTACAAATATTGTCATCCCAACGTACTTTAAGTCAACCACTTTTGGTATATTTTGCATCCTAACTTTTTCATATGGAAAAATTGTCATGGATGATTGAAATTTAAATGAAAATGACTTCACAAGTGACGGTTGCTGCAACATTGTAAATCTACAATGCCCAAAATTTTTACAAGGAATGATAATGACAGGGTTACATTTGGTGCTAGTGACACTACACAGGCAGTTTACAAAGTATTGAGCATGATAAATAGAATTGATGACACTAAATAAAATATTTAGTGTAACATGCACATCAAGAAACATAATATAACATGCTTGGTTATAATTTATATTCTTGGTATATAATTATAGTAATGTATAACTCCAAATGGTGACCCCCACTAATAGGTGACATCAAGTGCAAGTACTCAAGTAACCAGGCCATGAAGACTAGACCAGGTTTGAAGGAAGGTAGGCACATAATGTACGATTTTGTCAAGGAAGCAAACTGGGCAGGACGCAACACAGTTTCTTACCAAATGCTTTTCAAAGCAGGTCAAAGATGATCAATCTCTATTCAAGTACTTGATACAGTTAATAGTGTGAGCATGAACGCCTTGGCTTGTCCTCTTGATTTCCAGGTGTGCTTTGGCTAGCCCAAGGAACAAAATCAAACATGTTAGCTTGTGTGCACGTCAAGGATACATGGGTTTGGCCTATGTTGTTCAATTTTGACATCAGCCCCGCATCCAAGAAAATATATTGCATGATGAAATTTGATTTAATTGAATAAACTAGTAGGTGTCCATGCCACTCTATTGTATTTGATTATAACTCTTGGTGGTTGCACAGACACAAATATACAAAGACTTTAGTGCCACTCCCTAGGAGTTTGACACTGTGTGCTATTAAATTGTTTTTTTTATCAACAGTCTTGTACCTTCCATATTCACAGTAACAGGCACATGATGTAAAAGTTAGAACCCTATCCACGAAATCCAGTGTCTACTCACCAGATTATTGACCAGTATGATGCAAAAATATAAGGTTCAAAATAAGTAGTTCTAAGAACATGCACATCCTCGAGATCTCTGCTTTATATAAGTAGATGCATCCCCTCCTAGACTGAGCATACTATGTATAGAGCAAGACCCACAATTGTGCCAATGGACGGGGAGAACCGACTGCTAGTTACAGATGACCCAGTTGAGTTTGAGAAATCACCGGTTGAAGTCTAAGGGTTAGTTTCCATGTAGGCGGTCTCCCACCAGATTCTAGTAGAAATGTAGAATCACATTTCTACTAGAATCTAGTGGGTGATGGCCAACATGGAAACTGACCCTAAGGGCCGCTTTACACTACGGTGGAGAAGTCCACCGGTCATGAATTCTAGGGGAATTCTAAAATTTGATTGGCCGAGAGTGACACTCTTGTCCGGTGGCGGTTTACACTACGGCCAAGAGTCCTTTGGTGGAGAACTTTGTACATGGATGAAAAAATGACATAGTTGCCACTGTGGCGACACTTTTTGGAAGGGGAGTTCTCCGGAGGTCAAGTTTCTTGGGCAACCTCAAAGCCTCGGACAAGAAACTTGGCCTCCGGAGAACTCCAACTTGAATAAACTATTTTTTTCCTCGGGGGGGTCACTCCCGCTTGTGTTATGTAACCACGTGCGTACAAAGGGTATTTTTATGGGGGCTATTTACCTCCTCATTTGGATTTTAGGGAACCCTTTAAGTGGAAAAAAAATAACTTCACCAAATATTCAACACCCTATAGGTAATTATAAAAGAAAACCTAGACTATTTCAAATGATGCTAAATTACTTATAAAATTTTGATTTACTCGTTCCGTACGAAGGCAAACTTAAGACTCCAATATGGCATGGCATATATCCACATTGTTATATATTGGTGAAAGAAGAGTGTACACATCATAACCCAGTCGTTCAATTTTCATCCATTTTGCATGTATTATATGTGAATATACTCATTCTATTTTTTTGGATCCCTCTATTATTTTTGTCATACTAATTTCTTTCTACCTTAAACCTAAAGTGGGGGTTTTCCCTTATGCTAAATTATATATAATCACATGTTTCGCAATTTAAGCAAACTATGGTAGATCCAAAGTTTCTATAATTTTTCTTGCCAATGAATAAAAAGCACCCTATAGTTGTTCTCACGTGGTTTCTACTTTTCGGCCAGTCACCCCCCCCCCCCAAGATTTTTTCCTTGGAGAAATCTTTGCACTATTGTTCTCCCTCTTTAGTATGACACTTTTGGGAAACACAAAAAAAATATTATCGAGGTGTCGTCTTCTCATTAATGTGACAAATGGCGTAAAGTTGTCGTATTATTGAGGGAACGAAAACATAAGTAATATGACATTAAAAATATATACAACAAGTTTAAGCAATATAGATGATATGAAATAATAACTTATAACTCCAAACAAATACAAATATTCTCAAGAACTCTTGAAATAGGAGTCCAAAGATCTTTGGTGTTGCCTACCCAAGTTAGCAATTGTCATCTTATCTAAATTCCCTACTAACTTTTGGAAACTATTAATTTCATTAACACCAAAATATAAAGAGTTCTCTAATAAGAAACTAGACAACAATGATGCATGACGTTTAGCATCAAGATACTAGTGATGCTATATCACCCGTGTACAAGGCAACATACTAGGCCAAGGGCCACTCTAACTCTAACCATGGCCATTCTACATTAGTAACCCTAATTATCATTAAGTTCCCAACAATAAGTGAAGTTCCCAAGTAGTTCCCAAATGAAAATGGATGTATTTTAGATGTACATAATATGGATGAAAGGAATTCTAGCATTAACTACCTCTTTAATATGACAAAACAGAGATTCTAAATGTCACATTATCGAGTGTTGTAGTCGTATAAAAGAGGGAGTTTGGAACTAAAAAGTTTGGTCTCACAAAAATGTGTCATAATATCGAGGGTGTCGTATAAACGAGCATCGTATTAACAACGTTAGGTTGTACCAACATGTAATTTCTTTAAAAAATCAATAAGAAAATAATACTACCTGCTTATTTACGTTAATTTGGATGTATTGTAGAGGTGGAACATTTTCAAATGAATTCTTGTCATGAAAGAAGTTCTAAAACATTGCCATATACATTTTATTTTTTGATCAATACAATTTTTTTAAATTTCAATACAATGGTCATTTAGGGGGTAAGGTTTCTACTATGGCCGGCTATGACCATTTTGTGAAGTTGTCCGGTGGACTTCTCCTCTTGGTGAAGTTGTCCAATACACTTCTCCTCTAGGTGGTTACACTACGGCCGGTCAAGACTTCATAAGGCATTTTTTAATTGTCTTTTCATCTTCTCCGGCGTACCATCCCTTGCCTCAAATAACCATGTCTTGGGCTAAAATTCTTGACCGACCGGTGCACTTCTCCACCGTAGTGTAAAGCGGCCCTAAGACTTCAGGAAAATTACCGATCATTTGAGAGGAATATATGGAATATACCTCACATTAATAAAAGGAAAACTGAAAGATATCAACATGTAACCAGTTGAACTTGGAAACACTGGGATCTCGGCCGGTTATGCCCAAAAATCTCCCCGGGCACTGAATTGTGCTCTCAAGACATCTACAGGATTGTAGTGCCCTGTATCTCCCAGACTAGTACATATGGGTATGGTATGCGTCAGAAAAAGTAGCATTGCGAGTCAGATGGAGATTTAGGCAACAATAAATGCTTTACTGCATATTCAAAAATAGTCAATCAATAGGAAATGCGCACTACTAAAACGTATAAGAATCTAAATGAGAACATGCAATCATGATTCATTGTACACCGAAGTTCCAGGTTTAACCAATGGCCATGGCCAGGGTAGGCTGACGTACGTAGTAGATGCACCCAGAAGGACCCGCAGTAATGTCTAAATGTGCCTCCTTCCCTTTTGGGACTTCAATGTTTAAATGGAAAATATAAGCATAGTTCCGAAGATGGCCCACAGTTTTCCATTTCCAGGAAATCAGCAAGAGGCGGGCAAAGCTACATTTGAAGTTGGTAAGGCTTCCTTTTATAGATATGTTCAGAGACTTCTCAAGAATCGTTCATAACCATCATCATGCTTTTTTTGGGGGGTAAATCCTCTGAGTCCCACCAGTTTTTCAGCCTTTTTGCAAAGTAATAAGACCTTTTTTACATAGGATAATTTGACAGAGATTTTCTTGCATCTAGGTGAGAGTTTGTGTACATAGATTATTGGGAGGTCATGATCAGTTAATTTGACAATAACAAGAAGTTTGCTGCAATAACGTAACTGGATCATTGTTCTACAATTTATCCATTGGATGTGCAACAATTTTGGCTACGGGATCCTGGTGCATCAATTCGATTACTCGGTTCCCTAATCCTTGGTCTTTCTGTCTAGCATGCCAACCTTTTTCCATCCCAGTCCTCGTTGAGCACATCACTTTGTTTACATTGCGGTGTCCTGGTTGTAAATGTGCTTTTTTAATGCAATGAAATTTCATTGCTTTTTAAAAACATTGCTTGGTGAGGACATGTTTCCCACCTAGACTCAAAAATTAGTAGCAATTTGAAGGATAGGTACATAGTGTTTTACACAATAGAATTTGAGTTCAGGGTTGTTCAGTGTTCTACTGATGCCTATAGTCAATATTAGGTGGCACTCTTTGCACGATACAAAGTAACATATTAAACCCGTATTAAGTTAAGTATTGATTGCTTGAATGGGAGCGGCCTAGGGAACCCTACCAGTATGGAACAGTCACCCTCTACAAGTTGGTAAGTGACCAGCCAAACCGTTCCATATCCTTAACACAATATTTGAGAGGTGTTAACCCGTTGGCATTAAGTGTTCACTATGTAGTAGGAACAAACAAGGTATTTTTTCCAACCAATGTGTATTTATTCATTTTATTGTTGTAGCCAATGTAAAGATCACCATCATAGGAATATTCTTATTTGGTGAATTCTCTTGGATAGAATGTAACATTTATTCTTAAGTATACTTATAATAACATATTCAAGTTGTTCCATCCATTTTCAAAATCCAAAATTGGAAATTTTGGTTTAAAAAGAATAATGACAAAATATATTGTTATCACGATCTGAGATCAATATTTTGCAAAATTTCGTCACAAGTACGTACATTGCTTCCAAATGGCACACTTAGATATAGTAGGCACTTGAGACCTCATATAAATGCAATTTGACATCTTGAAGTTGGCAAAGGATTCATATAATCCATGTTAGATACATAGACCCAAAACTAATTACACCATGTATTACATAGTCAAAATTTTAGATTTCTAAATGTTTGACAATGATTTTTAAAACTTATTTATAAAAACAACAAAAAAAACATGTTGATTTTAGGTAGTGTGTTGGTGTTGGAGATGTCTATCTACTTGGCCTTTGGTCCGGTCCCCTTTGAACACGAGCTCCTTATGGAGTTTTAGTATAATGGTTGCATTTTTACTCCTCTTGCAATGGAAATCGCTTTGCTTACAAATATATATTATAAAAAGTGGAAACTTCTTATATCTCGGAGGTTTCCGTAGGAAATTGATTCCATAATTAGCATCAAAGATCCTGGCTTAGTGTAGTGGTCATAAGTTAGGATGAAACCACAATAAACATATAGGAGAAAAGTGTTTACCGGACCCTTTAACATGGCTGCTGCAAAATCTTGAGCCCTTGGAAGCACTGTGATATAGAGACTCAATTATCGATTTCTGTATTTTGAACTAGGTTTGCTGGCTTTGTACTCCAGAAAAGTTTGCAAGAATGAACCATTCAAGTTTGCAGTTCCCGGAGTGTGAGCCTGGCTAAACGTAAAGTAGAGTAGCTTTGCTTCACCTACTCTCACGGAACAGTATTTCATGCAGTTTACTGGTGATTGTGCTCAATAAACCAAGTCTGCAAATCCGTTCAGTGCACAAAACCTACTACAACTAAATATGCTATTTAGTGTCACTTACTATTTGGAGTTACATAGTGCTATATCTTTTAACTATTGATGTAAGTTTTTACCAAGTAAAGTTGTTAATGTTCCATACTGTCCAAACAATCAATTTGTTTGGATACTTGTTGGCAAAATATGAGATATTTAATAAATAGATGTAGCATTGCATAATTCCAATTACTAAGTGACATTAATACAATATTTGGTGTATTGTTTCTGCTTAACTGAAGGACAAGTGTCGACCACAACACTAAGTCAGGGGAAGCACCAAGCTACACTAAATATGATATTTAGTGTCACCAATTCCAATTGTCTTGCTCAATACTAATTGTAAACCGCAGTTTAGTGTCATCCACACCAAATGCTATCCCCAACATTATTTGTCATTCCTTGTATTTTTTGGGGGGGGATTATAGGTCTACAGTGTTGCAATTACTATCGCTTACCAAGCGGTTTTTTCATGCAAATTTCAATCACCCATGACAATATTATTTTTCATCACAAGTTGCTGACAAGAGAAGGTAGGGTTTATGCCAATGCATGAACTTATATCCATCATCCATGACAGTATTTGTTCACTTATTCATAAGAAGCGTCTATCCCAACAGTTACCATAATGACACAAAATATCATATACCACTAAATACCATATTTAGTGTACTCTACTTGAATTCTGGGCTGATCTCTAGAATTGCTTCCAATCTACATGCAGGTCCGATTTTGTGGACGGGCTGCTTGCTGCCAAGTGGGTGCTGCCCGCCATCATGAGTAGGTCGTCTTTTCAGTAATTGAATTGGTGGTTCGAATCAAATTAGCAAACAAAATCAAGAGCATTTAAGGCTTCCCGAATTCAGGGCTACTGTGGTGTATATAGAGCCACATGGTCCTCTGCAAGCTAGCTGGATGCTTGGAATTTGTAAAGCTTATTAGCTGGTGCCTTCCAGGAGCCATATACGTACTAAGCTTCAGCGGATTTGGTGAGGTGTAGCAAAGAAAGTTCTAGGCAAGGTCGCACGTTCTAGACAAAGAAAAGTTCTAATTAACCTCGCATCCTAGCTAACAGCCTGCTGCCAGCTGACAATCACAGAACTAGTTAACAACTACACAGGGTATCCCAATCTTTGTAGAGTTGACAAACCACAAAGTCCAAATTTAGAATTGATCAGAAATTTCCTACAAAGAAGTGGAATAAACTTTCAGGAAAGGTTCAATCGCCGTATGGGGCTTGGGCGTCATGGTGACTAGGTCAGTGATTGGGGAGATTTTTGGGCATAATCGGTTGAGATCCTAGTGTTTGCAAGCCCAACCGGTTACATGTTGATATCCTTCGGTTTTTCTATATTAATTTGAGGTATATTCCATAATTTCCTCTAAAGTGATCGGTAATTCTCCTGAAGTCTTGAACGGGGGACGCTAAAGTCCCCCCCATGAACTTTTCGGACTGTCAGATCCGGGCAGGGGCAGCCGCCCGTCCAGAAAATCCAGATTTTCTGGACCCGACCGAAAACTGCTGCCCGCCCGCCCGACTTCGAAAAAACCATTGCCCTTGCATTCTTGAAGGCCACTTATCCACAAATCCCATATTGAGTGCACTTCACCTTCAAGGTCCAAAATCCAATATATATGTTCACTTCCATCAAGTAAATAAGCAATTGACTGGGATTTCATTACCAAAGTGAACCCGTCAATCAAGCATGTAACTAACTTGGAAGTCAAAAATATACAAAACTCTCACTAGCACTGAGGTTATAATTTTTGTGACTTACAATTTGAAATTGTCTTTGTCATTCTAAAATGACGGTTAAATTTCGTGTGTTGATTTAGTATGTATATTTTATAATATTTTAGGTAATGCCGTCTACTTTCACAAGTATTCATATGCAATAATTAATTAATTATTAGAATTAATTCACTGGATTATGTGTGATTGAATATAATTAAGTCTAATTAATCTTGATTAATCCTAATTATTCCCAAATAAATCAGAAAGTATGCTTACCTAATTAAGTAAACCTAATTAATTACAAAATGTACTTATTGTAAATAAATAATTTCTCAAATTAATTATAATAAATTAACTGAATTATAATAAGTCACTAAATATAATAAATTTATTATAATTTATTACCTAATTTATATTTACTAATATAGTAAATAATTTAGTAATTTTTTAGTAAATTATATTGAGTCATATTTAGAAGATAATTATATTTACTGAATTAAATATTAAATTTACTGAATCAATTATAATAAATTTACTGATTTATAATAAACTCACTGAATTATAATAAATACACTGAATTATAATAGATTTATTACAATTAATTCAGTAAATTTAGGTAATAATTTGAGTAAATATTTTCAGTGAATTAATAAAATTTTATTTATTATAATTAATTCACTGGAATTAATTCGAGAAATTATTTAATTACAGTAAGTATACTTTCTGATTTATTTGGGAATAAGTAGGATTAATCAAGATTAATTAGACTTAATTATATTCAATCGCACTTAAATCAAAAACCAGTAAATCATGATTAATCCCAGCAGGTACATTTTATAATTAATTAGGCTTAATTAATTTGGTAAGCATGCTTTTTGATTTAATTGGGCTTAATTACATTCAATCACACTTATTTAGTCTAAATGCATATTAAAACTTTGTGAAAGTAGAAGGTATTTAACTAAAATATTATAATATTTAACATATAAAAATAAATCACTAATTTTAGTTCCATTTTAGAATGACAAAGACAATTTCAAATTGTAAGTCACAAAAATTATAACCTCAGTGCTAGTGAGAGTTTTGTATATTTTTGACTTCCAAGTTAATTACATGCTTGATTGACGGTTTCACTTTGGTAATGAAATCCCAGTCAATTGCTTATTTACTTGATGGAAGTGAACATATATATATTGGATTTTGGACCTTGAAGGTGAAGTGCACTCATTATGGGATTTGTGGATAAGTGGCCTTCAAGAATGCAAGGGCAATGGTTTTTTCGAAGTCGGGCGGGCGGGCAGCAGTTTTCGGTCGGGTCCAGAAAATCTGGATTTTCTGGACGGGCGGCTGCCCTTGCCCGGATCTGACAGTCCAAAAAGTTTGTGGGCAGGACTTTAGCGTCCCCCGTCTTGAACTTCAACCGGTTATTCCTCAAACTCAACCAGTTCATCTGTAACTAACTGCCAGTTCTCCCCAATCATTGGACTAGGTGAACTCGTCCATCCTGGATCAAGGGGCTCTAGTGAAAAGAACAACTAAATGTGATATTTAGTGCCACCAATTCTAATCGTTTTGCTCAATACTAATTGTGAACCGCGATATAGTGTCACCAACACTAGATGTTTACCTGACATTATTTGTCATTCCTTGTAAATTTTTGGGGGATTATAGAATTACAGTGTTGCAATTTACTGTCACTTACTAAGTGATTTTTCATCCAAATTCCAATCGTCCACAATAATATTTCATCACAAGTTGCTGACAAGAGAAGGTAGGGTTTCGGCCAATGGATGAACTCATCCATCATCTATGACATTATTTGTAAAGTTATTCATAAGAAGTGTCATCCAAAAAGTTACCATAGTGGTATAAAATACCGTATGACACTAGATATATCATATTTAGTGAAGTTGTCCATAGGTTGAGGGCTGATTCATTTTGACTAAATCCCACTACATTGTTTATGATATTCAGTGTCACTTATTATTCATGGTTACATTGTGTTATATTATTTATTTATTTATTTATGAATAATGAAATTTTTATCAAGTGAAGATGTCAATGTATTACATTGTCTAAAATACTTCATTAAAATTTATTGGTAAAAAATCATATACACACACCAAATAATCATAACACTGCACGTATTCTCAAATATTAAGTGACACAAAATATCATAATTGGTGTAGAGTAGATCTTCAAGGTTTCTCGTGTTATTTTTGGAGTAGCTAAGATTTTAAAACTTTCAAGTCATAGTAAAAGTCACTATGTTTTCATTTTCTTTGTGGATGACTTACCTACACACCCCATATCTTTGGTATTGTTGGTGAGGCTAGCACCTGAGAATTTACTTGGATGCTATACTTGTAGTTAAAGAAAGTAAACATTTGACCAAGGGCATGTGGCAACCATGTAAGTTAAAGGTGAAAGTGTGAGGGACACGTTCATAACATCACTCAATGACATGGGCCCCCAAAATATAACAGTGAGATGTTGGGAGTTCAATATGAATTTGAGTCTCCTTGGGCAACTTTTCAAACATCCCAATGTTGTATTCTAAGGGCCGATAGAATGAGAGTTAAATGCTAAGTAATATTTTGTTATAGCTCACAATTTTTTTCATAACACAATTAACTTTATGATCAATATCTAGAGACCATGAAACCAATCAACCACAAAACCTATATGGGGGCTCCATGAAAACAAAATTAAAGGGAATGATTGTTATAAGAGTATAGGTGGTGTAAAATCTTCATATTTATAGTGAACTTGGCTCATGCTCACATACAAGGTTGGGGTGAAACAACCCGTACATTGGTTCCTTGGAGGCAAGGGTTTAGCATCCAACAAGGAACGAGTGTATGGGTTGGTTCGCCCAAATCCACATACAAGGCCCGGAGTTCACTCAAGTGTAGAGTAACTTTCATGCATTCTCACCCACACCCTACATCATAATTGCAAGTTGCAAAGGCTCATACTAGCAAGTTAGGTTACAAAGGTTACTAGGGATAGGGAAGCAAGATGCACACACTTCAATGAGTTTTTATTGAGTGTTTGAGCACCTAGGATTCCGGGATTTGAAATCCATCGCGTTTTCTTTGTGGTTGGTTTTGTTTGGTTGAACCGCCTCCGTGCACAATGTAATATCCGGTGGTTACTTGCTCGTGGGGAGCTTGCAAAACCATCAACATCCTCCAAACTTTTGTCATCAAGTATGAGAGAGTAGGAGTGTGTTAGGAATGCCGGTGGATTGTGCGTTGCCTTTCTCAATAGCCTTTGAATGTGGTTGGTTTTGGTAGCGTCACATGTTGTCAACTTAGTTTGTTGCCAATATAAATTTTTGGTGCTCCATAGATTGATGTGCAAATGTCATGTACTACAATGATCCGTCTTAAAGACTCAAGACTATCTCCCTTATCAAATCAATTCCTCCATGTTTGCTTCTAATTTCATGCCTCAATGATTGAGTTAAAAATACATCCCCGCATTATTGATGAATAATAACTCCAAATGTGTTTATGGCTTAATATCATCTACTTTGAACCAAAAAAAATAAAAAATTCAAATTCAACTATATTCAACAAAATTATGATGTAAAGTGATATGAAATAAATAAAGAGCATTATGTATAGGGTGAATCCCTAATGAGGAAGGCATTTCAAAATTGAAAACCATGCCTGTAGGGCAGGAGCCCGAGGGGTCATAACTTTTATTTTTGAAAAACCCTGACATGCAAGGCCTTGTCCTACTTAAAATGCGACAATTTTTTAACTAATGTACATTCTACGCCCATGTAATGTCACAGGTGCGTCATAATGCTCTATTGCCTCCCGTAATGCCTTGCCTCTCAAACGGTGGGAATTATGGGAATAAAAGCCCATCAATTAATAATGAAAAATCAAGTAGACATGGGTGGGTTACTGTATAGGATTTTTGTGCATCATGTGCGGTGGAGGGGTATTTATTTAGGGGCTAATTACTTTCAAGCATGAATTATAGGTTCCCTATAATTAATAGATTCCTTAAAAAACCTATTTCTTTGCACCCCATTATTATTTATATTTCCCATGCCAATGCAATTCATTATAATCTATAATCCCTTTAAGTAATAAAACATAATCCATGTCCATCCATACCATTGCATACATACTATTGCAAACACGATTCTTGAAGTCACGAACTTCAGAGGGGCTTCAAATAAAACACAACCATGTCACACTTGCATATCATACACAACCATATCGACAACTAAAATATCATACACCATATGCATTACAAAAGTGCAGGTGTATTCACCAAAATATAAATGATTGTGTGCTAAAAAACAACAACACCTACTCCATAGGAGTTTGCGCATGAGCACAAACCTTGTACACGAACCACATATATTTCTCTTGGTCACAAACTTTTCCAGCTCCTCTGCATCTATCCTATCTAATGTATATGCTTTGTTGGTAGCATTGTAGCTAATGGTCATAGAAATAATGCAATGCACGTCAATTTATTTGCTATTGATGATCATATTTGAATTTGTTGTGGCCCGGATGTTTCTTGTAATATTGCAACATTACTTCAATATAGGGATTCTGAGGATTTTGCCTCCCATATTCTTCGACTTGGGCCAAGTAGTCAACCAACTACCTTAGTACCCCAAAGGCATGCCCATTACGCCGCTTCATGGTATGCACCCTCCCAAACAAGAGGTTAGTAGCATTTCCAAGCTCTATTCGCACTAGTTGGACGTCCACTTTTCCTCTTTGCTACAAATCTCACAGTTGACAATTTTCTAGTGGTCCTCCTATAAACTAGATACATCCCGCAATCTAATTCTATGGTCAACAAACGTGATCCAAAGAAGATCTTGCCCGGAGCCAATTATCATGGTTGTTGATTTGAATACTATGCTTAATTCTAGCCAACCTATATTTGGACAAAAAAAATGATTACCATTCAATTGCGAGACAAGAGTTGACTTGTAAATGCAATGTCCACCAACTTCAATAGTTAGAACAATATTCTATGCTCCATGTACTAGCCTCACATGCTCCTTTGCCTAGTTAGGTATGTCCATAATGACATTACGAGTTTCTTTCTCTAGTAACATGGCATGCTACAATCCATTGTCCACCATATCCTCCTCAACATACTCTCTCAGTTGGGAGCATTCTATGATATCCACGGAGGCAAGAGCTTTCACCTACACCTGGTCTCACAACACCTCCAAGTCTTCATCCTCTCCTAACATTGGTTTGACACTAGGTGAATAAGCGAAACTCTTTGGGTTAGTTCTTTCAACTATTTATGGCTTCTCGTACCATAATTGATTTTTGGTTGGGCATTGAGGGCTTGGTGCCATGTTAAGAGGCCGGAATAGCATGTGGGCTTCTTTCAATCCCTCTTGCATAGCGGATATTACCTCAACATTCGAAGATACCAATGTATAGTCACCTATATTACATCACTCTTCTCCAGGTTGAAGCTTTTGATGTGCTTCCCATAAATTCTCCACCTTATTATGTTTTTAATGTTATTCCGTCCTTCATGTACTTTACATCAGATATATGGTCAAAGTGTTGGCTATATTCACCAATTTGTGAAAGTCATATGCACTCTCATGCCCATTCATGACACCAATTTTGAAAGAAAAAAAACACCTCGCATGAGTCGTTGCTTATCAATTGGAGCGGAACAACTAGGTCTAGGTACTTGTCTATGAAATGACAAATTAAAAGAACTACAAAAGGGCATGATAATTGGATATCCATAATACATTGTTGACTTACGAAATTTTTAGCCTCCACCAATTTTTGCGAATTCCCAAACACCTCATGACCTCCATTATGTAATCAAATTCGAAAGAAAAAGGAAACTTTGCTACACAACACTTCTCCACGTACATCGAATGAATTTTTCATCCATCCAACGTGCAACATCCTTAATTCATGCTTACAAACATATCATACAAAACATAACCTCCTAGGATCCTAAACCTCAATCCCTATATTAGTTCTATTGAAAGTAATGGCACACATTTTATACCTATCTACATTACTTATAATGGGATTATCTACTTTTAATGGACCCTTCATTATTTAGAATTCATTTATGATTTTTATTTCAAATGAATTTAATCCCCCCTATATTATGCCATAATGTCGTTTGTAAAATGCACTAAGTGACCCACCTTTGCAAGTAGAGTGGTTGAAGACCCCAATATAATGCATAGGAGAGTGTGAAATAGTGGCAAGAAAAAAAAAGTGAAGAAAGTATCAAAAAATCCTATTGAGCACCTAAGATTACAAATGATCATGTGGCAATTACCATAACATTCTATACCAGTCCAAAAATGCTGTCATCTAGCTTGTGATGCATAATTTCCCTTTTCTTGAACTACACCTTGTACATCAAAGCTAACATTTTCCTTGTGCCATCAATGTTTACCTATGAGCAAAAATATTATTACCAAGTAGGTAGTCAAAAGCCAAGAATACATATTGGCATATTCCATTCCACATATTTTCTATGTAATTGTATTGGTGTGGTGGACATCTATGCACATAACTTATCTTACTATTGAAATTTGTGTTGACCTCAAATTACTATGGACCATATCAATATCAATATTGTGGTACTTCTATAAGCAATGTTGTAAGTCACACACTTATTAAAAGAAAAAATTGTAGTAATGGTGCTATAACTTTGTTAGCTAGCCCGCTTTAGAGCCTTGTAAGACCATTGAGGCACTAAATTTATTTGATTCTAAGGTACGTGTACCCAAAACCATCATTGAACTTGAAACCATACTATGTACCAAAGTCACAAATATGGGGCTTCAAATGTAAGATAGTGATAAATAATGTTGGTTTTAGGGTTTATGTTGGTTTTGGATATCCTACCTTTATCTAACATGGTCTTTGTGAAAATGTCACATGGCGCGCAAAAATGTCACAAATGTCGGTCTCTCGAATACAAGAAAGGCCGGCTTGAATTGGTGTTTGAAGGTAGCTTTCGCCAACTACATCCGGATGTATTTACAAAATGCTAGTAGCATGTGCAAGTGATAACGAGGGAAGAAGTCTTCTTATATCATGAATGATATGTTCTACATTGTTACTTCAAACACTCTTGATTGCACGCAAAAACATAACAATCATGATATAAAAGGACTTCTTCTTACTCTATAAACTTGTATCATAGGTGCGCATACAAAATTAGTTTCAAAATACAATTTTTTCCAAAGTTGAAATGCAATCCGCAAGACTAGAAACTGAGTTGGCTTTGAAAAAAAATAAAAAATAAAAAATCACATGTGAGAGTGCCATTTTCACAAATACATGTTTTCTTTAGTTTCACAAGAACCCTTTCAAGACTTTTGTTGGTCAAACTTGAATTCCACCTTAAAGATGATTTGGATCGCTAATAAGCTCTTGAAGTCTACTTTTTATTCTACTTCCCAAATTTGAATATTTTATTGCATTTGGAAGCTCCACAGATCTAAGTTCTTAATCACACTAAATGACGTGCTTTTTTAATATCAAATATCCATATCAAGTTGCTATGGCTAAATTTTATCTTACAATGGTACTCTTGGACAAGTTTAGCATGATTTGTATTGCTTTGATGGTTTTGGGGTTTGTTCATAGACGGGTATGATTTGATGCAATATTTATGATTTTGCTAAAAATTATTTATATGGAAATCTTCACTTTGACCTCTTATGACTTTTGCATCTCAACTCTGACTTTGAAAATTTAAATGTTAATCTAAGTCCTTATTCGCAATTGCTAATTGAATGGGATGAATTTTGATCCGATCCATCAACCAAAATTGTTAGTAGAGTTTGAGTGCCTGCAATAGGGCCACATACATGATTATGCCAATCGTGAGACAAACAAATCATGAGCACTGCCATCATATAAATTACAATTACCAATTAGGGTAGACATGCTTAATTTAATTACTCATCTTAATTACTCATCAAGTACATGTATTTGAGTGGTGTTTGAATCCAAAAATGGACACTTAAAAGACATGTTTTAAAGAGATTGGACTACGTGCTCAAAATATGCCAACCATTTCTTAGGGGTTGTTTACATCATGGAACATGAAGTTGTCCCTTGCTCCCCTAAAACTGTGATTTTGTTGAACTCATCATGGGACCACTTCAGTTTGCATCAAGGTAAAAATGTCAAAGTGACCATGGAGCTTGAGGTTCCCAAAAGGTCTATTTTTAGGCCTATATTATCCACTATCATGGTCCAACGGGTTTTGCAATGAGAGAGGCAAAAGAGGTTCTCTATCGCATACCTCTTCATGAGGAGTGCCTGAAACACCATGGGCACAAGGGGGACCCCAGAGTGACACCCGGGACTTGTGGCGCCGTTGGTGAGAGGGCCCCGAGCGTTGGGAACGCCTCCCAACCATTGAGACTAGGAGGCATAAGGGTGAGGCCATAAGCTATGTGTAACACTTATGGCGTGCTGATTCTAGAATGCTCAAGAACACCTCAATCGGATGTGTGAGCTAGGAAATATGGCAATTTGAGTGGGGCGCTGTCCCGGGACAGCGCCTTGGAACAACAGTGGCTTGGGAGTGGCTCCGGGACTACGAAGCTTTGAACATGTATAATTTCCTCAATACTTGCCCAAATGGGACAAGTGAGTAATCCATCGACATCTACGCAAAACGTAGATGACGATGGAGTGGTCGATTGTTACGATCAGAGATTGCATGAAGAAGTTATGGGGTTCTGAAGCTGCTAGGGGCTTCCAGCCCCAGCGGCTAAGGGAAAATGTCTACTTGGCCCCAAGTGTTGGGAGAGAGACAAAAGGTTACTTGACAGTGGGGTAAGGGCCCTGCCTAGAGTCCTAGAGGCTTATATGGGTGAGGTGGTGTGGCCTCACCCACCCGAGGCCGAACGGCAAGGCCTCCATGGGCATTGGCCCAATGTGAGGGCATAGTTGCCTAGTATGGCTCGGGTTGTTGTAGTGTTGCTCTGGCAACACGATGATCAACATAAGATTGGACTTCCATGGATGGAAGTCCAAATTTAAGAATTGGTTACCAATTAAGGGGTGAGTCCCGAAAATCAAGTAGGAGGTTTGGTCCCCTTCCTATGAACTAAGAAGGTCCGCGGTATGGGGAGCTAACCATTCGCATCGCGGTATGCGAAGGGTTACCGCTCGTAATCCTTGCTAAAATGAAAAATGGACCGAGATAGTTAAGGGGACCTAGCAAGGGTTGCGACATTCTCTCACTACAAAATCAAGGGACCATGACAGAGAAATGTTGTTTTAATGATTTGAATTTGAATTTTTTTTGCCAAACATTATTTTCGTTAAGAAGAAAGGAGGGAGGAAAAAGAAGGTTAAACATGAAAAATATCCAAAACTACCCTTTTAGGGCATATATTAATAAAACCAACATATCCACTTTTTGATGTATGGTCACTCCTCTTGGTCCACGTTCAATTTACACCTAGCGAGGGACCCAAAGATGTTAAAATTTGCATTTTTCATAAATATGACCATGGAAAAAGGCCATTTGACATGAGACAACTTTGTGATTCATGATGTAAACAACCTCTTAATAATCAACATGATTGGGGAGACCTATATGACCAATTTAACGAACAAGAAAATCTTCACTTTGATAATGAATAAGATATTAATATGAACTCCAAAAATTGTGAGACAAATAACCATGGCTTGATTTGAATTTGCTAATCATCTCGCACTAATTGTGTGTTTCATATTCTACAAGAAGTGGGTGCAGAGAGAAAAGTATCCGAATAACACGCGTCTACATTATCTACACTCCACCTACCTGGTACAAGAGATGTCAGCCCAGGTTGACATGAAACCTGTCCAGGGTCCTCGTACTCAATAAGCGCTCATTCCGTGAGATGCTTCAATTCACACTCACAGATCAGGAATCCAATATTGGGGAATCGCGACACATGATCTTGCATGGCAGGGACTTGAGAGAAGCAGCATGAGTGTCGTAAGTTGAAAAAGAATCATTTGTGCGAGTTTGCAATTCTCCGTGAACGAGTTGACATGATTTGAGACGTATCGCTCAGGTCAGTGAGTCTGAGACCTCTTCAGTTTGAATGGACTTCTGAAGTGATGACGATGATGATACCAGTTTCCTTCTTAAAATTGCAATCATGTGGTAAAAGGGTTCTTACTTGTTGTGAGTTGTGCCTTTGTGAGAGATTAATCTTCTGTTCGGAACATGGAGTTCACAAGATGTTGAAAGTTCTGCCTTCTAAAAATGCAGACTCCAACATGAGGCCTTATGCCCAGCAATGCTCCTTGGACAATCTCTTTCCAACACAAGGCGGCCACGTGTGTAAAACTCCATTAAACCCCAAAGAGAGGAGGTGACCAGGTTGCTAACATCCACCGGATGTTTTATGCTAACAAAGTTAAGTGGAAGGCTTGAACCCACACCCAACCCAACTGCATGGAAATTGATCCATCTTTCTCAACTCTCATATATGTAGCCATGAGAGCAAGGTCACTCGACCCTGCATCTGCATATGTATTTGGAAACAAAAGTGACCTTGCTCCCAAATGTAGATGCACATCCTTTTCCAACACATGTTGGGCACATGGTTAAAACTCCACTAAACCCCAACAGAGGAGGCGACCGGGTTGCTAACATTTTGGTAACATTCTCCGAATCCCCTTGATATTGTAACTTCTTCCCACAAATTTGATGTTGTGCCTCATATTATGTGGCTTCTATTGTTTTTTTTATCACGCAACGTGCACATAATTTCGGACTATTTGAAAGTCTATAATTACCTAAATACCAATTAAGTATCCGTAGTACAACAAAGATCAAGTTTATATCCCTTTTGTGCACTCATGTATAGTCATATGTGTTTAGTACAGTGCACCCCCAGGCCTAGTCTAGATGTGAGACCATGTTATCTAGGATACTAACATTTTCACTTGTTATAGATGCATTGTATTTCATCAAAGCTTGAACACATGGAGCAAAATATTTGAGGTTGTTAAGTCTTCTTTATACACTCTAACCTCCTTAATATCATGTTGTGGCAACCAAAGTGCACATGATATTAAGGAAGCCTGCAAAGTTAACATGGATGCATGATAATAGAGAATTAATGTAGCATGTGACATTATGGAATAAATTTAATAACACAAAGTCAACATTGCAATAATGACAATGATGATGACAGGATGCATGCGAGTATGTGCTTGAATTATTTGGCGGATTGTTTTAATGTCAAAATCCATGATATATGAGAGGGAAATGTGACAACAAGGAGGGATATTTAAATTGAGCACATGCATTCCCTAGGCTTTCGTGATATAAGAGAGGGAGTGATATTACAAAGGGTGACATTTATAGAGATTAAGGTGTACTAGGAGTGCTTCTAAATGTGATCACAAGTTTGCATGATTGAAAAAGCGTATTTTCGTGATTTCATTGCGCCATCTGCAATGTGACTTGGCCAAAAGGAATTTTTATCTTATACCAATGTACGTCTCATCCATCCAGCTTCAAAAATAGGTTTGTTGTTGATTCATCTCAAATGACCTTGAGTAGACTAAGGGTGAGTTTCCATGTAGGTTGCTCGCCTACCAAATTCTAGTGTAAATAAAGACAAACCCACCCAAATGTAGAAGGAATCTGGTGGGGTAGGGTTCGTATGTGCCGACTAGCTACTCTCATCTTCTCAAATCCATGCCTATCTACTAACCTCCTCCAAGTTAAAACCTCCTCCTCCTAAAACATGTCTTCAATCCTTTGGTGACTAGCACATGTAGTTCAAAGATTCTTTAGTGGGCGCATGGAAGTCTAGCAGTTAGTGTTCATGGCCTCCACATTCTAGCAGACCATCGGAATGTGGTTGGATAGCGGCTTGTGATTAATTACATGTGAACACCTCTTACCCATTATTATCTAGAATCTGGTGGGCGAATGGCCTACATGGAAACTCACCCTAATTCAAGATCTTTAAGGCTAATTCTAGTGTCGATTCAACTAAAAAAAGTTAACCTCAGGGCTACATACTATTTCATCAAAGGGTCCAAGCAAGGTGAAGTGAGCCTTTTTTTTTTCCTTGTCATTCTTGATTGGAAAGTGATCAAGAATTGCATAAAAAAAGAATCTTTGATGTCAAAGACAATTCTTCCCAAGAGATGAAAATTGTTACATTTGATAACAGCCAATCGAAAGATGGCAAAAAAACATTTTGAAGGAAGAAACAATTGCACATTAAAATTATACAAGTGACCAATAATTGATGCAAGTAATTTTAACATTTTAGAATGTATGTGTAAAGTGGCTTGAAAGTGTACTGAATAGAATTTTGTAAAGATTTTCAACACAATGATATCCTCCATATAATCGTAGAATTTGATTTTATATTCTAAAGACTGTTTACATAAAAATTACATCCAAATGATAGTCTAGTATCTGCATTTCAAATTTACTTTCCTTATATTATATGTATTTTTTTCCTTCAGGCTTTGACAGTATATTCATAAAAGTATTTGAGGGCACCATAAAATTTATCGATTAAGTGATGAACAAGTTTGCAATATTTTCATGCTTTGGAATAAAATACCAGAAATGAAGTAGTTGAGCCACTTTTTGGTCCACTTTACCTTGCTTGCACCATGGTTGTTATTGTCTTGTCCATTGTCATGTCTTGTCTATCATTGACTCGTCCTCGGATGGGACATAACAATATTCAGATCCATAACAATGTTCTGTGAGACTAATAGTATTCTACGGAATATTCCATCAATTCAGGTTGAATGTGAGAAATATTCCACATAATATTGTCAATCCCACAAAACATTGTTATGGATCTGAATAATGTTATGGATGAAGGTTTAAATTTTTTTTTTAAAATCCTCTTTCGGGGGGAAATCAACTGGTCAAAATGCTCCACGTTAGCAAACCAGTCGGTCAACCCAAAAAACAGAAAAATTTGACCAACAGGTCAACCTAATTTTCCTAATCGATTTTCAAGTGGACCACTCAAATTTGCAGATCAAATTAATCCACACCAATTCAACTTGTCCAATTCCTACTGACCAATCGACCTAAACTTTCAGGTCGGCCAGACTACTTGACTAGTGTAGGTTGACCAGTTGGTTAAAAGAAAGGTACAAATTTTGCTGTCATGTTATCATCACGTCTCGTCCTGTCAAATTGGATGGGCCAGTGAATGGCAAAACCAATAGGAACATGTAAATGTTGCTTAAATATTATAAATTGTCAAACATGAGGCAAAACTCCTTATCAAAACATGAGTTGTCAAGAGAGTTAAGGATGCTTTTTAATACACAACTGTAACAATACAAAATTCAAGCGTCATTCTTCTAGTACATTTGCTGAGCATTTCTTAGAAATTATTTGATTACTGAAGTTTAACTTGTTCATGACATAATCCTATCTGTATTGCAAATTCATAACATTTTGCAAGGAACATCAATAGTATCTTCAACTTATTTCTTAACAGATTTCTTTTCATGTGGTGTCCACAAATATATTGAACAGTGAAGGGGTTTTTTATTAAAAAAATTATGTTTTATGGTTCGATACTTCAAAAAAATTAAATTATTTCAATTCATTTGAATTTGTAATTCAACTAATTATTGTGTTTGTTTTCTCGGGCAATGGATCGCTCCATGTGGAGAACCTGACCAAATTGGCGATTGTGGGGTAGGATCCAACTGGAACTGAGTGCAAGCAACGGCGGACATTAAACACCCTTGCACGAACTTTCGGGGGTGTCAGATCCGGGCGGGGGCAGCCCTCCCGAGAAAATTTTGAACCCGACCGAAAACTACTGCCCGCCCCGTCCAACTTCGAAAAAACATTGCCCTGGCATTCTTGAAGGCCGCTTCACTACAAATCCCATACTGAGTGCACTTCACCTTCAAAGTCTAAAATCCAATATATATGTGCACTTCCAATTAGTAAATAAGCAATTGACTGGGATTTAATTCCGGAAGTGAAACCATCAATTAAGCATGTAATTAACTTGGAGGTCAAAAAAATTACAAAATCTTCATAACCATTGAGGTTATAATTTTTGTGACTTACCATTTGAAATTGTCTTTGTCATTCTAAAATGACACTTAAAGTAGTGTGTTGATTTGATATGTATATTTTATAATATTTTAGGGAATGTCATCTACTTTCACATGTATTCATATCCACATGGAATTAATTCTAGTAAGTACATTTTATAAGTAATTAGGTTTACTTAATTTGGCAAGCATACTTTCTGATTAATTTGGGCTTACTCAGGATTAATCATGATTAATTATACTTAATTAGTTTGAATGCGTATGAATACTTGTGAAAGTAGATGGCATTACCTTGTATTATAAAATATACATACTAAATCAACACATTAATTTAAGTGTCATTTTAGAATGACAAAGACAATTTCAAATGGTAAGTCACAAAATTTATAACCTCAATGTTAATGAGGATTTTGTAATGTTTTTGACCTCCAAGTTAATTACGTGCTTCATTGATGGTTTCACTTCCAAAATGAAATCCCAATCAATTACTTATTTACTAATTGGAAGTGCACATATATATTGAATTTTAAACCTTGAAGGTGAAGTGCACTCAATATGGGATTTGTAGTGAAGTGGCTTTCAAGAATGCAAGGGCAATGTTTTTTTCGAAGTTGGACGGGGCGGGCAGCAGTTTTCGGTCGGGTTCAAAAATTTCTCGGGAGGGCTGCCCCGCCCCGGATCTGACACCCCCGAAAGTTCGTGCAGGGGTGTTTAATGTCCGCCGCAAGCAACTCATTTTCTTAGCCTGATTTTATGTCAGGGCATGCTACTATAAATGGGACTTGTTAATTCCTTGAAAGATCAGCATTGGGCATGGCATGCTTCAGTGCGGAGATTCTCCAAGGCGAGGAGTTGAATTCTTAATGGTAAGGGAGTCATAATCGAAGAACTTGCCTGCGCAACAGTAAGAAAACAATTGCTTATCCACACATTTGACCAAGAACACCACCAAATGATCAAAACAAATAAGGAAAATTCAAGTAACAAACAAACAATCGAGCCGCAATGGAATTTGGGGAGGCGAAAACATCAAAGGGCATCAGCTTCAATTTTGAAAGCAAGCTTAAAGAAGCACATCCAACTACTTGCAACCCAACATCGGCAATAAGACATAGTTTTATTTGGAGTATATTTGGTTGCTCTGCACAATTGAACAATCACTCAATGTCTCTCTCATTCACACCTTTGGAGATCACTACATTATCCAATTGCAGTAACCTGCGGGTGAAGAGGCTCTTCATTCGTTTTTGCTTCCGAGGGAGCCATCATTTATACAATAATCAATCCCAACATGCAGCTATGTGGACATTTCCTGAGCTGCTCCCGGATTCTCCCAATCACCTTCTCCCCGAAATTGACATAATCGGGACAAAATGTCGAAGTGGGCAAGGGAGGAACAATTTGGTAGTGAGGAGATAATCCAACTGCTAATGGGGCTCTTGGATGAATCATAATAGAGCTACTAGAAGGAGTTAGAATCAAGCCAGTGGTCATCAACATCTGGTCGTGGGCGTTAGGGTGGACAAACACGAAGCCTGAAGGTGATGTAGTTTGGTAGCTTGGGAAGTTACGGGTTAAAAGGCATTGTATCATGGGGTTAGAATGAAAAGCATGATTTCTATCATGAGGTTGACTTATCAGTAAGTAGTCATATGACATATACAATCTGATCCAAGCAGATTTTTTATGTGGATTAGATGCGTCCATTTACATACTAGGTATTTGACCATCACAAATGTCAAGTAACAACAAATTATCGAACTATCTGCATAGTCACTATATTCGTTATATTTATACTGTGCTTATCAATGTTTCATGTGTGATCATCAAAAATCACAGCAGTTGATAAAAGCTGAATAATAAATTGGCAAGAGAGGTAAGTAATAAGTGTCTTTGATAGCAACATCAAAAAGATGGTCGAGGTGGTGGTGAGGAGTTAAAGAGGTCATGTCAGCTAATCTATCACTGATCAATAATCACAAGCATATTGTTGAAGCCTAGCCCTGAGAATGCCTGCTCACGAAATCTATTATTGAAGTGCAATCTAAGTTATCAGCAGGTACAAGACAGCAACCGCGTTACTAGGCTCTCATCAACAACGCAATTAATGAAGATTCGTAGTGTGATGAAGAGCACCAAACTTCAGGCCCGGGTTGAGAGTTCTTCAGTCACGTGGTTGACTGTGGCATGTGCGCACTGACCAAGACCTCAGAGACTATAATAAGTTTGTTGATATACCTGAGAATACTGACTTGCATATGCATTGATATTGTCAGAATCCACCTGATTTCCAGTGACTGATTCTTGATTAGATTATCAAGCATAACCATTGACTGCTGCAAATTGTGCTCCTTCGTGCAAAGTACATACTGCTTGTGTTAACTCTACATCTTTCTCCTATACAGGTGCTCTGCAATTTTTCTCCACATATTAGAGAACGACTATATGAGGCATATAATTGATGGATTTAGAAAATCTAACGCTACAACGTACATTGTGCGCAGAACTTCAAGATATCATCACTACAATGAGCTCATTCTTAGAAGGTGAAAAAAAAGGGTTCATCTCGAGAGCTCAGCTTGTGATCATTCATTCACCAGTGCATTGCAGTATATATGGGCACCTGGAGTATTTATGATAATTCTTCATGATCATTTTCATACTCAAAGCTCTTCATGAGAGAATGTACATTGTATTGGATATGTGGAATTTGACTGGACACTCCAAGAGTGCTATTGCAGCCGGCAGCAATTACTTCCTGTTGGAGTGATTTGCCTTTAAACTTCAATCCACATCGTGATGCACAGGAGACAGGAGTCAAAAGAACATACAAAACTGTCCAAGCAAACAGATTGTGATTACACCCTCGATTGAACATGTTGATGTCCTTATTCTTGGCCAGTTTTCTCTGGTCACCAAATTTAAATTTCTTCATATTATCACCAAGTAGCAGGAAGGATTCCTAAACTTTAGGTTCCGGATATCAGTTTCCCTCTATGTTCTAGAAGTTTTGCTCTTGAACCTCCTAAAACAGAATTAAGTAATAATAAGACAGGGAGGATATCAATACAATTCAAATCATAATATGATCATATATGTGTTTGAGGTTACAATGTCCTCTGTAAATCCATGAACTAGAGCCCTAGCCGCCTGGATGATACCACATGTGTAATGTTGCACTCTCAAAAACCCAGGATTATGCACACGACAGGGTTTCCTGTGTCTTGACTTGAAACACATCGCAAAAGTATGCCTAGATTGGAACAAAACAAAAATATCCAATAGGAATCACCTTCAGATGGAGAGATCGTGTCTGCAGGGGAGCAGTTGAAAAATTCTCAATAATTTACTCTAGATTTTGCTTCGAGTATAGGTAAGTAATCTTGTTCTGGGGAATGTTTCCTGGTTTCTGAGACATTCAACCTCTCTGTACTGTGGCCTGCAATTTTCAATCGGATTCAAGTGAATTTATCAAGTCTAGGATAGAATGCACACGATGATACTTGGTTCTCACAATGCTGGTTGTTTAGGACCTACTAAGTTGATTGCCGATCTCTCAAAAAGACAATATGAAGTAGATGCCATGGAATGCCAGTTTGAATTTTTGAACGGCTATGGTCCCAATTGTCATGGGCATACAAAATTGGACCTTCCACCGTCCAAATGTTTCACAAATTTTAAGGCACTTCGAGGTGAGTTGTCTAGGCAGTTCACTCCAATTCTGGAAATTTCCGGATTGTGATTTGAGTGATTCAAGATGTATCGCTTTCTGCACTGCAAAAAAGGATTCCATGAGTGGAAACAAGTTTGCTGTCGGTGGCCTATCTTTAAGTGTCATTGGCAGCAGATGTCTGGAGGTCTTGACTGCTCAACTATCACATTTATTGCCAGTGCAACGCCTTCTCTTCACAAATCACGCAAGAATGCAGCATCAAGAGCTCAAATCTTAATGTTACTTACAGTGTATCCAGTTCTTGGTGAATGTTAAATGCATGAAGATTAGGGTTGCAGCTCATCATGAGGCTCATCTGCTTCTGTTATCACTTGATACCTACTAACTTTCTGTGACCATGGTAAGTTCAAGAATCATATCTCAGATTTTATTCACCTCATTTGGTAATAAATCCAGAGCATATGTCCTGTGGCTTGGAGAAGAATAACACACATCAACTGTTTGAGAATCACTTTGTTGATTGATGCAAACAATATGAACAAGTCTATTTTCATTTGTCAGCAAATAATGTCAGTACGAACTCATGATGACCAAATTATTCTCATTTCCTTTGGCACTTTAGATGGACTACTAGGTAGACAAGGCTATGTATGGGTAGACTAGCAATCTGTGTTCACACCGCTCTGCCGCCTTGTTGAGTTCTTTACTCTCACTTTGTCATCAACTTGTATTTTAAAATGGGATTAAAACATTTCCAAGTAAAACTTAGCAGCAGTGGAATGTCAAGGCTGCCCAGGATACATGCAACATGGCAGAAAAAACAGATTGCAACATTAATTGTAGAATTACAGATTGCATTCACAAAGTAATCATCAAAGCACAGTTTAGACCTCCATTAAAAACTGGGCACCTCTGATATACAATACTACAAAGACATTGCAAGTGCTGTTTCACCAGATATGTAGGGTTCTGCTCTTCATCTGTCAAGCTGAAAGTGAGCAGGAATTTGAGTTATCAGGTCATTAAACTGAAAAGAGCCCTCATTGCAGGTTTAGAGTATATTGTGAACTGATACTTCAAATTATGTAAAGGTTTCTTGTGATAAAGTATGCCTACTCTACCAAAGAATGGATCAATTAAAAACGGTGGTTAGGGGTAAGATCCAAGTGCATGTGATTCATAAAAAGTTGACCGATCCAACCACCCAAAGGTGATGGACGAATGTCATTTTGCAGTAAGTCAATTCAATCGCAACCATACTCGTGTACAATGCCACCACTGGTGAAGAGCTGGCTATGGCGTGCTGAAGTTCATCACACAAGTTTTGTTCGAGCATTCACTTTGAGGAACCTTGGGGAACAGAAGGGACGTCCCTAGGCAGAAGAGGAGCATCCACAGTGTGAACAAACAGAATGGTCTAGCACTACAAGCATATGAGACTCGTTACTGGAAAATTGTCCTACGTCATTGATAGATTTGCATATTTTTTCCAGTGATGCAGGACGATTGCCAAGGACTGATATGTTGGTAGTGTAGGAACGCTTGCTTAGGATGGCAACCTAGATGCCCTCGGATTCTTTGGTCGGAAACTCAGGCTCCTGCCTTGTTCCTGGACCCTCTATCTAATCCACAATCACCTCTTCAGCTACCCTTCTCGTATACAATACAAACTATCATCATCCTTTGTAATTACCAAGAGTTCCTGAAGCACACTGTTTCGGAAAGCCAAGCTAAAAATGTCCACACTCGTACTGATATCCATCTGCGAGGCTTCGAGCTTGCACTTGGGACGTTGCAAAGTTTTGCGAGAGGCCAAGTCCACCCTAGTAGCCTGAGCTCGAGTCCTCTGTTTCACCATATGAAGCTCATGGAAGAGACGATGTGTTTCAATGCAACTGCCATCCTACCAGGCTTTCCAGAGCCCAGTACGACTGCAGTACGACTGCTTTGTGGCCGTGCAACAGGCCACCACATCACCTCTGGTCAAGGATCGAGGTGGCCACGAAATGGTCATTTAAGAACCAGTCAAGTGGGGTGATGCACTGCTTGCACCATGATGCCAAAGGTTATAAATTTGAGTACAGAAAATAATGCATCGTCTCTCTCTCGAGCGGTGGCTGTCCATCAGGTCGAAAAGCCCAAATTTTCAAGAAGCTACTACTCATTAAGGTCCAAGGAGATTGAGGTGCTTTGGCTGTTACTTCGAGTCCTTGACATCATACTTGTAATCATCTAAATTAGACCTGCCTAATTCCAACACAACAGTTCTCTAGACCCTTATATTTGAGTGGTAAGTTACATGTGGTTAGGTGTGGATTTAAGAATGGACACCAAAAAGACACGTGTTCAAAAGAGATTGAATTACGAGCTCAAAATATGTTAACCGTTTTAAGCTCAACAATCAACATGATTGGGGAGAGTTATATGACCACCTACTGAACACAAGAAGCTTCACTTGGATAATGAATAAGGTATTCATGTTTGCTCCAAAAAGCATACAGTAAATGGCTACGGGCACAGCGTGGATTTTGCTAATCACCTTGTACTAATTGCGTGTTTCATATCCAGGCAAGAAGTGGGTGTAGAGAGAAAAGTATCCAAATCACATATGGCTACCTCAATTGAATGTGTGGTTTGAGATGTTAGTAAAGAGCGGATTTGGTGGAAGTACATCGTTGTTTCATGGCCTACCCAAGAATTTTTTTGGCGCTGCCCCCATAGGCTCCTACTAGGGTGTCTGGGCTTGCTCACGAACCTGCCCAAGTTCCTCTTTAACCTGAGCCTAGCTATCTAGAAAAAATTTATTTTGAAATGCACAGTTCAAAATGGCTTGGGTAGGGTCTGCAGTAGCTAAGGGTTGATAAAACAAAGGAGTACGAAACTTGAAAACCTCGATAAATTGCTTGTATAATTGAAAGACAAGGACTACTGTGACAAATTCCATAATATGTTTCTTCATAAAGTCTTGTAGTAACATACATCTATTCCACTAAGATCATCAACCAGTGTGAGTTGGAAAATAACTTCATGCTCGATGATTAAAATAGGTTGCTCGTACCTTGGTGAGGCTCAACACATGTGTTAAGCATTTAAAACCTATTGAACTCTTGTAACTCAACGATTCATACAATTTTTGTTGTCTATTCCAACTCCCATGTACAAATTGCTTATCCCTTATTAATGTGCCAACTCCTCTAGGAACTTCCACTTGGAGTGACGGAGGACTCATTGGGCTCCCAAATCATTTATATTTAGGCTAGATTTGCATTAGGTTCAAGTCCAAGAAACTTGGGGACCGGTCCAAAAACACCCCTTAATGGACTTTACTTTTGGACAAAAGACTGGCTTCTGAAATTAAGACTCTGAGGAGTAAAAATTTTTGTTGTTGTGGAAAGTGATGAACCCTAGTGTAAACCACCCATGTTCCTTAGAGATGTAGACTTTCATTGATGGTCATTCATAGCAACAAGGGTTACTTAACCCAAGGCCTAACTCAGATCCCATGGGAACTTTGAGGCTAAGTTGCCTAAGGCCGGAATAGTACTCGGATGGGTGACCTTCCTAACACTTGATTTTTGGTGCACCCTACCACCTATGGTCCACCCACAATCACAGTGGGGGTATCTAGGTGAGCTAGACATTTCAACCAACCATGTGAAAACCTAGGGGCTTGCCCTTAAGAAACTCAATAGGTATTGGCCATCTTATCTGCATCTATTCAAGGTGTTCACCTTCAAAAGTAGGCAATAGTCGTTGGGGCCCTCTAGTTCTCGTAATGCCCGTTTCGGAATTATATATAAACTTAGACCAACTCAAAAATGAAGCAACACCATAATTCAATGTCATCGAAGTCGTCTTTCTTTCTTTCTTTCTTTCTTCATTCATAGCAACTGTGTCATTGTAACCAGGCTAGCAAATAGTCCGCTTGGCTTGTCTGGGTGCCTGGAATGATCATTATATGTGCATTACTGTGCAATGTTATTATTTCAATTGCTCTTGAGGACCTTCATGCAACTTGGATATTCAGAACTATCATATCTTCTTAGCACATCGTTTTGAGAACTAAAGTCATCATCTAGCATTACATGCATCACATGTGGAAAGTGCTGCCATGCTTATGTTGCTCTACATGGGACTCAAGTGCATGTTATATATAACATGTGCTTTGTTGCAAACTCCATACTATGTTGGGAATAATGGCTAGCCTAGTCCACATGATATCTTGGAAGTTCATCTAAGTCATCATGATGTAAGGTAATATACATGCCTTTCAAACTCACTAGCCCTTAAAGGACCTATGTAAAGGGTAATTGGGGGAAAATAACATACATCTATGACATTGATTCAATTCTAGAGCATGGACCTTGAGTCTCATTGGGATTCAGTACTACCATACGAGTCCTACACAATCATCTCACGTCGATGAAAGAACAATGAAAAATTTGTAATTTTTTGAAACATAGAACAAGTTTCTAATGACGTGGGTCAATTACCTAGGACGCATATGCTTGTAGTGATTTCATGGACCAAATTCAACAATCAAGTATTTGGCATGACCTTGACACTATGTCTTATCAGTAGACCAACACTAAGGCCTCCTTTACAATAGAGAAGTTGAGAGCTTAAAGAAAGGAGCCTCCTCATAGTTTGGCACGGGGGCTCTAATACTACCAATGTTCATTCAGTTTGAGAGTGAATTGTTTTAATGAACTTACAATGCTTAGATGGTGCCAGAATGGATCCCATGTGGAATGTCTAGAACAAACAATGGCTCAAAATCTTAAGTTGTACCATGTTTACTATTCTAATTGCGTTCAAGCACTTGAACAACATAATCCTTCTACAGGTCTACATTGTTCAATTGTGTTTTTTTTTTATGTATGTATGATGTCTTAACCCTTGTGTTTTTTAAGACCACATTGTGGTCTTGTAGTAGCACCTAATTAATGTCATCTTCATCTTATGAAGTTTTTTCTTTGAAAATGCATTGCTTACACAAAGCTCATGACATTATATAGAAGGTCCAACCGTATGGATATTCTCTTCAACTTTGTGCCGTCAATTTTCTTCATGAATGTTGCATAAAGCAAGCTTGCAAAATCTCACTTTATAACTTATCTAAATATACAAAAACCGAGGGATGATAATGGTTAACCTCATTGGCCAACAACTTACGACAGGATCACAATGGGGTCCCAAGTCCCACTCATGTAAGCAAGTCCCAACATGGAGGCCAAGTCCCAACTTTTGAGCCTCAAGAAACCACTAAAATATGGTTAATTATCATCAAACTTAGATCTTGATTATTTTATGCAAAAATATTCGTGGGCTCGTGTTGAGAGTTGGGTCTAGCTTTTTGCTCAACCCAACTCTCAACACAAGTCCCAAGCCTCACCTCCAAAGAGTGTTGCCATATAGACACCCATATCATACTTGGGACTTAGGACTTGGGCCCATGTGTGAAGTGGTAAGTCCCAACTTCCGTGTTCTTGACAGCTAACATTGCACGGATTGACCTCAAGCGACTTGGGACTTAGGACTTGGAATCCCATGTGAACCGGCCCTTAGTCTTGACATCTTGACCTGGACTCAACCTCCTTTCAAGCATGTCTCACACATACAATTATGAAATGTACAAGGGGCCTCCATAACATTACTCAACTCATGAGTTGTGTGTAGCTCCCTTGACTTCAGATTCAATCTGAAGCAATGGGATTTTTAAATGTGGAGTCTATATTCTTGAATCTATTATTGGACCCATTAATGCAGCTCATCAGCTTAGTAATGTTATGTGAGCTATCACTTCTAGTACACAATCAAAAGGCCCTTTGTACGCTAGTTGTCTAGAATTTTGGTTTTGCAAATCTTTAGTATTCATGACTTGTCCCAAAAATATGTGATGCACTAGAGTTATTTGTAAAGTAAAGTTGATGAAACCATGGGTTTAGTCCCAAACCTTGAGTTTATGAGAATTAACAACAAGTCATCCAAAAAAAATCAATGCTTGGATTATCATATACACATAGTGATGTCGGGCTATTAATAACCGGATTTCTAGCTTGTCCTACTAAGATGGATGCGCCAAGCTAGCATGGCATAGGCTAATCAAAGATTTAAGACAATGGGTCCATGTACATACCCTATTTTAAATCCTAAAAAAATCTCGAAGATGTGGAAAGAGGAGGTCCTAAATTTTTTACCACACTTTCAAAACAGGCTCCAATACACAACAAGCTAACGAGCTCTTCATAGAAAGTTCCCTCAAAGAAGGACGAAACTTACGTTTCATCCCTCTTTGACAAACTTTACACTCTATTGTGTGACATGTCCTGATCATTATTTTGTTTGGGCAAGAAAGATATGGAAAATTTATTCAAATGGCCTATAAAAAAAAACATGGAATGTAGTTGACTTATGATAATAAGATTAAATATCACTTTTCCTTCTAAGACACCCAAGCTTGATCTAAGCCTAACATATTTTATTTCATTACTATTAAGCTCCATTGCCTCACAAGATAAGTCATAGGTGATTTTAACAAAATGATATTTCCGTTTGGTTCTCATTGTTGGGTTTAAATTGATGCATGATTTTCTTTCATCCAAAGTTATCTTCTCATCCTAGAATGTGATAGATAGTGTCACATTCAAACTGGCTAGAGGTGTCAGTGTAGAATTTATCAGCTCCACGTGGAAAAGTGAGGTGCCCGGTAGATGACTTAATTTGAACGCCTTTCATAATTGCTCCAATGTTGTTCACATAATGAAGAAAAATGTTACAAAGAAAGTTAAGATTACACTTATACATTTGATCAATATAGACTGAATGTGAGGAATATCCGGAAATATTTTATGGAATATTGTCAATCTCACAGAACATTGTTATGATATAACATTTTGACATAATTTAAATTTTATAAGATTTTGAGTGCAAGTATTCATAAACAATTTGACACATGGAGATTTCATATAATGAAATTGTGTCCTAAAGCTCTTAACTAGCCTATGTAGAAAACTGCTTAAATGATTGAATAAGAACACCATTATATGTAGAAATGGTGGCTTAAAATGCCAGATATTGCATAGAATTGTTATATTTCTTCACATGTTTTGTTGTATTTGAGGGGAAAAATTTTATTTACTTCTCAATCAGGGAATCTCGCTAGAAGGATTTGGTTATTTCAATAAGGGATTCTCATGAGATTCCATCATACGTATTTCTAAATCTAGATTCTTCAATTCATATTTTGTCTCAAAAGCCACATTGGCACCTTAGTGACATTCAAACATTAAAGAGTCGACTGAAAGAATGTGTGCAATCCTTTTTCTATTCATCTTGTTTTATTATCTTAAGCATGTCAAATTACTTATTTTAACCGGGCGCCTATATTTGAGTTTTATGTGGTCATGTGTGGATCTAGCATTGGACACCCAGAAACTATGTGCTCAAAATTTGTTGATTATTCTAGGTTCAATAATCAACATAATTGAGAAGACCTTTGATATCATTTAAGAAGAATTATAATCTTTACATGAACAATGAATCAAACATTCATATAAGTTTCGAATATTATTAGGAAAATGGTTATGGTCTCAATTTGGATTTCTTGAGTAGCTTGTACTCACTTCGAGCTTTATATCCTAAGAGAATTGCAAAGCTAAAAGTGTGTGTTTTAGGCTCACTTCCTTACGTACTATGTTGAACATGGTGATGCAGCCAATGACATTGCAATTGTAAGGTAGATGGCCCTAAAACCAACATCTCATCCAAATCCCAACACTCTTAAACCTCGCACAATAAGGACATATTGATCATGAGAATGTCCACCACCTTACCATTTATGATCCTGTGTTGGTTTGGGCCATCTTACCAATGAACTTTGAACCCTTATAACTTTTGCATAAGCAATTCAAATAAAACATACTTTGGCGATACATTGGATTCCAATATCGATTGCTAGTGATGGTCATTCTAGAAACAAAATAAAAAGACAGAACTGTAGTATCTATGTCATCTCACTAAAAGTGACAATTTTAGCAACATCTACCTAGTTAATGAGAACACCTCCCATCAACATTGCAAGACCAAGCATGAAGTGTAAGGTGGATGTGCCTAATGTGGTTACTTACCTAAATCAGACACCTATAATTGAGTAGTATATGGTTAGGTGTGTCTCCAACAATGGATACCAAAAAGACACGTGCTTCAAAAAGATTGGACCGTGTGCTCAAAATGTGATAATCATTCTAGTAGGCTCACAATCGACATAAACTTTGAGGGGTTGTCGATTGTATGACCATCTAATGAGCAGAAGAACCCCTTGTTTTGATAATGAATAAGATATTCATATGAGCTCTGAAAAATATGATGAAACTCGTGGCTTCGGGCTCGATTTGGATTTGTTAACCATCTCGAGTTGATCGTGTGTGTCATATCCTACGAGAAGTGAGCTAGGTGGAAAAAGTAACCATTTAAGACCCATTTAAGTAACCTTACGTACGAATCTCGGTGCTCTCATAAAAGAATGGCCATGCGCGCGAGCAGCCACAAGGTGCTTGTGGAGGCCCGAGCACTGGCATTCCAGAGGGCTCCAGGTGTCATGCTGACATGGACAAACACACATAAAGCATGCAAAGAAGAAAACAAAATTGTGGAATTAATACAGTTTAAATGGAGTCTGGATGGCGGCACCTCAACTATGCCCTGCTTATGTAAGTTTTTTTTTGTCTTGTCTTTTCTTTTTTTCTTTTTCTTTTCTCTCTGTCAAGTGCTGGCCGTTTCTCTTGAAGGCTCATCAATTTTGTCAATGAGTTCGATTCTGCTTTCCTTCCTTCACCAATGGAATCCCCGTACAGGTGCATGAATGGAGCTTTCATGCTTACTTTGATTCTCGGATGCTGCTTTGTTTCTTGCAAACATAATGTCCGTTGGGCCGCATTCCTATGTGACAATCAGGGTGGAATAATTGTCTTAGGCTGGGACCATGTGAGAATCCATTTTGCAAGTTGCAGTGCTGATTATTGCAGGAAGTAAGTTAGACGGCAGAATCAAACAGTTTGGATCCGATTGCAAATCAAGGAGCCTGAGAATCGATCGACACTATATTACTTACATCCACACGTAACATTAATCAGCAGCTTGTGAGCAATGTGTATGTTTGACAAATTTCATTTGACGTTCAACTTCAAATCCAAAGTGTCACGTGATGTTTTCGAAAACAAAAATGAATGTCAATTGACATCTACATTTTTCTCTCTAAAATGTCACCTCGATGTCACATGCCTAGTGGCGCATGTCATTTCAATTTGTAAAGTGTCAATTGACGTGTGGTTTTTTTTCTTCACGAGTCACACTACATGTCAAAATCTAAATTGTGCGTGTCAATTGACGTGCATTTTATTTTTGTGCGAGTTTTTGCATGTCAAATATCAAAAACTTGCAAAAACTTTGTCAAAAATAAACATTGCTTGTGAGCGTTCCACAGCCAAATATAGCAGCCACAAATTAACATGGTGGAAAATGGTAAACAATTTGAATATGTGCAGCATGTAGATGAGCCGCCTCCGGTCAGTAGCCGGTTAAGGTATGTAGTCCTAAAGCGGTATGTGATCTTAAATAGTTTCTAGCATATAAGTACATATTCAACTGAAATATACATAAATGAAAGAAAACCATTTAAGAAAATCTATGAGGACCACTTCCAAATTCGTAAGATATTTATTTTCATTCTAAAAATATAAAGCTCAGCTTTTCATGTTCCTCATTTGGATTTACTCATGTGTTCATGTAAGTTTTCTTGGATTTGTCAGACCCCTACACTTGTTGGAATGTTGGAAGTGTCCATTTTAGCACACTTACCTTAGTTGTGTCAATGCTTTAATACTAAAGTCATTGACACTTACTAAGTTAATTGTCACACAATCTGCATGCATGCCTATATGCTTACAAGTCTAGAGCCAATGTAGGCGACCATGGAGGGGTCGGTACAGGCTAGTAGTGATTAGAAATTATGGCCCTACAATTTTTGTGGCCATCTACCAGTGTGCTTCACTTGCAAAACTCACAGTTTATCAAGCCGAATCTACTTAGACAAACATGCATAAGGTGTAATTCTAGCATCTTACATGACATATTCCCGACCCATCCAACCTGGTCACTCAGTTGAAAAACGTTATGTAGATTTCATAGAGTTTATATCAATAATATTTTGATAGACAACTGTCCTAGTAAGCCACACTTCTCTCTCTCTCTCTCAGAGTCTCAAAAAAAACTTCTAAGCATGATTTACCTAGAGTAAGTAATTATGGTCACGGAAGTAGCAAAATAATTTAACTTCAGGTTTTTTAGATTAGGGTTTTCGGAAGTTACTTTGTCTAGATAATTTGGTAAAAATCTAGAACCCTTGAGGTACAATTCTTTGTCACTTGTCTCATGGGAGAGGAATGCAAGGGGTTTTGTTTCTACTTCCTTGGCTCAATGGATACGTGCTAAGTGTGTGGATACTTAGGGCTAATCAACAAGAAGTTTTTTCTACCAAGGAGTGGCTCCCCATGGCCAAGGAAGATGTTTGAATGCTCAGTTTGATTTGCAAGTCAGCTTTGTCAATTTCAATACACTTGAAATGTGGAATGAGTGTGCGGCATGGATAACAGTGAGACGCCTGACATACGCCTTAAATTTAATACACTAATAATGTGTTTGGGATGCCATGGGTAAAGGTGAGTAGCACTCTTCATAGCATCACCACCCATGGTGAAGCTGAACTGCAAAAGTTTAAACACAAAACAGAGATTCATCCAGGTTCAGTTTGGGTAGGAATCATATGTCCCACCCACAAATTCACTTTTGAATCCGACTTCAACGAGCTCCCTCAAACCAGGTGAAAAGTCGACACGTAAATGTTGCCATATGTACAGTAACAACTCCCAAACATCGACATCCTACCATCACACCAATCTTTGTCCATGTATGATGCCAAATGGAACCTCTTGTTAACTTTTGGGGGATTATAGATTTTAGTGTTGCAACTACAATCATTTACCAAGTGATTTTTCATCCAAATTCAATCATGGCCATATTTCATCACAAGTTTTAGGGCTTTTGAAGTATGTTTAAAAGTCTGTGTACTCTGGCCTCACAATTTCATGGTCGCTATTGGCTCCTGTGAGACCTCCACCATAGTGTACAGTAGATCTGTTCATTTTTGTTTCAAGCTTTTGATTCCTGGAGTTCTGATTCAAGTTTATGTATGACAACCTTGTTGAGCTCATCATTTGACATGATTTTTTTGGCTTGCACAAGGAAGTTGGTTTAGATTGTTTTACATCTCATCTATTGAATTCACTGTGTGATGAAGGTTTAGGATAAATTCTTTAGATTTCTCTAAAATAATCGATAATTCTCCTGAAGTTTCGACTCCAACCGGTTAATTCCTAAACTCAACCAGATCATCTGTAACTAACCACCGGTTCTCCCCGAGCCCTGATCTGGTTGCGTTCAGAGGAGGAGGGAAAAAACAATAGCAGGGCAAAACCACTCTCCCTTTTTTTCTCTCGGGGTAATTTTTTCTCTTGTCTTATTCTCATTTCGCTGTAGTTTAGGTCAGCAGTCCACTGCAAACTTGCTATGATTTGTAGGACATTCACTGCACCGAAGTTGCCCTCGGTGTTCAGTTCATCCATTTTACAGATGGGTGGGGCAATTCCAGACTGAACTGAACCACTCTACATCCTTTTATCATTTCAGTCTTCGATGGGTGGCAATGCTCTCATGGGCTCTTCACACTTTGAAAACATGCCATAGTACATTTCTATTGTTTAGGTTTTTTTGGTACATTTCAATAATCTACTAAAAATATTTACTCCAATTACATTATCTAACTAGTCATGACAAGGGAACGTGTTTCAATAGTCAAGGCAAAAGGATTCTAGGCTTACTCCGGAGGTATGAGACTCTCAACTTAAAATCATACCAACAATACTTGCCTATACTCCATATATTGAGAATCATAACTAGAGTTACTCATTTACCTCCAAAAATCCTCAACATGCTAGCAATTTGATTGCTTAAGGTCTTTCCTTCTTTGCAAACAAAAATTGTATTACATAGCAAGCATGTTCAAGCAAACTAGATTCGAAGTATTTGATCATATTTCAGTCCATGTATTGCATAAGGATTTTGACCTTATTGAAAAATGTTTCACACCCACCCACCTTGGTCAAGAAGAAAAATCAAAAGGACTAAAGCCTAATAAGCAGACATAATATCTAGCTAATTTCAATTGGCAAGATAAGATAGGCTCAAAATAGGAAATATATTTAGTTCAAAAGTTACCAAACTTATCTCTTTCTGCAACCTTTCAATGAAGTAGACTTGTGATCTTATGTAGTCTCTTTTTTTAATGCAAAAAAACACAAAATAATATGCCCATATCTTGAGACTAAAATCTCGTAAAGGTTTTATTTTGGGGCCTAGTTATCATTACTTTTAATGGAATAAAAATCCATAATTGAGAACAAGTGTTCTATAATACTCTAGTTATTTTAAAGTCTATATCTCATGAAATGTAATTTAATTGACCAATGAAATTTATTAGATTCAATCATGATCATGAATTAAAGTCAGTGTTCAAGTTTGAAGTGTGCACATGCATTTCAATGTGAAGGGCTTCAAAATAATCACACTCCACTCAAACTTTTGAACTTTTTTGCAACACTTCACAAAAAAAACTAACTTGATATTGGCCGTTTTGTATTGAATATGAAAATAGATTGATGTCTCACTATATTGAAGAAGTACATGCAAAAAAATGATGCACTAAAATTATTTAGATTCCCTACACCATGCACTTAACCATCATCCAACTCCAAAGGCAAAGTCCTCCGGTTTTTTGTCGATGTCCAAGTGTCAAAAGTTCTAGCCATCGGAAGACCGCATAATGACACTCGCATCAATGGATCCAATATTTCAAGTTTCAATCGACTTCTGCGATCACTCTTCACCCAATTCTATTTGAAAAATCCACGTTCACATATAGCTATGCTTGCCAAGCCGAAGTTGCAGTCAATGCCGAGTCGAAGTTGCAGAGTCGAAATTACAGGAGTTATTGAGATTTGGAAGTGTTTGCTAGAGTGCCAAGTTTGGAGTCTAGCTATGTTTCTATTTGCAAATTGCAGCCATTGTATTTTGTGAGAGGCAATTTTTGGAGAGGCCTTCACTGTGAAGGGTGGACACTTTGCAGAGCACATTTTTGTGAAGTGCCCACCCAAAAAAAACTTTTTTGACGGCCAAAATGGCATTTGACAGGTGTTGAAGACTTCAATATTGAACACTGATTAAAGTTGATTCTATTATTGAACTTAATTAGTTCAACAAACTTACTCGCCATTGTACATTGAACCTCTCATATATTGTTGCAAGAGGCAATTAATGATGGATTTGTTTGTATGAATGTTGTTGCTTTTAAGCGGACACACCACCATGTTTCTGTCAAATTATGCAAACAATGCACAAAAATAGTTTGGCTTCACGCCACGTTAAATGTTGACAAAACAAGATTAATGTATTGTTGAAGGGTTGTTGGGCCTAGAGGTAAGGTGATGGTAGAGGATGATTGATGATAATTATTATTTTATTTAAATATTTAAATATTTTGATATACGTAGAAGTTTACAAAATAATCCTCATAACATCATACATGCACAAATTACTTTGGAACATAATTTATCAAAGATAACATTTGTAAAAAAATTAAATGTTTACCACTGCTTCATTCTTGGAAGACTCTAAATTATTGGAAGACCATCAAAATTTTGAATTAAGGTAAAAATTTCTCTTTTGGCATCTTCACAATGTTGATCCAATCATGAATCATGTCAGCATCTTCTTCAATAGAAATTTATCTTGATATACTATTGCATTTTTTCTATAAAATTGAACCACTCTTAGTAGTTTAAAAATATATGTAACCAAATGTGTAGGTCTTTCTAGCAAACCAATTTTTTAATTATCAACTTGTACAATTTTTTACTTCAAAATTTATAAATGTTGTTCAATGCATGCAATAATTGCTTCCATTGAATTTGATTAGATTATAGGTTTATATTTTGCATACATGATAAAATATCATAAGAGATCAACTAGATATTGGAATTAACATAACTAAAAGCTTTAATAATATTTAATCCTATTTTGTAAATTAGAATCAAACAATGTAAATTAATTGTAAACTTGAATTTTACTATACATCGATGTAATAATAATGTTTAATTTATTGTATTTTGGTTTCAATAGCTAATCATATTAATAAATTCAATAACATAAACTAGAAGGACATGTTCTACACAATCTTGACAATGTGAACTATGAAAATCATATATGTTAATCCAAATATCAAGAAACTCTTTTCATTGGCTTGATTTCTCAATGTCCATGGCAATTGTCAAATTATTTCATAACATGTAATGTAATCAATTAGGCCAAGTATGGTTGGGTACATTGTTTCAAAAAATTATCAAAATTTTAATATTTTTTGTATATTCTTGAAATGCAACAATAAGTTTGAAAATGAATAAAATGTAATGAAAACTTGAATTATTCTACTAGTAAGGTCACAATTATGTTAAGAGCCACCTACAACAAGATATGACCGTGGTGGTAATTAGTTATGAGAATAATATGTGACCAGGCTTGCCCCACTTGCAATACTTTAATTATTAATATCATTTGAGGTTCAAAAGGCAAGAATTTTCAATGTCCTTTTTTGAAAATTAAAATGTTGCATATATGATGACAACAATTTTCAAGTAGGTTCACCCCATGATATCAAATGTGAAGAATCTCAACTTAAGACTATTGGAAGCTCTCAAAGATCTATACACTCAATGGAAACACAAGTGGAAGAAGAAGTCACTATTGTCAACATATGTAGTTGGCCACCCTTGAGATTATTTGAACCACTCCCACAAAAATGTACCACTTGGATTACCCAAAGGAAACCACCTAATACTGCATTAAATGATGTTGATTAACCCTAATTAATTTGGGAGGCAACTTCATTAACCTCTCTCTACAATTGCATGCCAAATGGATTCACAAGTAGTGGCCAAGTACTTTTGTGAGTCACTGTAAGTGTCACTATTGGTTTAAATGATAGGCCACGATGAGTTTTAGATAGATTTAGGTGCCAAAACTTGAGGCATATACTGCTTAACCCTTAAAAGTCGGAGAGGCCCTCTCAGGGCCTCGTTGACCCTAAACTATTTGACCATAAGATAGCGTCAAAACATGTCGGAATTGCAAAAAAAATCCCCAAAATGTGTATCTCAAAATTCCATATCTAAATATATATGCCGATCGCGCTAAAAGAATTACATAGAGGTATGAAATGGGGTAAACATAGGCTGATGAGACTTTGGACGCTTTCTTTTGGGCTCTCACAATTTCATGGTCACGGCTCTTGGCTCGTGTGTGAAGTGGCCCTCAGGGTAGTCGTGACTGAGGTGGTAAGTTAGCAGATGAGTGACGGATTCTAACGGACGGCCTGCGGAGCCTGTGAGCATGTGAACTGATGATTTCAAGATGAGCATTTGTGAGTTAGGTCCGCCTGCGACCAGGTCATTAAATTCTAGCCTGCATAGAAGTCAATGAGCCCCGAAGTGGGCACAACAGTACCTTGACGGGACTCCTGCCGTGTTCACTGTTCCACTTATCTTACTTCCATTCCGGTTCCTGAGTTGTTCAAGTGCCAGACCATTTCCCACTGGGCCTGCATCTGAAATGCGACGAGTAGCCGAGTCAGTGGCTGCAGTTTTGAAATAGTCTGGTGTCAGCAACTTCAACAAGGTCAAACCAAGGCTGTTATAAGGTATGTGGGTTTTATTTGTTCATTTTTCATGTTCTCCAACTTCTACCCGATTAAATTTACTCCGCAGTGTGTATGTTTGACACATTTCATTTGACGTTCAACTTCAAATCCAAAGTGTGACGTGATGTTTTCAAAAACAACAATGAATGTCAATTGACATATACATTTTATTCTAAAATGTCACCTCAATTTTGGATTATACAATATTTTAGAAGATTTAATTTTTTGAATAATCAAAATACAATCTTGATTTGTAACCAAAAAAAAACTATTGATCGAGCATAAGTATCCTTTGGTCTCGCATGTTTCTCCAAATGTTGAAGATGGTAAGCCCAATCCATTGCATCCACTTCAAGCCCACAAAGAGAGACCCGCATAAGAGCATCAAGGGTCTTCAAGTTCAACCTATTGTGCAAGTGGCTTTTGATTGTATTTTGTTTGGAAATCCTCTCTCACAAATAGCCATACTTGATGGAATGAGTATAATTTTTTTTGCCAAAGTTGCATAAGTTTAGGCCAATTTGTGTGTCATTCCAAATTTCTATTACATATGCGCCAAGCCTCAAATATCGTTTTGTTCTCACACTCATGTCGAAGTGTTTCTGTAAATTCCAGGAGTTCTCCCTTACACATGTCACTTTCTTCTTCAGTGTATTGAAACTTTAACAATATCCTTTTGAGCCACAATTTGGTATTCTTGATTCGGTCATTATCATCGCTTGGATGATTACGAGGGTTAAAAATTTTGGCTGCATTGAATACTAGAAGGTTTGGGAAACGATCATTCAAAGCATGAGCAACTCTTTGCACATAAGATGCACCCAATAATATGCATTGTTGTAGTTCATTGGGCCCATCGGTTGCCAATGCATGAATAATACGATCTCCTGTATTGTTTTCATAACTCATCTGAAGATTTCCTGGAGATTGCCTCAAGAATTTTCCCAAATTCTTGGTTGTAGGTCCATTCCCGGATTAAAAATGACGTGATAAAATTGAAATAGTGATATCGATGGTTTGCACTAATAGTTGTGACATTAACCATATCATATTGAAATTTGATATTCAATTTATTCAACTTGTGTAAAACATCTACAAGCAAGTTCAAATAAAAATGGAATATAAAAGAGCACATGATCTCATACCAATGCAGTTTTTCATCTCTGAATAATGCCAATACCGCCGGCATGCACTGTAGTAAGCGGGTCACGACATTACCTCAAGAAAACCATTGTATTGCATGAATTCGTAAAACCACTACATAATCTTCTTTAAATACATCCTTCGACAATCGTTTCAGCTCGTTGCGTCAATTTGTATTACGGCCCACCCACTCATAAACTTTGTTGGCAAAACGATCCAACATTTGAAACTCTAGAAAAGCTCTAGCTGCATCTCCTACAAATAAAGCTTCACGATGTGCTATACAATGCACATTTATGAGAGTTGAAACCTCTGCACGCATTCTAGCCGCTAGTCTCGTACAATGTCCCGTGATACTAGAAGCCCCATCAGTGGCTAAAGCTACTTGGTTGAGAGGCATCCAATGCATTTTCTCCAATAGTCCAATGACAACCTCATACATAGATTTTGATGTACCATTTGCACTATGCAAAGTCTACCTCAAATCATCCCAGTGTCAAGCTGGAACACCTTAGAATTAATCCAATTTTTAACCAACCAAAGCATCACTCTTCGAGATCCGTTGGGGCAAATAGTTCATTCACATACCCATACAAAACAGTTGTGGAAATACATCCGCAATAGACCAGGAACACTAGCCTTGTCGGCCTTGTACTTAGCCTCCACCACCTCTCTGATCACCGTCTCAGTTGTAGAGCCTTCCCAGTTACAAAGGAAGTTACAAGAACAAGGCTAAACTTAAGTATGTAAGTGAGTGTAGGAAGTTCTCCTACTATTATGGGTTATGTTTTCCGGATACTTGAGGCTGCAATTTATAGTACTTAAGTTGCCTAGTAGTACGTGTCATTTCAATTTCTAGCGTGTCAATTGACATGTGTTTTTTTCCTTCACAAGTCACAGTACGTGTCAATTTTTAAATTGTGTGTGTCAATTGACGTGCATTTTTTTGGGTGCGAGTTTTTGCATGTCAAAAGTGAAAAACTTGCAAAAACTTTGTCAATCATACACATTGGTACTCCGCGTCACTGAGGCGTTGTGAACGCCTCCCATGTGGTCATGGGTTAGGAAGATCTTGGCCGTTGATTGTAATATGACAAATCTAAAGGTTTCTATTCTGCCCTAGTTTTTGGTCTCTCTTCCCCTTGGGTAGAGCTTGAAAAACTTCACATTGGATGAAATCTCCACCTCCACCTTCTCACAAAGCTTGGATGAAATTTTCCAAACTAAGTCCTTCATTAAAAGGACTTGCGAAGGAGATGATGCCAGCGGAGGGATTTGAACGCCTACCTCTTCCTTCCGAAAGGTTAAAGGTACTAGCCATCAACTCCAAGCCCCTTTTTGATGCCCAACCTTCAAATCAAATGAAATTTAACGAGTTGTATGAGAGCATTTGTGTGGGATCTTGAAGAATCCCAGAGGGTTTCCTAAGTTCCCAATGGAGCTCCCCGGAAGTGCATGTTTGTTAATTTCTTAACTTGATATATAGGTCCTTCCAATTATGTTCATTATTGAGTGTCAAGCAATTATTAATATTTGAAGATGTAGTCCAATCCCTTTTAAACATGTGTCTTTATGACGTATGCTCTTTGATCTCACCATACCACATACCAATAAAATATAGGGATCCCATTAAGAAAACAAGCCACTTAACCCCTAATTTCCCACGTTCAGTTTCCCTCGGATCTGCCTAGAAAATTTGGCCTCAATTTCAGTGACCGTAGATGAAGATCTCAAGTTTTTTTTTCTTTTTTTCTTTTCTTTTGACTATATACATGTTTGCATGTTAGAGATGACTACTCAAAATTCAAAATTCAAATGTTGAAGTTATGTTATGTAGGAGATTATAATAGGAATGTCAATAGTGGTCTTGAGGGGCAACAATTTAGAAATTAAATTGAAGTTGGCATTTTGATCGAACCTCCACACAAATCATCTCCAAATGACAAAATGCTACCCTCATTCAAAAGAGGGGCAATATATCTATTCAAAGTAGCTCACAAATCTTGAAATCATTATCTTGTGATTTTTGGGAAGCTTTGCAATTTGAGGCAGTGGTGCCACAACTGCGCACCTTCCACATGGATTTACACCTACCAACACATGTCCAACTAGAAATTCCAACAATAAATGTTTTGGATATGTTGCGCTTGAGTGTCATGCAGATTTTCAAATTAATTGGGAATCATTCGCCCATAGGGATCAACAACAAAAAATGTTTAGAGTATGTTGCCCTTAAACCGCGGAGGTGACAAATGTCAAGTTTTGGTTTGTGGACCGGTTCCACTGTACACTAGTTGAGAGCACCTTCTCATATTTATATTAATCCAAATCAAAATTATCCACGTGACAAGACATAGCAAACTTGAACATGAACAAGAGGAGTAGTTGAAATAATCAAGAAACCATCCAAAGTGGTGTCAAATGGGTCAAAGCGCATTGTTCATGACCATATATGGTCGCATAGGACATTAGAGGTTAAGACCCATCTACCTCAATGGTGAGTGTTGCTTCTTCTAGGGTTGTGAACGTGGAGTTGAACCATAAATATGGGACTAGTGAATTGGACCACCAAATTAACCACTATAGATTGCGAAATGATTGAAATTGAAATCCCAATATCAAGTAACTCAAGAAGGGGGCCTTGAGAGTCCGTTTCCACTCAATTATGGTAGGATTGAGTGGAAACAGACTTTCCATGACTTGGAAAAGGCCCCAAACGTGGCCTACCAAGACGTTCTTGATGAATTTGATTCGACTTGGGGGATCAAAGGCCTTATTGTGACCTGGAGCAACTTAGTTGTCACTTGGAAGTTTAGGCCACAAATGGGCATTATTTCTTGATCTCCACTCGGATTGCGTTGATTCGCTTGTGTTTGGTTGTATTTTGGTTACTCTCTTGCAATTGAATGTTCAATTTGTGGGGAAAACAAAAACTCAAGAAGGGGGCCAATCCTGTATTAACAGAGCAGGCTTTATTCTACGGTAGCTGCTGGTAGCCAGTTTTCTTAGAATGCACACATATCGACCATTAAAAGAAGGTTGAAAGACAATTATTCAAGTAGGGCACTCATTCCCGGTGTGTAAGTTGCATGGACCTGGTGAGCACCAGGAGAAGAAATTTGTGAAGCCCGCGGGGGGAAAGGGGTGTAAACATGCAATGGAAAGTCTTTTTTAGTGTATCTCCATGAATTATTACAAATAGTGTGGGTTGTGTATGGAATACCACAACTTTTGTTATGTTTGGAAATCCAATGTTCCCGGCCGGCTCACGCTGAATCCAAATGTCTGTGGTAGCGACACCTTCGGATGCATTGGGCGATGTGTGAAGGTCTTTGTGTGAGAATGTGACGCAAGGGTCAGTGTTCAAGATTGAAGCCCTCATATGAGTTTCATTTTGAAGAGCTCTCAAATTGCAGCCCTTCAATGGAATCTAAGAATATAGAAATGAAATACAAAACTCGTATTAAACTTGTGCATGAATTATATGGTACATGTTTCTAGTACAATGTGAAGAATTAAGAATCAACCATCTAACTCCACTTCTTGTAGTGACAATGCCCTATGCTCGTCGGTTCTTGTGGTGGGCAGATAATATTGAGGACTTCAAGTGACGTCTTCATTTTCAATTTGGGGTTCCGTTCTGAAGGGCTGTTTTGAGAGAGGTATATTTTGAAGGGCCAAATCGCATTTGAAGGGCATTGAAGACTTCAATCTTGAACACACTGGCAAGGGTGCTCCAAGCGGATTATCATACAAAGCTTCAGCCAAAGTTTGGTCCCTTTATGGGGGGCGGGGGGCACATGATGTCATGCTTTGCCATTGGGTTTTGTCACATGTGGTTCTGCCAAAGCCAATGGTAGCAAGCAGGCTGGGTGGCCTGCTGGCTTTCTGACGTTGGGGGAACTTGATGGATGGTAGCTTAGCTTTAGCTTAGGGCCACTTCACACACGAGACTGAGAGCCCGTCACCATTACACTTCAAGCACTCTCATTGGTGGAAAAGGCGGAGCCGGTCCAAGTTCGCTTCACACTACGCTTGAGGGACCAACGGAGTACGTGAATGCAAGATGGATGTAAAGTCTACATGGATTCATTCCTACATGGCATCGAATGGATCATGTTTCATGGTCACTTGGACTATTTTCAAAAACCACCTCTTGGAGGTAGGCCTAACACAAAATTGGGAGACCATGGCACTCCGAACGCTCACAACTGTTGGTTTATTCCATTTGATCATAAGTGCGGACCTGATTAGAAATTCATTGAAAAAGCATTTGGTTGAGGGCCCGGTCACATATGACTTCACACTATGCTTGAGGGTCCGTGACCACACTACATGGTTTTGGAGGTGTCTTGGGACGGCCTTTGGACACTTTCTTTTAGGCTCTCACAATTTCATGGTCATGGCTCTTGGCTCATGTGTGAAGTGGCCCTTGGTTGACATGACAATTCATCCGAGTCACCCCTTGGTTTCATCTACTTGGAGCAACCAAATCCGTACACATGACACTCATGGGCCCAACACCCCTCTGCTTCCAGCTTACTTGAAGTAGGAGTATATGTTTATAAGTGTCGGTTTAGACTACAGTGAAGAAATGCACCAATCAAGAATTTAAGGGGAATGGAGCAATATGATTGGCTATGAAATGGGTTCTTCATTGGTAGGGGTTTACACTATGGCCAAGACTTTTCCGGTGGAGAACTTCAAGCATGGATGTCAACATGGCAACACTTTTTGGTAGGGGAGTTCTCTGAAGGTCAAGTTTCTTGGGCAACCTCAAATCCTCGGACAAGAAACTTGACCTCCGGAGAACTCCAACTTGAGGCGTTTTTTTTAGGGTTTTAGAGTTCAACACAAAATTCTTCCTATTTAATTCTAAACTTATTTAGTCTAAGGTCTCTTATGAGTGGTTTGAATGTACATTTTTTTTAGGGCCACATTATCCCCCCTTCCACCCATAGTTAGCCTAAATCTAAAGTAGACGGTGTTAAAAACTATCACTTTAAGCAATGAGTGTATTTATTATTATTAGATGTCAATATTTTTGGGTAATGGTCAATAGCAATTCAAATGGAATTCCAACACATCAAAGTATGTCTTATTTAAATGTCATGTGGGATTTAAGTTATAAGCATGGTTCAAAGGTTTATTTGTGGATGACCTGAAATTGACATGGGAGCTTCATGTTAGGAGGTGGACATTCCCAAAATCAATATGTACTTATTTAGTAAAATTTTAGGGTGTTTATTTTAGGTGGGGTGTTGGTTTAAGCAACATCTACCTTAGGCTTTTTGGTGAGTCCTTGGTCAATCTCGTCTGACATGTATACATTATCCTCTTAATAGAAAGAGAACTATGAGCCCCATCTGAATCATGTTATGTACAATGGCATATTATGATAATTTTCTATCAATTTATATGATATCATGGGAGTGATATGAGAATGTGCTCCTATAAAGTTTGTTTCATAAATTCCTATCCTACTTATGACCTCCTTCATGACAATGTTGGGTACCTATATTGAACTAATAATTTTATTAGATTTACCTATAATGATTTATGGGGATCGTATATTTGATCATTGATGGTTTTGTGAATTGCAATCACACTAACCTCCCCTAGATTTAATAGACAAATTACTGTAAACAACTAGCATATGAACTCATTTCCGAATTTGATGAGTGCAATGCCCTTCATAGTGCACTTTTGTTTTATATTATGTGTGTGTGAGTGAATATATATATATATATATATATATATATATATATATATATATATATATGTTTTGGTGCACATGTGACGTACACTATAACAAGCCATGACAAGGGCTTTCCACCCCTTTTCATATACATATGCTTGGTTTATGAACATAAAGTTACACTTCATACGATATGCAATATTATTCTATATTAACCCCTTAAATACCCACCTACTACCCGCCTTTAAATGACCTTTAAATGACCTTGGAAGCCCCTTTGCAAATATCAAAACTTGGACATTTTTTATTGGATAAAGTTAATTCCGAATCCGACCATATAGGTTTTAGGAAGTGAAGGTAAAATTATTCAGTGACCCAAGTATCTCAACAGTCAATATGGAGTTGAGCTTGCTATTTTCAAAGTCAATGTAAATACATCTTATGAATTTAAAAGAACCATTGCTTTATAACTATGACCTAAACTTGATCTATTCAACCACTACACATTTTATGGTAGTTAGTGTCACATACATGGTTTGCGGAAAGCCTAATCTAGATGCCTAGAGGTTTCAAAGTATCACGTATGCTACCAATATGACACTATTTGTCAACCAAGTAATTTTTCAAAGTGACAATTTATTTACATTATGAAATTTAGCGTTACACATTGGACTCGGGGAGGTTACTTCCTCTTAGAATGAATATACACGTGCGATAACATTGTATGCTTTAGGGATACACAAGGTACTTGGTTGCAAATTGTTTGGCTTTTCATAGATGTACTAGATTCTAATGACAATAAAGTACATCACTCAACACTCTTTGGATCACCTAACAACTTCGTCTTTCTCCTCTTCATTATTCAACTTCACTAGATTCATTTGCAAGCTTAACACTCCTTTCTTCATGATTTCAAAAATAAAATTTCAACCACAATACTATTCCCAAACATCAAGTGGTGAATTTAGATGCATCAAATATAAATGCAATCACTATTGAGTATTTCAACACATTAACTTCACCATCCAACACAAAAATTGTACAAGAAAATATATATTATATTGTCATACCTTCTAACAATAAAAACTAATCCAAAACTATCTTTTTCTTCTCTCATTTCTTCCCTTCTTCTCTTCTTAGACAAAGCTTCTAAAGTCCCCACCCCTAAAGTGAACTATTTCTCTCTTTTAACTCCCCAAAACAACCTCCAACTAATACTAACTGCTAGGCAAGATTTTTCTTCTCCAGAATCCACACAAAGTGTTTCCTTCAAGTGGCCGCATTAATTATTCAGCAACAATTTCCAACTTTGCATGTCAACACTTCTAGATTAATCTTATTGATATTCATTTGGACTTAATCGCATCCAAGCATTAGTGCAAACCTTCTACCATTTATTTTATGTTTTACCTTAGATGTAATATACTTAACTTAATGAAAATCAAAATTTCAAAAGAAAGTAAAATCAAGCCAAATCTAACGGAAACTTTCAACCAATCAAGAAATAAATATAGTGACAAGTTTAAAAACACTGTGAGTTTCACCTTGATCGTCACATTGTGCAAATAAGGTTGGCTAAATAATTTCACGCACCATACTGCCAGTTTGGGTTCGAATTTTTCTGGGCTCATTGAGTGAATTGTGGGCCACGTGATTTGGTATTGCCATGAGCAAGCATGGAAAATAAGCCAATCTCCCACCCATCCCTACGATGACAAGATAAAATTGTAGTTTTCACCATGGCCCTCCCATTTTTGTCTAATTCTCTTATTAATCACACATTTTGTACTCTTAGCTTCTTAAATCTTCAACTAATATTCTAAACAATGCTATTTTTTTTACAATGTGTAAGTATTAACAATGTGACATCCATCCCCCTCCAAACTTGCACATCCTCAAGGCACATGATTTTTCATATCTAGCCCTTTCTGTCCATGATATTTTATATGTACCACTTAGGTAATTTTATGGTGTTATGTCATATGCTATATTACATATAATCATGTTTTGTACACCTAGAGTACCCTATATTATATGTAATTATTTAAAAAAAATTACCCACAATCAATATATGAGACCCTATGTTTTTATTGCAAGAAGTTCCTACGTTTTTTTGTCAGTGCCCTTCCTGAGACATTGGGATACTTGAGATGATAGTCTGCATTTTAGTATGCAAGGGGAAGATATTTGTGAAAATACTAATGGCAAGTGTGATTGTTTACATTTTAGTATGCAAGAGGAAGATATTCTTGAGCATACTAATGCCAAGTGTCATTTGTGTACACTTTAGTCAACTTGTAGACCACCATTATGCAACATAGGCATGCATACACCTCATGACATTGTTGAGCATACTCATGCCAAGATATTAGTAAGCACACTTGAATGCCAAGTGTCATGAGGTGACACTATTACGCATGTGACATTAAATACCATGAATGGTGTAGATGACATGGATGGGAGCCCGAAAAGCACATGGAAGTTCGATTGTACTAGGAAATGTTGTTGGTCAAGTTTGCATTTACTAAGGTTGAAGTATGTGAGGTGTTTGATCTCACTAGGTTGACTTTGGTGCACAAGGGACTTGATATATTAGGTTGAAGGCTTTGAATTTGTCCATAGAGTGTTGGTGGATGCCAATGTGAACTACAACAATGATGGCTATGAGGAAGATGACTTTCCAACCAATGTGGGGTCCAAAGAAGGACCTACGAACATAAGTGATTGGAAAGTATGAGGAATTATAGGGAGTGAGGGGGGAGTGTTGCCTATCGATTTTGCATTCATTGAGAATATTGAACAATGTGAAGTATTTGATCGCAACGGGTGGAATTTGATGCACAAGGAATTGATATGATAGTGGTATTTTGGGTGCCTTTGCGAACGTTGAGTGGATGACTTTCCACCAAACTGTTGGAGTAAGAGTTACATGACAAGGGTTGAAAGGACGTACAAATCTTGGTGATTTTATTGGTGGGTCCTTGAATCATGCGTGTTGCAACGCTTCACAAAATTGTTTCAGCACCAAGTTGCACGAATTGTACACAACAATGATCCCAAAGACATGTGTGCAAATGTCCTTGTTGTCATGGACCTCCCAATCTTCCATCCCACGGGCCCCCACCCGGCTCCACAAAAATAAAATCAAACAAAACTTAACCATGTGCCAACCTACACAAGGGCATCACCAACCTTCATTTTCAGGGTGGGCCCGCTCGGGAGATCAAATTTTATCAAGTGCATATATTTTCAGGAGAAATGTCATTTTATCCTGTGCATATTTCCTCTGGTAAATTCCATTATATCCAATACACTTATTAGAACTTAGGACGTCTTGCTAAACCCGTTTTCGGGAGCATATTGTATTTCAAAGGATTCAAGTCTCTCCTGAGCCTAGGCTTTTAGGTGGGCCCTTCGGATCCAGGGTAGGCCCAGCCTATTTAGGCCTAGGCTTGGCGACGCCCCTGAACCTACATGGTCTACTAAAAAAAAGTACACATTCAACCAACACGCATGTATGAAAGGGCTCATCCCGGCCCTTTGAGCATCACCGAGTTACATCATTTATAGTATTTAGTGACATGCACACTATTGGCAAGTGGTCTAAAACAAGATGCATGGAGGTCTCAAAGCGTCATGCTTGCTAATTGTCAAACATACGTAACTTTTTGAAGCGTTAACATTGTGATATATAGCATGGCACATTGGGATACTTGAGATGATAGTTTGGTGTTTTAGTATGCGATGGAGAGTTGTTTTTGAGCATACAAATGGCAAGTGTCATGTGCTTACATGTTAGTATGCAAGTGGAAGATACTTTTGAGCATATTAATGACAAGCGCCATTTGTGTACATTTTTTTGTCAACTTGTAGAGCATTATGCAACATAAGCATACACCTAACACTATCGAACACACTTATGCCAGGATATTAGTTGAGTGCACTTGAATGCCAAGTGTCATGAGGTGACACAAATAATGAAGTTGTTGATCATTAGTGCAACCTAACATACGCCTCAAAATAGGATAGTGACACTATTACACATGTGACAATGAATACCATAAACGGTGTCGTTCATATTGTCAAGATACGAGGTTATTGTCATTCCTTCTATTTCCTTCTTTGTTGGTGCTTTCACCTAGCAAGAATTATTTTTGGGGGTTTTAAGAATATTGGGTCAATTTGTTAATTCTCAATATCCATTTTTTTTTGTAGTACACATTTATATTACCTAACCACCTATGATTGAGGAATTGACAGAAGAAGGTTTCGATTGATTTTTTTCTCCTCAATAATGATTAAATAAGTCAGGTAGGGTTGGAATTTGATGTTCCCATCACGGGCCCATCATGGGAACATCGTAATCCATCCCATCATAGCATTTGCTATTCATGAAAATCATTGGGGACCAAATGGTAGCATCGACGTTGTAACGGGTCAAGTAATCAAGGTGAATGCTAACAAAGACCATATAAAGCTAGGCGCATAGGAAAGAGAGCCATGGCAAAATATGCTTGGATACATGTTGCAAGGTTCTTTGAGATGAGGTAGTGTATAAGTTCATGAATAGGTTAGGGTTCAACTGGGACATTTGTCCATATATCCAAACCCAGTCCGTACACAACACTAACTTATGGAGCTTTCATACGGCAAATCTTGTAAACCTCCAATTAATGTTGTAAACAATATTAGTGAGGTGTTGGCCTTGTCAAATATGGTTCATCTAGACCATCTATTCCTTAAGCATTAGATTCCACAATGATGTAATGGTGTGAAGTTGCAATTAAATTATATACTAACGATATGTTGCTTGTTGCTAGTGTGTGTGAAGCTATGTCCGGGAAGAACCGGCGGTTAGTTACAGATGAACCGGTTGAGTTTGAGAAATAACCGGTTGAAGTTGGAGACTTCAGGAGAATTACCGACCATTTTAGAGGAATCTATGGAATATGTCTCAAATGAATAAAGCAAAACCAAAAGATGTCAACATGTAACTGGCTGGATTTAGAATCACTAGGGTGAAGTAATGCTGCGACCTGAATTTGATTTTCAAATTTCAGATATCAATACAAGTCATTTATATATCACTATTATAACCTCAATTTAACAACTTTTCAACAATAAAAATGTACGATTAGATTTATAAACTAAACATTATTTAGATACAAGGTGTGACGTCGATTAATTTCATTGACACAAAACCATTCATGCATAGTATTGGACATTGAGGTACACGTAGGAGGTGTGTCCCATGTTACTTGGGACAATTGGACCACTCTTCATTGAGCACCTTAGTTGAAGAAGTGTCATTCTTAATAGACAACTTTGTCATTGTTTGAATCCATCTAAAGGGTAATCAACACTAAATCACTTGAACTCCCTTGATAAGTTACATCTAGACTCTATAACAAGTTACCAAACCTCGGGGAGATCACTCCCTTGTAAAGTTGAACAACCACGTGCGAACACTTTACATCTAAAAAATCCTACTTTTTACATAAAGCATCACCAAAATGGATCAAAATTTTATCAATTTTTTTTCATGAGTAGATATACACGGTATCTATTATATAGTAAAAAATGGTAACTAAATTTGATGATTTGTTTTTTTTATAAAACATACCGTTTCTAACTAGAATGACACAGAATTGAGCTAAAAAAATTACTACAAAAATGAAGATGACTAAAAATTTCAAAAAATATATACAAAAGATACTATCAATGGTTGTGTATATGCAGAAAAAAATATCATAAATTTTAAAATTATCTATGGCATTAATATAGGGGTAGCAAACTTTGTTCGCACGTGGTGTTCAACTTGACAATGGAGTGATCTCCCCGAGTACCAAACCAACCTGCTTTTAACTCAAGGGTGACTTTATATCCAACCTAGGGTTGGCCCAAGCACCGGTCCAATTCTCAAGCATTAAGCCCTCAACCTGACCCAACTTTATCAACTTCTTTCGCGTCCAACCTTGTCACATGTACAAGTGATGAAGCCCGATATAGGCCTTGATGTTCTTTGGGGGGAAAAGTTTAATGAAGAGAATTAACCTTCCATGGATGAATGGTAGAGATGTTCATTATCCAACAAATGAACCCAATCCGGTCCATGTTGAGAGTTCAAGCCAAGAAAAGCCTCGCCCGGATTTTTTCAAGCCAATGTGAAGATTTGACACCAAATTTCTGTCACCTAGGATGCCACATAAGATGAGTAAATATTTGGCCCAACCCTAACATAAAGCCCTTGGGCCATGAATTGAAATTTTTAGAGTTCGGGCCGCCCCTCAATCCGGCACCATGTATGAAGTGGGCTTGAGTGTACCTTTGCTTCCAAGTACCTCTCAACAAGTGAGAAAGAGTCACTTCGCTGTTCTTACATTTACGTCTCAAGTGCAGTTTTCTCTCAATGTCTGCAAGAAGGACTTCCGGCCACCAGTCCCAACTCCCGCAAGCAATCACTTCTCGTGTTTTTTTCCCCACCTCATACATACATGAAGTGATGATCAGTCATTATTTTGGGATGTCCCTTGGAAATATTGCAGCATATCGGTAGGACCTACAAAACCTTTCGCTTTTGATGGGCGTAATACACTAGCCAAAGGTATACAGTGGTGCCCATGTACCTTGGGGTATCTTTGAATCTTTCATACTTCACTTTCACCTCTATGATATGAGCTCCACATGGGAAGGGGTAAAGTTCCATGACACGTATCGTGGGGAAGTTTCACAACACTACCACAAATCCAAAACAAGGCACCTTTGGAAGAATGTTGTACCAAATACAAACATGCACCCAAAATGGTGCAAAAATCCATGCCATGATTAACACCAAACCATCAACATAAAAGACAAATTGGGGGGGGGGGGAGGGCACAAACCATCAAACAATAATACCACAAGGCACCACACGACAATGGCATAGGGAAGAAGCAATCCTAAACCCATATAACATCCTACTAGATCACAACATACTGCTCCTGACACAATACCATACGAGAACCCACACACAAAACCTCCAAACATATTAAAATTGCCTCAACCACACCCAATCCAAAGACATTAGATACATATGCTCATCCCTACAAATATCCAACCTCAACCTATCCACCCGAGAATGCAACCCATATAAAGATATCCTCACAAAGAAACAAACCATACAAATACAGGGCATAGAATCCCGCATATACGATCAAAATGGGAAGTACATGGCTATAGGACATGCTAAATCCCCTGAATGGTATGGTGTAGGCCTAGCATACCCCATTGATTACAACACAACTTTGGAGGCTATCCACTAGGCTCAAATGGCAGCCAAAGAAGACACACACACAATAACCTTCCTAATAGTCAAACACAAAGATTGGACACCACAACAGCTTCCTTTCACCAAACATGCTGACATCCACACCATAGTGACCATCCCAACACACACTATAAGCTACAACCCGACACCAGGATGGCCAAAATACTATCCATACATAGAACCTTCCTCACATCCATAATATGCATCAAGAACCAATCAAACCCCCCAAGCACTCCACCACATATAAATAGAATCCACAACATCCAAGTGGATACCTACCTTATTAAACTAACCCCTACACACTACCACATCAAATTCTCCAACATGTGGAAAACCGCTCCCAAAGTAGACATACCCCTTGAAACTACCCCCAAGATACCAATAACCAACCATATCCACCCTCTCAAATTCCACCCACAACGATGCATATACACAAACAAATCCTTCAGCCCCCCCCCGACCAAATTTTTTGAATGCCAAATAGAGGGCAACACTGCAAGATTGGGAGGATACAACCTCAACAACAACACCCAAATATTAGAGAGACTATCGAGCTAACCAAACATCCTACGAGTTGAGCTTAATGCCATACTCATTGCCATACAAACCACTCAACTAGACACACGTATATTCACAAACAACCTCAAAAGTATATTTCTCATAAATAATCACATCAAACACCCATCCTCACTAAACCACCACCCATACAAACTACTTATAGTAGCGATTGTACACTAAATATACTAGACCCTCCACAAGATCTACATACACAAAGTAAGAGCCCACAATGGCATCACTGGAAACGAAATAGCAGACATGCCAATAAATGAGGAATGTGCAAAAGACAAACCCACCACCACACCCCACATACACATTGGCACACCACCCCTTATTGGCTAGCAAGTTGCCCCACTGTCACACACGATGGAGCCATCTGCAACCTCCATATATTCATACATAAGAACACCGAAAACAAGAATCCAATGCAACCACAAAACAAATTCCCATACGTTGACAAATAGCTTTCAAATAACCAAATAAACCACAAACTCTAACCACTTATGGAAGGCCACGGGCATGTCCGACCCCCAATTTATGCAAACTCTAAAACTTCAATATGCCCAATACATGGGAATCCATTAATTTTTTATTTTTTTAAAATGACCCTCACCCACCTCAACCCCAAGTGCACCCTATGCCCCAACAATGCCAGAGACACATTGCCCCACCTTTTATCCACATCAGAGAACCACCACATAAAAGGCCTCTAAATATCACACCACAACAAAGCAGTACACCTCATTGCCCAAACACTGCAAGCCAACAAATTGACTTGGTTATTCACGCTAATCAACGTAGCGAACTTCAACAACAAGCCACCCGATACAACATTACTGGAATGGCTACTCATATGCACTTGCGTCCGCACACCATGCCAATGCTAAGCAAAACCAAGACCCTGACATCCCATGCATAATAGGAGCCCAAAACCAAGGCCAAACATCAATAATCCCTCCCCCACACATTACATTTCAATTCATAGAATTCACATGATGCCACGATAGATTCCCTGACCAAGCCCGCGAACATAAACACACTGAATACAACCCACTAATTAACACCCTACAAAGCAAAGGATGGAAAGTAAACCTCCACATCACCGTCATAACTGGGTAGAAGAAGCCATTCACAAACACTCCAAAAGCAATTTCACTAAACTTAATATCCCAAAATCTAATATTAAAATCCTTGTGAAAAACATACGCCAAAATGCCATCAAATACCTCACATACTCAGTCCTAAACGAAAGAAAACTAAACAACAAACAAACACATGTCTTCCCTCCATCATAGCATCGGATAACTATTTTGCTACTAGAGCCCACTTCATGGAAAAAGAGGTATAACTACTTATGTTGCATTATGGACAACCATGATCAACAAAAGGCTAATGGGGCTCACATTCACACCGGTACTTGGTTACGGGCATTACTTTTTCTTTTTCTTTTCTTTGCGGAGGGGTGACAATTACTACGCATATTGTTTAACCCAAGAACCTTTATTCAAAGCTAAATTGATCCTTAATTATATTCACTTATTTCTTTGGTTATAATCTAGGGGGACTCAATTGAAACGAGTTTGCAACGAATTTGGCAGGGACATGTGTCTATCACATAATTATTCGGCATATTGGTGCCAAAGTGGTCAATCAATTACATGTATCACTAAAAATAAGTCGGAGGAGAAAATGTTAGGTATTCTTTTAAGTTTGGAGGACTTGTTTTTTCATATTCAGCCCCGGAATTAACATCAAAACCCTTGAAAATGAATCTTCGAATTGGCCATGGTCGTCTGGTTGCTATATTGGGATCCATGAAAGCCTAGTAGCCTAGTAAGTGTTGAATAAACATACATAATATGCCGTTTTCCTTGTATTAAAGGGAAATCATTAAGATAACAATGAAAGCAACACGCCAAATAGCCAATAAATACCCCACATATCTTGTTCTAAACAAAGAAAAATTAAATAGTAAATATGAGCGAATGCTCTTCCCTATTGTCTACACACGATTCTTAACACTATTAACATAATACTCAAACAAAGTCAACCTACCACAAGGTAGGCAATAAACCCTAGCTTGAGACTTGCACAAAAAGGACTTTTGAACAAGGTAGGATCAACATGCTCAAATTCATGTCGGAAATAATAATGATGGTAGTTTTTCTTTTCTTTTCTTAAAGGAAATTGTTGCTATAGTCGGGCTACTACTAGTAGTTGGGTATCATGAACATTTTGACTATTGAGAAATAGTGCAATTTGAGGTCGCCGACTCTCTCACAAACTCTTTATGCTCCTCAAGATAAATTGCTCAAACACCTTGTTGTTGATAATGTTGCACGTGAGTTTACAATATCTTTACGTGAATACCTACAAGGCTATTGAATGCCAATATTGAGATGAAATGGCCATAACATTATTTAGTTGAGTGACCAGGTTGGGTGGGACCAGGACAATGCCATGTAAGGCCCCGGGTTAGATCACATCTTCATTTGGCTAGGCTTTGCCCCTCCCACGCCTCCTTCATTGCCCGGTCTTCCTGCCCGCACCTGCGTGGGAACTCTTCCTGGTTGGGAACCAATGTGATAATACCCTGTCAAATTTACAAATATTCAAGTTGACATCACTTTCATTATTCCCAAGTTAATTGATGGAGTTCCTTCACATGCCAAAGGAGCTTAATGGCTTAAGTGACCGGGTATTGTCACATTGGTTCCCAACTAGGAAGAGTTCCCACGCAGGTGTGGGCAGGAAAACCAGGTAGTGAAGGAGATGTGGGAGGGGCGGGGCCCAACCGTATGAAGATGTTATCTAGCCCGGGGCCCATGTAAGGTGCTATAATTATGCCTTTCGGATGCTTGTCAGTAATTAGATGCAGCTTGAAAACGAATAAGATTCGGGTGAAGCATTGTTATTGAATCTTATCAGAATGGAACGGCTAAATAATCTTATGGCCTTCGGTGATTTTGAATAGAGCATCAACACGGATTTTAATAAGATAGTCATAGTTTCTAGTGTTAAGCACCAACATGTATTCTCATAAAATTATGCCTGAATTTTAATACTACAGGCACTTAGATTTATAAGTACACACTCCATTGTGTGGCCTGACTGGTTTTCATGTTATAGGTTGTAGCAGGCTTCCGAATATGATCATGTTAATGGCCATGTTTAGTGTAATTCTTCATTATCCAACTTGATGTCTAAAGTGAAACAGTATACAGACGACGACCTCACGAGGAAGCAATACTCAAGATCTTCTTCATCAATGACTATCTTTAGAGTGCTCCTTGCGTTGAATTTGACTAGTAATTATTCTCCAAAAAATTCCAACATGCGGAGTCGTACATTAGTGGGAGACCTGTGCTCAAATCCAAGGTAGAATTATAGTTGAGCATCTAAAACGGCGAACTAGGTACCAACTTCCGATAGTGTCACCAAGTTCTAGTGGTGGGTCTCTCATGTTGTGAAGAGTGAGATATATCTCACACCCCTCATCTTGCTATCTCATTTCAAGGTCGTTGACAAGGTGAGTGGAATCACTTAACTTAGTGGCAATTGAAGCTCACTTTGCACTTTGGGAAGTAATGCACCCAAATTAGTATCCGTGATTCTAGTGTACGTAATACAGAATAAATAACTTTGTCGACCAACATGCACGTGAATGATAACATATATTTGTTAAAAACCCATCGCCTTTGTTTCCCAACGTCTATGGAGCTTGTTGTGTGGTTCAGGCTCCCTGGCCAAACGACATTTATAAGCTTTGGCATGCCATCATGTCAATGTCCTTACTAGTTGCACGTTGGCAGCCAATTTATAATATTCTAATCCTTTGCTACAAATAAAAGGGTTCCGACAAAACCTAGTACAAGCAGGCCCTTTCTTGGCATATTATATAGTAGGAAATTGGATAATATCTCGTAGTAGGGAAATCCCAAATTTGGTGTATAAAGCGGAATGTAATTACTTCAGCAATTCTTATATATTCTAGGTTATGTCCAATGTTAAAGTTCCCGCGAGAGAGCTAGAGAGATGGGTGTTTCTTGAGTATATCTATGCCTATATTCAAGTATAGTTCTTTCTTAAAACATTCTCTTGTTTAGAGGTCAAACCATTCTTCTACATATCTATGTACCTTTCAAAACCCGGGAGGGTGGGTGGGACCATCCCTCATGGCCATATCAATGCATAGCTATCTCTATGCTCTTGCAACTATCTCATCTTGGTATGTATCTAACAAAGTTAAACCTTTGAGCATCAAACTACTAAGGTTGTAACATTTGCACCTTTACATAATGTGTTGCAGTCCATATCTAATGTGTGCACAATCAAACTCAAAAAGACATTTTAAGATAATTCAAGGTTCAATCACAACTCAAAAATGTCTTGTATTCTACATTACTTTGTAGAATATCTATACATTACACACACTCTATTTTTGAAAGAAGATGGAATACAAAACCTAAGAGAGCCATCAAAGTTGTGAAGGGTTTGCGTCACCTGTGCCCATGCCACCAACCAAATCCAAAGAGAGGGTTAGTAACGTACATGAGGTGGATAACATCATAACCCAATTGTTATCTATGTCACACAATCAAGTACGGCATAATCATACATTTTGTATCAATGGATACCCAAACTAACATTGAGTATTCTACCTGTTCTTTAGCCATTTGAGACTTGTGTGATCGAAAAATGAGGTTGTTAGCATACACCTCCTACAAGTCCGCACACTTTACACTAATCCCAAAAGTTACTTAGGGTAAACTGTCAAAGCGGCTTAACCTTTGAAAGGAGGTTCTCATGTCTCCTTTCACTTAATATAGGATTAGGTAAACATCCTTGTCCGTAGATGCGTATAACCGGATCTATGGTGGATATTTTCTAGGTAAGATTTACTGAACCCTAAAGTAAATAGTCCTTCGGGATTATATTTTATTATCTGTGCGAATCACTTATGGCAAAGTAAAAAGAGAGTAGAGAGAGAGAACCTAGCTACGACCCGCGTCCCACCAACCTCGACCAGCCTGCCCAAAATTTTCTACTCCAATTTTTTTCTCGAAAATTTTAAAAACATTCTTTGCCCCCATCTAGATTGAAAACATGACCTTTATATTCTTGAAACGCCGCCTTGTACGCAAAAGCCATTATGAGTGCACCTCCCCTTAGAAGTCCAAAATTCTCTCTCTCTCTCTCTATCTCTCTCTCTCTCTCTCTCTATATATATATGTGTGTGTGTGCGCGCGCGCTTGGTAAATGAGCAATCAACTCGGATTTCATTCTCAAAATGAAACCATCAATTTTGCATTCAATTAACATGGAAGTAATAAATAAGCAAAAATTGAGGTCATTTTTGAAACTTACAAATCATAGTGGCCTTTGCAATTTTTGAAAACTAACTTGACTAATATGCGAGATAATGTTTTTATGCGCATTGATTAAAATATAATGATGTTTTAGTTTTAGAACTTGATATTTCATTACATTTTAATCAATGCACATATATAGAACATCATCTCACATATCAGTTCAGTTAGTTTTCTAAAATTACAAAGGCCACTATGATTTCTAAGATTTAAAACATATGACCTCATTACTAACGTTCCTTTTTTGTTGGTTACTTGTTACTTTATAGTCAACTGAGTGCATTAATGATGGTTTTATTTTGGGGATGAAATCCGAGTCAATTGCTCATTTACCAAGTGGTAGTGGACATATATATTGGTTCAAGGGGAGGTGCACTCATTATGGTTTTTGTGTACAAGGTGGCCCTTCAAGATACAAAGACAACATTTTTTGTTCCGGACGGGGGTGAGCAACGTTTTTCATGGTGAACGTTTTTTGGTAGGCTACTCAAAGTTGGCATGATGCAGATCCTGGTTGGATAGAATCCCCCCCCCCTTACAAATGTTCATAGGGGGTACTTTAACATCCCATGTTGGTTATTGACATGCTAGATTTTGATTGGTTCTAATGGACTCATCTCTTTGTCATATTAAGCATTTAATATATAATGGGAAAGCTCTTACAAATGCATCTAAGATGATATAGAATATCTATCTTAATAAATGAATATACACAAAGCCCTTGAAGTTGGTTTGAAGGGATGGATAGGAAAGACATGGGAATGCAACAATGAGAACAAATGCGAACAAGATTAAGACAATCCTCCAAAAGTCTCAAATCCCTTCTACCAAGGTTCTAAAATGGATATGGTAAGAAAATAAATTAACACAATAAAGTAACTATTATATTATTTATTATTGAGTTAATATCTTTGAATGATCAAGAGTAATATATTTACAAGTGTTCATTTTAAAAAACCTTAATATGTATGTATTGTGAATATGTGTGTGTGTGTGTGTGTGTGTGTGTGCGCACACATACATATATATACATATATGCACACACATGTATTTATATTTTTTGACACATATGCATGGGGCTTATATATAAATTAACCTATGAATGCACATGCTATGTCAAGTGAAATACAAAGTGCGCATCTCATCATCCATGGCCAACCTGCATAACAATTTTCAGCTACATGGTTGTGTTCCGTTCTATATTTAGCATACAACATTGGCTTCCACTATCTTACCTTCATGGGAAGAAACTTAGAAAATAGGAAGAAACTGACTCCGGTACGAATAATAAATAATACCAGTTTATATATTAAGTATATTGTGCATAGTGTCGGTATTTCCAATGATAGTGCATATATTAATGATAAATACATGGAATAATATTGACATGAACAATGTTTCCTACGAATATTCTTGGGATGAACAGTAATCCCCATGCATAGTCCAGGAATACGACTCCACCCCATTTTCCAAGTTCAACCTGAATGTACGAATAACAAACAAATATTCCTAGTGACCCACATGGCTGAATGATGTCATGTGGTTCATCCATTTTCAACATTTAAAAAATGCGAAATTGTAATTTCCACACGGAATCTTAAAAGGGGGGCTCAACAAATTTGTAAGAGTGCGTTATGGAAAAATTTAAAGAATCAATAATTTTATTAGAAGCGGAGGCAGCTTCAACACTCCACCTTTAGGCGTAGTGGGGTGGGGTGTAAGCAATTCTGTGGCCTTTTGCCATCACCATCATGTTAGGCAGGGGTAAAGTGGACACACGACTTGCATCAACTTGGGCAGGGCCTGCTACCAGCTGCAGTTGGGTGTCCCTGAATGCAAGATAAGTGCAGGATTTGGGCAAACCAAGCCATACACTCGTTCCTTGTTGGATGCCTAAACCCTTGCCTCCAAGGAACCAGTGTACTAGTTTAGGAATTTGCGAACCAACCCATACACTCGTTCCTTGTTGGATGCCTAAACCCTTGCCTCCAAGGAACCAGTGTATGGGTTTAGAGATTTGGGCGAACCAACCCATACACTTGTTCCTTGTTGGATGCCTAAACCCTTGTCTCCAAGGAACCATTGTACTGGTTTAGGGATTTGGGCGAACCAACCCATACACTCATTCCTTGTTGGATGCCTAAACCCTTGCCTCCAAGGAACCAGTGTACGGGTTGGTTCGCCCCAGCCATAAGTGCAGTCGGATATATATGACCCAAGGCATCCGCCATAAAGTTCTTCTTCTTTTCTTTTATATCGGCAGGCAGGCGGTGTGATACAAATGCATATGAGATTGCAAGCAGCAGCAGCAGCAGCAGCAGGCGAGGGTGAGGTGAGGCGGTGGTTGTGAAGCCCTCCAGCTCTTCCGATTCGCAATTAATCGGGGCTCACAACACTCATCAACTTACTGGCTCCTTCCTGGCCTCCAATTCAATGCACTGCTCCAAAGACCGACTGTGGATCGCGGCAGTGGCATGGAGAGGGGTCGCAGGTCCAAACCGAACCGGATTCTCAACTCCCTGATTGAGTTTGACAGGATTGGTGCGCCCAGCAAATCCAACTGAACGTATTTATGGCTCGCCTGACACCCGTATTATGGCCGCCGACTTAGTATCATAACATGCTTCAGGAACTCCGTTTTGTAAGGCTGAGGCCCACTTCACACACGAGACTGAGAGCCCATGACCATTACACTTCAAGCACTCTCACTGGTGGAAAAGGCGGAGCCGGTCCAAGTTCGCTTCACACCACGCTTGAGGGACCAGCGGAGTATGTGAATGCAAGATGGATGTAAAGTCTACATGGATTCCTACATGGCATCGAATGGATTATGTTTCACTACACTACCATATATTCTTGATGTGAAAATTTGGAATCAATCAGATCGCATTTGCAAGGTCAGATGTCATCATCAAGGGGGCAACTCCAAAAAACATGAAAAATTCCGTTAGATGCCCACTTGGATCATGGCATAGTTTTTTTTGCAGGCTAGGAATTTGGCCATAATATATTATATGGTTGTCAAGTGAGCTCCTTCAAAAAAGTTGGGTTTTTTTGATGAAATATATATCAAGTCTGTCACCCTCAGAGTTGAAGGTCCATATTAGGACATTTTTAGAGGTTTGCCCTTTGATTGAGGCCTTCAACCTATACACTCGAAGTTTGCCAAATCTATCCAGTGGGAAAAAAACCTCAACCAATTTGGACATGCTAGCTGAAATATATGGGTTGCAAACTAGAAAGGTCACATGTGCTTATGTTTGCACTTGACACACATTGGGTATCTCATGGGATGACCTTCCAAAATAGGTAGTTCCAAACCCTCCAAAAATCCAACATGCTTGGAGTATGACTTTTATACATGTTATTTTGGTCCACATGATAGTGGGCAACACCCTAAACCAATACATACCTTCCATCCATGTAGATTGCCGCCTATGGAGTCACAAGCCCCATGAGAATATTAGGTGGCAACCCATTTTGGGTTGCGTGAACGCTTAAGGGTTAAGTTAGCCATACATGTTGCTTGATGCACAATTCGTCTGGCTTTTTTATATTGTTTCCATCCAAACTATAGTGTGCGCTTTTTCTAGTCATCAATCAATGTTTGGGTAATTTGAGGAAATTTTTGATCAAGTGTATAATCAAATCCTACTATGTCCATAGTCCAACTACTACACCAATTTATCCCAATTAGTGCATGTGGGTACTAATCCCCAAAAATGCACTATTTTGTCAAGTCTCAAAATTTGTGAGGGCTGAAATTTTTACTGAGTGGCATTAAATTCATGAATACATGCTTATTTACCATGCATTTCAAGAAAATCAGTGTGTGTTCTAAGGTGCTTGTAGAGTGATAAAAAAACTACATGCAAACACATGCTTGTCAATAAATATAGCCAAGATGAATAATGCAACTATGAATATTATTTTTAGTGAATAATGTCAAAGTGCACAAAGTGGGATTGTATCCACAAGCTACCTCCACCACTATAGAGTGTTTGCTTAGATTAATTTGGCGAACTCTAAAAGAACATTATACGCCACATTACACATATATTCATGGCCAAAGTCTCTCCGAAGGACAAATCCAATAGTTAATGCATTGCCATAGTTCAACACAATGCCCATCCTACGTGAGCCAATACTCTTTGTTATTGATGAGCTTGTCCCGCAAGTACCCAAGTTCCATGATCCTTAAATTGTTTGATTAAGCATGTAAAACCTGCCACTAAATTAGGATGGCTATGAGGTGTGTAGTGTTGAAAATAAACTTGTTGTTCCAATACTTGCGAATTACTTTGTTAAGCAACAATGTTCCTCTCACTCCATAGAATCTTTGGTTACTATATAAATGTCCAATTCATGAAGTGTCAATCAAAATATGTTGTACACTTTTCCCCTGCCAAGCTTTACTAACTCCCATGTATTTATAAATACACATGATGACCATATTCCTCTAGAGACAATGGTGGTGACTATAAACTCTGGAGAATCGGCCTGATGGTTGTAAGTTGATTAAAGAAGGATTTAAAATGTTGAATTACCACAATTGTGATTTATGATGATCAAAGACTATGCGGTTACAAAAAGACATTACCCCGGACTTTGTCCTGACTATGAGCCATTGACAACTTGCCAAGCTTTTGAGCTTCACGACTGTATAAACACAATATTCAAAATTTTGAGAGAGTGGGATCCTCTCAAAATAATATTTTCCATTTGTCAACCTAAAAGTCATGTTAGGTTGATAAATACTAGATTATATTGCAAACATGTAGTTTCCATTAAAATAAGAGTATGTTGAGCTGGGGAATCGACTCATTTAGGTTGAGTCGACCTAAATGAGGACAATATGTTTGTCAATTTAGGTTGAGTCGACCTAAATCAAGACAATATGTTTGTCAATTTAGATTGAGTCGACCTAGATCAGGACAATATGTTTGTCAATTTAGGTTGAGTCGACCTAAATGAGGAAATATGTTAGTCAATTTAGGTTGAGTCGACCTAAATGAGGAAAATATGTTAGTCAATTTAGGTTGAGTCGACCTAAATGAGTAAATATGTTGGTCAATTTAGGTTGAGTCGACCTAAATGAGGACAATATGTTGGTTAATTTAGGTTGAGTCAACCTAAATGAAGACAATATGTTAGTCAATTTAGGTTTAGTCGACCTAAATAGTCAATTTTCGGCAACACATCACTCCGCAATTTATGGCAGGAAATCAAATGTTTTTTTTTTCTTGAACTCTACAACTCTCTAGTGGTTTTCACTTCATTCTTGGATTAATAGTTTGCTTTATGTACTCCCAATTCACTGGAAAACTCTCAAAATTTTGAGTATTGTGTTTATAGGTCAAAGACATAGAGTGATAGAGAATTTCCTAAAGATAGGACGGAATCACTCATGACTGAAGAAGCACAAATGAACCATAAGAGTGGAGTGTAAGCAAAGTAATGAAGGAACAAAGGAGTAAAAGACTTAGATTGTTATTGTAATCCTTAATCCAATGTGACATTAACCCTTATAGACACTAGCTCAGTCTTCCCTGTGACCTAGTTCCCTGGGTTGTTGTTTTTAAGTGATAGCAAAAAACTAACTACATGCTTATTTTCACAGTGACCCACGAACATCATTTAGGTTTCCAATGAAGAGTCCGCCCCTCTTGGGGTGACAACGAGAGATTTTTCCCATGGCATTTGTTCAAGGACCTTCGAGACGTTCTCAAGAAAGGGAAAAATCAACTATATTATTGAAAAAACTAAGTGACATTGTGGCAGTTCTACCAAACCATAAAACATTCTGTGCCTCGTCCAATCCACTAGTGGTTCAACCGATACATTGCACACCAAAAGGAATATCGGGTCTATAGAGAGTACAAGCTTAGCCCTACCAATATGGTGGGAGTTTAGTATGTAAATCATACTTGGACATATACTTATGTTTATTGGTACGTAGGTAATATACAATATATATTTACAAGTATACAATCGATGCATGTTTGACAATTCTATCATATTTTCTTTTTAATTGGATGAATATGTCAATCATTACAAACGATACTCACACCAACTTGTCACATCCGCCTCATTTTAATACCAATTTGATCCAAGCGTGGACTCCCATGCATTTGAAGTTGAAATCCATGAATTCATTACATGTTTGCGAGACTTGACTCTAGAGCCCATCATAGCGAGCGGCAACATAGCGACATTAACATTGAAAGTGATAGTGAACACAAAGGCACTTATAAGTTATGCAAAAGTGCAATTCCCACATTATGTACAAATGAATCAGAGATAGTGCATCATAGTCCTAGGACTATCTCGGTACTATGTGTCCAAAAGACTAATCGGATTTGGAATCAGTATCCAAAGGTATGGAGGGCCATGACTCGAACTTGCATTGTTCAAATTTCATGCTCAAAGCGTTTGACGTCTCTCCTCACGCCTACTTTTGTTGAGGGCCCACAAGTTTGTAGCTTCTGCCTCCCTAGCCGTTTGGGAATGAGTGTGCATGCAGTTCCCAATGGCCAACCCCGGTAGTTGGGAATGGCAGAGTATAGCTTGTATGTTGGGGCTATTGGCTCCATCCCAAATGTCCAGAAGGCCATTGACATATTTCCACTTGTTCAAATTGACTTGAATATCTCCGTCGTCAAACAACACCTCTTGGGCGATGGCCTCCCGCTGTTTTTGATCGTCTTCAAAACTTTGGAGGGTGAGTGACAATGGAATGGAAGTGGGAGTGAGGTCCATACATACCCATGGGGAGGGCATTGATCGGATGTGGCCCCTCCCCACCCAAGCCATGGATGCCACATGTCTTTGGGTGGATATGAAATCTACATATTCATTGCTCACAAGTACTTAACTTGGGCAAACGATTGTTTTTGTGCAGTCAACTTCCAAGACGATTGTTTGTTAGCAGTCGACACACCAAGGTGACTGCTATCAAGCAATCATTTTGTAAATCAACTGTGTGGCAGCAGTCGACATCACCATTGACTGCTCATCAACAATCAACTTAATTTATCGATTGCTCGCCAACAATTGACACTTTACCCTACCGTGGGCCCTCCAATTCACCTTGGTCTCCAAGTGGCAATGGTTGTTCAACAAACAAGGACCTACTGGAGGAAGGGTGGAGTGAGGGTGGAATGGAAGTGGGGTCCATATATACCCACGGTGAAGGTGTCGATTGGACGTGACCCCTCCCCACCCAACCCATGGACACCACATGTCTTTGGGTGGACAAACAATCCACATATCGATTCTTCACGAGTAGCCGATTTGGGCAAACGATTGTTTGTGTGTAGTTGACCTCCCAAGTCGATTGTTTATGTGCAATGAACTTCGAAGACAACTGTTTATTAACAATCAACACACTAGGGCGACTACTCTTCAACAAACATTTTTAAGTCGATTACATAGTAGCAATCGATTAGTTTAGAAGCCGACTACTGGGGAGTAGTCGACTTAGCCAGACCACTACTTGTCAACAATTGATGTAATTGTTGATTGCTCATTAACAATCAAGCTAGCTAGACGACTTCCTGTTAGTAGTTGATTTAGGTCGTCGACTGCTTGCCAACAAACGATATTTTGCACCAAGGTAAATTATTTGCCCCCTCCCCCTAATGCAACATTTTTGGGTCTGGCATCATGTTGTCATCACATGATGTGACATGACGTGACGGATGTTGACGTGATAACCCTAACGGTGACCCTGGCATGTACTGCAGATCTAAGGTAGGCAACCCTTATTCGGTTACTAGGACACCTATATTTGAGTGTCATGTGGTTTGGTGTGGTAAACCACATAAATAGATTTGATAACAAAAAGACATGTGTTTGAAAGAGATTGGATTCCGTGCTCAAAATATGTTAACCATTCTAGGCTCAATAGTCAACATAATTGGGGGGGGGCTTATATGACCATTTAATAAACATAAGAATCTACACTTTCATAATGAATAAGATATTCATACGAGCTCCAAAAGTTATAAGGCAAGTGACTATAGCCTTGATTTGTTGACCATCTTGTACTAATTACGTGTCTCATACCCCAAGAAAAATGGGCTAGTAGTAACCATTTAAGACACATCTACCTTAGTTGCCACCTTTGGGCTTGATGCTCTTTGCATGAACACCAATGAAACGGGAGAACCAACCACTAAGTTTTAGATGAAACAGTTGAGTTTGAGAAATAACCAGTTGAAGTTCAAAATCTCAAGAATACTATCGATTATCTTAGAGGAATATAGAGAATATACCTCAAACTAATATGGAAAATCCGAAAGATGTCAACATATAACTGCTTGGACTTGGAAACACTAGGACCTTGACCGATTTACGCCCAAAAATCTCCCCGGACAACTGTTGGACACCTCCATTATTCCAGATTCTTATTCAAAGCTCAGATTAAAGTTGGTCTGAGTGTTTTCAGTTGCTACCAATTCTAAGTTAGCTGAGCTTAGACTCTGGAGTCACCAGCGCCTTTGTCAGTCATATATAAGCATGGGGTTGGGTTTAGTCATAGTGGTGTCTGGCTCAGCCCCTGGCACTCTATATTATTGCCTAAAAGTCTACTCATGGTTTTTGCACACATTAATTTTCCCCAGGAATACAGACAACCCTGTTTGCCATTGCATTGAACCCGCATGTACTCGCACATCAGTGTGGGTCATTGATAACCTGGGTTTCTCCCCGCCACATCTTCCCACATGATTGATTCCGTTTCTGCAATTTGGGAGTGACAAGTCAGTGCCAGTAAGCACTTACTGCTAGTTGTGCAGGCCCCAGGGTTGCCATAGTGATGAATGAAGGGGAGAAACCGACACCAAGTTACAGATAAATCAGTTGAGTTTGAGAAACTGACCGGTTCAATATGGGGCTTCAGGAAAATTACCGATCGATTTAGAGGAATTTCAGAATATTTCTCAATTTAATAAAGAAAACCGAAAGATGTCAACATGTAACTGGTTGATATTGGAAACACTAGAATCTCAATCGATTATGCCCAACTATCTACCCAGACACTGACAATGATGGTTGGATTATAATGCAAAACCCAGTTACAGTTCCCCTTGTAGATTCCATGGACCTCCAGGCCTACACATCCCATCTCCATGATAGTCGCCTTTTTTACAGCAAGCTCCTGAACTTTTACCAGAACGTACTCTGGCCACTTATAGCAGTCCTCATCAGGCCATTCTCTCACCAGATCTTGCTCCTCTCCTCCTCTCCACCCTCTAAGTAGTGGCTCCCACTGGTTCTCTTTAGCTAGCTAGCTACCTCCTTGCCCCCATTCCTGGACCTTCATCAAACCTACAGTAGTGCTGATACATACAGCTACGTCCAGATTTGCACAAGCTTGACATGTTCCACGAACTAGACAGCATGTCACCTTGATCAAGATTCAAGGCTTTAGAAGCCCCAGTGACCCGCTCAGTGCTGTGACCGTGGGACATGTAGTTGTCGACAGTCTGTGGAGCTCCCAGAAGGTGAGAAACATTTGCATCTCTACTTCGAGGAATAACAACTGGTAGCTGGTAGCTGCTAGAAAGGATATTTTTGCGAGTGTTGTGGATAGTAGAATTACATCAGGGAAACATTACAAAACAGAAGAATCTAGCCTTGTAACCCTGGATGAATCCTGCGGAAGTTGTTCTAGTTTATATTACTACTAGCGCACCCGATTTCTGGCTTTTCGAATTGTGTCCAGGATTTGATATGTGTGAGTAGTGATATTAAAATGAGTGCCCCCATGGATGCACAATTCTCATTGAATCTGCTATCGAGAATGAGATTTTGAAACACATTATATATGGGCAGTAGAGGACATTATCAAATCTAAAGTCATTCAATGTGCAGGTTTGTTAGAGGCGGTGGAATCTCATTGATTTAATCAATACTGCAATGCCTGCTAGAATTCTGTTCCAGAGATTTTTCCACATTAGAGTGCATTAAGTATAGCATTCGGACGCTTATAACATTGACAAGTTTAGTTCTTTCTGTCTGCAGGCTGGTTGCAGGAGTCTCTACACGAGGAGAGTAGATTTCTGTAACCCGCAGTCTGAGGATCGGAGCAATGGGGCCCAAGAGATTGGCTGTTCTGGTGTTGATAGCTGTTACTATTCAGGCTGTGGTGGCAGTCATACCCTTCACAGCAAACTACATGGCTTCAACTGATGCAACTCACACCAGAGTTGTGAATGGGGGTGAATATGTGGACCTTGTTCTTGACCGGACTTCAGGTACGAGTTCGACTTTAATTTCTGCCACATGATGGTTGGATCCTGAATCTGCACTAGGTTTTGAGCTGGAGCCCATTTCCCAATGATCGGTCCTCTGCAATCGATTAGACAGACATTTATGTGAGAAGATACTGTAACTTATGACAAAATCCAGGATAGGCGCTGGTTCAACCTCTCCGTGCGTGGTGTGTGTATAGCAGATTGGATCTTAGCATACAGAAGAGTTCTCATTACATGTAAAAGTGATCCATCGTGTAGCATTGTCAGAAATCTTAATGGGTTGATTGTCTGTTATTTTGCAGCTGCGGCGTTTGGGTCCAAAAGCACCTTCTTATTTGGAAGCATTGGAATGGGTATCAAGTTGGTGCCTGGGAACTCTGCTGGAACAGTAACGGCATACTATGTAAGCTCAAACTGAATACCATAGTGATACAACCTCTTGGAGGGCCTATGATCACTCAGGATCGTTAACCTAGAATTCAAACGGAGTGCTACCAATTTGACACAGAATCTTTCTGCGTATTTTCTGGCATTTAAGGACGAAATTTTGTTGTTGTTGTTGTTGTGGTTGTTCTGATAGGTTTCTCTCTATTCTTCCATGTGCAGCTGTCTTCACAAGGCGACTACCATGATGAGATGGATTTTGAGTTCCTAGGGAACAGCTCAGGCCAGCCCTACATTCTTCAAACAAACGTTTTCGCCAAAGGCGTAGGCGGACGCGAGCAGCGCATTACCCTCTGGTTCGACCCAACTACAGAGTTCCACACCTACTCCCTGCTCTGGAACAAGAATATGATCATGTAAGGCACTGCTGATGATTCCCTCACTCAACCAGCTGCTACTCTGGTATTAAAAAAACACTGTTCCAAGACAATCACAAGATCTAGGTGCCCATTTTAGGGTGACCACTGTTGTGTTAGCTGTATTTAATCACAGTATAGGTCATGGCTCTGGAGATGGACAAGCTGATTCCAACCCCAAACCGTCACTTGCACATTTTCTTTACGGATTTAGATTGCATACGTTGTAAGAACGGCCATGATCTGCATGAAGGGGATAAAAGGGTACAAAACATCCAACTTGAAACATTATTGCAGCTAACAACGTGACTCCCTGCTACCTCAAGTGACAAAATAAAAAAAGTGACACAGTTCAACTTGGGCAGATTACATAAGGATACCGAACTAAATTTAGGAGTTTTGGATGGTGTCTAGCTGATAGCACTATAGTGGATCTTTTGAGGATGGTCAGGGTTTCCTGAAGCATTGCAAAGTCAAGGGGGACTTATATACAAGAATGATTTCCTCCTCATTTTGCAGATTCTATGTGGACACAACCCCTGTTCGCGTGTTCAAAAACAGTGAGGACCTTGGTGTGCCCTTCCCCAACAGCCAGGGAGTGGGCATCTACGCGAGCTTGTGGGATGGCAGCAAGTGGGCAACGCAAGGGGGCAAGGTTGGACTCGACTGGAATGCGTCACCCTTTGTCGCATCTTTCCAGGGTTTTGGCGTGGACTCGTGTGAGGTCACAGGCTACAATGTGAATGCGTGCAAATACGCACAGGGGAAATGGTGGGATGGCCCAGAATTCCAAAGCCTTACGCCCAACCAGATCGGCCAATTGAAATCTGTCCGATACAACCACATTGTGTACGACTATTGCACAGATAAACAGAGGTTCCCAACCACACCTGCCGAATGTGCGCGCAACTGGTTCGAATATTAACCTGAGCAAGATCCGTTGGTCTGCACCCAAGCAAAATTTGAAACAGCTACACAGTATCATGGGTGTGTCCACGGCTCCTCAGTATAGAATGCCACTTAATTCAAAGGTTTTTTACTTTTCTCTTTTTTTTTGGGTGGGTGGAGGGAGGGGGTATCTCTCTCTCAATGTCAACTTCTCGAAAAGGAACAAGACATAATGTCTCCCATCCAGGAGATTTATGTGAGTCAATCAACTAGTAGACCTGCAGCTAAGCCATGCTTGCACGGTCCTCAAAAAGAAATTGTAAATTGTCCCAGTCTGTAGAGCGTACCCACGGTGGTCGTCAGTCACCTTCCAATTTGAAGAGGCTAAACTCATCCTGAAAAGCATTTCAGTGTGGAGGGCCAATTCGATGCCTTCAGAGAATAAAAATGTAGATTATTGCTTCGATCTTCTTTCTCAGGTTGGCCTATCTTGTGTTTCTGCATCAAGATCTTGCGCCAACAACGCGCCTTATTCCATTTGTGGCCACTACCACGTCAGCAGGCACATGTTTCCATGGCTCTTAGTTGGATCAACCTTCAACCAGGGTAGCTTGTGTTTGGGTAATGCATACTATGGGGAGGATGCCGAAGGGCTCTTTTTGACCTGCCCTGGCTGTTTTCAGCATTTGTAGAATCGTGCATGTGCCACAGACATGTCCATACTTCTCCTCAATAAATTTTATTGGCCAAAATGGCAATTTTTCCTATCAAAATTGATCATATCATTTGCAAGTGACTGCTGTGTGACATATCAATTTGTATGATTCACATTTCAGGAGGACCGTGATATTGAAGCAGGAAATTTTAAGTGTTCCTGAATGATCATCCATGCTCACATGTGTGCCCACTGTCTCTGTGCTCCATGTTCCTAGATGCATACATTTTTGGATATGGCATCAACTTCTGACACGTAGGTCTAGCTAGACTTACATCTTTGAAGGGTACTTTGTTTATGGCTAAAATATTTTCATATTTTTGTAAGGAGCACAAGAGCACGCTGCTGTTGCAAGAGAACATACCTCATCATTAGAAATGATTTGTTCACAAAGCTTGACAACATGCCATTCTTGCATCACATGATCAAAAGTGGCCAAATTCTTTCAGGTGAATACATTGGCTTTCCGGATAGGTTGGTTTTTTATGAGGTTGGTGGAAGGATATCATCCAGGTGAATAAACATTGACCAAGATGTTCGTACCATGGATGATTCGTGGTTGCATTTGTATCAGCAGTAACCCAGATTCCACATGCTAATTGCCAAGTTATAGTTTGGAAAGTTCAGAGACTCGAGAGGCCATATTTGAAAAAGCAAAATGAAACTAGGAAATATCTTTTCTCAGGACTGACCAGCATTGGTGGAAAAAAAAACATAATCAAAATATGGTAATGTAATCAGTATCGTTTTCTCCAAGAGCAACAAGTCACTTCTTTTCTATGCAGCGTTAACAATTGAAGGTCTTCAACTGGATTGATATTGCAGGCATCTTGAACTGAATTGCAAAAACTTTAGAGACTTCTTTCTTTTCTCTAGAACTTTCCTCAAATTGTACAATTACAGCAGCCTTCTAAATATTGGAAGCTTTGAAATGTATTACAATGTTAGAATCTATGAAGAAAGAACAAGACCTTATCAAATATTTACCAAGCATTAATTTGCAGCCTGCTTGAAGCCCTGTTACCAAGCATTTTTTTTTTTTTTTTTCTCTCCAAATAATTTAAAGACAGAAGGCAAATGAAAAGCCAATGCCGGAAAATGGATTGAAAGGGCCAAGAAGACACACCTACTTGAAGGGGAGTTTAAAGTGCTTCATTCAGACTTTGACAATCATAACAAGACAAGTTTCAATGGATATTTGTGTTCTTGTTGAAAAATGCCATGAATGCTCTCGTAGTGACGTTATAGTACTTCGAGGGATGAATTTTCTTATCAATCCCAAATGTAATATTGCTTTGGGCCAGTACATCGAAGGCTTGAAATCCCATGGGGACAGCCAGCGCCAATTACAGATTTCTTGGACCTTATATGATTGAATGGGCACTTTGTCTGCCATTAGATTCTCCTTTTTTTACACAAGACTGCCATGTGTGAGTGATAGGTGAGGCCAGCATATGAACAACATTGTCAAATTGATGACTACGTTAAGTCGGTGAATATGCATGACTTGCAATCAATATGGCAATGTTGTTCATACTATGCCGACCTCTTTCATTTGTTCTTTTGTATGCATGATTCACTCAATGATTCGCTTTTCCTTTGGACTACCCAGGGTGCATTTCAATGAACTTGGCACTTTCATATCTTCCTTGATATCGAAGGCAATTCAGCCCAATATCATCAACATATAATGTTATGATTGGTCGATTGAAGTAAAGCAATAAAACGTTAGTTATTTGCAAGTATGAAGAAGCCTTTGAAGCCACCTAAAAAGACTCATAGCATTACTAACCCTTGCACCTTGGTTTGTTCCTTTATTATATGTGGGTGGCAGTTGAGCACCTTCATACCTCCCTTCACATTCAATTTGCATATGAAGGAATAGTGGGATTCATGCACGATATGCTTGGATTGTGGGAAGCATATTCGTTAATCCAAGGAGCAGCTTGATAAAGCAAATAAATGTTATGTTGGTTGTCGAAGGGAAAACTATAAGGAAAGAACAAGGGTCAAAATTTTGAATTATAAGCTTGTGGTTTAATTGGTGAATTCATACTAGATGAACTACGTGGCGATTGAAAGCCTTAGGGCCACTTTCCACCATGTCCTACTGTAAGTCCAAGTTTTCATAGACTTAATTTTATAAGCCCTACAAGGCTTGAACAAAAATGGGGAAAATGCATTTGATGAGACTTGAGGTACTATGGTGTGAGGGTAAAGTCCCAAGTTATTATCCATAACAATTCATTTATTGTAGTTTTCAATTCCATATATTACTTTTGGCCAACCCAACTCCAAAGCAAAGTCCCAACTTCTTGGTGTCATGTAGGATACTAGTTTGGGCACATGTTGACAAGGCCTGTTGCATCCATGCAACAATGAATTTCCATTATTTTCCTCCCTTTATTTCAACTCATAACCCCTACCCTCCCAACCCCAGCCTATAATTTGACCATATATACACCATTTTGCATGATGTAACCCTAGGTCCCTAGCATTGTTTTCAACGAATAAACACATCATAATCTAGGACATGGACCTCTATTGTTGAATATTGTAGGTTGGTAAATATTATGCATCCACGATATTAACCCCAATGTTTTTTGCAAAGAAACATATCTCAATATTGTGGCCCACAATAACCATTGTACTCAATCTAGTTCGTTTGCTAATGATCATACATTATAAGATATATGAGTTCAAAAACTCTTCACATTTAGTATGGGTTTAGTTATATCATGGTCACATCAACATCTAGCATCAACTTGAATCAAAGTCAGCTCTTTAAACAATTTGAATAAGTGAAATGTGTCGATCATTATAAATTCATTTGGTGCCGCATTGTTTATTGTATAGAATAAGACTTGTATTTAGGCTGACAATCACTTAAATGTCCCATTAGGGATCTTCACCTTGGGCATTTGAAAGTAGTGATCATGACCAACATTTGAAGGATAAAACCACAATTTCATGCCATGTGTGCGATAGCAAATAATGTACAATACATATAGTTGTTTATTGTGATTTGCAGTCTGAAGATGTTGCAACCCAACTAAGATTTGGATAACTCTCTATGATCAAGATCACCCAACGACACATGTAATTGTTGTTGTAGTTTTAACACAAAAACCTTGTAAGAATTAGAGTACACAATACAATGGAGGATGTTAAAAAAATAATACTATGATGGTGGTCGTATTAGAGTGCAATCACAAAGGAAGGCTTCCACAATCTTTCAAAACATTTGAGATTGTGGCCTTTCTATTACAAACAATGAATTGGTCACATGCTCCTGGTAGGTTCTTAGGGAGGACAACTAATATGGGTTTTGTTGTGTTATACATATGCGTTAAGAGGGTACTTATTTGGAGAGGTAAGTATGTTCTTTGGACATCAAAAATTAAATAACATGAGTGTATTAAAGGGAATTTTTAGAGGCATTGATGTTTATAATATATGTAAGGGGGGTTATTGTTTACTATAATTTGATGTTGTCTATAAATTAAAATGGCTACTAAGAATTTTAAAGTAGAGTAGGTGTACAAATTACAATCCTAAAGTTTTTAAAAATTTGATAGTATTTGTGCTTACCTTATGACTTAGACGATTATTTGTTGGTGAATTTAGATTCTATTATTTCCCCAGCTTCAATGATGCATGTTGCATGGTCAAATTCTCATGAGCCACATCATAGGATGAAACAATTTCCAAAACCTTTTTCAAGCTTGAAAGCAAAAGTGAATTGGGGATGAGGTATTTAATTTGTAAGCAAACCTTGGGATTATAAATTTAATCTAGAAGATGTTGGTTTCCAACTCCAAAAATGTGGCACAATTCAAATGCACATGTTGCAAAGCATAGGAACAAATGGGAGAGTAGAACACTCACAATTTATGCCACAGTGGGGAAGAATTGCAATTGCATTATATCAAAAACACATGTGTATCATGTATTCATGTATCTATATGCAAGGTTGACTACAAGATGGCGAACACCTTCATGTATGCAATTGTACATAACTTTGAACTACAACAAGGTCATGTGCATCACACCTAATCATATAGGCTTGCAACTATTGTTGAGCACTAATAGTCAATAATATACAATCATGATGTGATGTTAGCACATTGTTGATATATAAATTTTACAAACTTTCAATATATGTAGGTAATTGTAGCTATTTTTTAGTTCCATTGACTAACATTCAAGCTACAATGACATATTAAGGCTTATTTCTGGATCTAGAAATGCTAGATTGATTACATGATAATAGACCCCTTGACAAGATGTAGAGCATGAATTCCACAGTAATAGGTTTCTTTTTTCGAATGTCAAATGTCCCCTTGCATTCCACTTATAGCCAAATTATTCAAATTTTATGGAATATATTCAAAAACTAAAAACTTATATCTCATGTTATTGCTCATTGCTCACATGTTACTGCTCACTACTCACATGCTAGCTTCCCTCATGCAAACGACACCAATTAGAGACCAGACAATGTTTTTGAACCTCGATGTCGCCTTTGGGTTCCATATGGAATTGAATATGCCGGCTAAAGTCTCAAATCCCCAAGAGTGGAGGAGGTCATAATGATGGGCATTTGTTGCATATTGTTTTGCTCATTTTTTGGGTTCATAGAGGGCTCTTTGTTCAATGGTTGTTTTGTTTAACCACAATATAGTGGGTGTGTTTCATTGCTAGGAGGCTCGATCAATTTGCAAGGGTAGGGTCTTCGTATTTCAGTCAATATGAATTTGACTTCATGACGCTAGGATTACAAGAAGTGTGTTGTTTCACAAATCAGAGTTGGGCAATGGTTTCACGGTCATGCTTCCAGATGTTGTCACAAGCCTCTTCAAATTTTGGTGATTATTGTGCATTATTTGCGCCCAAGTGTCTTATGTAGTATGTTGTTAGGGTTTTGGAATTTCACATAAATTTAGTTAGACCCCCATCCATATTGACGATATCTTATTCCATTGGTTACACAATGAGTGTTTTGGGGAGCCACAGAAGCTTGCTGCAATGTTTTTCATGTTTTGATGATTTGATCTTGTTGGTTAAGGCGTCAGTTTTGCACTTGAGGCTCTTTAGATGGAGATAATCGGAGTTGTATCACTGATTATGGCGACATATTGTTTTCATCAAATTTCACTTACCGTAGGTTTGTGATAGATATTTCTTGGGTTTGTCTATGGAATTGATATGCACATAGTCAGAGATGTTCTTCATGTGAATTGAGAACCATTTGGGAAACGAATTCCACTGGATTCATCACAGCTCATAGAGATGAATTTCTTAGAGGAGCATGAAATGGTTCAAATTCGCGGGTGTTCACATTATTGAAGGCAATGTTCTCGATGCGATGAGCAAGGTGGACATGTTTACACCAACATGAATTGCACTGACTAGCATACACTGAGCAGCAACTTGAGGAATGCCAGCACCCGACTCACGGCTCCCAATGAATGGGAGAATCGAGCACCAGTTACAGATGAACCAACTGGTTGAGTTTGGGAAAGGATCAGTTCAAATTCAAGACTTCAGGAAAATTGCCGATCCGTTCTAAATAATTTACAGAATATTCCCTAATGCAATAAAAGAAAAACCAAAAGATGCTCAACATTTTCTACAGCGAAAGGAGTTTTGCGAGGGCGTTGGCCCTCATGCTTCTCCAATTCAATAGAGATCACCAAGGCTCGATTTCTACTGATGTTGCTCCACTTGCATAAGTTCACATTGTGACGATTTGTTATCGCGTTGTTCACAATTTTATATTGATGTTGTTGTTCAACGATTCAGATGGGTGGAGATTCTCTTAAGGTAGATTAAACCTAAAAGTGACATTTCCATGTAATTTTCTATTTCAGGCACGTTTTATAGCTTGGAAATTTTGAAAACATTTCCATATATGTGTAAAACTATGAAGAGTCAATAAATGTTTTACTCAAGAAATAATAAATTCATGTGCAACCTATGGAGATCCGCAAAGTTGCTTCAAGAAATAAGCTTGTTGCTATCCACCGCCGGGGGGGGTCCATTAATGTTCAATAGGTAGGTGAGAATCATCACAAAATCAATCTTATTGTAATTGAGATTCAATATTAAACGAGCATGTTGTTTCCACTTTATGGAACACTTCCTACACCACCTCGTTGAGCGGATAGATCCTAGATAAACAATAATTTAAATTGATCACCTTTTGGAAATTAGTCTCCCCAAAATGGAGGTACCAATTATAGAATGAAAGAGTATCGTGCATGACATTTGGCATGCGCAACCTAAGTACAGTCCTCCCTTGATACTTATGAACACTTCGGAGCAAGAAAACTTGTAACACTCATTGTCAATTGCATCATCTCTTTTATCAAACATATTACCATAATTTTCTCCTCAACAGGTATCTAGGGATTGTTTTGATCAAATTCCAGTTTATAATTGATCTATACATGATGGACCACAACATGATCTGCACATGATGCACCTAATTCAATTTCATCTTAGTTATAAAAATTTATAGCCTCACTTTCATCCAAATTAGCACTTATCAAGGTGAATTCATTGAAGACGGGAGCATGATTATTTGTAAATTCTTAACAATTAACAATCAACACTTATTGGTGTATGATGAGAGCACAATTTTCCTTAACACATATGTGATTTTTAACACTTATTGGGGTAACACATATTGAGGGTGGACCTGGGGGGGTTCACTCTTGTATTTTAAGAAAACTACCTAAGAACAAATATAGGGTCCACTTTAAAGTTTGCGACCTACAAATTAGAAAACATGTACTTGTAACAAAGGGCAAGTTATATATTGAACTCCATGGTATAAATAAATTAGGGTGTTTACAAATTGATCATGTTACAGAAATCCTAAAACTAAAATACCATAGGGTTCGGCAAGGTAGAATTAAAGTAATATATATGAGGGTCCCACACTATGGATGAGCACCATTGGATGACATCTCATGGATGTATCTTTGTAGTTGGATGTAATCCATCGGATTAGATGTGGGAAGGGGTCCCGACGGATTTGGGCATTTTGTTTGGCTTTGTGAATTCCCAATAAGGGTTTGTAGGAGCTCTCCGAAGTTTTCATATATGTGCAAATTCTTACCTTCTTCCGAACTTGGTGAATGTTGATGGTTGATTGATCAAGGTTTAGGAGTAGGTGCACGCGAATAGTTGCACTCTTAAGGTGTGCCCATCTCAAGATTATCTTTCCCAATTTCCATTCTTTGCTTGCTTGGTAGATGGGTAGAGTTTAGGGTTTTGATTTTGTTGTGACTTCCCACATTTTTTGGGTTTAGTTGTAAATGCAGAGGAAAGGGTGACATCTACAAGAGGCATTCGTGTGAGAAACTCAAGGTTTAGGGTTCTTGTGAGGTTGCTAATTACAAACCATGTTTGCAATTTCTTTAAAGTTGAAATTGTTCTCACTTGCCGATTCCAATGCTAGTCCATGCTTTATTGGACCTTCCGAGTGTGTTGAGGGTGACACATATACCAAACTTAGACCACTACTTGAAGGTATTCATATTGTAGATTGACCCTTTCAATTCTTTGATGTTGAGAGTAGATGCATGATTAACTGCAAGCTTGAGGAGCTCAATAAAGTTTCTTCGGATGTATATGTTATGCCACTAGTTGAACCCAACCTTGAATCCAGAAAGCGCATGTGTGTGGTTGACCTAGATTTTGTTTTTCACTCCCAACAACCTCTAGAGTGCGTAGCCGAGGAGGTTGAAATCCAATATCTTACCTCCCTTGAGGACTCCGACCAACCATTGCCTCCACTTGTTGGTTCTGGAGTTAGTGGTGAGAACATTGATCACATGGCGTTTGACCTAAAGTTCACATTGGTGAGTGTTGAGGTTATGGCTAGATATTTGCTAGTCAAAGAGAAATTTAGGAAAAGATTTGAAAGTAATAACCTTGGAGGATCACCAATGACACTTGAGGTCTTCGGACCAAAATTTGTGGGTGTAGACTTGAACACAAAAAGTTGGATGTTATGTATTGAGTGGGTTTAACCACTTGAACTTGAACAATGACAAAAATTGCTTCATATTTGAATGTATAAACCTAAACAAACTTCGTGGTTGGTGTTGGCTAGTTGTGTTCTAGTGCTACATGTATGTATGCAATTGTGGTTTTGGACACAAAATTTTAAAGCATTCGCACGTGTTTTTAAACACAAGCATTTTATCACCATTTCCATATGTGTATGTTTTGAATGAATAGAGTGCATACTAGGAGGCTAAATTGTGTGCATATTGCTATGATGTGTGAATTGCGATCTTGTATGTGTAAGTGTTAGATTTTACATGACATCATCAAAAAAAACAATTTATAACTACTATATGCTCATGTAATAGAAGAATAAATACCGAGTTAACCTATCCATAGGATCCTCAAAAATATTGAATGTTAGAAAATTACTAAATAGTAGGGTATAATACCCCCCCCTAAAAATACCTTGTGTTCTCATGTGTTTTTCACTAAATACAAGGGAGTGACCCCCTAAAAGGTGGATTATAGCCAAAACTTCCAATTTGTAGGTGTCATTGAGGTTCATCATCTACAATGAACATTTTATTTTCTTCAAATAATAATGCTGGGTATTATTTGAGAAACATGAAAACCAAAATTCCCAAGCTTATTTATCCAAAGTGTAATTTAAGTCAACAAAAACTTGTTGAAATAAATAAAATAAAAGTAACATCGGAGTTTGGTTTTTACTCTGACGTGAATGGGAGCCCGTTCCTCTCTACTGTGTTCATGTTTGACCAAGCTTCACCATAGGAGTACTTCCTCCCTCTTGAGAGGTGGGCTCCTAAAGTTTTTCGGTGGGGTGTAGTATCTAACCTCTAGTAGGGTATGTGGGGGTATAGGGGACATGATTGAGGTCAAAAGGGGGGGCCTATTGGGGGTTGTTTGTTGTCTAACTTTCTTTTGTTTAGTATTAAGTATGTAAGGTATTTGATGGCAATTTGGTGTAGGTGTTTCATAAGTGTTTTTTTATCTCGGTCTTGGGTATTTTTAGTTTTTCTAATTCTCTAATGGGTTGTTCGTGAATAGCCCCTCTAACACCTGTTGTGATGGTGATGAGAGGGTTGACTTGCCAGCCGGCTTTTTTGAGTGTGTGTATGAGTGGATTGTATTTAGCAGTTTTTTCACCGCGTGCATTATTAGGGAATTTGTCGTGGCAATAAGTGAATTCGATAAGTTGTATGGTATGCGATGGGGAAGGCCTTAAGGGGGGTTGGTTGTCTGTGGGAGCGCCTAGTATGCATAGTATGTGTGGTCTCAACCTAGCTAGGCATGTGCGTGATGTAGTGGGGCATGTGCATTGGAGTAGCCATTGTGGGACTGTGTTGTCTTGTGGTCTGGAGTTTTGGTGGCATGCATTTACAAGTGTATAGTATCTTGTGTGTTTATTGTATTGGAGCGTTTGTACGATTTGGTGAACTGCTTTGTTATGGCGTGCTATTCGCAATCCCTTTATGTGTGGGTGTGAACATGTAGATAGTAGATGCAGCCATGTATCTATGGTATTGTTGGGGCATAGTGTGTAGTTTGGGTTTGGGTATAAGTTGGGCCAAAATAGATGTTTATGGTGGTTACCCATATATTGGGCATATCGGAATTTCAGAGTTTGTGTGATTTGGGCGTCTGTGGTCCCGGGATTTTTCCATAATTGGTTGGTTTGTGGTTTATTTGGTCATTGGATGTCCATTTGTCTATGTATGTGAATTTGGATTGTGCTAGCCTCAGTTCTTGGTTCCTATGTTCTTTGTTGATGTATGTCTGTAGATTTTGTATGGCACCCGTGTGGGTACCTGTTGGGACCCCATTGAGCCAATACGATGTGGTGTGGGCCGTATGTATTCTGGGTGTATTGGCGGGTTTGTTTAAGAGAGCTCCATCATTTGCTAGTTGATCTATTATTTCATTGCCTATTATGCATGTGTGTGCTCTAACTTTATGAATTGTGATTTTGTGCGTGGACCATGTTATATGGTTGACTATAGCGGCTATGAGTAGTTTGCCTAGGTGGTTGTGTTGGGATGATGGGTGGCGTATGTGATTATTTATTAGGTATATACTATTGAGGCTATCTGTAAAGATGTGGATATCTCGTGTGTGGTGTTGAGTACTTTGGATTGCTATTAGGATGGCGTTTAGTTCAGCTCTGAGGATGTTTTGTATACCTGGAAGTCTTTCCGCAATCCTAATGTTGTTAGCGGGGGCGTAAACCCTAGATCCGGCTGTGTTGCCTATACCATGTTCGTCGGGGGGTATGAATGAGCCATCAGTGTATATGCATTGTTGGGGTTTGAATTTAAGGGGTGGATATTGTAGAATTCCATTGGTAAGGGGTGTGTTGGGTGGTTGATTTCTGGGTGGTTATATTGTGGGGCTTGATGCCATGCACTAGTGTACTTTATTTTTCTCATGTGGGGGGTAGTTTGGGTTGGGTTATTGTTAGTTTTAATATTATATAGTCCATTTATGTTGGATGTGATTGCATTAGGTATTTGAGGGTTATTTGAGGGGGGGGGGCGTGTTTGTGGATTCTTATGAAAGTGGTGTATTGGTTTTCTAATCGACATAGGTATTTTGGCCATTCCTATGTAGGGTTGTATTGTATGGTGTTGGGAGGGATGGTTACTATTATGTGCATTTCTGTATGGATGACAGGGAGGGTGTTTTCTTTGTGGTTGATTATGATGATGGTTGTGGTGTTATGGTTTGTTTGGGCTGCCATGCGGGCCCAATGGATTGTTGTTATCGCAGTTTTGAGGTCTTGGGGGTGGGCTAGGCCATTGCCTCCCCACTTTGATGAGTGAGCAAGGCCGGTTGATCCAAATATTATGTCTCTGTTGTGTGGGGAGTTATACTGTGTAAGTGTTATTGGGCATGTGAAGGGTGAGGAGTAATATGAGTGCGTAATGTTATAGTTTGCTATTAGGGTTTGTAGGGTGGAAGGATGTAGGGTTTGGTGGTTGTTATTTGGGTTATGTTTTTTTGGTTTTCTTTTTGGGAGGATTGTGATATATCTTTGTGTTAGCCATAGGACTTCAGTGGCAAAGTCTTGGGGCGGGGGGTTGAAGAAGTGTATCATAGGGTGCGTTTGGTTTTGGCTATATCGTTCCCACAACCATTGTAATCTTGTGATTGGCATGGTTAAGACGTATGCCCCATTTTGGTCATATATATTGGCTTCTGTTTCTTGTATATGTATGGTGGGTTGGTGGTAATGATGTCTTTATCTGGGTTGCATTCTCTTGTGTTTAGTGTGAGGTTTGGGGCAATGATGGGTGGGCGAATAAATCTTTGATCTTTAGATTGTGAGAAGTTTATGCATGAGCTATATGTGGCGAGGGTGTTGGTTTTATGTTGGTTTTGTAAAAATTTATGGAGTATAAATATGTTGTAGTCTAGGGTGATATTATCATGGTGGAGGAGTAGTGATGTTTCTACCCACTTTGTTGTGTTTTTTGGGTGGGTATCCCATTGACACATGTAATGTTGTCTTATGGCTTTTGCACCCCATTTATCTTTATATGTTGTAATTTTGGTATTTATTATGGCTTGCATTGGTTTTCCGCTCGTGGGGTCTATTTGGTTGTTGGTATTTGTGGGTGGGTTGTGTGTTGTGGGGGAGGGTTGTGGGTTATGTGTGAATTATGTGGGAATAATTGTTGGGCTTGTGCTAAGGCTTCCTTGATTAGCTTTGGGGCAGCTTTGAATTTTAGCTTGAATCATTTAGGGGTTAGTATTTGGTGTGTGTCGGGGTTTTGGATTTGGTTAAGGGTAGTGATGTTGTACGTGGGAAGTTTGTTGAGATGTTTTTTAGCGGCTTGCTTTTGGCTTGGGGATAAGAGGGTGTATTATGTGGTTTGTGTCCATGCAAGTTCTATTTCTGATTGTTTTATGGGGAAGTTTTTGATGGTGGTGTGTATATGGATCTCATATTCTCTCTCAAGTAGATAAAGTGTGCGGGATATAGGTGATCTTGCACATGCTTGGTATTTCAGGCGTGGGAGATGGTAGGATCCTCCATATTTTGCTATTATGTATTTGGTAAGGCCTTGATAGACTTGGCCAAGCTGGCCTTGATCATTGAGGGCGTGTAGTAGTTGTTTACCAATACAATTGATATAATCGGGGAGGATGGAGGTGGTATTAATGCCAAAGTCCTCGTTGGAAAGGTGGGTCAGTATATTTGTTGTGCTATTGGGTAGATTACATATTTCTTTAGTTAGTTTGCTAAGAATTTTGTTTAGTTTCTTTATGTCTGGTTTCGAGAATGGGATTGCATAGTAAGCATATGCTAATCCTGGTTTTATTATTGTATTTAGAATGTGTATTTTTTGCTTAATCGTGGCAAGGGATGTCATTAATAGCTTACTTTGTTTTTTGGCTTTTTCTATGGTGATGTTTTTTTGGATGTTCCATTTTAATGAGGGGACTAGATTTATACCAAGATATGTGTATGGTTCATTTTGTGTGAGGGTAGGGAAGGGAAACTTGTTGAAACTTCTACTAGGAACTTATGGTACATAGCTTCATGTTGTCTATTGTATATGAATTTGTTTTGAATGGCATTGATTTTTATTTTCGACATCAAAAACCTAATCTACCACATGTTGGTATTGTATGACCTCCAACCATAAGAGATACATATCATTTCCCAAAATAAATGAACATGAAATTTCGAACTTGTTTCCTATGTTAGTTGAGATAAGTTGGATGGAAAATTGAATTGCGCGGGACATGAAAGACTTTGACATGGTCTCCCCCCCCCTCCTACTAGTGGTCCAAGCCAACCCCACCCAACACGCATGACACCTCATCAGTTTATGTTCACCACCCTTATAATAGTTGGGAACAATAGGGCGATGACCTCGCAACAAACAAATGGTCAGTTGTATATTAGATTGGGACTTAAGAATTGGAACCTAGTATGAAGCCATTTTGAGCGGATACTTTGCTCTCCACCAATCATGCCGCTTGACAAACATGTGAATGTGGAAATGGGACGTAGTGTTAAGCGGCCTTAGTATCATTATGTGTTTGGTATAACCTTGGGTTGTCTATTTCAAATGATTTTGTGATGCAAAACTTCAACATTGTAAGTTGCTTCCTTTCTTTCTAAAACATCATCCTTATCATTTTTTTGCTCTAAATTATCATAGAGGAATGCATGAAAGCTTATGAAATACAATAAAAACTTGCACAAACTTGATAAAATCGGTCTAGGTTTTACCAACGTTTTCACCTTCAAACTACATGCTTGCCACAAAGTTATGGCTTTGCTAAATGATGAACATTTCTATATGTCATTGTACAACAACCTTTCCGTTATTATTAAGTAATGATTTCAAAATTCAATTCACAAAAATGAAAATCGTGTGTGTAGTATCTTTTCATGAACTATGATCGAATCATATTTATGATGTATGTACAAAAGATGATGCAAAAGCATGGCAAGATTGAAAACATCCATTTTTGGGGGAATTCTCCAAGAATACTACACTAATTTTTGTTTATCCAATTACATCCTTAGGGGTTATATATTGTGGATGAAAATGCACATATTTACCCATATATGTGTATATTCATCCAAAATCTACAATTTTTTTCCTTTTAATACATAAAATAAGAAAGAGTTTGCTACTAGAATGATCCCTTAAAATTTTGAGGCAAATTTTTTGTTGCTTTCTACCACAAAGAAAATTGTTTTTGGAAAATTACTTGGACTAGGTAGGAGCTAGACGGTGATAACATTACTAAGTGTCATGGTTCAATTTAGCCCATGAACATTCTCATTTAGTGATGAATTCTTAGTGGTCATATTGAATTTGGTAACTCCACACAAGTTGGGCCTGCCACATGCCAATTTGGTGTTATAGAAATTGAACTCAACCATATGACTGAATAATGTTATGATGTCACCTCTTACCATGAACATGTATTTCTTTTTCTTTTTTCTTTTTTCAAATGATTGTTATCGACAAGTTTGGAGACATGGCCATTCTTAGGTGGACTCATGGAGACCAACTGTAAGTTAAATTGTTCCAATTTGACAAAGTCAAATTTGAATTACAAACTTCAAATTAATGAGGGGAAGTTAAGTAAGGAGTAATGCTTAGTAATACCTACTACAAGAAGGACAATTATTGATGGTTGTGGTGGTTGTTACAAATTCATAACCCATTGTTTATTATCTACGACGGTCACATCCCCCCACTTTCATCCGATTCACATCTTGAGTTTCCCAGAAAAAGAACAGCTTGTTAAGTAAATGACCTTGAGAGAGATGATTATTAGTCTAACTTACTTGTCCCACAATTCATCATCCTTTGAAGTGGATTGGAGCTGCTGATGATTCATGTATTAATTTCAGAAGCGCTACCAGGCTCTCTTGTCAGATGAGAAACGGAGATTCTCCACAGCAAAGGAATGAATAGCCGTAAATCATCCAATGAGCTTCCGTGGGATGAAAATACAATTGTCTGCTCAGAAGGTTGTCCTTGGGTCCTCCACATGGATGAGAGGTTGAATTCATCCATAAGGATAACTGGACATATATAGTCCTGACAGGAGAGCGGAGATTCCCATACATTCATCCACGATCCTCAGTGGGATGAAACATCAACCTTCGTCTATTGATGAGAAGACTCTCCTCTGCCGCTGTGGCGGGGGTTAAAAGATCATTCATCCACAGGGCACAACAGGATACGAAACCCTGCTCCTGTCAGATGAAAGAACCAACATTCTTTCATGTGACGATTTGTTCCAGGGATGAAAATACGTACACCATCCATTGCCTTCCGTAGGATGTAAAGCCGCCAACCCTCGGGTGCTTGGTGCTGAGAAGCAGACATTCATCCAATTGAAAGGCTCCACGGGTCAGAATCTCGCATAAGCCCTGATTAGGGATGTGATTTGAGACCTGGTTTAAACAACCATACAGCACCGGTTGGGATGGAAACCCCAACCTCTCCCACCTTGGAAGCCCCTCCCTTCATGCCGTATAAGTTAACTTAGGTACCGTAGAGGGCTCTCTATTTCATCTTCATTTTGTGTCGGAATGTAGTTTCCACGTGGGATACAAGTGGGTCTTAGCGAATGTGAGCATGACATGTTGCAAAATTTGAGGGGGAATAATTATTTAGTGTTGGAATAGAGAGCCCTCTACGGTACTTCTGACCTCAAGCGGTTACTAGGCATATTGCGTAAAATTTCATTTGCTTATATGATAGTGCAAGGGAGTCACTTGCAAAATCTTATTTTATGAACATCTAAACTAATTTGGGGTGTGAGAATCCAAATCTGATATCAAAATGTCTAATAAATATATTGTAAAATCCCTTTCAAAAGTAATCTCAACATGTGTAGGTTGCAATTAAGACTATTGGCTCACATCATTTGTGAAATGAGTGGACTTTTGTATGTAGAGATTTGACAATTGTTATTAAATTGTCATTCACCCCACTATCAATTCTCCAAAATGTATACCTGCTCAAAGGAGAGACCTTTAATGCCTCTATCCCAAGTTGGGACAAAGCCAATAAAAAATGATAGGTGATTCTCAACCATGTAAATAAACTAGTTTGACCCCATGTTTGGGCCATCCCCACATTGTCTGCTCAAATGAGGCCATTGATGGCAAAATGTTATGTCAAAGGTTGAATGTTGATGACCTCACCACCCGTGCAATCACAATTCAATGTCTCCCAAATGTATAGTAGATAAATAGATAATGCACAAAGGTCCACTCTAAGGAAAGATAACTATATCTTTAACCTTGCATGCATTTGTCTTGTTCATAGCTGTAATCTCTTAAATAACTTGAGCTTTGAGCAATGTAACTTATAACTTAAAGAATGATTTAAGTTTTCCTTTCTTTCACTCTAAAGTTCCTGTTTTTTAATGTTATAGATAAGGTGTTTGATTCTATCTATCTATCTATATTAAAAATGTTGAAGGGTGGTTTAATCCAACATATCCAAGAGCCTTGTCAAACATGCACATGGAATTGCAACAACACTCACTAATTTTTTGTAACACATGATGTAAATTAGGGTTATCCCTAAAGTCTCTCTAGAACTCATGATTTCATAGAAAGTAAGCCCCATTTTTTTACATTTTATAATATTAAGGAGTGTGCACATGGTGTTGGAACCCCCCAATTTTGGTGAATGAAGGGGAATGTTTGACTTTGGCCAAAAAGACGGCTATATAAAAACAAGAAAACGGTAGAATCGTGAGGCTCTGTCCTTTACTATGAAAGACTACAACTGTAGTTGTCCACTTTGCTCATGCCAGTCCATGGCTATTTACTATACCTATAACCAAACCTTTCTTGGATTTTGTGCACCTTCTTCTCAAATGCGGGTCAAGGATTGAAGCGACTCATTTATCACCTGAAAATTTTAAAATAAAGAATTAACAACTGCCAAAATAACTATAGTTAACTAAATTTTTTCAATACATTTTAGGGAGCAACTATAGTTAATTATACATATATATATATAAACTATAGTTAACATCCACATTAAATAAACTAGACCAAAAATAGCAAGAACAAGTAACGTCCAAGTGTGAACGCAAAGTGGTTAGGAAATTTGCTCTTGAAACATAGAAGTTGATGCATAGTCTCTGTCCTACAGACAGAGCCAACAAATTCCATGAAAATGATAATCTCCAACTTTTGACAAAGATTTTGTTACATATAACCATCTCTTGGCCAATATCAAACATCTCTCCTACAATTCACTGAAATTGAAGGTTTTGATGCCAATCAAGCGCTCTTTAAACAATATAAAATGTCAAAAGTGCGGTGATAATCCCTATCAAAACATGTCAATTTGCAAGACTTTAAGGATAACTTTAGAGTGCAAAAGTGGCTAGTCCGGTGTTTTTAATTTCAACTTCGCCTTTCCCCACTTACAAATTGGGATAAGGGCGTAATAAGTTAGTTGAATGAGAAGTTGATACAGCCCTCATCAGACCAGAGTCCAGTGCTTGGGACTCCGTTCAGGATCTGGTTCAAGACCTAGTTTGGGATATGATTGGAGACCTGCTTGTTGGTCTTTCTCGACGCCGGACGGAAACCGATGAAGGAGCAAGCACTACCGGACATCTTGCAAAACCTCTGAACATAGCTCCATCGTGCAATGCGCGAACGAACGATGGAGCTCCTACGCGTTGTAGCTTAGAGCATCTCGCGACCTCTCGGTTGCTAGTTTTGTGAAATCATCTGGTGACCTGTGAACCAGTATACTTACCGTGCTTCGGCTATTCGTACTCTTTCTTTCTCTCGGCCTTCTGCCCTGGCACATTTGCTTGTGTACCAGGTTCTTGCAAATCATCATCAAGATGCCTGCGGGATAAAGTGTTAGGTCATAGAATTAATCCTTTTCGAGGCTTCGGAGGTATGCGAGTTTGAAAATTTGCTTTTGAAATTGGAGGTCTCCCGCCATGCTTTCATCGCCGAAATCTGGTACCTGCAATTGACTAGAATCATCGGACAGTTGTAGTAGTGTGTTTATCAAGGTTTTCTGTGGCATTTATTTTATGGTTTTTGTATTGGAGACAGCAGCCAGTGGAGATTGTTTCTTTACTGGAGTGAAAATTCCGGAGTTTTGAGAGTTTAGGCTGTGCATGTTGACGAATCCAGTTTGTGTAGCGTCTTCTGTTTTTTTTTCGTCTCTTACTTAATCGATTTACTGCGTGAGGTTTTCAGCATTCTGAGAAGGACGGTAGGTAAGTAATTAACTAAATCTCCCTATCCAATTGGCGGAATTTCCGAGCTCGTCTTGGAGAACCGGAGGGCTATGTTCTTCTTAAGCCGTCCCTTATTAGTATTTTGCCAATGTGCAAATTTCCTACTTCCCATTCTTGAAAATGATGCTTTCCAGAACGGATGTCAATTGCTGTTATCCTCCTTCGGCCGAAGCAAATACTTGAAGGTCGTTCTGCTGATCTGATAAGTTCAAATGCGATAAGGCACAATCCTAATTTACTCAAATGTCGTGACAGCACGGTGCAAGACAAAGATTAAAGAAAAAGATGCGTCGAAGACAGGGAGGACATTTTCGTTCTTAATCACGACGATGATGTGGAAAGGCCTGGAATGGGTGGAAATAACAATGACATGGATGGATCGAAGCGATCAGCAATGCAATGTTTCTATAAAGCGAAGGTTAGGGATGTAAGTCTCCTCTACTCTGGCTGACGAACTCCTTTATGTTCAGGCTTTCATTGAGATTTGAGGTTACTATCTCCCCTTGTTCAGGAGGATTATTATGTTCTGACTTCATTTACTGAATACTTCATGTCCAGTCTTTTTGCGAACTTATGCTGTAGTAGAGAAGGTGCTCTTGAACTTCGTTGTTCTTCAATCAATCTTCTGCATCGAGCTAATTCTAACCTGACCGCCACCTCGAAAGGAGGGTAGTAACTCCTGCACCCTTTCCTTTAATGACTTATTAGTGAAGTGCTTCGTTGTGTTCATGCTTAACATACCTGGTGCTTAAGTGCAAGTTTCCTCTGAGAATCCTCTTAATATGAGTTCTTCAAGTCTCAAGAAAGGCAGAAACTATCCTCACGAAAATTTGCACTTATTTGAGGTCTTGCATTGTCATTCCCTTGTCATAAAACATGTCTTTTATCCATTGTTTATATTTCACAGGTGGTCTTTTGCTATCTCGTGTCTTTTACAAAATAGTGACCTAGATGATTCCTTTTACTAGCTTGTATTAATCAAGTGCATGTTTCGATATGTTGAACTCACAAATTCACGCATGCAGTTACTGACCTGTGATTAATCCTGGATTCCACCCTTGTGATGCATCACAGTGGCTCTGATCTGATTTCCCCAAGCTAGGCATGGCAAGGGGAAACAAACAGCGATTTGTGAGGAGAAGAAGAAATCCTGGGGAGTGTTCTACGTCCGTGGAATCTTCATCACGGGCCTCTCGTGACATGCAGTATCCCGCTGGTTCTGCAGGGGAGTCATCTTCATCGAAGTATAAACCCTATTTTGATACTTCCAAACATGGAGAGTCCGGTGACTCCAGCTTTGAAGATGACTATATTAATGGTAGAAGAGCAGTTGAGTATGAGGATGTTGCTACTTCTGAGGCAGGTACGAGGTAGAGTTGTTTCTGTTCCTGAAGAGATTTTTTTGTGAGTGTGATTGATTGCATGATTTCACTCGAGCACTTGTCATTCACTGTACTCTTTTGATCTGATCACAACTAAAGCTTCCTTTCCCATCCTATTATAACTGCTTTCGTGAACACAATCAGATTCCACTTGCCATTGATTTTACTTCACAAAGTAGATTTCAGTACTTTAGATCAAAACTTTCTTTCCTGTCCTATTCATACATAACAGCTCCTGGTTCTTATAGTTTTACTGTTTCTGAATTCACATTGCAGAATTAGAGGCATATTGCAATGGATCCTGGTGGGATGCAACAGTTCTGAAAAAGGATAGTGATCGTTATTTTGTCCATTATGAGAAATTTGACGAAGATCAAGATGAGTGGGTGCCCCTTGGCCATCTTCGACTTCGTTCACGAATTGCAGTTATGGCTGATTGTCAGAATGTGCTGGATCCTGGGGTGGACGTGTGCTTGATGTCACATCACCCGCATTCTGACCATTCACATCCAGTACTTCTCTCTCCCTTTGTATAGCATGTATTTTTGTTTGAAATGATCCATAACTCCTCTTGCACACTACTCAAACATTCAGATGTTGCAGCTCATAAGGTCTGCCAGATGTGGCACAAAACTACTGTCCCACAACTTTTGGTTCCAAGTCAAATATTGTTCTCTATCTTATAGGGAAACATCTTTGACACATTTGTTAGCGAAGTAAGTTGATTTGGCAGGAACAGAGGCAGCTCGTCATAGTTTGCATAATTCCAGAATTTGATACGCTTTGAATCACTCAAGTAACCCTAGTCTCAGGGAGGGTGGCATTGATGTAAATCTGCAATAAATTTCTTGATGAATGACCACAGAAATTAATGGCAGTATTTTGTGACTATTAAAAACTACCTTGTTGCGGTAGTAAAAATTTAAATGCCAGTTCTGCTCAAAGGGGGCACATATATTTCCTTCAGTGGGCATTTGGCCTAACAATGGACTTGTGTGACAGGCATGGTATGATGCAAAAATCATTGATATTGAGAGAAAGCCCCATACTCCGTGGTCATGCAAGTGCTTGTTTGACATACGACTCTACACCATACCAGATACTCTTCCCAGTGACTACAAACAGAGAAGACTTTTGCCCATCTATCCAAATAAAATGCGACTGTCGAGTATAAGCATCATAAGAACAGCAAACAACATGTCTTTTCATCAACTAGTAGCAGCTGCTTTGCCTCATGTGAGCTCTGGAGTCAAGAGAAGGTGGGCAGTAGATGGAACGTTCTGGTATTCTTCCTTCCTAGAAGCAACCACCACATTCAAAGACCACAGCTTCTCCTTGGAGAGCAGGGTAGCTGGTGGAAGTGAGGTCCCAACGACCACTCTAGGTCATCTTGAGGAAAGTACACCAAAGGTTGTGGAGCTCATGCCCTTTGATGCCTTTTTGGAGGAGGAAGGCCTCATGGATGATGACTTGAATTTAACTCCTGAAAGAAAATATGAGGAGGAAGGCTTTATGGATGATGACTTGAATTTCACTCCTGAAAGAAAACCTGAGGAGGAAGGCTTTATGGATGATGACTTGAATTTAACTCCTGAAAGAAATCCTGAGGCGGAAGGCCTTGTGGATGATGACTTGAATTTAATTCCTGAAAGAAAACCTGAGGAGGAAGGCCTTGTGGATGATGAATTGAATTCAATTCCTGAGAGAAAACCTGAGGAGGAAGGCCTTGTGGATGATGACTTGAATTTAATTCCTGAAAGAAAACCTGAAGAGGATGTTATTCCAATATTCGTGCACAGCTCCCCTGTCCAGGTCCCAATAGATCATGCCAAGGTGGACCCTGCTGTTTCTGGCTCCAAAACCCAGCCCATTCTTCTGGACTTGGACAATGACACAGACAGTGTCGAGATTTCTGACAAAGAAGATACTTCATTTCCTGTCTTCAGGTTTTTGGATAGATTTCCAAGTGAGGAGCGGGCCACAAGCCCTGAGAGTGTTGAGGATGATGTTGGGGAAGCGCCGGTGGATATAGGCACGAGTTCAGAGCTTTCAGAAAGTCATAGTGATGAATTGGAAGATATAATTCTGTCTGAGCTCAATACTTCAAATTACAGGGGTCCTCGGCAACTTCTTGCTAAGTCAGTGCCTTTGGTTAGAGGTAAATCAGCATCCATAACTGCAGAGAAACCAGCTGCCATAATATCAAAGTCTGTTGGTCCTTCCATATCATCTGAAAGCTCTGACCTAGATGATTTTGTGGGATATCTGGAGCGTAACATTGAGGTAAATACTCTGCCTAATCGGGGTTTTCCTTCTTCTACAAAAGCGAAATCAACATCCAAATTTCCAGCACCTGGTCTGCAGCAACACACAGGTGCAAAGCCTAGGTTTACCCAAAAATTATTGTCGAAGGGAAATTCAAGGATTGTACCAAAACAGGTTCCAGTTATTGCAATGCCTCAAAAGGCCCTACGCAGTGCTAGTGTGGAGTTTGACAAGCTTGATTCGGGATTGGAAGACTTTGCAGATGAACTACAAAGTGTTCTTGTTACTGAGGGCCCTGTTGTGCGGGAACTTCTTACTAAGAAAAAGGAAGAAACCAAGGCTGGACATCTGGGCCAGGTTTGAATCTCAACCAATGCTTCACATTAAGTTGGTCTTGCCCAATTTTCTTCTTTTTGTATACTTCAAGCCATATCTACACATCTGGATAGAAATTGCTTCAGAGTCTTTCCCCTAAATTTGTTGACAAGAGTGTGTGACGTATCTATATTGTATGACGTTCTTAACTCATATCTGTCTATTTGCTTCAGATGCTATCTATGTGTATTTTCACCCGCATTCCTCTTGAGCTCCTTGGACATCACTGAAATGACAAATAGATAGGGTTTTCGTACTTTTCTAGCTACTGCACAGTTGTTGTGTTGTTTGGAGTTTGTTCTTGACATTTGGAATGCAGTCTTACCTCCTTACAATGCTGGACGTTAAGTAGTTCCCTTGGAGAGGGCTTCCAATTGCAGAAGATAGTGGAATATTTAATATGAAGCAATATGGAACTAGATAACCAAAGCCCTTGTGTTGTAATAATTCAGGGGTTTCCACCTACGCTAGATCTGTAAAAACTCAAGCACTCTTGTATGTAAATTTCTTGACCATGACCAACAGTGGTACTGTTGTTTTGAATATCATATCCATGTAGTAAAGTAGACATTGAAGCATCAGGAGAATGCATTTTACGAGCAGTGAAGCTCAAACAAGTTGAAGAGTTTACAAGCAGCTGGTTTAAGGAATTCCTACATTTGTTTTCACAGAAAACTGGAATATTAATTACTCCTTGATAGGCCATTTTACAGTTCTTAATGATAGTTGCAGACCAGATTCATGTGCTAGGATCATTTAGAAAAACCAGTAGTTGAGACAACTGTCATTAAATCTGCTCATATTGTAGAAGTTTCCTTTCCTACCTTTCATTGATTATCCATTATGCCATTGGAAATATAAATCAAAGCAAGCTCTGCAGACAGAGAGGTCAAAATTATGTGTTGGTGCTGCACTGTGGTAAAGTCCTGGCAATCATTTCTGAGCTAACTTCTTAGTTTGAAGCAAGTCATTATGGAAGTTTTTCACTCCAGAATTGTCAGTTGTATACTAACCTGTACTGATCTGTGTTTCCAGTCTTTTGGACGCAAGCCAAAAAGGCCCAGAAATGGTGGAAACATTGGTGAGTTGAAGCGTGTGAAAGAGGTCACCTATGCAGATTTATTTAAAACTGTGGAAGACAATCCAAAGATTCTACCAGCGCAAAACTACATCAATACCGGGGCATGCCTTTCACCATCATGGAATCCTTTGATGGAGTCTTGGGGTTTAGAATCTCAGCAAGAGGTTCAAGAAGACTCTAACCTTGATGATGTCTGGGAGGACATGCGGTTGGCATTGGAGATTGAAGAGATCGCAGAAGCTAGGAAGGTAGAATGACTTGCCCTTCACAGCTAAGCAAATTGCTTAAAAAACCTAATGTTAGTGATGAACAATGGTCGATCTGTTTTTCTATGATCCAGATCCAGTTTAAAGAATACTGCTAACCTAAGTATACAGATGGAATTTGAGAATAGCTGAGTATTTAATGAAGTTGGCTCCTTGGAACCGAGGTATTGTAATTTATGGGACATATATTGCTCGAAGGTATGCTATTTGGATTTGCAGGCTGTTACAATGGACAAGGGTCCAGATCTTATCTGTTCACTTGCATTCCTGTTGGCTTGAGTAAAGGTAGCTGGAAAAGGAGGAGAGAAGAGTGCTGCAGCTGTTGGAGAAAGCAACAAGTGCATCAATCCAGATGGAAGCACAAGTGAGGAGGATCATGTCTTTGAGTTCAGTCCAGAGGTTGGGCTGGTCTGTGAGATATGTGGCATCGTGGGTTTGGAAATTGAGAACATGTGGGAGCGTGATGTAAGTCCAACACTTCATATATATTCAGTTATTCCTTCAGTAATTTGTCTAGTACGTACTTTGGTTTGCATTCCTCTTCTTATCAAGTGACTCATACAAATCTGGGTTGTCAGTCTCTGGCTGCAGTATAAATGTTGAGATTCGAGATGTTATTGTTGGTACTAACAGGTGGGTTGGGCTGTAATGTGCACAAGTTCATTTTGTACTAGCACTCTGACCCACCACCATTGCTAATAGTGAGACACCACCAATAGTAAAAATGCAGAAGCGGAAGGAATTTTAATTGGTCTTGAGGTGTTTCTTGTCACATGGTGTCTGCATCTCCCTATCTATTCTCATCAACTTTATCATTTCAACGTTTTTATACTGTCACTCTCATCCAATTAGTAACCTTTAAAATATAATAACCTTCAAGTGATGCAATATTGAGTGTCAGAATCTGCTACTTTGTAAATATTGCAATTGAGATTAGTGATGGAGGTGCAATTGTCTCCAACATCAGTTTCATGGACAATGATGTCTTTCAGGCATTTATACACATCAGCACTAGAGGCTCATCCTGCCATGCCTTCGCAATGAAATGAAAGGCTATTAATGCTTTGACATCTTACCTGCTTTAAAGTGCCCATTCAGAAGATAGTATGGGCTAATATGTCTATAAAGAGTCCCATCTGTGAACATATCCTACTGTTGTAAGAGGATGATTTGTTCCTGTGGATCCAGAATGCTAAAAGAATTGCAACAACCAAAGTGGGCAACAGTGAAGAGAGCGGCTCTGATCATGACGGACTGCATTGGGATTCAGATGAAGAAAATAACATGCGACAGAAGAGTCCTAAGGGAGGTTCTATTTTTGAGTTGATTCCAGATTTGGAGAAACACTTACAAGAACATCAAAGAGAAGGGTTTCGATTTCTTTGGCGTAATCTTGCTGGAGTGGATCCTGGAGGAAATCCTTGTGTTCCTCCAATGGAACCAGGAGGTTGTGTCCTCTCTCATGCTCCAGGCACCGGAAAAAGCTTGCTCATCATTAGTTTCTTGCAGAGCTACATGAAGGTCAGCATTGCAAATCCCACTGATAGTTTTAGCATTCTAGAGAATTTGATATTATTCCTCTTGAGCTCCATAAGGGTAGCTTTAGAACCAAATCTCATATTCTTATCAGTGGGATCCATGCTGATATGGTTGTGCTCATGAAGGTGAATCCACAATGTCGGCCACTGATTGTTGCACCAAAAATCATGCTGAAGCCATGGGAAAGAGAGTTTCGGAAATGGAATGTAAATATACCAGTCTTCAACCTCAACCAGGCCTATGAAGTAGGACGGCAGCTATTTCAACAGCATGAGGAAGCTGGTGATGTGCTGTTGAAGTGTGGAGGGAAGATATCTACAAAGCGCTTACGCACGTTCCACCGCCAGGTATCAAGATTAGGGCTGCATACAAACTTGAGATTGTCATCGTGCTGAAATTCTCAATGGATTTTATGTGCATATAGTTCCCAAGTAGAGAGCATATATGGATACTATGCACAAAAAAGCATTCAATCTATGCAATACTTTTGCTTTTCTTATATGGCTTGCCAAAAAGTTGTTGATGAGGGACGACTGCTTTCATGATCAACTGTGGCATGTCATTAACCTGAAAGCCATATGGTTGAAATAAAACACAATACTCCATAAGGTGTGGTTCTTGGTAGGTTTTACTTACCTGATAATATTGCAGGCAGTACTGTGGGAATGGACGAAGACACCAAGCGTTCTGGTCATAAGTTATGCAATGTATTCAGGTTTGACATATCAATCATCCACCTGTGATGAAAAGTCACAAATCAGAAACCTACTTCAAGTCCGCCCAAACATTCTTATACTGGATGAGGGTCATTATGTTCGCAACAAAGACTCTATTATTCGAAGACAGCTTATGACTGTGAAGACCCCACTGAGGATAATGTTGTCAGGCATGTTTCAATTTTCCTTCTGTGGGTATTGTTGGTGTGTATTTGAACAAATTTTACCCTTCTGAAAAGCTATATCGTTAGTCATCACTTCATGCCACTGCAATGTCTCTTGGATGTGCTCCTTGGGATGTGATTTGCTCTTGGATGTGATGATCTTGAATAGAATTTCATTTTTTAAAGAATTGAGGGCAGTTTTTGTAGGTATTAGATCTATCTTTTTTGTGTGTGATTCATCAGTTTTGGCACCTCAGGGGTTGCAGTTCCTTTCATCTGACACCTTGCTGTTGTTTATAGGAACATTGTTCCAGAACAACTTTGAGGAGCTTTTCACATCCCTTAACCTTGTGCGTACTGGATTTGTGAAGACATTTGCAAAATCAGCTGGCCTTAACTACAACCTTCCAGTAATTTCCTCTGATATTCCAGACCTTTTCCTTTCTGCTCTAACTGAATCAATGGGTGCTAAATTAGATCATTTGATCTTTCTCTACAAATTTGACTGGGCAGAATAGAGTTGAATAAACAGCGGTCTATTTGGAGAATCAATAATCTATTAAATTTGTGAAAGGATTCCACATTGGTTTCACAAGTCAATCAATGAGTTGGTCTTCCTGAAGTCAAGATGTGCTATTTTGAAGCATCAACCTTTCATTTCCTTAAACAATTACATATCACATCATATTTGGTTGTTGGTTTGTTGGCATTAGTATGCATGCATCAAATACAGTGACATAGAATATGCTCACTAATGTAAACTGGGTTCTTCACTTTGACGATGTTTACTCCTTTCTATCTAAAGATATGTGGAAACACAAGCACATTGAAGTGTTACACCCCTCACCAGCTGATAGAATTCACAACAAGAATTGAAGTCTGGAGTATTCCTTTTACATCAATAATTCTGGCATGACTTTTTGTTGCGGATGAACAATCTATCTACCCTGTAGGCTTTACTTATAATTGAATATAGGGTTTGAGCAAGCATGTAGTACACAAGGCAGGTAGACATGTATCAGTTGTTTGCCAGGTGACACACAGAATGCTCGCTTGAAAGAAAACAGAAGCCCTTCAAAAGCACCTGGAGCAAATGGGAAACAAACAATTTAGGGGGAAATCTGAAAACTTGGATAGTCCATTAGAGGACCTGTCAACAGTAGAGTCACCAGCCATGGGAATGCTTATTCAGATGATATGTGTGATTCTTTGTGAAGTGTTTTGTCTACATGGGGGTTTTCTATGACTAAGTTCGGCTAACTGACTGGATGGTGCAGGAATATGAGCGATCTCGTGACCTTGATAAGGGAACGGGCATATCAGCAGCTTTGGAGAAAGCAGCCAAAGCTGAAGAGACTTATGCAAGGAAGTTGTTTATCGAAGAGATTGGAAGTAAGATTGACAAAGGCCAGAAATCCCAAGGGCTTACAGAATCCTTGACTCAAGGGCTAGAACAGCTACACAGATTGACTAGTCCCTTTGTCAATCATTACACTGGTGGAGTTCTACGAAATCTTCCTCCTCTACGAGACTTTTCCATACTGTTAAAACCAACAGATCTTCAAGAAAAGATGCTTCAAAAGTTAACAGAAATACTGGTAGGGAAATCAATGCTGGAGCAAGAATGTTTGCTGTCTCTAGTCAGCATCCACCCTTACTTATTCTCAACACACACGATAGGAAAGTTAATGGGCGACTTACTATCACCTCAGGTAATGATCAAGTTATTTTCTTACTGTGTACCATCTTGGGTTCTCCTTGTTTCCTTTGGTAATTCTTTACAGTATCTTTTCCTGCTTCTCTGTGATTCTATGATACCATATTGTATCCAACTAGGCTGGTAGAGGACGCTGCTGTATGTATTAGTTCTGTTTGGGGCTATGGAGGCAAGTTTGGCAGTCTGCTTGTATCATCATTGGATGATAGTCCATTTGAATCCTTCTAATGTTTACACTGAACACCTTACATATACTGCAGGAGATGATGGAAGTGGCTACCAATCAAGACCCACATGTAGGAGTCAAGACACGGTTTATTATTGGCCTTCTGAAGCTTTTGAAGGCTGGGAGCGAGAAGGTACTTGTTTTCAGTCAAAATCTAGACCCTCTGTTACTTTTAGAAAGGATGCTAAATAAGGAATTCGGGTGGGTTCAAGACCGCGAATTTCTACAACTGGATGGGAAGGTCCCAATGAATGAGAGGCAAAGCATTATTCAGCGGTACAATGATCCTAAAGGACGAGTTCGGGTCTTGCTAGCATCAACAAAAGCTTGTGGGGAGGGTATTACTCTCACTGGTGCTTCCCGGGTTATTTTCATGGACGTCCTTTGGAATCCTGCAGTAATCAGACAGGCCATCCATCGTGCATTTCGGATTGGACAAACCAAGATTGTGCATGTGTATCGACTTATTTCTTCAGGTAAAAGCACCCGACATAAACTATCATATTGTCTTACCTTTCCATTATATCCTGTTCCCCTCCTCTTAGCATCTCCATTAGCACACTCACTCCCTTTGTAGCTCTATTGTATGTAGACCTTTTCTTTCATCCTCCCCCGCTTATCACTTGCTGAACCCTTAATGGTCCAACATTCCCATTATGGGCCTCAAGGTGTCATATGGAGGGGTTTGCGCTTACTTCTCTATATTTTAAGCTGAAAGTATCCAAAGTGACCCTATCTATAATGACCCCATCTATCATAGGCATTATTCCAACTGGACCACATGTATGTGTAGATTTGATTATAGGGAGATTTACGCTTGTATGAATGACCCATACTCAAATACTTACCATGTATATTCAATCACCATTGTCACATATGACCTTGTTCTCACTTCCTCGTTTTTAATATAGTGTGCTAAATATAGATTAGTATCATAGACCAAATGAGATATTATTTTAATCCTTGTTTGGGATTCGTGCAATTTGTCACGTATTCTGTATAAGCACACTCCCGGTCATGTAAGGGTTAACTGCATATGATGTCCTACCTAAGATCACCTCACTGCATGATCTTGCTGGTCCTACAGCATTTGGTGTTCATTGAACATCCCCCACTCATGTTCTCCAAGGAGACCTCTAAGTGCGTATGCTTTTCAGGTACCTTTGAAGAGGCGAAGTACCGCAAAATGGTCTGGAAGGATTGGAAATCTCAAGCTATTTTCAACATATCAGCTGAAAACTCAGAGCAAGTGAAAAATAAGGTGAAAGAATCACGGGGGGCTCCCCAGCACTGTTTCTGGGAAATAATGGATAAAGATAAAGTGAAATTACATACCAAGGACACTCTTCTTAAAGAGCTCTTCCGACAGGACATAACATCAGACTTACCAGCATTCAGACATGTATTCAGGCATGGGGGTTTATTTGATGAGGACTATTCCAATGAACCCGAAGACAAAGGCGAGGATGCAACAGATTGGTTACGTGGAGGTGCAGGGGCTGATTCTATTGATCTTGATGCATATGATTTTGGTGCTGATGCTGACAACGATGACTGTGACAATCTTGAGGAGGAAGATCTTATGATACAACCTCCTCCTTCTCGCAGGACCTCATTGAGTGCTTTTGAGAAGGCACTTCGACTTCAAATGGGAGAGAGTGCCTTGAAATGAAAATAACATCATAACACGCAGATCAAGAGAGATCGACAGAGAACCAGCAGCAATATGCAGACGAGAGGAACTCAAGTCCAAGAGAGCCCAAGATGCAATTGGAATATTTATAGTGTTTTTTGAAGTTCTGCTGACAAAGCCCTTTGCCCTTTTTACCATTAATTCAGTGCTCAAGACCACTAACATGTTGATTGCTCAATGTATGAGGATAAGTGAAAGCGGACTAATTTTGTAAGGCGATTCTTACAACTTGATAACACGATTAAACAGATGTTCACTGGAGGATGCAGGAGGAATTTCTTCCTTAACAAACTTCACCAACTGTAAGAATAACCAACAGTCTTGACCTTGCGCAGCAGGAAACATTGAACTTGAGGTTGACCTTAATGTTAAGACACTTCTGGGACTTTGGGAAGCTGTTTTTGGAGATAACAGTCAGGTCTCTTCTGCAGAATTATATAAACTAATGAAACTGCAAAATTGACCAACTTGTCCTCAACAATGAGAGCATTAACATCCTGACCTGTGTAACATAGTGACTCACCAGGTGTCAAGCCCAAAATATGACTTCAAATTTGAAGGACAGTTATAACTCCGTGTATGCAGATTCAAAAGAATTACGAACCTCAACATTTGTAAACGGAATCTTTGGTGAGAGGGCTTCTGGTCTTGGTAACACATCTGATCACACTCCTGCAGAACCATCGTTATGCTTTAAAACCTGCCAAAGTTTGTAAAATCAGGTTTGGTAAGTTGAGCTGTATAGAATTTCTTCTCCTTCTACAATGCTTAGTCTCGACAATTGAGCAGATATTATCCAGGTGGGTACATACAAATACTCTTCAGTTGCTCTTGATGTGATACGAGGAAATTGTGTCTTTATGGCTACAGGTGATTACTTTTGGATTTTCTTGTGGTCATGACCAGAAGGTGATCATGCATTATGCATTCATGGGATGTTGAGCTTGTTAAGGATTGGTGCTCTTACGAGTGAAAGGTTAATCTTCATGATTATTGGGAGATGCTTTGGTCGGTATGTTGCAGATTTAATGTCACAAAGTTCAGTTTGAAGATACTTGAATGTTGTGTTGCCAATCTTCTAATTTAAGGGGGAGGTGGAAAATACTGACATCTATGTATAGCCCTGGGGTTATTATTGCTAGCCAAATTCAGACCTTATTAAAGATGAGAGGTCCTGAATTAGACTACTGAGGTCAAATTAGGGTGAATTGGCAACAACCTATTGGGGGCAGGGTTTTTGTTGCACCCCCATGGCAGGTGCTGAGAAACGAAATCCCTAATCTAACGGGTGGGAGGTTACTATCCTAAGTCTAAAATATTTGTAAATCAGGAGAGACTCGAATCAGTCTATTGAGATCAAATCAGGATGAATCAGCACACCTAAAGGGGGCAGGTTTTTGACTGCATGCTCCATGGTAGGTTCTTTTCAAGTTCATTAAAGTGAAATTTTCTGATGAAAATTGAAATAGTATGATTATCGCTTTTGGGGCAAATGGCAGCTCTTCCTCACTATGTTACTTCAAAACTTTTTGAAAAGCTCTAGACAAGTTGTACATGATAGGACCATCGTTTATTTCATGTAAGCAATTGAATCTGGTCAATATGTGTCTACCTTATGTGTAAATGAAGGATTCAATACATGACTCTTTACAGTATTGCTGAAACATTAGAGTTGAACTTTCAGAGAAACTGAATTGAAACGTTTCAACCCTTGCACATTTTGGAGTGAAAATGGGTGAACTCAATGATAGAGGTTTAGAAATTGACTGGAGATTGAAACATGTTTAGTGAAATTTAACCTTACGGATGTGAGTTGTTTGTAGTTTATAAGTTTCATAATTATTTTGCAGCCATGCACGTGTCATCCTTAGGTAGATTGTAACATTTTCATGGGTTGCATTTGGCGACTTTTGGGGGGAGCGAAAAAAGTGAAGACTTGCATATCAAATTAGTGAAATTTGAACTTCTTTTTTAAAAGAATCTCTTCATTATCTCAATAACAGTGCATTAAAAAAACAATCCAACAATTCATTTGAATTTGATATTTTTCCAATGCTTGCAATGCCCTAACCCTAAAATGTTGTCTCCAATGAATCCTACTCAACTGAATGGATGGACACTTAAAACAACATATTTGGAAAACCCTAATGGTGTTCTGTAAATGCTAATCTTACTACCACACAAAAAATTTAGCTCAATTGGCCAAGTTTTGCAATGTGACATTAGGTGTTGATAGGTGGAACTTCAAAAACTATCTGGCCTAGTTTATCGTTGTTTAGTGAGATGTTGCATGATTTGATGACATGCTGCTTGATTCTACACTCCATATTGTATTTACTGTCACCAATTCTGATTGTCTTACTACTAATTGAAAACCCTGGTATAGTGTCACCAATTCTGATTGTCTTACTACTAATTGAAAACCCTGGTATAGTGTCACCAACACTAAATGTTAACCCAACATTATTTGTCATCCCTTGTAAAAACATATTGGGCATTATGCAGAATATGCCAAACTTTGTTTCAATAATTGGCGTGGATTTCATGTATTATGCCACAAGAGTAGGCAAACAAAAGCAGGTAGGGTTTTGGGCAATGGGTGAACTTAAAGTTATCATTCATCATCCATGACAATATTTGTAAACTTATTCATAACAAGTGTCATCAGAAAAATTACCATAGTGACATAAAATACTATATGACACTAAATAAAATATTTAGCGTAGTTTGGCAATAAGCATTGACTGGATTGTGCAACCCCCTCCCCACATAGAAAAATCCCCTAGGTTGCTCATTTTAAAAAAAAAAAATTAGCAGAAGATGCTATAATACCATATTTAACTTTTGCCCAAATTCTACACCATTCTAGATGAATTAACTAGGTATACAAACTAAGATTTTAAATGCAACTTGGGGTCAAATGAGCCTGAATGCATTGAGGGGTTAAGCTCTTTTATAATTGAAACACAATACACCGTAGATCTGATTTAGTGTGTGACCCACTATTCATCATTGACCCACATAAATTATCTTCCAATCACTGGGTGGCAAGCAGAGCAAATGGCATGGGATATTTAATGCTCTATGACAAGTCATGGAGGCCACTCGATTGATATGGCACATCAATTTTAATGTCGCAACAAGTCATATATAATAGTGACAAAAATTTAACTTTGTTCATGTTGCAATCAAATCTTACTCAAATGATTGCTCCAAAACCGCCTAAAACAGTTCTATCCAATTCAGAAGCTTATAAAAAAAAATAACACCTCTCATGGAGTGACCACACAGATGGAAGCTTCCCTTCAATGTGCCCATGGAATTTCACATGAGCATCTTTTGGCGGTTTATTCAAAATAGGTGAAAACATAGGTGTGATCTGGTTCACTAGATCTTTAAAATGGCCAAGCTTATGGTTTTGAAAACTTAATCCGAGTGACAACAAGTACATTGGTACCTGGGAGATGTTGGTGAGGTGCTCTTGGTTCTTAAAGTGAACCAAATTTACTTGGTATTAAAATAGAGAAATAAGATGTGGGCTCCAAAGTCAATTCTGGAATGGGAGGATGTATGTATCTTAATCGAGTGTTTCAATAAGGTCCTTGAAAGATGTGACAAACCAGTCAGCACCTGCCACCACAGCTGGCCGTGCAACCACTCCACCATAGCAGATAAATAGATCTGCACCTCCTGGTCTACGGGCCTGCATACAAAGCAACTGCCTTAGAGTACTTCTACATTAGCAATAATGCTCTCCACAAGGATAGGTTTGAAGGAATATATAGTCATATCTACTTTTGTCAGGTAGTTCAACATACAATACACAACAGATATCAGAAAGAGGGATGTTCACCTCAAGGTCTGTAGCACCATCACCAATCATAACCAATGTTTCATATCCGTGTTCCTGTCAATAAGGCAGAACACTTTGGCTGCTCAGTGACATTGAAGGATCAAAACACTCAGATACTCTGCACTCAAGCATTAGGAGACATACACCAACAACATGAGAAAATGTAAGGATGAAATACATGCGCTTAGCTCAATGTGTTGGCTACAAAAGTTCCCCACTTGTCTCTACCAATGAGAAAACATGCTATATGACATTGGGGATTCTCACATTAAGAGTTGATATGTTCATGTGAACAGGAAAAAAATGTACAATCCTAAAATTCTACATCTAATTAGAGTGAATTACCTTTTTAATTTGCTCAATGGCCTTTGCCTTGCCTCCACTTCTTGAGGTAGGCTCCGTGGCATCAAAACCAGCAAACTCCCCTTGGTCATCAAAGAGGAGGGTATTTGCAAAAATATTGTCGCTAGGTATGCGCAACTGAGTGGCCACAGGCTGCACCCACAGGTATTTGAATTTTTACGATTTAACAACTTTAGACTCATCCCAAGAGCAGCATCGCTGGAACCATTAACATAAACCCCAAGAAGACATCAACCTTTTGCCGGAAAACAAACAAGGAAAAGACCAAGTACCGCAATCATCTGCCTAAAGCCACCTGACACAAGATAAACTTCAGTTCCTCGAGACTGCAATTTTTCCACCAACTCCCGTATACCTTTGCTTAGCCTGCAACACTCAAAACTCACCTGCTTCACATAAGTGCAGATTCAATCGCCTAGAAAGTCTGTTCAAATATTTATCTTATGTTACCAGTTGAATAATAGGGCACATCCTCATATTTTGTGGATACTCTGCCTCGGAATATAGCAGATATATACACATTGGGTCCACCAGATGGTGGGTCTGAGAATTATCATTCAAGCCTCAAAGCCACTATTAAGGACTATCATTTTGAACCATACCTCTGCCCTGCTATTACAAAAATGATTATATAAAAAAATTCCTGCTGTGCCGACCATTTTGTCTCATCTGAGGTTTCCCAATCTCTTTGATGGTCAGACAGATAGACAAGTGTGGAATGCCAAATCTGCGGGTCCCTGCTCTACATACCATGCACTCTCAAAACCTCACTAAACCCTACCTTTTGTTTCCTTCCTACGAATCTGTCATGCAGATGTCATCTGCTTTCTCCCAGTCATTTCAGAAACCAAATAACTTCAACATTCATAAGGAGTGGTGGCAATAGGAGATACTCCACTTCCTATCTTGGGACTGTACTATGAACAAAATCAACTGAGAACACCACTGGGAGAGGTATGTGGTGAAGTACCCCATAACCCAGATTGTTTATGAGAAAATTTGACGACTATACAAAAAGGAAAAGGTCAAGACTTACTTTGGAGGCCCACTGTCAAGATATTTTGCAAGAGTGGTTACAGAAGGCCGGAACAACGCCAGCCTTGCAGCTAGAGCATCTTCAAAAGGAACCGCCCCACCCATAGCCCTGAAACATGAAAGATAACCATGAGCCATTTTCCTCGAACTGTGGCTTCATACAGGCAGTTAAGGACTGCCTACCATTATGAGATGCATAGACAACAATTTTCAGACCATGCCTTATTCAGTTGCAACCACACTAAGTTACACAATATATTTTCTGGCTTGGGATAACAAAGCCAATCCAAGATGTTCTTGCTACTGATTGCAAAAGAGTTAAATGTCGCAAATTGCAGTGACGGACATGTACACCTATGGATTTGTAAACCAAACCTGGCAGTCCAGGCAGCAACTGCTTCACCTGCCCCGCAGAAGGCGGCGAGTTCATCAATTCCTTCATCCTCACACACCGTACTGTCCACATCAAAGCACACAGCGTGTGCATTGCGCCATGTTGACACCACCTCTGCAAATAGTTACCATATTTATAAGCCCCAAAACTCCCCACAGAATCTCTCCACCAAACCACCAACCTAATTTTCAAAATCCATCATGTGCTTGCACACCAACTCCATAAAGTGAACACACTAGCCTATGCCTGAGTCTTTAGCCATAGCTTGTTTGGGATTCCATAACAAGCGCAGCTTTGAAACTTTGTCAGCTACACCGAGTGAAAAAAATTTAGTGTAAATGAAGAAATAATAAGGACAGCCTTTCGTGTTGATCATTAAAAGGGCATACTGAGGTTGCCAGGTCAAACGTCACCAAAATATCAGAACGGCAAAAAAAAGTATCGTAATTAGTGCAATTCATACTCATTACTCTTGGCATACTTCTCAGGGCAGAAAGTGAATCTGAATGCACGGACACTCTGAATGCGCTACAATTCTCGTAAGTAGAAGTGACCCTGAGAGGGTTTAAGGTTTTCTCTAACGTGATGGATACATCCGATCATTCTCCAAATGGTGTTTGTCGACATGATTAACATTACCTTGTCGTATGTTGTGCTTGGAAATATAAACATTCCTAAGAGTCATCTCAGAGCCTCGTCTATCATTATGAATCTGACAAGAGCAGCGCTCTCATCTTCATTAAGAAGTTCGACACCAAAGAATGAAAAGGGACACCGACCTGCTGGCAATCCCGTGGACGCGGTCGCATTGTTGCCAACGTCAGCTTGAAGAGCCATTACCGGCCCTGTCAATCTCCGAAGCGCAGGACCTCTCGATGCAAAACTTCCACTAGTAGAGAGTGCGTAATCAGCTTCACGCTTGCTTGAAGCCGCCACTCGCACATTACACCGCGATTGCACACGAGTATCGTCGCAGGTTCTAAAGGATGCAGAAAGCGCAGGCGAGGAGGCGACTCCGCAGCGTAGGGACTCCATGCTCCAGAGCTTCACGCAGATGGAAACCTAACTTCAAGTGCTCCTATCACCTTCTTGCCGGCATTCCTCTAATCACGAAAAGAAACAAAATCACAACTACTCACTCGCCACAGTATCTTTACACGAAATCTCCAATGATGGGCAACAGACTAACGAAAGAAAGACCCTCTGTAATCTCCAGTTGCTCTCTCCGAAACTTCAAGTGCTCTATCACCTTCTTGCCGGTATTCCTCTGTTCACAAAAACAGGTTCGTAACAACTCACCCAAACACAATAATCACCCGATCCTCTCCACCTCTAGCTCTAAACTAAGAAATTTAGCAATCAAGAAACCATGATTTCCATGCGAGATAACTGCGCCTAAGCAGCTAACAAACTCGCAACTTACAACAGTTTACCAGCGCCGGTAAAATGTTGGCTACCTGCTCACCTTCTAATGATTATTTGCACCACCTTCACTACCTCCTCGTATAAAGGACTCAACCATCAACAACAACAAAAACAACAACAACAAGAGAGCATCCAGAACGGCAAATCCGATCGACGAGCAGCCTCGCCGCTAATAGATATTATGCACCTCTACTAATAACTTGAATAGAGAAGGAAAGAAACCTGCAGTGGCAAGTTGAAGTAACCTTCAGACGATGCTGTCCGACACCTTCACAAAGCAAGCCGTGAGCGCAATTGACAAAGAGATCGCTAGGAAACAGTAAATGCGGCACAAAAGTGCTACTTTACTTACCACATCTCCCGCGAAGAAGGGGAGCAAATTGCTTCCTGGCCTTTACACATCACCCGAGGGTCGTTTTGTGCACCTCTAGGTATACGAACAGGCAAAATAGTTCACAAATGAGATCGTATCCTCGATACATGTAATAAGATACCTGTAGATACCTGATAATTTGGCGTTTTTTCAGCTCAATCGCATTGATTTATAACTAACTCCACTCGAACGCAACAGATTAGTCAGCTCAGTTAACAATAACAAGATGATCGAAGCTGAACTTGATGATCCTCCGAGAATGTCCCCAGCTACCAGCAGAATGTGCCGCGTGGCATACTTTGGATGAAACGTGGATGAAATATGGTTGACCCGTGTAGGCTGATGAGTAATCGGGCATTTGGATGAAAACTACATTAATTCATGTAGATTGATGATAAGTTGTTTGGGTCGTCTCAAATTAGTGCGCAGAATTTTTCATCCTTGTTACGTCGATGTTCTTCATTGCACGTCTAATAATGGGTTAAATAACAATGAAGTAAGGAATGGTTTTGAACAATTTGGAGATAATGCATATAATACAATCATTACAACCATGCTATTTGAGCAAATGTTGGTGAGATATCTATTTGCATTTATCTTTAGAATTATATACTTCGGTTGAATCTACTCCCTAGTTTGAAGTTGATAATGAATAGCTTTCTTATGAAATTTTCATATTTTTTATGAACTAAATATTTTAAATGTTCTAGTAGGCTACACTAATCAAAGAAACCAATTTCATAAAGCTTTACATGTGAGTTTAAGTAAAAATTTAGTATTAGAATAAATCTAAGGTGTTTTCGTTGGTCACGGGCTTCTACCTACATCTCGGGGAGGTCACCTTGCGAAAAGTAGTAAACCACGTGAATTAAACTATAGGGTTCATTTTATTCATTGGAGGAAATTTTTATATAAGACTTGGATCTACCATAGCCTTCAATTAATGCTTGAAACATCATTATATGTAAAATAGGGTATTGGAAAAACCCTCATTTTTTTCAGTAGTAGATATAAATTAGTATGAATAAAATCATGAGAGAAATTCTTTTAATATTAGGATGAGTATAATCCCTAGTCCTACTAGTAGACAGATGAAAACTAATACAAGTCAAACCATATTTTGCTCATGTTACTTCAGATGAGCTTTCCTTTCTGTACAAAGAAGTAAACGAAGGGTGGGCAATGATCATTTGATAGTATCTTTAGTGTTCTTGAACACTCACCACATTTGTAATTAATGTTTAGTGTTTTTGAACACTCACCATAGTTGTAATGCATTTTTAGGCACTAGTTTTTTGTTCTACTGTGATTTTTTTTTTGGGTGATTTGAATGGTTACTCAATTGCTATGTTCACTTGTTTTATGTTGCTTTCTAGTTTGGTTCAAATATGCTCATGTATATTGTATATGTCCACGCCAAACACTTACCCTAAAACCTTTAATGTTCATCTGAGCAAATGCCTAAGTTTTATAAGTACTATAGTGTGCCAAGAATTAGGCTACATTTGGACTTAGAATTACCTATAGGGTGCTGGAAATTAAGACCAAGTAGTTTTTTTTCTACTAAAAGGATCTCTTAAAATCATAATTACCAAGTAAATAGCCCCCAAACAAATACCCGGTTAACGCACGTGGTTACAAAATATAAGGGAAAGTGACCTCCCCGAGACCTACATGCATGATTGGTAGTATTTAATTGGATATATATATTCTAAAACCATGCGTTTAGACTTGAATGAGTATGTTGATCATATTTTAAACTATTATATTAAATTTTGTTTTCTATGTTCATAAGATTGGGTCATTTTCATAGCATTATTCAAATCCATAACAATGTTATGTGGGACTGACAATATTTCACATAAAATTCCCAAATATTTCTCACATTCAGTCTAAATGTGGGAAATATCTAGGAATATTCTATGGAATACTGTCAATCCCACATAACATTGTTATGGATTTGAATAATGTTATGTTATTGGTGGTGGTGAGCATGTGATTTAAATATCAAAACAATGGGGTTGGGCACACTCATGAGTATTAAACTATCTCTTTTTTGTGGGGCATGGAAAAAGAGAAGAATGGGGGGAAGCGAGGAAATGGTTTGAGTTCGACATATATGATGCAATAATTAGTTACTTTGAGACGAATACAAAATTCTAACTTTTATGAATTCTAATTCCAATGTTCCATTAGCCAAACTCTAAAATCAATTTCATTTCATTTAAGCTCTGACCTTTGGTGATATAGTCTCTTATTGCATTGTTGTGCAAGACACGACATAAATGTTTTCAAATTCTTCCTCGACCTCTATAACATTAAGTAGCAACACTAGCGGGGTACCCTTTGAGTACTCACAATATTACCTCAACAAGAAGGGAAAAGCCTTCAAAGCAAGGGTGAATGATGGGCAATCAATCAAAAATAGTAGCTCCAAAAAGGTGTCGAAAAGGTTTCCAATGCGGGTTTCATAAGACTTTTCATAAAAGTACAATACAACTACTTTTTTGACCCACCAACTTTTTCCATTGCTTTATAATTATTTGGATTTGTTTAGATTCTAAATTGGCCTAGATTAGAACCTTTACCGCCACTTGGCATTAGTTTTGTCCTAGAAACTGACATAATTAATTCTTAGTAGTGAAAGTAACTACCCAAGTAGATTAAAAATAGCATAAGAAGAACTCAATGGCAACGCCACCTTTGCTCTCAAAAGAGCATCAACCCGGTACACGCCGGTTTGATGCTCTTTTGGGAAGGTCATTCCGGGCGTGTTACTTAATGTTATGTCCTCTTCAAACACTGGGAGCCATGAACCTTGCTTTCCCAACTCCAATCAGGATCATCCATGTATTGAGTTCTATGAGGTTGATTTTAAAATCAAAGGATGGATCATCATGATTCCAATTATAAATAGTGTTAGTACCATAATCTTTAGATTTAGATGGACCGGGTTGTATGTCATCCATTTCATGTTCAACCATTGTTATTGTCAATGACACTGTTGTGATTGATGTTGTTGAGCATTTTTCATAAAACCTCATATTACATGTCCCTCTACACAATCAACAAAATCACCCTTATAGGCCACATTACCTCTGCCATGGTTTTCACGTTGGTGTCCATCACACCAATGTAGGGGTGTTGCGAACTAACCCTAAATCTCTATAAATTGAAATCAAGAAAGGAAGAAAGAAGTCGACTACGAGATATTGACCATTGAATGATGCCAACAATCAAATAATACTAGTCGATTATTGTTTTATTGTTGATAACAATTGATATGGAAGGAGAAAAAATGGAGCGTTAAACATTGCAATTGGCTAGATCTAACAATCTTATTTGTTTTAAATTGGTCGACTGCTATAAGCAATCAACTAGACCAGTTGATTAAAAAGAGGTTTGTCAAATCTAATCATTTAGTATGATGTATATTTCCTCAATTGCTCCAATAAAATTAAAACATATTTTTAAATGGACCATTAATAGAAATATGCTAAATTATTATTTTGAAAAACTTTTAATTTTAAAAGTTGGATTGTAAGATCTAGTCAACTGTCTAGTTTTTTTTCCTCCACTCCATTGGCATTTTTTGATCGCTCATAGCATTCGACTATTTAAAAAAATAAATCACTATAATCAATAATGTAGTCATTTTTAAATTACACATCAAGGGCCATCATAAGACTTCTATATAGAGGTAATGGCCAAAGGCCACTCCATGTTCATTTGTAATCCCCAAGCTTAGTCATTGCCTTCATCAAAGTCCCAATAATATGCATATTGCCTTTCAGTTGCACTCAATTCTCTATCATTAGTAACCTTTTGATTACATAAGGTCTTTGAGATGCACATAAGAAGATATTTTTTATCACATAAGAATATCCTTCTTTTGCATGTGAAACGTATTCAAACATTGCCTTTTCTTCAATCAATGTCACAAATAACATCTTCTTTAGTGCATGAGTAATGGTGATAGATTTATAATTGTATTTACCTGTAGGCTTGTTAGTTATATAAGTGTAATTTTGTGTGGGTTGCTGAAGGTATGGATGACCCAATTAAATCAATACCCATACTCAATGATATACGTATTTGAGTGTATCATGACGAACATGTTGAAGACAAGGATCCAAGTTGTCAAAAGTAGACCTACCATATTGTCAAAGGTCACGTCCATAAAGGTCACGTCCATGCATGTCCCAAAAAATCCAAATGTCTCCCAAACTAGGATAGGTTGTCCATATGACTTTAAGAGTGGTCCTGGAAAATTCTTCAATACAAAAGTTATAGGGCAAAGAAAATACTACACATGGTTCCCCTTGACAACCCTTTTCTTGCAAATAGCCTAACATGTTCAATGGAAATGGGTGTAAGGTGGGAAGCAACTAGCAAATTCATTGGTAGGGTGATGAACATGCATGAACCCAAAAGATGGGAATGACACCTTCCATGTCAAACCCATAACAACATGTGTGGAAGGTTGAGGAGCATCATGAGGTAGTAAGGGAGGATAGTAGCCCATCCCAAAAACTATTGCATCTCTTGCCAGTTAAGGTGAGAGTCTGAATTGTCATAAATGTTTCATGCAAAGCATCTATAACTATGGTATTTGATTTTGGAATGATACCAACCGCCAAGAAGAAACATGCCTAGTAGATGCAAGAGGTTGTATAATGTTGCAAATGTGTATTGGCGAGATAGTAGTGACAAATGCACTTGCAATTGGATTGAGATTGAAAATGATATATATATATATAATTTAAATATTATATTAATTTATGTTTTATGCGTGTCATAAGGTTGGGCGAACATATTGGTGGTTGAACATGTATTTTAAATATCATGATAAGGGCTAGTAAAACTCCAAAGTGTTAAACATTTTGATTTTAATTTCAAACTTTTTCTGTGGGGGGGGGGGAGGTTTGAGTTGGACGTAAATAATGAAATAATTGAGCAATTTGAGATGAATATAATGCCAAACTTTTATGAAAGGTTGCATGTCCCAATAGGAGCTTTATCGGTGAATTCTTAAAGTACCCTCAATCACAGAGAGAAACCGACACTAGCCCAGAGGTTGACATGAATGAGGGACGCTTCACCTTGATGTAGTTGTGAGCTTGTACGTGAACCCAAGGCGTGTTTCACTGAGCAGGGCATACATTCGACCAAGGAAGACTATGGACATGCTATTGTGAATTGCATCTAGTCCATAGGGATCTATCCGGGTGGTGCTATAACGTCATCAACCATCCTCATGTGAAATGTACGGGGAGTACCGAGGTTTAGTTACGAGCTAGCCGAATTTTTTTGGAGATTTCTGAATGAATTCACAATGATTCGGACGAGGCACCGATGCAAAATTGTCAAGGTTGGAAATTGACCGGTTCAAATGAGAAAAGATCGGCAATATGGCCGGTTGAGGCATCAAAGTTTGGGATATTTACCAAGCCAATTTTTAAAATTTTAGGCAAGTAGCTGAAGGGACTAGAGATAGGGCGAATTTTTTTACTACAGTATACTAGAGTCATGACTCATAAGGTCAAAAACCATGGAGGCTAATTAATTTAGGGTTGGTTCTGTTCACTGGGCCGATTAGGGGTTTGACTCTTAAGGCTCTAACACCCAAGGACCCTCTCTCACAAGTATAAGGAGTTTGAGTCCCTTGTGCAAAGTGTCTCCCTCCTCTATTGGGGTTTTTCCCTCTACTCTTTTGCTACTGCTCTTCCACTTTTGCTATTCTGCTTCCACTGGCGCCCGTTAGTTTTAGTTTCATTTTTGTTTTTGGCGGAGGTGAGCAAGTGCTGCTATTCGAGGCATGTCTCTGAGTCTCCCCTCACTGCATCCTTCCTCAGAGTGTTGGTGGCGCTCAGAATTGGAGTTTGGTGGGGTCGGGTGCGGTGTCAGAGGCTCGGAGCTCACAGTCTGGCGGTGGCGGGGTCAGTGTTGGATGTAGCACTATGGGGTCGGAGTCTGGCAGTCGATTGCTCCCATGACCGTTTCCAATCTCGGTTATTGGTGAGTTCAATTGCCTGGATTTGAGTGTTCCTTGATTTTTTTTGGACCAATGTAATTCACAATACATTGTGTTTGAACGATATGTGTTCTTTAGACACCTGTATTTGAGCGGTATGTGTTTAGTTATGAATCTAAGAATGAACACCAAAAGACGTGTGTTTAAATGAGATTGGAGTACTTGCTCAATATATGTTAAATATTCCAAGATCAGTAGTGAACATGATTTGGAGGACCTCTATGAGCAGGAAAATTTGTGAGTTTGGCAACTTTGTTTTGTAAGTTGAGCAACATTGTAGTTTAAGATTGGCGACTCTGTGAGTTGGGCAACTCTGTTTTGTGAGTTCGACACCTCTGTTTTGTAAGTTTGCCGACTGTAAATTTGCACTATATTTGCATTGTAAATCAAGTCAAATCCACTATTTGCATAAGTCGTTGAATTCTTACAACTGCTATAATTGTTGATGGTATGTTGGACTTGGGGCTAGGTATGGCAAAACGATAGAGATCTCTAAAGGAGCATTTCTTTGCCACTTCTCGAAATATTGACATAAACAATTTAGAATCCTTAGCATCTGGGACATGTATATTGGATAATTTTCCTTTCCCTTCTCAAGCCGAGATTGCATAAGGTATATGGAAAGATCAGTACTATAGCTAATTTGATTGGCTAGATTTTTCTTTTGAATTGGAAAGAATATTTTGCAAAGTTTACAAAGAAAAGAGTGCATGGACGTTATGTTTATGCCAAGGAGGGATCCAAAAATTTAAGGGTAAGCATATTTTAGGATCATAGATGTCCTAATGAACATAAGAAACTCTCTTACGCTTTACAAAGTGATGGTAGAGTGATGGAGAAGGCGATCAAGCATGGACAACGTACTCGGGGAGATCACTCCCTCTTTAATTAATGTATACACGTGCGCTCAAGACCTATTTATCGGGGGGCTATTTACCTTGCAATTTTTTTTTTAAGGTATGGTATTTTTCAAAATAAAGGTAAATGCTTGTATTTTAATACACCCTATCAGTAATTATAAATTTTGGGGGGAATCATTTTAAAATACCCTATTTTACTTATATTGCATTTTTTTCCTTATACCCCAAGTAACCAATTTTTTGACTTTACCCCAATTTTTTTTTCTTGGAGCCCAACTGTTGTCCATTTTTTTCTTACACCGTATTTTGTTTCTTACACCCCATTTGTTTTCCAACACACAATCCTCTGTAATCACCCTCAGTCCTGCATCGGATTCTCATCACCCTCATTGAAGCTCTGATCTAAACCCTCATATAGCCTAATCAGCTAACCCACATCAAAGCCGTGATCCCTCTTCACCTAAGAGCACACGACACCTCTCACCGAAGCAGGGCTTCCACCCTCCGTCTCATACTCTCACTTTCCTACTACCTAATGAGCCTCTCACCCCAGACTACCGAGGCCCCTCCAACTTTGCCATTTTTTTTTCTGCGGTGCCCGGTGACCACCGGTCTCATGGCAGACTGAAGAAAAAAACGAGTTTTTCTTTTTTCTCTTGGAAAGAAGATTGCAATTCAAATAGAACGTTGAAATTTTCCTTCCTGGCACGTGGGTAGAGACCATTAACTCCACATTGGATACATTGGTTCAGTAACGTTCAAGCCAGTCAGCCTGCAAAACCATCCATCTAAGCTTTTTCTACAAAAAATTCCCTCTTTTCATCCACTACCACAAACCCTACCCCACACCCGCTACCCCTAATAATTGTTTTCACGCTATTTTACATGTACTGACTAGATAAAAGAGGCCATTATATGTGATGGTATTTTACACGTAAACATGTTTCACTATTTTAAAATCCTCTATATTATATGTACATTTTTTGCAAAATTTACCTACAATGAATATATTGGACCCTATTTTTTATCGCACGTTGTTTCTACGACTTTCGCCAGTGATCTCCCCGAGACAACGTACATGTGATGAATCATTGGTATCATTATTTTGTGTAGCTTATTTTATAGGAAAACAATTTCTCCCTTATGCCAATTTTTTTATTTATTTAATTAATTTATTTTTGTGTGTTCATTGCTTGCTAGTATAAAGGCTCCTATCACTGCATCTATATATCACAATGAGAAATCTTGTGTTGTTTTAGTTACATGCACGTCTAATGTATTTAAAAAAAAATTATATATATAATTTAAAACTCTCATTTCTATGGTATCATGATTGATGAATTTACGGATATAAGTGTTACTGGTCACCTTATTATGTTTGCTACGATTATAGAAGGGGGTGTGTCTATGACTGCCTTATTAGGTTTGTTAAAAATTGAAGGTGGGAAAAATACTATTTTTATTTTTGATTATTTAATTAATCACTTAAAAATTTAGAAGCTTGATTTATGCAAGTTTGTAGCATTTAACAGTGATGGTGTAAGTACCATAGTGAGTTCTCATGGTGGAGTAGTAACAATATTGAAAAATCACATAAATTCATTTTTTAATCTTGTTATTGTGTTGCTTATAGAACAAATTTGGCTGCACTTAATACATTTAAAACACCGGATTGCAAGGTAATATCTAATGAGGTTGATACGCTTTTGAATGCAAATGTTTCTTTCTTTAACATGTCAAATAAGCGTAAATATGCATTCACAGCCTTGTAAGGCGAATTTTTTTATGCTAAGAAAATTATGAAACGGTATCATAAAATACAATGGCTTAGTAGGTGGCATGTTGTGACTACCTTGTGAAATTCATTAGAATATGTTTTGTGTTTTTTTCGTGATGTAAAAGAAAAAAAACCTTGATCAAGCGAAGTCCGTTTTGCCAAGTTAAAATAATTTAAATACATTTACATTTTATATAATCTTGCTGATATCTTGCATTCTTTGGCTTTATTATCAAAGGTATTTCAAAACAAATTTATGGATGTTACAACTATTGATAGGACAAAGATAACCCAAATCATAATGTTATTCATTGTTGAGCCAACTGATTTGAATGCTACTACATTTAATGAGAATATTGATTATCATGTTATTCTTAAATATGACCTTCTTGGGGGTCATTTTAGAAAACTTTCAAATGAAATTCATGGAGAAATATATTACAATTTTTAGTCTAGTCTAGGAGAAGCCCTTGAGGAAACACTTGAATTCCAACGTGTATTTACAGAGGCTGTTTGTGCAGGTTTGGATGCTAGATTTATAGATATTGATCTCATTTCATATTTTAAAATCCTAAATCCTTTTTACATGCCTTCAAGACAAATAAGACTTCAAAATTGGGATGTGACTAAATTAAAAAAACTACTAGCTCATGATGGACATGATCACTCCCAAGAAGGTTTAAAACTCTCTTGCTTTGTCAATGTGATGGCTTGTAAGCGTGAGTTTTTAGTTTTCAAATTGTAGGCTACCACCGAATGGGGGGATAAAACTTGTAGAGACTTATGGGACATAATCACATGAATCATTCTTTGCAAACCCAATATCCTAATTTGTTTGTCCTTGTTGATTTGGCTAGAGTATAATGTGTATCAACATCCACTTGTGAGAGGACGTTTAGTGTCCAAAATTTAATCAAAATATGAGTGAAAAATAAGCTTGGAAGTAAAAATTTGGAAGCTATGCTTAGAATTATTTGGAGGGGCCAAATGAGAACTTTGATAATATCATCGAAGAAGCAATTCCTTTGTGGAAAAATGGAACCAAGTACCGGTTCTTATATGCTAATCCTTCACGTTATGTGTTTTCTGCAAGTGATGCATCTTGTTCAGTATCTTCAGTTATGTTTTCCGATTCTGAGGATACTGATGTTTAAAGGTTGTATGTATTGTTGTACTAACCAGCCTCTAAAAAATGTATGAACCCTCTTTGGATTTATACATTTTTCAAAGGCTAAATCCTTGGCCCCAAGTTGGTGGGAGCTTTGGCAAGGTTCAAATCCTTCCAAGGATACTTGGAATTTCTATCAACACAAATTCACCCCTTTTAAAGCATAAAACAATTTTTTTTATAATTAAAAAAAATCCAACTTACAATACAAAACTTCGGAAACATACCAAAGTGAAATTCAGAAAGCCGGAAAATTATTGAATGGTAAAGATAAATCTCAGAATTTAACCGAGAATAAAAATAGGATTTAGGTAGCTTCCGAGTAAAAGAATAAAAATCCAGACATCTTTGTAAAAGGTTGGAAATGTACCGATTTTTGTATAGAACTCCAAAATTTAAGAAACATTCTTCAGAGTCCAAATGAGTACATTCGTGGAGTGACATTACGATTTCTTACAAGATTGCATGAGACAGAGCTTTTTGAATGGTGCCTTCAGTGCTAGCGAACCTGGAGCACCGGCATGCATTTGTGAGATGACACGCGATTCTCGCTATTGCAGCCATTTATAAGCTTACATTAGGGGAGCACCTATTGCCTGATGGGCCTGAAGTCATTGAAAAATGTCTTTCTCAAGAGTAAGACCTATCTACACGACAAAATGCATTTCTTATGCTCTTCAATTGTGCACAAGACCGGGCTGTGAGCTAGCTGCCAACACCTACTGCCAACTTCTTCAATCTCAGAGTGACAACAAATGTCAAGCTGATTATATTGGATAGACTTCAGGAGCTCAAAGTTTCACACAAAAAGGTCATGGTTGGGATGATTATGGACATATTGCGGGCTCTTACTAGCCCAAATCTTGACATTCCAAAAAAGACACTGGACATCGCATTGGACATTATCACACCTCGAAATATTGATGAAGTTGTCATGACTTTGAAGAAAGAGGTACTGAAGACACAGAACAAAGAATTGGAGAGAAATGGTGAGTATCGACAAATGCTTGTGCAGGCCATTCACTCTTGTGCACTGAAGTTCCTGAAGTTGCAAGTACTGTGGTCCACTTGTTAATGAATTTTCTGGGAGACTCAAATGTGGCATCAGCAATTGATATTGTCTTCTTTGTTCGAGAAATTATTGAGACCAACTATAACTTACGGCTGTCAATCATGGAAAGACTGGTGGATACATTCAGCCAGATCCGATCCTCACGTGTAGCCACATGTGCTCTTTGGATTATTGGGAGTACTCTCAATCTGCAAAAGAGGTTCAGGCAGGGATGAATGTAATTAAGCAATCTCTGGGCAAACTTCCTTTCTTCACTGTGGCTGAAGAGGGGGATGTAGTGGACATGAATGCCAGCAAGAAGCCTTGAACTCCTAAAGCTGCACCACAATCTGCATCTGTTGCTTCATCAAAGCGACCTTCAGTTCTTCCAGATGGAACGTACGCAACTCAAAGCGCTGTTCAGAGACTTCCATGTCAACAACCTCTTTGTTTTCAGCAGTTGCAAACGCGTCTGCTAATCTGCGAGAAATTCTACTAACAGGAGATTTCTTTCTGGGAGCTGTTGTGGCAAGAACACTGACAAAGCTGATGTTAAGATACGTGGACGGCCAAACTGTAATAACAGCTGTAAACCAGGCTGAAGCTGAGGTCCTTTTGTACATGGTCTCCATGCTCAGGCTTGGAAAGTCTTCTGCTGTGTCTCATCCTATTGATGATGACGTTTATGCCCTGATCACTCTATGCATAAGCGTTCTGACTAATAAGGATGAGGTGATGAAGACAGTGTGGCTGAAGTGTTGTCGGTATAGTTTGGTACATATGATTAATGAAAAACTGCAGAGGGAAATGGAGGAGACAAGGGCCAAGGCCAGGTTTTGTATGCTCAGCTGCCTGATGATCTAATCAGCTTCTACCACCTCAAGAGAAACAAGGTAAGTACTGCTTGTGACCTTCAAACCTGCAAGAGAGCCTTGCTGTGAGGTATTTAGTATGCGGTTTATGTGCATTTGGATTTTCATGGACTTCGTTACTCTGTTTGTGGAAATCTATGCATAGTGGAGTCTGTTGCGCTTGCTAAATCATGTGGGTCACCATGTCTTTGGCGCTCCACATGATAGTTTCACGCATTGAGATTCTCATCGGTGCAGGTTAGTACTTCGTGTTTGTCTGCAAAATTTTGCTATGAGCCTTTGCTAACTATGCTGATTAGTAATTGATAATGAGATTTCCTTGGTCAGGGCATGAGCCAACTGGAGCTGGAAGATGAAATGCAAGATGACCTTAAACGCGCCACTGGAGAAATTACAGACAGTGCAGACAGAAGAAAATTGAATAGAGTCTTGCAGCTAACAGGGTTCAGTGCCCAGTTTATGCGGAAGCCTATGTTACAGTTCATCAGTATGATATCGTTTTGGATGTCACAATTGTGAATCGAACCACAGAGACTTTGCAAAACCTGTGTCTAGAACTTGCAACAATGGGTGATTTGAAGCTAGTAGAACGGCCACAGAACTATGCGCTTGCACCTAACACTCGCAAGCAAATTCGTGCAAATATCAAGGTCTCATCAATAGAAACAGGTGTCATCTTCGGAAACATTATTTATGAGACTAGCAGCTTTGTGGACCGTAATGTTGTATTTCTCAATGATATCCACATTGACATCATGGACTACATCTCCCCTGCTTCATGCACAAATATGTGGGTTTGAGTGGGAAAACAAGGTAAATTCAACTCTTTATCCACTCTGTCTGCCAAATGCACTTATTGCTCAAGTACAGCTCAGTGTATACCTCACTCACCTTGAAATTCTATTTCAAAGTGTACATATTTGGAGTGAGTAGGAATTGACATCTGCGCCTGAGAGTGCTTTCTGCATACTGTAATTGTAGCATTGTATAGTAGCATTTAGGAAATCTCTTGACCGAGGGCAGAATTTGTATTGTGTGAATGTGCAAGTGGCAGTGAACAGCACAATCCAGGATGCTCAAGAGTTCTCGCAACACATTGTGGATTCCACAAATATGAAGTGTCTCACCCCTCCGCAAGTGTCCTTTTCCAACACAACCTCAACTATTTGACTTTCAAGACGTTATGCAATTTCCCATCTCGAATTACACAAATAACAAAGTCTCTCCATATTTGATATTGCATTGCCTGTTTTATTTGATCTGAAGAATTGCTGAGAGATCCTCCCTGTTTATCCTGCTGTGGCCGCATGCATCAATTTACATTGTTTGCTTGATACATCCTCAGATCTGCTTTGGATGGAGACTGCGGATTTCTAGCTGCAACTCTCTATGCAAAGAGCGTCTTTGGCGAGGATGGCATGGGTTAGTGAATGTCAGCATTGAGAAACAATCAGATGGCAAGTTAAGCGGCTATGTGCGAATCAGGAGTAAGACGCAAGGGATTGCTCTTAGTCTTGGAGACAAGATAGCTCTCAAACAGAAAGGTTGAAGAAAGAATGGACATATCTGCTTCTGGCGCAGCAGCTTGTTGCAGTTGAGTTTTTTGAGATCAGTTTAGAACGAGACGTTAGTCAGCTACATCAGGGAGATCAGTGTTCACACATGTTTACATGTATATTCCATATACAGTGCATTCCAGATCCACTTGAAATATCATTCAAGTATCCCTGTCTAGGACAAAGAGTGCACCAGACAAAATTAATTTTTGTATGTAGTCTGTCACTTTGGATCCCTCGGCACATTTGTTACATGACCTTTCATTGTCCTCTGGATGTGTTAGCTTCCCCTTGACCTATTCATATTGTTGGAAGGCATCTTGTCCTCATTTACTGCATGCATGTGAAATCTTTACAAGCTAAGAAGCACAATATCTGATCTCTACCATTCAATAACTGCCAGGTGCATAGTTTCCAGTCGTTATTCCACATTTAGATCCAGGGTTTCAATTTGTGTTATCGCAGCCTTGATAGAAGTTGCAAATTGCAATACTTATCTTATACATCTTGTAAGGTTCAGCGTGTGACTGGAGTCATGCATTCCCACTTTAAGGTAGAAATACCTAAAGCGGTTAACCACCCTCTACCTGTGCACTAGACCGCCGTCATAATAGTGAAGTGTCATTTTTGAAACCGATCATGGCTCGGCAACAACTTCAATGCGTGTACACTTAGTGTATCCAATGGGAGTCAAGTGTTAATGTACTCATGAGGTAACCGATTTAGGTGATGTTCTGTATGGAAATGTGGATTACCGTGTTCGGTGTAGGGAGAATCTAGTGAACGAGTAGGGGGTTTGACAACTTTCCACTTTGAAAAATCGTAGAATTTTTTGTACAGGGCAAAAAAATATGAAACAACTTGCATTCTTCATGAATCCTTCTCGTCTATCTTGGAAAATTATCTTATGATTGTCAGACCATATTCTCAATGCGAATCACCTTATTTTCACGGGTTATGGTATTTCTACCTTAGTACAGCTTTAGCTAGTCTGAGATTACAGGATGTCACTTTGACCCATAAATTAACAAGTGAATTTCGTTAATCACTGCTGTGGTCCACGTAATGATTTTGATAACGATCATCTCTTATCTCAAGAATTCGAAAAGTAACAGGCCCGTCACAGTAACCCTATTTTGACTGAACTACACTGAAGCTTCAAAGTGCTCCATTATCTCATCCCTTAGATTACTGCTACGAAAATTTAGTGCCTTTGGGAGGCATACTTGCCTGCTTCTGTGGTAATGCTCGAGAGGTATGAGAGAGAGACACAAACAACACCAACCACCAGTGTTGGCATGGATTAGGAAAGTTTCACCTTGATCATAGTTGTGAGCTCATATGTGAACCTGATGATAAGCATCAAGTATAAGTTTTTTTTAAGGTACTTGGAAGCTCCCTTCACAAGGTTTGCCCAAAGTGTGTTCAGTGGGAGCTCCCAATCCCAAGGTAGCCCGCTGAGTTTTGCGAGCACTCAAATGGGACGACCGGGTTCCGCGAAACATCAGAACAGTAGTTGTACACCATGTAATTCTCCTCGACCCACCGGAGCCGGTCTTGTTGGGCCGCAGAGAGGGTTTGGTACTCCGGCAGGTCCCACCACCGGTCGGCGGTGGCCAAGGCGCAGTGGGCGCTCATGTCAGTCGCCACGCATGCGTCGAAATGGTAGTTTTGGTATGAGGCCACAAACGGGGCGTGGCTCCAGTCGATCTTGACGCGGCCCCCGCGCGTCGCCCACTTGTCCCCGTTCCAAATGCTCGAGAATATGTTCATAGGTTGTTGGTTCGGGAACGCCATCCCCACTGCCTCATTGTTGGTGAATATGCGGATGGGCAAGTCGTCTACCAAGAATCTGCAGAAACCGAAAGGCCAACTCATCAGCTTAAAGCATCGGCAACATACTTTCTTTGTTTTTGCAGTTTCGCACCTTAAGGGCTGTAATTTTCCGACCTCACAGAAGATGGCGCTTTATGCTGGCCGAAAGGCCCTCCACATGGCATTTTGAGGAGGTGCCTTAATGGCAATGCAAGGACCTCAAACCGGTAGAAATCTATGCCTGGTTCTTTATGTTATGAATGCCCTCAAACAGGAGCAGAGAGAGAACTCCTCGTATGTGAGTGCAGAGTAGGTTTATTGTCCGAGCCAGACAATGGACCAAGGGCTTTAGACAAAAAATGTTGAGCTCTTACTTGGTTAAACTATACAACCCTACAACACAAGAATGGTTTTGTACCACTATATAAAAAGTAGTATGAGCCCGTGCCGTCCCGGTCTTTTGCACCCATGCATAATAGCGCATCACTTTTAACGTGGTTCTCCTACTTATCCAGAGTGATGAGCAACAGTGGAGCGACGGCCACTATCATCATCACATTGTCTGTTGTATATAGATAATTTTTTGGGTGTGGGCATTTGTCTCTACTCGTATGTGAGCCCAAGGCGGGTTCACTGAGCCAATCAAATGGACCAAGGATTCCAAGCATATATTGTTAAGCAGTCAGTTGGTTGTACTGTCTACACAAGATTGACAATTGCTAATTAATCATTTTCTTAGAGCTTACACTATATAATATTTGATTGAGTGCAATGCACAATGTTCATCATCAACCTACGGAAAGCATCTTGCAATCATTGGGCAACTAGAGAAGGTGACAGGATGAGAGACTTGCTGCTACAAGACAAGTCATGGAGGCCACTCAAATTAACATAGCACATCAATTTCTTCAATGCCTAAATAAAAGTACCAAGTATATACTAGTGTAGTTCTGATGATTTCAATCAGATAAAAGAGGTTTGGGGTCAACATACACAATTTGGCGGTGGTTCCAAAGCACACCATACGTGTGGTAGTCCGTTGTCGGGTCGAACCATAAAAAGATGCGCTGCTCACGTTCACCAGTCCCGTTTGCAAACACATTTGTCTGCAGGATGTATGGCTCACCAGAAGAGTTCCCCAGAAACTCAAAGTCGAGTTCATCATGGCTCGACGTCAACGAGGATAGCTGCAGCTCAAATGCCACAATAACCACACTTACAAAATCAGTCCCGGAAATTGAGAAATGTATATCCTCAAATATAGTTATCCGAATAACATTACTCAGATACGTGGGCCCTCAGAATATAACAATGGGATGCTCTGAGCTCAGTTTGAATCTGAGTCTTCCTTGTGCAACTTTTCGAGCATCCAACTGTTATATTATGAGGGCCCAAGGAATGAGAGTTGAACACTGAATAATTTTATGCATGAATTCAACGGGCCTTTCAATCAGGAATTGGTTGTTTTGCATACAACACTTTCCATGTTTCAGTAAGTTTTTGGTGCATAGTTGGAGTTGGTGTGAAGGTTTGAACAAATAACATTCTTTATCGGTTCAATAAGGGCCAAACTCGTTTTAGCACCTCTTGGCAAGCCAAGAAGAAGTTCGGTCCTCAATGAACCAATATAGAATGTTCTTTGTCCACATTTGACTCCAACCATGCACTAGAAACTTACTGAACATGGGAAGTATTGTATGCAAATCAACCAACTCCCGACCAAAAGGCCCATTGACCTAATGTCCCTCCCTCAAAAGAGAACATCTCCAAAAGAATGTCTTGATTTCCCTGTATTAGGTAAAATAGAGTAAGTTGCATTTCTGCCTAATTAATGCGTTGTTCATTTAATGAGCCTCAATCAAAAGAAAAATGGACAAGACAGATACAAGATTTGTGAGAAATTTGTGCGAATTTGGGAGAAAATGCTCACATAGTATGCAGTGACAGTTCCAGCTGAGTTGTCTGGTACCAACTTGATGTCCATCTTGATGCTTCCAAACAGAAACATGTCCTTTGACTTGAACCCTGAGCCTGCAGAAAAAGAAAGAAGAAGAATAAAAAACACGGCCATGATCCTTAAGACTTCATTTACTTTTTTGCAATTATAATCCAGGTGAGGCCATTTACAGGAAAAAATCAGAATTGATCTTGGCTTACCAGACTCCTGGTCAAGGGTGAGCTCAAGCCGGTTCCCATCGTCCAAGATCCGCGTGTGGTTCTCTGCCCACACAATGCTGAAGTCTTTACTGAACCCTCGGGATTTTTTCTTACTTGTCTTGTTGTGTGCGTTTATGACCACCGCAGCCGCAACAGCAACAACGAGTCCAAGTGCAATGAGTCCCAGGACAACTCCAAATCCCAGCCTCACCTTCTTTGCTGGTTTGGCGGGTTCTTCCATTGATCAATACCCTTACTGAAATTTTTTAATCCTCCATGGATCGATCCGATCAAATACCAGAATCCTCAATCACCACATGTGCAAGAATAGATAGAGAGCAGGAAAGTTTAAGCCTGGAGCGCGAGCCCCAAGGCAATGGCAAAACAAAAAAGGTCGTGTGTAAGATGTAATTGAGTTACGTTCATTTACAAGCCTAATGACAAGAGCGGCCAGTGTGGGAATCTACAATTATCACTAACAGGGTTACTAGAAACAAGGTCTTAAATGCCCAACGCCTCAAGTGTGCAATAATAATGAGGTCCTCTACCATATCAAACAAATTACTCCTTCATAAAACCATTTGGTCAAATTGCCAAAAATCCGACTCACGCTCTTCTTTATACAGTGGCGACCATACTCTGGTGTAAGTATTTCATCTTGGACACCTGACTCTTCACATGAGGAACAGGGCAGGGTTGCGCTGTGGAGCCAAAAGACTATCGCTGCAAGAAGCTACTCTACGGTAATGCAGATCATCTGCAATTAATAATTTATCACAAAACCATTGACATTCAACAAGGAAGAAGAAATTCAGCATCCCAAATCACAATGCAAGAAGTCCCGCTTTCAAGAAACCCATGACAATTGTGTCGAGCTTCACAAATGAGCTCCCAGTGACGAGCTCTCTCGAAATTAAAGGAGAAACAGAAAGGTCCGGGAAAATCAGCCTGAGCCAAGAAACTTGAGTGCAGGAGGGACACTGAGAGGGAGAGTACGTTTGAGGCAGACGACTTAGAAGCTCGAGTTTAAGACCGGAAAAACTTAAAAGCTTGCAGGGCATGGCGCCTGCATTCATATCGATGGATACTTGTTTACTCAAGTGGGAGCTGAGGATGGCCACTGAAACCATAAGCTTACATATACACGTAAGTAAGTATGTAACAGACAGTAGCAGAGGTCCCATGAGTGCTGACAAACTTTGAAGACAGACATTTAAGCTGAAAAAGTCTTCACAAGGCTGACTAACTCACTGCAAGTGGCACACGGCAACACAGCATGTTTGTGACAGTCTGCAATTTCTTAAGGCCAGTGCGCCACCAGTGCACATGGAGGCTGCTGCTGGACAGCCGTGTTCACATGAGGTTTCGGCACCAAAATTGATCTTTTTTTCATGCAACTTTTCACAATGCCATTGGCCCAACCCTCAGAAGAGTCTTTCATAATTTGGCCAAAGTTGTGGCTCAACTAAGTTGAAGGTTGTAGTATGGTAGATGTGCCTAATTTGGTTACTTATCTTAAGCAGGCACCCTATATTTGAGTAGTATGCGGTTTGTTGTAGCTCCAAGAACGGGTACCAAAAAAACATGTGTTTCAAAGAGATTGGACTACAAACATCAAAAATATGATAACCATTTTAGACTTAGCGATCAACATCATTTGGGGGGGAGCTTATATATATGACCATTTAATGAGCACAAAAGTCTTCACTTTGATAATGAATAACATATTCATACAAGCTCCGAAAATTATGAGGAAAGTGGCTATGGCCTTGAGTAGGATTTGCTAACCATCTCGTACCAATCGCTGTGTTTCAATCCTTGGAGCAGTGGGCTAACTTCTGAACAGTAACCACATAAGACCCATCTACGGCTGGGGCGAACCAACCCCTATATTCGTACCTTACCGGGGAGGGCGAACGGCTAGGGATTCGTGGCACTCACTTAAAATCAACCATCCTACATATCGTGGATGAAGTGGCTCCAATACAAAAAGACCCCCTGTGAGGTTGAGGGCCGATTCATTCAAATGTGACATCACTAGACATCCGGTAAGGTACCAATGTATGGGTCGGTTCGCCCTGGCCACCCATCTACCTTAGGCCCTTGTGGTACTGGTTAACTTACATGTAATCTAGAGCCCAGGACCGAGGAGATCTGGAGGACTACGGAGTGAGTACGGAGTTTTGGAGGGAATTTGAGTTCGCTGGCTCCGAGGAACTGAACTAAAGTCTGAAAATCCAGACAAGACTCTTTGGGTGCCACAGCATTTAGTAGGTAGCCAAAGGTGGCTCCGGTGTGGTCTGCAGTTTCTTTTGATCAATTTAGGCACTTTACTTGCCAGAATCAAATAGATTTCCAGACCACATCTACTTTTCACATGCTCCAACCAACCACTGCGTGCCATGTGGCAGCTCACTCAAGACAAGGATAATTTTGTGCTTAGGATTGATAAGGTAATATGGTAGGTCCAATCTAGGGGAGGTCATTGTGATTGCAAATTACAAAACCATCAATGATCAACTATAACATAACATTCTTCAACTTTAGTTAGGAATTCCAATTTCAAAAATGGATGGATTCCCAGCTGAGATTTCAAAAATCGAAGTATGGAGTTATGAGAAAACTTGGGGATACTGACTGTAATGGTGTGCAGCTGGGAATGGGGTGTGCCAACAACAAAGTCCGGTAACAACACATGGGCAGAATGTAGGAGCATGGTTATGGAAGTAGCCATATCGCCAGGCTTGGGTGGGTCGCTAACCCCGTGTACTAGATCACATACCTTGAGAAGGGGGTCGCTACATGCGAAGCAAGCTACACAAGCTTCCGGACCCTAAACCCTTCGGCCATTTAGATCCCAAGCCTAGAACAAGAAAGCATGCCAATGAGTGCACGGATCAACAAACAGAGGGGCTCTAACGTGGGTGCCTAGCAGAATGACTGCAAATCAAAGAACCTATTAAGAAATTTGACTACACAGAGGCGGTGAGAAATGGCACAACCAAAAAAACATTCAAAACCACTAAAGTCACTTTAATCATAGAAACAACTCCACATATTGAACTTTTCCATTCCTTTACAAATGCCATTCGATCTCGGTTGTGAAGTTAAGATGAACGTGAAACAACTACAGATGAAGGCAACATGGAATTCTTGAAAAATCATAAATTCAAACTCACATCGATCATCATTTAGTAAATAAGTTTTTTGACCATAATTGGAGGGCACGTATTGATTTGGGTTGTACTAATGGCATGCGAATGGTTCGCCCCGGATTGTTGGGTTTTCCAATGCAAGTTTGAGGTGGGGATGGTGAATGATTATGCCCCCACCAATCCCCCTAGTGGTCCAATCCCCGTTGTTGATGGATGTGGGAAGGGAGGATGTTTCCTGTGGTGACACCCAACCATCCCAAACCGTGACAGTTCTACTTGACCATGCGGAACCCATGACCTCACGCCCCCAATTTATCGAATTGTCGTCTTCAAATTTTGTCACGGAACGTGCATCTCCCCCTCACCGATTCATCCCACTTCCTTTGAAGAAATCTCGTGTTCCATGCCATGGTGGGTTTAAGAGGGGATGTTCACGCCGCAAGCTTGCGAGGACAAATTATTTTGAAGCAAACTAACCAATCCCTTCCCATCTACCTCCTAGTCCCATGGTCCACATGGCTAGGTAGGATATCTATGCCTACATGATCCTTGGTAGTTGCCCGCAGCCCCACAACCCCCACCATTTCCCTCTCACTAAAACATTCATTGAGGATGCACCATGGCAAGGGATCCAATTCCCTCATGGGTGGTGCCTAGGTAGATTGAGCCACCCAACTTTCATTGCGAGGATAATGACCCCTTGCCTTCTTTGTGTCTCTATGCTTTGGCGGCTTTGAGGAGTGCCCGGTTGATGGCACAATGCAATATTAAAATAATGGACTAAATTTTATGGTATGCTTTGCACACGTTTATGTACTACAACAATCAGTTTGGGTTGTCCTTATTTGAAATAAAGAGTCTTATATTTGATTTAGAGTTTTGCATGGCAAAGTTCTCATGAAATATTCAATATGCTATTAATACAAGCTACACCAAATAGTCCTCATGTAGTGCACCACATTAATTTTGTAGAGCCACGCTATTTCTCATTATGAGAATTAGTGTCGGACTCATTAATTTTCAACCCACACTAAATTTATAGTAGAAAATTGACATTGGCCACATTTTGGTTTTTGAGAAAATTAATGATTGTGATTGCTTTATTTTGTGCCACATTTATCCTAAAACTAATATGCAATGTGTTGGTCAGAAGTATTCATGAAGTCTTAGAGGAAGACTTGGGGTCTTGGACTCACAGTAATTCCACCCTCACAAGAAAATTGGTGTGGCCCACACTAGTTATATTCACGCTAATATTCCACCCACACTATAAGGACTACATTGTTTGTGGTATTTAGTGTCACGTATGCTATTTGCAAGGGACCTCAACAAGATGCCTAGAGGTCTCAAAGTGTCACGCCCAATAATTGCCAATATGATATTATTCATCAACATAAGCAACAATTTTAAGTGAATGTTTTTTGAGGGTTTAGGGCATTTAGCATACCACAATGGGATACTTGAGATGATAGTTTTCCGATTTAGAGCACAAGGGGTAGATATTACTGAGCATACTTGTGACAAATGCCATTTGTTTATATTTTAGTATGCAAGAGGAAAATATTCTTGAACAAAGTAATGCCATCTGTCATTCATGTACACTTTAGTCGACTTGTACACCATTGTTTAACATAAGGCATGCACCTCATAATGCTATTAAGCATATACATGCTAAGATATCAGTAAATGCAGTTGAATGTCAAGAGTCATGAGGTGACACCAATGGTCAAGTTGTTGAGCATTAGTGTAACCTAGCATACACCTCAAAATAAGGTAAGTGACACTATTATGCATGTGACACTAAATATCATAACAGTGTACCGGGGAGTGTTAACATGTAGGCGGTGGGCGGTGAGCGGTGAGCTATGAGCGGTAACTTGTGAGCAGTGAGGTTGGCAAAATATTTGGAGATGCACCCACTAGTATCTTATAACCGTGATATTTTGGCATAAATAACAACATCTTTGTTTATAATAGTATGAGTGGGAAGTTCACACAAAGTGCAACCAACCTAACAAATGCCTTACTTTACTCTTGAAATCAACAACTGCAAGCTTGGGATGAGAGTTTGGAGATGATTTTTAGATTCAACATTTTATAAAAATAAAAATAACAATGCAATTACATTCCAAGTATCGAGCATGCTCCCAATTATGACAAGAGATTTAAACATTTTAGATTGTGTGCGAGGATCTTTGCCCCTAGGTGTTGGTCACCAAGGAAGTCTAAGGACTAAAGAATGTTATGCAATCTTCAGTCCCAATGTAAGGTCCATCAAGACAGGGGTGTTTTGAACCCCAATTTTCTTGGACCCGAACCTTAATGTAAACCCACCCTTAATTATGCACCACTAGAATTGACTTGAAAAGCTATGAGCACCTCATGCAAGGAAGGGCACTTTGGATGTTCCAAGGGCTACCGCAATTGCAATTAATCCACACTTGTCATGTGAACGGTCGGGACCTTGGAATGGACGGCCACTCAAATGCAGACCAAGTGGAAGAAATGGCATGATTAAATTAAAAGCTGGCTGGTCCCAGCCCATCAAAGTCTAAGTTGATATTGTAAGTGTGATGGAACCATGACCTTGGTAGCCATGCATGCATGCATGCAAGAATATCGTATTGAATTGCATGGCATTGTACATAAGGTACTAAGGGCCACTTCACACATGAGCCAAGAGCCATGACCTCGTAATGGTGAGGACCCTTGACTCTCATCTAAAGGCTGTACCATGGGTGTTGGGAAAGCCGTTTTATGTAGTCACGGGCCCTCAAGCATAGTGTGAAGTGAGAATGGACCATGTTGCGGGACCATTGCATATTTTGTTGGCGGAAAAAGAGAAGAGGATTTGGTTTAATATAGTATGTCTCAAACTCTATCAATTTAAGAGAATTACTTGGTGGTGTTTGTCTGTCCTGGAAGCTGTTTTGGAATCTGCCTTGCAATCTGTCTTGCTGGAAAAAATATTAAAAAAAGTCATGGTCAACCGGAATTTGCGTCAGGCCCACCTCTTGGAGGTGGGCCTGACGAAAATTCCAGAAGACCATGAGGGTGCAAGCATAGTAAAGTGGACCAAAAAAATGCTCCGGTATATGAAAGCCATGATTTTCTTGGTCAAACGCCTATAAGTAGTAGCAAAATGTTGTTTAAAATAGATTATTTTTCATGATGACCTCTATTGTTAAGTTAGGTACTCAAATATAGAATATCAATATGAGATCTTCAAAACCTATCATCAAAAGTGACGCGTAAAAGCAATTGACTAAATATATTTTTGAACGTAAATTTCATGACCTTAAATATTTTGAACTTGGAATTTCTTTTCATATTCCTTGAATTCATTATAAACTTGAGGTCATCATTATTTTTTTTTCAAAAATTCATCAATTTAATGTAATGTAATTGTATTTTAAACAAGTTTTTGACAATTATCTTTTCAATGACACCCACTTGCACCACCACTTGCACTGACTTCTAAAATACATATACGTTGTTTGAAAAAAAAAATTGTGAACATAAATTGCTTGGCTTTGTAGATTCATATGTTTTCTAAATGTTTCTGAATTTTTATTTCATAAAATTCAAAGTTAGTATATTGTTTTGGATCACCTTCACTTAAAGTTGAGCAAGGATCAAGAGCTGTCCACTTTACCATGCTTGCACCCATGAAACCTTATCCATAGTCCGCCATGTAGGACTCCATATAGACTTTTCATCCATGAAGTCTTCTTTGGGCCTTTAGGCTTTTCACCTTCGTGTGTGAAGTGAACTTGGACGGTCTCCGCCCTTTCGACCAATGAGAGCTCTTAGATTGCAATGGTCACGGGCCTTCAGTCTTGTGTGTGAAGTGGCCCTAAGGTAGGAGCACCCAAAATCAACACCCTCGAAATCTTGCAAAATAAGTACGTGTTGATTTTGAGAATGTTCTCCATGTGAACATCAAATCCTCCTAACGGTTTTGGGTGCCAACACAATTTTCACTTCAAAAAATTGTTTAAATATTGGGGGGAAACCCAAAAAAAACGTGCAATATATTTAATCTTTTCCTTTTGTTCTATTTGGGACATTTTTTTCTGGTTCATACGGCTATCACATGTATGCCAAATACCTTAATTTCTTGGGGTAAGATGCTCCTAGCTTAGAAGTACAAGGCCTTTGTCTAAGTTCTTAACCCCTAAGAGCATTGCCACCAGTAGTGGACTGAACTGCAAAATGGATGCAGAGTAGTTCAATTTAGTTTGGAATTGCCCCACCCATTTGAAAATCAGATGAATTGAACACCGAGGCCAACCTCAATGCAGTGATTGTCCTGCAAAACATAGCAAGTTTTCAGTGCACCAAGCTGACCTGAACTCCAATGAATCGAGAATTAGACAAGAGTATTATACTCCTTCAAGACTTACTTCCTAGTAAAACATTTACCCCAAGAAAAAAAAGGAGGATAAAGTGGTTTTGCCTTGTTGATGTTTTCCTCCTCACAAACCGAAAGATGTGAACATGTCACTAGTTGGACTTGGAAACTCTAGGGTCTTGATCAATTATGCCCAAAAATCTTCTCGCACAATGTTTGGGAGTTGTTACTGTACATATGGCAACATTTACATGTTGACTTTTCACCTGGTTTGAGGGTGCTCCGTTGAAGTCGGACTCAAAAGCGAGTTTGTGGGTGGGGCATATGCCTCCTCCCAAACTGAACTCCAATGAATCTATGTTTTGTGTTTGAACTTTTGCAGTTCAGCTTTATCATGGGTGGTGATGCTCTAGCCTCTAAGCATCTAAGAGGCCCTATCCGGATTGGTGAAAAAAAATAAAAATGGTGAAATATCGCAAAATGTCTACTTCAAAACTTAAAACTTAAAGATTCTCTCAAAAAAATTGCTAGTTATTTCAAATTCTAAAATTAAAATTTGGATGAAATTGCCCCAAAATTGATCATTTTAGTAAAGTTCAAGATGAATGTCACATTACATCCAAGTAATATTATATAATAAGAATGTCCCCATGACCATGATCACCACTTTGGCTCGTACAACAAAATGAATAAACATACACTGATCCAGACCTCGACATGCACAAATATGGGTTTTTGACTTACATACTTCTATTTTAAGCTAATTGTGCTAAAAAGTGACCCTATGTGATATTAACGTACTTTTCAAGCGCACTTTCCCAAATTGGTTGAATACCTCAATGTTATTGAAGAAATGAGTTCAAATACATAGTTTGGGTGCCTTTGGATGCATCTACATACAAGTTAGTGTTTTCATCACCAAAGTCACATGTGATAATACATTTTACTTTCTCCTTGACATAAGATAATGTATTAAATAATTTTTTAATCCAAAACATTTTAGTTTTTTGACTTGATAAGAACATACAAATTGTGTATATGGCCATGAATTGAGCATGAATATGAATAACATCGTCAAGCAAGGGATGTTCCCTTTCGCCCTCCCCCTGGCTGCCCTACCCATCCCAATTTGAAAAGCCAAGAATGGGCATTGGGCACGGTTAAGGTGGAGGCTTGAAGTGGAGGCTTGAAGTGGAGGCATGTAGCAACTACTGGTGGTTGATATCACATGTTTTTTAAAAAATCATATGGATATATACGATGAGGATTTTATATAAATCTATTGACATTGGTGAGGTATGGGTATTTAAAGGTTTTTTTTTAATGGCATTCAGGTCTATATCATGTATGAACCTTAACTAGCATCAATTTGCTATAACACACTACATTTTGATATTAGAATGTGGCCGATCCAAATGATAACTTGGACGTACAAAGATTCTCTCATTTTGTGTTATCTGCCAACTATCAATATTTGACTGATATTACAATTTGAAAACCAATTAGGTAGATTCTTTGATTTTAAATGTTGGTACCATGCATTCATCTATTTACAAGTCAACATTGTTAGCAACCCTCATCAAGATTCTTTCATCAACTTTCAATTGAAAATAGAGGAACTAGATAACATAGTATGATTTGAAGGGGATTCTATTGTATGCACACCCCAATTCCCAGGGGCCTGAGAACTACACTAAAAAGTCCTATTAGTGAGGGTGGAAAATCAACATGGAAATGATTAATGTGGGCGACTCTAATTGTCTAATTGGGTGGAAATAATGTGGGTGCAAGACACTTGGTCTCCCTCTCAGTATTCCTTGAGACTTCCGACCAACACCTTACATAAAATAAAATAGTCACTTCACACTTGATCTAAGATGACTATTTTATTTTATGTAAGGTGTTGGTCGGAAGTCTCAAGGAAGACTCAGGGGAAGACCCTAAGTCTTAGACGCATGTTAATTCCACCCCTACTAAAAAATTAGAGTGGCTCACATTAATTATTTCCACACTAATTTTCCACCCACACTAATAGGACCGTTTAGTGTACCTAATGCACAAATAGTTTTGAGAAGTTGTTTCTAGATTTTAGAAAGTTATTGAGAATTTAGTCTCGTTGCCATGCGTTGATGCCATTTCACCATATAGTGACCTACATAACTTATGTGCTATCATCGGGGCTGGGGCGAAACAACCTGTACACTGGTTCCTTGGAGACAAGGGTTTAGGGGTTTGGGCGAACCAACCATACACTCGTTCCTTGTTGGATGCCTAAACCCTTGCCTCCAAGGAACCAGTGTACAGGTTGTTTCGCCCCAGCCAAGGTTTAGGCATCCAGCAAGGAACGAGTGTAAGGGTTGGTTCGCCCAAATCCTATCATCAGTGTTGGTTGCGAAACTCTGTAAATTTCCTGTAATGAAATTATCAGACTCTGATTAAAAAAAGATTTACAAATCACGTCATTCAAATTATAAGTATACTAGAAATCATTTGGGCCTCTGAGTTAGATCAACTCTGACAGTCATTTGCGACAGTTTTATTATATTAACTTAATAATAGTGCATAGACTCTCAGACAGTCAGGCAGAATGTGAGATCAGTAAATAAGCCTTGCACAGGTCTTGGACTTCTGGTGGCAGTGAGATTTCTTCGGCAAAAGAGTTACCCTAGTCAAAGTGTCGGCACTTCAACATGGTATGGCAATCTTTGAGGGGAAAATTGTAAACAAATTAACCATTGTAGACCCAAGAGTCAACACTAGGTATTCATTTAAATAATCAATAAACATGCACTTTTGACAATCATATAACTAAATGAAGGTAGGTCCGATTCTCAATCCAATCTTTGTTCATGCTTCATCATAGATTTACAAATGCAACACAAGGTTTGCTGCATAAATCTGATCGGTAAAAGTTGGAGAACATGAAAAAGGAACCAAATACCACACACGTACCTTATCTAATGAACTTTCTGAAATTCGCAAATCAAAGGGGCTCCTCTGGAATTTGGGGGCAATTGGTACAAAATCGTATATCTTTGGTCTGACCCAGAAAGGGGGCTAATTGCTTTCATTGACAATTTCGCCCTGCAACTAATCTGATGCAGTTGACATCAATCAGAAACAAAGATTGGCTTCATCTTCTACGTCTCAGATTTGACATAAAGAGATAATCTGCTCCATTCCCAGAAGATGCACTCATATTTTCATCACCTTTCTTAGTTTCAAATGTCCCAAATGTCTATGTCGCAAGGAAAGTCCAACATGAAACAAAATGCCATCTTCAAAACCAGGTTAGGCACTCAATTATCAATGATACAGTTAAAAGAGGCTGTGCAAATCCTTAATTTATTGCAATCTGTCAATAGCTCTTGAGAAGACTCTCATTAAGGATGTAACAATACTTGCACCAATCTATTCTTGCTACATCAAATAATCTCCATGTTGGGGACCCCAGATGAAAACATGTAGTTGCTCCACAGTGGCTTCTCTTCTTTGAGAGAGAGACCATGGGGTTCCCTCTAGAAACAAAAAGTTAAATACATTGAGATTGTTTTGCAAAGACAATGTCAAGACATTATTTCTATTAAAATCTAAGAATATGGATCCACACTATCAGATAAATGCAAGATAGAGTCTACATTTTTGCAAGAGAGCCGTACAATTCTTCGTCTACTATAATGTATGTTGGGAATGCCTCCTCTTAAATGGAGCATCCACTGCCTCATATCAACACAATAATGACATCAGAAATTTTAGTGAGTTGTTTCCTTGTGCTGGATCCCAAGAACTCAGTCTACAACAACAGCAACCACTATAGTAAACTATTTTCTTGCAATACTAATAGTAACGTAAAAAGCAGCTATGGAAATTGGTATGGATATGCGCTGAATGTCAGCTGTTTATATTGATATACTAGAGTTCAGATTGTCAGAAATATTCAAGGCAATGAGTTATATTGATTGGTGGAAAAAGAAGGTCCACATCACAGATATAATGTAACTATCCATGTTCAGAACTTAGCAGATGAAAGCTCAACAAAAAATAAAGTGTACAAAACACCAGGAAGGAAGTGGTAACCGTCACACATCATTGTACACAACCAAAACTCGTTAAAAAAACAAACAAACACACACACGTTTGAGTGCCATTTCTTATGAGCATTAATAGATGCGCGCTAATTAAAAAGTCACAAAGGAGTACTTGACAATCCAATACTCATGTGATCGCCATACCATCCACTTGTGCTGTTGCATAGATTTCGGTGTGGTGGCCAGGGCGCATCACATGGGTAACCCCAGCCTGCCTTCCCCCAATACCCCTTGCCAGCCTCGTCAAAGTCGTAATAATACGGCCTCTCAGGTGGCCTCACGACATAGATGGTGGATTTGGAGCCAAACATGAAGTTGGAGTTCAACCCTATGTTGTTGTTGATGGTGCTCCAGGGACCATCCTCATATATCTTCATACACTTCTTAGAAGGCATTGCGGCCCGCAATTTGCACGACATTGTGGACTATGTTCTCTCCTTCACCTTGAGCTCATGAATCTGGAGCCTGCCACTTTTGTTCCTCCCTGCCACTATGAATAGACAGTCACATGCGACAGCCAGTTGCGGAACTCGGAGGCTCTCAGGCAATTGGACATCAACCTCATTCCACTTGTTGTGATGGATGTCATATGTCACGAGTGTTTGGCCCATGCCATCCCAAAATAGTGTAAAGCAACCCTGGGAACATAATGTATGAGCTCACCACAATGCAATCCGCCGGTGGGTTGCATAGACTTTGCCATTGTTGAGCCGAGGACTCAAATACGTGCGCTCAGGACGAAGCTGGCACCTTCTTGTTGAAATCACTTATGTCGAAAATCTTGTACTGGAGGTTTTCGAGCTCCACCATGACGACAGCCGGGTTGAGTTTGCCGTCGCCGTAGCATGTGTGTAGCTTCAATGGAGGCAGCTGCTTCGCCGTTTCCGCAACGGGGTTACAAACAACCATGCCATGGTCATCTTGTTGCGAGCTTATGTACAAAACACATATGAGGCTCCCACCGGATGCTACTGTCCTGCATTCACGAAAGGCTTCCATGCCTTCAAGGCGCTGATTGAGGAATTTGCCCTCAAGAGTGTACCATCTCCCTTCCTAGAAATCAATCAGGGTCCAATCTTGTGGTGCAATTTTTTCAGTCTCGCAGGCGTTGGGTGTGACCAGAGAGTACACTTTCTTGCGGGAACCCTTCACGGGCTTGTCCTCCAGCTCTTTGAATATTGTGGGTGTCGCACCTATTGATTTTCTTCCATCTCTTATACACACCACGGCATCTGGTCAGCGCACGGAGAGGTAGAAATGACAAAACGTTCTCGAGGATCTCGGGCTGGAGCCCACTCCATGACTCATTGCTGTTCGCCGCACTCATAGTTCAAGATGATTATGAATTCCCAAGAAACCCTCCAATTATGTTGTGCAGTACTCTCGGAGGCTGATTTAAATGTCACCTCTGCTGTCCTAAGCCATGACCATGGCCATCACTTTGAAATGTGCAAACCTGCAAAATGCATAACATGCGTGGCCCCGATCAGGAGGGTGCAAATTCGCACTTTCTTGTCAAATTTCTGAGAGGTTGGAAGACCTAATTCAGTTTCTGAATCTTGAAAGCCAACAATTATAGCCCAAGCTCAGCATTATGTTGGTCCAAAGACGAACACAATGTAGGTTGGTTACGAATATTCTGAAAATTTGGAAGACCTATGTCAGTTTCTGAAATTTGACAGCCAACAGTTACAGTCCAAGCTGAACATTGTGTTGGTCCAAAGACGAACACAATGCAGTTTGCTTGCGAATATTCTGAGAGATTGGAAGTTCTGATTCGGTTTCCGAAATATAAGAGCCAACAATCATAGTCCAATCTCAACATTGCTGTACAATACACAAGCGCCATGGTGAGAAGTTTCACCCAATTCCCAGTCTATATCACAAGGAAACCTCAGGACACATGATGCCACAAGAGAGAAGTGCACAAAGCTCAGAATACATTACCAGAGACACAATTTGGCTACTCAAGGAACGCACAACAATACATCCAACAACATTAAGGAGACCTAATTGCACATTACATGACTCACTTCGAGCAACCGCTTGGCTCAACGAAAGAGAACATCTTTTAGCACAGGCAAACACATTCAACAAGCAGATGAAGTTACCATGTCTACACTCCCGGATCCTTCCTCTGCAACAAGACGAAAAGAGTGAACTTGCGCCGCCCGGAATGTTGAATTCTATGCACATCGTAAGTGAGCTCATTCTGTTATCCAGAGTCCCTCACATTCCCAAATTGCCAAGTGTCAACGAAGTGTGCGTGGACTATCCTCGCATCCAATTGTGTACATGTTGCTAGATTAGGTGTCATTTGATCCTATCAATTACCACCGCTGGTTCAAAAACATACTACTAACTTGCTGTACTTATATATGCAAATGGTTGTAAATTCGTCCCTTTGGGTTGCCAAGGGGCTCTAAGGTAAATGACCCATTTCCAATTATGATGATGAAAAAAATTTCCCTATGTAGAGATAAAAATGAGAATTAATTCATTTAAAAAAAATCGAAATAACCATATTATTATGATTTTCTAAGTGGGTATTTCTTTTGACCTATGCTCATGATATTGGCTACCCTCTTTCTGATCGCCAATTGGTTACAAAACCAAGAACGCTTGATTTCAGTAATTGATAATTGTGGGCACCTAAATATGCTTGCAATCTAAACCTAGTTGTTGATTTAGATGCTTACATTTGGCTAAGTTGGATTTCAATCATGACATCTCAGCGATGATCAATGATTGATATTGTGTTGCATGAAAATAGGTTGGCCTAAGTTGCAAAAATGGGGTGGTGGTCGGGAATGGGTCATGTACCTTACATATATGATGTGTGTTGATAGGTAACCCCTTGAAGGATCAATTTACTTCCATACAATGATTTATATCATGTACATGTTGAGAAACAACATTATATTTGTTGCATGGAAGTCCATAGTGATCCACCAATCAATATCAACAACTTTCAAGCTTACCAATTTTTGTGTTTTCTAACCTAGCAACCTTCATTTTACAGCAAGTGACCAATGTTTTTCACAATGTGAAAAAGGTTTAGGGGGTTAAATAAGAGGCAATTGTATGGTGCAAAACTTTGTAACACGTTAAGAATGACCTTATTCACATACACCTTTGAACATAACATTGCCAAAAGCTCCCCATGGAATTCCCATTCTAAGTAGGGTAGGGCCTTGAATCTGGGTCTTGATTCCCAATTGGCTTTCAAGCAACTAGCTAGTTGTACAAGGGGTGACCGGAATACATGGTTTATACTGTCCACATGGGGGCCCGGGAAACAACAGCATATTGCATCGTACTATGTGTTTTATTCTAGTATTCCAAAACTAATCAGCCAAGCACAGGTGCAAGCCCACTTGCCGGTCTACTCTTGCAAAGAGAATGATGTTCAAGTTGAATAGTGTTCATTCTGCAAGGTGGCCCATCATTAATGGGGCATGATTCTCTTCAAATTCTCAAAATTCCCAAGACTAGGGATAAAGCACCCTACTATTGAGTAATGTTATGAAGCTCGTGTAGTGTAAAAGTTCATACATTAAACGCATGTAATTCAAGTATTAAATGTTCCACTTTAAAGTATGTTCCTCCCAATCATGAGTTGTGAGAAAGTACAAGAGGTGAGCAACCTCATCCTTAAGATGGAGAGGACAAACCTTGTTATCACCACCTCCTAATCTAAAGCTCCCCCGGTGCCTCTCACTCTAGTTCTCCATTAGTTCCACATAGAGAGTCTAGTCTTGTTACACTCGTTCCAAAAGTTTTCTTCATAAATAACTTAACTCTCATGGACTCACACTCTCATGTTCCTCTTTTACACAAAATATAACACAATCATGTATGCACATGAGTCACTCACTGGTACTATGAACTTTCAAACTTTGTACATTACAAAAGCTTTACAACTTAACAACACTATTGTGATTGCTATCAACTCAAACCACCCAACTATACGAGAGAGAGAAAAAAAATCCTCTCTCCTCCCCCGAGCCCCCAATTGTATGCCAAAGGCACTACTTTTACTTTTTAATTCTCATATAGTATAAGTCTTCTATTCATAATTCTATCTTTGGTTCCACTATGAATCTTCGATCTTTTTGCTCAATCATAATCATGTAGTTAGAACTATCTAAATCCAACTTGATTGATTCATTTATTCTTCTAATTGGAATTGTCTAATTCCGACTTGATTCATTCATCCATTCTTCTAGTTGGAATTGTTTAATTCCAACTAGATACATTTATTCATTGACAATTTTCTAGCTCCAATGAATAACATCCATCTGCTAGATGTTGTCTAACTCTAATTCATATCTTCTAGTTGGAGTTATCTAACTCCAACACAAAGATCTTTTAGCGGGAGGTGTTTACCTCCTAGGTGGAGTTATCTAACTCCAACGCAAAGATCTTCCAACGGGAGTTGTTTAACTCCCATGCACAATTCCTTCATGAGTTGTCTAGTCCTTGTGCACCATTTTTCCTTGGGTTGTCCAATTCATTTCTTTTTTTGGAATTGTTTATCTCCCAACACCATCTGCTCACATGCTAAGTACATCAAAGTATGGTTAATCTTTCTTTCTTGCATAATCAATCATTAAATCTCTTAAATCAAGATATATCACACACATTAAATCAAGCTTTCTATTTTCACCTTCAATATGCTTATCTAAATATGTACAATTTTTGGCTTTAATTTGTACCCATAAGCTAGAAATTGATTAAAAACACTAAGCATTTTGGTCATCTTTAAGCTACACTAAATCATCCTATTAGTGTGGGCCACATTTGTATTTTTTTTAAAAGAAATTGATGTGGATGACTCTTTTATTTTATCCTACCTCTATAGAATATGAATTGTAGTATGAAATGACAATAAGGAGTTGTTTATGCCATGGACCATGAAATTGTCCCAAGACCTTGTAAAATATGTGATTGGTTGTTGAACTCATCCCGGAACCACTTCAGTTTACACCGCGCAAAAAATGTTAGAGTGACCATAGAGTTCAAGGTCCCCAAAAGACATGTTTCAAGGCCTACATTATCCACTGACATGGTCCAACGGGTTTTGCGATGGGAAAGGCAAAAGAGGTGCTCTAGTAGAAAAAGGCAAGGGCCCATGGCAGAGAAATATTGTTATAATAAAATTTTAATGATTTTTTTGGGGGGGAGAGAAGATGAAGACAAGAGAAGACAAGAGAATGGACAAACTTTTTTACTTTTTTTCAAAACTACCTCTTTGGGACATATATTAAAAAAATCAACACATTCACTTTTTGGTGCATGGTCATTCCTTGGTCCACATTTTTTTTTTTGAGACAGAAGGCCGACAGGCCAACGCCAAAGCACAGGAAGCAGTTGACCACCTGGCAGTTGACCACCTGGCAAGTTTTCCGTCAGGTAGAGAGGAGATTTCACAGCCGGGATTCGAACCGCCAACCTCTTCCTTGAGATTTGGGTATCCCTCCACCATCATCCGGTAGTTTAGGGTCATCTCGGACCACTTGGTCCACATTTGGTTTACACCTAGTGAGGGGCCCAAAGGCTTTGTAAATTCATTTTTTAAGAAATTGGACCATGGATGTTGGACCATCAAGTCGGACCATGGAAGTTGGACCACGAAGTCAGACCATGGAAAAAGGCCATCTTCCATGGTCCGACTTCATGGTCCATGGTGTAAACCGGCCCTAAGCATAGTATGTTTCACAATGTACATAAAAATACTCAACAGTTCGTTGCTGCACCCTGTGCTAAATTCTAATTGAGAGCCTGAAATTTTTATTTAAATTTTTATTTAAAAATCATACCATGAGTTGGCAGCTCTGCCTGGATGGTTGGGCATTGTCACCCACGAATGGGGGATTTACTAGCTACACGGTTTTGTCTAATTAGTGTGGGTTACGATTCGGAGTTACATGTTGCTATAACATTTTTCTGACATAATCGTTTTTTACCAACTAAGTTGCATCATATTCTTCAGTGTGCATATTACCTACTTATGCTATTCGGGTAAAAAAGATATTCTCAGTAAAATATTGTAGCAATGCGTAATTCCGAAGTGTAACCCACACATATTAGACAAAATAGTGTAGTTGGCGCATGCCCACTTTAGGGGTCAGCCTCACCACCCGGTTAAGGCTCTAATTAGACTAGGTAACCACTCAAAGCAGTTATATTTGTGGTCACACTACCCGGTTAAGGGATGAGCCACACCACCTAGTTAAGAGAATTAGCTAACTTACGAGTTAGTGAAGATTAACCAACCAAAATTTTAGCTAACTCAAATCATGGCCACACCGCCTAGTTAGGAGAATTAGCTAACAATATGAGTTAGTGAAATCAACTAACTCATATGCTAGCTAATAGGATTGCACGGCCACACATCCCGGTTACCACTAACCAAAGGTTGATCAATTTAACAAAGGAGTTAAGGTTCATTGATTGAAGTTTTGTTCAACTTGCCCAAGTTTTTAACATGGCACTAATTATGATACATTGTAATTTCATGGCCCACACCATTTGTGTTTCATTATGATTAACATCAAATCAACTATTATAATATTTATCTATTTTTATTGATCTAAATTTGAATATTGAAATGGAGTTGTAATATCATTTATTAATTTTTTATATGTGCTAATTTAGGACTATGTAGGAAATATTGTGGTCCACCTTATAGCAGAAAGGAGAAGAGCTAACCTATATAAGAGCCAATCTATCTCACGACCGCACCACCAATTAAAATTGAGGTTAAAAGTTGTCAAACTAGAAGTCAACTAACTCTTGGGACCTCGCTTTTGTGAAGAAATCTTAACGCATCCATACTCCTAATGCTAAGTACCTTTTCAAATGAGTAGCCCAAGTTTTTTCTTGAATGCCCACCTTCATTTTCCCCATCTCTTATCCGTTCCACTACGAGGTGAACCACACTATTTCTTACATTGTCTTGAATTAGCATATATATTTAGTTAATAAATTAATAGTAATGTTAATATAATAATATAACAACATTTCAATGCCCTAATTTACATTTTTTAATGAAACACAAATGATGTGGATCACAAAATTGTAATGTACCATAATTAGTGTCATGTTCAAAACTTGAGCAAGTTGAGGAAAACTTCGGTCGGTCAACCTTAACTCCTCTCTTAATTGGTCAACCTTTGCTTAGTGGTAACCGGGATGTGCAACCTTGCAATCGATTGTCGTAGTACTTTTACCACTTCATCACTAATTAAACTATTTTTAGGAAATCCAAAAATGAGGAAATTGTATTTTAAATCTCAAAAATTAATTTGGAAAAAATGGGTTTCCTTTAAATCCGGGATTTCTGAATCTAAATATGAAGAGTGTAATCCTTATTAGCCTATAGATAGCCAAAATGGTAAAGGTGCTATGGTAGCTAGCATATGAGTTAGTTGATTTCACTAACTCATGCTATTAGTTAGTTCACGTAACTAGGTGGTGCAACCATGATTTTAATTAGCGAAAAATTTGGTTAGCTAATCTTCACTAACTTGTAAGTTAGCTAAACTCTCTTAACTTGGTGGTGTGGCTCAATCTTTAGTTTGTCTTGCAGGCTCCACCTAAGTTGGAATAATTTTAAAGTAGAGATGTAGCTAGGACCAGACTTTAGATTTAATTTGTTTAAATAAATAAATAAATAAAACCTCAACCACCCACAAGTACAATTGCCAATGTGAATAACACATCAAACGCTCCAATGCTCAGTCTGAGCATTGTAGAAACTTTGACACGTCCGGAATAATGGCAGAATTACACTAAACATATTCCCGACCCCATAGAGTTTGACTACCCCTCTTAGGGTCCAACCGCACATCCCGGTTAAGAATTCAGTTAGAGTAAGTGAGCACTCAAATTAGTTACATTATGCCCACATTGCCCAGGCAAGAGAATTAGCTAACATATGAGGTAGCTAACCTATATGAGAGCTAATCTATCTCACAACCGCACCACCTAGTTACATTTAAGAATTAAATAAGAGTTATCAAACTAGAAATTAGCTAACTTTTGGGACCTTGCTTTTGTGAGGAAATCTTAACCCATCCATACCCCTAATGCTAACTATTTTTTACAATGAGTGGCCCAAGTTTTTTCTTGAATGCCCGCCTTTCAATTTCTCCATCTCATCTCTGTTCCGCTACGAGGTGGACCACACCATTTCTTACATTGTCCTAAATTAGCATATGTATTTATATATAATAATTTATTACTAGATATCATGTTTCAATGTCCACATTTAGATGAAGGATATTATTTTATTGTAATTATAATGTCTTGTTTTATTTTAATCATAATGAAACACAAATGATGTGGGCCACAAAATTATAATGTATCATAATGCCATGTTCAAAACTTGGGCAAGTTGAGCAAAACTTTGGTCGATCAACCTTAACTCCTGTGTTAAATTGGTCAACTTTTGGTTAATGGTAACTGGGATGTGTGGCCATGCAACTGGTTAACTAGCATATGAGTTACCGTAACACCATAGCAGGTTCGTTCATAAATAATTCCCCCAAAAAACGTAAAAAATAGAAATTACAAGCAAGAGAAACGAATAACTCTCAAATTATACTGTGATAAAAACGAAAAGACAGAAAATCAGGGCCACCACTATGTCTACAACCTGGCAACATGTTCCACTCCCTCAACTTTCGGTGTTGAACGCCAAGCCCTGTGTCACATAAGACCCTCTCTCACACAACACTCTCCATCTCTCATCTCGCAGGTACTCATTCTTGTTGCAATGAGTCGGCGGCACGATTTCGAGAAAGTTTCGTGTTTCTCGTGGTTCTCTGTGGACATTTTGAAGTGATTGTTTGTTTGTTTTTAGCTTCAAGGCAAATGGAGGCAGGCTTTGGTGCAATGGCTCCGGGGAAGATGCGAGGAGATAATTTCTAGTTCTTTTCAAAATGAGCCAACGGCGCGGTTTGAGCAAGTGATGTGTTTCTTGTGATTATTTCAAGGAATTGATTGTTTATTAAGCTTCAAGGTAATGGATGGGAGGTGGGTTTTCGTGCAATGGCTTTGAATTAGATATGATAAGGCGCTTCCCAGATCTTTTTTGCAATGATTCAATGGCACGATGTGAGAAAATGTTGTGTTCATGTGGTCCCCTGTGGATTTTGAAAGCAGTGGCAGTGGATGTGTCTCTTGTATGGTCCATTAGGTCGCAAAGAGGTTGCCCATCCTTGCCAAGCTCCCTTCACCTCCAATAACTGACTATGGCAGTGGATGTCCCTTCTTTGCAACCTCCTATGTCATGGTTTATTGCTCTCACGATTTTCTTTGTAGCGCAATATTTAGGGTTTTTTTCAAGTGGTATTCGTACCAAGATAGTAGGTATAACTGGCGTGAGAAAAAGCTAAAGTCCTGGATATTAATAGATGCCATCCTCATTGTGAGTTTCTTGTCAAAAATTTGAGTCAACCAGTTGCATATGGTCACGGGTCCTTCTGAAAAATGTCTGTTAGGGTTTTAAAGTTATTCCTTCAGTTGTGAATATGGTTGGCTTGTTTGAGGCAGGCGAAAAATCCAAATGAAAATGTGTACATAACTAAAAGAGGTTGTCGGACAGTTCTGTAGTTGTTATCGAGAATCTGGCTCTAGATGATGAATTGCGAGGACATTGCAGGCACACTGGTTTTGTATTCGCAAAGTTGGAGGAAAGTGGTACAACTTCAATAGTTTGTATGCTGCCCCGGAGTTGTTGTTTGATTTTTACCTGTCAGCATACATGGATACACTAGTGACCAGCGGTTGGAGCATCTTTGTTGTTCAAGGAAAATTCCCTACTTCCAGCGATTGGGGTACTGAAGGAGTTTTTGGCCGATGGCTTACACCACAACAGGAATTACAACCCTTACACCGCAATTAGGATGAAATTTCTGCACATCTTTCCCACCCTAAACACGAATGATTTTTAATCCAATAAATGAGAAGACGAATTTCAAAAAAATCTATTTTTGGAACGCGAACCTTATTTCCCCCAAAAATTTAAATATTCGTGTGGCAGGTGGTGAACCTACTATGTTGTTACGGTAGTTGATTTCACTTAGCTAATTCTCCTAACTAGGTGGTGCGGTCATGATTTTAGTTAGCTAGAATTTTAGTTAACTAATCTTCACTAACTTGTAGGTTAGCTAATTCTCCTAAGTAGGTGGTGCGGCTCGACTCTACGTAATGTTATGAAACCAAAACTATGTAAACTAACAACAACCTAATGGCTTGTGAATTTTTACTAGTCTATAAATAGATCGGGAATGAAATCAAGTGTCAAAGTTGCCATGACATTGGATAAGCATTGAATCCTTTATTTTTTTGAAATAATGTGTGTTGCACTGGAGAAAATTGTCAACCAGATGGGAATAAATTTTCAATATATTGAGATAACACATGAAAATTTTGTTTGGAGCCTTTTATAACATTATTCAATTGTTATCAGTCGTTTCATTCTATTAATATTCACTGACAATGCTTCACCTGAATCTCACTCATTCTTTAAGCTAAATCTATTTACTGACAAACATCCGTAAGGTATAATTCTAACACCTTAATTACCATATTCCCAGCCCCACCCAACCTAGTCACTCAGTTGAATAATGTTATGTTGAGTCACATATTTACTCAATCAATTCTATACTTGATAAGAGGCTTGTATACATGGGTTATATACACATGAAACAGAGCTCAACTCATTTAAAGATTGAGTTTTAAAAGAAGTCTGTCAATTCCCCTTTGGGAGGATATCAATTTCGTGAACCAATTACATAGCTTTCTTAAGCATGTGTCATGATATTCTCTTGCTATCCTGAACTAATATGTGCAATTAGGTTGCCTTGCACTAATTTATTAACATTTCAAACTATTTTGAATATTTGTTACTACAATAACTAAATACAATTATTTGTTGCTATATAAATGAATAAACAAAGCCATAGGTGTTTGAGTTTAGGTTTTGACCCAAGGTAATGTGCTTGGGTAAAGAGACAACCAATTCTCGAAGGCAACCTAATTGCACATATCATTGTAGCTTCAAGAAGAATCTTTCAATACATAGTGTCCTTAAGTTTATAAGGTAAGTGAGTCTTAAACATACACATATCTCTTTGCACCCACTTATTGTAGGATATGAAACACACGATTAATGCTAGATGACAAGTTGCATATTTACTACTTGATTTGCGCCCATAACCACTTGCATAATTTGCAAAGCTCATATGAATATCCTATTCATTGTTAAAGTGAAGATTCTCTGAGTTATTGTATTATCATATAGGTCCCTAAAATCATGTTGACTATTGTGTTTAAATTGGTTAATTATTTTTTAGCACATAGTACAATCTCATTTCAATACATGTATTCTTGGTGTTTGTACTTAGATCCACATCCAACCATTCACACTCAATTATAAATGCCATATTGAGATATGGCACCAAATTAGACACATCTACCTTACATGCATGATGAACATATGCGGTCAAGTTGAAAGCTCTCATTAGACTAATCATCCCAATTAGTGAGGGTGGGCTAATAGTGCATGTGGAAATTAGTGGAGATACTACGTTTCTTTACGCCTTGAAATTAGTGCCACCTGAAGATCTAGAGTTTCAGGAGCTCAAAGTGTCAAAGTACTGGAAACTCTCAACGCAAGCTTTCTTTAGTTTCTTAGCGTTAGGAGATGCCTCAGTAGTGAGTGGCACCAACTAAAAAGAAGAAAAGAAGCCTCTACAAACTCACCAAAACAAATTACGCACTCTACATCCACCTTAGCATAACACTATTATGTTGTTATCAAATGTTTCATTGTTATGATATCAATGACGTTCCTTCACCCGAATTTATCAGGTTGAATATGCAAGTGCAGTGCTTTGTTGAGAGAATAAACAAAGCATAATTCTAGATAGAATATGCCTTATTCTCGGCCCCACCCAATGTACAGATTCAATTGGATAATGTTTTGAAAAACACGTATTAATTTTCTTGAAATATATGGTAAATGAGCATGTGTGTATGAATTTGGTATCACTGAATAAAAATTTCAGCCCTTGTTAGTTTTGAGTTTTGACAAAATAATACATGTTTCGGAAATTAGTACCACACACACTAAATGGGAGCAGTGTAATCAACATCTCATTGTAGCCTATCTTTGGACAGATTACCTTCTTCTATTTACCAAGATTCAATTGAAGAGGTGCGCCCCAAATGAAATCATTCTTAAGTTATCCAGATTACCTAAGAATTATTCCATGTGCACTCGGGGAACAACTTAAAAATGTTATGTGAACAAGCTGGTGTGGCTTTGTAGAAAGTTACAGTGGGTGATGGCAAGGACTCATTATATCCACTTTACAAGTGTATGTATGTTCCAATAGTATTGCTGAATTTTCTAAGAATTTGGACAGTCGAGGTCCAACTTTCGAGGTCATTCTTCATTCTCTTGCACAATAGTGGCATCCATCACGGTTGCCCTTTAGCCCCCTATTTGTTTATTATCGTTGCAAAAGCATTGAATGCTACAATGAAAAATGCAGTCATGATTGGCTTTATAATGGGTATTTCTCTTCCTCAATGTAACTCTCAACAAATAATTAGCCAATATGTTGTGAGAGCGGACGAGACTAGTGGATAATATGGTGAAGATTCTACAAAATTTCAGAATCGCTTCTGGCCTTGAGATTAATTGGCACAAAAGTGTGTCGTACTAGTGTGGTCGAGGAAATCCACCAGAATGGGTGGAGCGATATCAATGGAAGTGGGTTGCAAATGGAGGTCTCTCCAAGCTACTTGGTACCCCTTTTGGCCTTCATTTGGAGTTGCAAAATGTCAAACAATTTATTGTTAATAGGTTTAAGGCCAAGCTCAAGTACTAGAGCTCCACGCAATTGTCATAAGCGGGACGTACCTTCATTGTGAATCAAGTTCTGATGCCATCCCTTTGGTACTTCATCGTGATGTGGGCTGGCTCAAAGAATTTTTTCTAGAAGATTAAGGCTCTACTACATAACTACCTATGGTTTGGATATAACAACACGCGACAAGCACAAGTGTGTTGGGGCAATTGTACAATGTTGAAGAATTTTGGAGGCCTTAGCCTTACTTCCCCGGAGGACACTATGCGAGCATTGATGAGCAAATGGATCGTACAAACACTCCTCCCTGGACAATCAAACTTGCAAGTTTTGTTGAGGTATCACATCACGCAATTGCAACCTTCTTGTCATGGCTTTTGGGGCCCATCCTCTCTCTGGTTATTTTCTTTTAATTTCTTTATCAAAGGTGGATCAAAAGTTTGGCACCACATTGCTCAATTGTGGATGGTGATGGCACGAACAATTGCTTGTCTTTCTTTGTCCTACGTTGAGGATACTATGCAACTTAACCTTTGGTGGAGGATGGAATACCAAGGTTTGTATTTGGTATTACCATGGGTAAGGGTTATGTTCTTTATTTTTTTTAAAGGTTTGCGATACTTCCGCGATATTTGGGACCTGGTACAAATGATTATTTGGGATGTGAGGATGCATGCACTAAATTCTCCCTCAAGGATGTTGTCACCAAAAATCCTCCACCCTTCGATTTCGTCCTAGCCCGAGTGGAAAAGTTTATAATGACATGTAGAGACTTCTTTCTTTGTAACCCAATATATAATTCCAATCTACCCTTGGAATATACACAACTTGATTAACACCACACTATGTAGTTTTACATTCCTTAATGTCGGGCAAGGTTATATCCTTAGCTTTTTCTAATGTCCACCCGGCCGCTTTGGCCACGCATGCCTTCAAAGATATCCTTCTTGTGAATCGAGTCCTTGCCGTCGACTCCACACTACTACATGAGTTCTCGCTTATTGATTCCGTGCTATCACATGTCATCGTGGTTGATTCCGTATTGGTACATGACACTTCGCTTGTGGATTCTATGAGCACATAGGCTTTAAATACAAGTATTAAAAAATACTTATATACTTATCTTTGCCCTTCCTTCTCTAAGTTCTTCTTGATGTAAATCTCTATCAATGTCTTCCTACTAAACTTCAGAATAGTATAACTCCCACCCAACTTATGTTCTTCAAGTGAAATTTGGTACACTTGTTAAGTACCTTATCAAAAATCTCCACACCAAATTTTGGCACAAACATAGTTCATATGCAAAAGTTATGCATGAAATTCTAACTCTAATTACTTAGTATGAATACTGTGATAAAGCATCCGGTCATTAAAACTCTAATAACTTCCAACTCCTACGTCCAATCAATCTAAAATTTTGACACAAGATAGATATATAAGTTCAAAAGGTAGTGTCAAATTTTGATATCCATATCTATAACCCTCTAAGAGATACATATTTTCAAACCTTGCTGCTTTGTTCCTAGACATCCTCCCCTTCAACTTTTAATAACTCTTTCATCCCAATGACGGAAGCTCTCAAATTTTTACTACAACTCCCATACTTTATAATAAACAATCCCTCAAATTTTCATACCCATTGAACACTTTGATCATCCATAATTGACAAATCTCTCACTATAAAGTTCTGTTCAAGTTCATAACTAATAAAACACTACAAGTAATGCACCTAGTACAATCTAGTCACTCTAAATGCCACAAGTTTAAACAAGTTTGAACTCTCTCACTTCAATATGAATCTCAATGCAACAAGTTGAAGTTTACAATCAAACTTCAAATTCCTTAAACCCAATCTACTTCTAACAAGAGGTCAATCCCTCTTCAAGGCTAAATAGCCTTGCCTCTTCTCCTAAGAACTAAGCACACACATGTGCTCCTATCTTGCTTCCCACACACCCACACTTATAACCCGTGGGGTGCTTAAGGAGCACGAAGGAAAGAGAGGATGAGTGAGGGAAGAATGAGGGATTATATAGTGAGTTGAGAGGGAGAGAGGGCATGAGATAAAGATAGGGTGAGAGGATTAGAGCCTCCAATCACAACCCCTTAACCTTCTCCTTCTAAGTAGGGACTCATCCCATCCACAAGGCTCTCGATAAGCCTTCGAAATCTCCTCCTACTTTGTAGGCTCTCATCTAATCTCCTAAGCCTTCCTCCCTCAAATGATCAACAAAGATCCTAATTCAAACATTTAACTAACCTTGGCTTTCTACCTACCACACTTTACCAAGGTATGTCCTCATACTACTTAAATCCACTCCACACAAGCCTAATGCTTCAAACTTAGCTTTCTTCAAGCTTCACTCTTTTTATATTTTTGTGAATAATCATAAATCAACAAAACACTACTTGTAATGTTTTACAAGTGTTAACAACACATGTGAGCATCAATTTGGGCTCACATTATTGGCGACCATCTGGGACCGGCTCCTAGAATGTCTTGCTTGAAGTCAAGTGTCTTCATGTGTGGAATTGCTTGCACCTACTTCCGGCCGTTCATGGCGGAAAGCTTTGTCCATTGAGTGTCTCCAATTGTACCGAGCTGTTAGGAAAGGTATTCGCCACAATGTAAGGACCTAACCAAACCGCATCAAATTTGCCCGGAAAATCATTTTTCTTTCCATCTTGGAGCATAACCAACATTCTTCGTTCTAATGCCCTCTTTTTGTGACGCTTGTCAAAGATAACCTTCCTTCGCCTTTGAATTGTTTCCATGTGTTGAGCGGCCCTCCGCCTCTTCTCATCCAACTCCTCTAGATTCCCGAGCCTATTTCTCAAAGACTCATTGTCATTGAGGCGTGTCCCTATTGCAACCCTCAATGACTCCACCTCAAATTCAATAGGGAGTGTAGCCTCAATACCGTAAACCAAAGAAAACGGAGTAGCTTGTGTTGTCACTTTGTAAGTCGTCCGATAAGCCCACAAAGCCGCGTTTAACTTGACGTCCCAATCTCTCTTTGAGTCGATGACCGTCTTGCGTAAAATGCCCACTAGAATCTCGTTCACCCGCTCCGTTTGACCATTAGTTTGAGGGTGATAGGGAGTAGTCTTCCTATGGTCGATCTTAAACCTCTGAGTCATCTCTGAAATGAGGTCATTAAGAAAATGTGTACCTCTATCACTAACTAGAATCTTTGGGACTCCAAACCTAGTAATGATATTTTCATACATAAATGTGGCGGCATGTGCGGCCGTGTCGGTTTTTACCGCCTTGGCTTCCGCCCATTTAGTCAAGTACTCGGTAGCTACAACAATGTATGTCATCCCTCTCGAAGAGTGGGAATGGACCTCCCCTACATAATCTATTCCCCATTTCTCAAAGGGAACTAGTGGTAATGAAATGTGCAATGGCATCTCCATCCTAAGGTCATTTCGAGCGTACCTTTGGCAAGCATCACACCTTCTAACATAGTCGTGTGAATCCTGAAACAATGTAGGCCAAAAGTAACCTGCTCTAAGGATTTTCTGGCCGGCAAGTTGACCAGAAAAATGCCCTCCACAAGCACTATCATGACAAGCCTCTAGAATATCCGGAACCTCTACTTGCGATACACATCTTCTCAAGATGGTGTCCGCTCCTCTCCTGAACAATCTATTGCCTATCACTGCAAAGTGCCTACTATTGACTCTAACCTTTCTTTTCTCCTCTTTCGTCCATTCGGTTGGTAATTGTTGAGTGGTCAAGAACTCTACAATTCCGGCATACCAATCCGGTGTGGACGTGACTACAAACAATCTATCATCCATGAGGCTATCATCTATTGGCGTAGTGCCCATCTCCTCCGACAATCTAGACAAGTGGTCGGCTTGTAAATGCATGCGGCCCGGTTTATATTCCACCGTGTAATCAAACTCTTCGAGTAACAAGACCCACCTAGCCAACCTTCCACTCAACTCCGACTTGTTGACCAAATATTTAATGGCCATGTGATCCACAAAAAACACTACCGGATTACAAATAAGATAGTGCCTAAACTTCTTGACCGAAAATACCATGGCTAGACACTCTCTTTCCGTAGTGGAGTAATTCCTCTCCGCGGAAGTCAATTGCTTACTAGCATAAGCTACGGGTAGATCCTTCCCCTTCTCTCCCGTGGATTGACACGAGGCACTACCCACCGCTACGTTGCTAGCATCACAATACACATGAAAAGGCTTTTCCCAATCCGGGGGCCTTAAGACAGGATAAGTGCTCAATTTGGACCTTAATTCAACAAAGGCCTTTTGACACTCATCCGTCCAAACAAATCTAACATCCTTCTTGAGCAAATGAGTGATAGGGACCGCTATCTTTGCAAAATCCGGAATCAACTCTCTATACCACCCCACATGTCCTAGCAACTTAGAGATCCCCTTGGCATTTTTCGGAGTTTCCAACTCATCAATGACCGTGATCTTGTCCGGATCCGGTTCTCTCTCCTTTTCACTCACAACATAACCCAACAAAACTCCCCTTTGTACCCCTAAAAATGTCTTGTCCGGGTTTAATGCCAACCGCATTTGCCTACACCTAACCAAGGCCTCCCTCACACAATGCACATGCTCTTTAGTACTAGATTGGGTACTAAAATCATCAATATAAACCGTCATGGACTTGAAGAGCAAGTCGCTAAAGATATACATGACTAGTCGTTGGAATGTTGCCGGTGCGTTGCATAAACCAAATGGCATCACCACCCATATGAAAGTCCCCCAAGGTGTCGTAAATGCCGTCTTGTGCAAATCCGCGAGCGCTATGGCTACTTGGTTGTAGCCGGCGTATCCATCCATAAATGTGTACCTCTCATGACCCCCTACCTCCTCTAACAACAAGGTAATGAACGGCAAAGGAAAGTGATCCTTTTGCGTACAATCATTGAGCTTCCTATAGTCTACACAAACTCTAAGCTTCCCATTTTTCTTTTTCACTAACACCATAGGAGAAACCCAATCCGTAATCTCTACCGGCTTTATAAACCCAGCCTGCAACAACCTCTCTAATTCCGCCTTGACCAATAATTGCAATCTAGGGTTCATCCTTCTCTCTTTTTGTCTCACCGGTTTTGAGCCCGGAACTAACGGAATACGATGCTCAACCATCTCTCTAGGAATCCCCTTGAGCTCATCGTATGACCAAGCAAAAGTATCACTAAACTCATCTATCAAATCACTATACACCTTAATCTCCTTCTCATCGAGTTTAGAGCCCATCTTCATTGGTCTAACTTTCTCATCCTTCATTTTGACATCCACAAACTTCCAATCCTCTTCGACCACTCGTGTTTGCTCCTCGGTATCTCTATACCAATCGTTGGGTACATTAGGGTAGTCCTTGACATCATGACCCACGATAATGCCCGTAGAAGTAGTTTTAAAATGCAAAGCGGTAACTAACTTTGAGAGTTCTAACATGGCCTCCTCATCTTGAGTCCCATCTACATGTACCAAACTCACATCACTCAACTCAATATCATCTAACCATGGAGTGAGTCCTCCCTTCACCCATTCTTCCTCCGTGAGAACCTCACACGTCTCTAAGGACAAATAATCCTCTCTAGACACCCTATCTTGGAGAATACAACTATGAGTCATCATCATGACGTCGCTAATGGACTCCGTGTATTGTCTTGACCAATGTATAAAATCTCCATCAACATCTTGATTGTAAAAATTAGGACCTAAGAACCCGCTAGAAGAATACATTTTAGCCTTCTCCTTGTCTTGAACAACTTCCACCAATGTATCCTCAAAATCCTCCTTAATTCCACCATTTTCCTCTTCATCCGACATTGGATCAATCTCCTCCCTAACCCAACCACCTAAAGGTGCAATAGAGACCTTGACTCTATTATCTACGGGACCATAGGTGATAGAAGGTTTGTGTCCTCCCCAATCTACTACGGCGTTAGACATCCTTAACCAAGGTCGCCCTAACAAAATGGGGAATGCATCCTTATTGTCGTGCATTTTAATGACTTGGAAGGTCACAATGTATTCTTCACCTCCCGTGTTAAGCCGACAATCTTTGACAATCCCCACCGGAACCACCGGACTTTGATTGGCCATATTAATCACAAATGGCGACGGACCCATCAAACTTAAGCCCAATTTCCGCATAGTGTGCTCGGGTAGAATATTGAGACTACTTCCACCATCCACCAAAACATGAGGAACCACCTTGTCCACTATTGTTACTTCAATCTCCACCGCCTTGACTTCCCGAGTTCTTCCTTGCATTTGGACCCTTGCCGACACTCCAGTCTTTGGCCTCTTGGCCCTCCTATTCACGGGCATCCCGTCCTTCAAAGTTTTCCTAGCTACCGGTGAAATTTCTAACAATTGGCCAAAGGTGATATCGGCCTTTAGTGAGCTAAGGTCGGCCCAAAGGTCGTATCCATCTACTCTATCGGCCTTAGGCCTTCTAACACTATCAAACTCCTCTACGGGAATGCCCGGACCTTCCCACTCTCCTACATCACCACCCTCTAAATCATGGATGACATTAGACCTCTCCCTCTCATTGGCAATTTCATTTTCTCTCTCTAATGCCTTAGTGGCCTTCCTAGCCTCTCTAGTTACATTCTCCAAATCCGAAAAATAAGGAATTTCCCCCAATGGATTTTCCTCTTCTTCCTCCTCCTCCTCTACTTCTAATGGTGCATTACCCCTCATTGCTCTAGTGGTAACGGCTAATGCCGGAGCCTTATGCACAATTTCCTCCTTAAGACTTTTTAACTCGTATGAAATGGAGTTAGCATGTGGAAGACATGAACCTTGACCATTTGTGGACATTTCTAAATTTACCGGAACGGTAGAAGAATCCATAAATCGGACATCTTGAGATGTAGACGGTCCCATTTGTTTAGGTGATTGTGTAACTTGCCCCGAAAGATTCGTATTCCCATCATAATAGAAGTTAGAAGGTTTAAGGGTATTATTACCTTCATTTTGTGAACCCCTCGTATTCTCTTGATCCGGTTGGGTTGGGTTAGTTGGAGGGTTCGGTGCTCCACTTACCTTGTCCGGATGACGACATTGGTTAGAAGCGTGTGGCCCCCCACAATTATTACACACTTGACCTTGGTTTTCGGACCAACATTGCCCTATGACGTGGTATCTACCGCAAAGATGGTGAAAATCCTTTTTTTCCGTACTTTGGTTAGTTTGTCCACGTGGCGGAGGGCCCCGATTATTCCCTTGGTTTTGACTCGGACCCCTTAAGTTTTGTTGATGCCCATTATTGTTCGTTCGTTGATTGCGGTTCGGCCCGTTTCTACAAAATTGTAGTGTATGACCGTGTTGTTGACAATTAGTGCACCAAAATCCCGATGTGTGGTTTCCCGACTCTATTTGAGGTGGAGGACCGGGTTGTTGATTTTTGATCAACAATGCCATTTGGTCCGTTAGATTTTGAAATTGTTTTAACATTGTCTCTTGGAACCCTAGTTGAGTAGCACCTAGTCGTTGCTCTATCTCTTCAATTTGAGGGTCTACCCTAGGGGCCGGTAATGCTAACATGGGTGGGGGAGCCTTCACCGCTAAGGGAAGCGAGACCGCTTCAATGGAGACATATGGAGGACGGTTAAATGGCCTAGTTGGATCCACTCCCGATTTAGGTAGGAGAGGGATGAATTGAGGGATTAACTCATCCTCTTTCCTCCATAACCGCTCATAATCTCTCTCGATATGTTCCATGTCTCTAGCGGCTACCTTAGCCTCGGCTAGGGTGCGAGGGTTTCTTTCTAACACACCCCTAATAGTATTTGCTTTGACAAACCCTCTCATAAAGAATTGCATTAGGGTATCATCGTTGAGCAAAGTACCTACGTATCTTGCGCACACTAAGTCAAATCTCCTAATATAGGCGGAAATCTCTTCATCCCTCCCTTGCCTCATAGTCATTAAGGCTCTAAAAGCCATACTTTGACCGACTTCGGGTCGAAGTTCATTTAGAAACTCTCGTTGTAATTGATCCCAAGTTTGAAAATGTCCCTCGTCGTGATCTCTATACCACTCGTAAGCTTCCCCGTCTAAGGTCGTAGGAAACCACACTAACCAATATTGTTGGTTGGTAATTAATGAACTAATTACCCTCTCAACGAATCTCTCCATGTGCCTAGAGGGATCCTCATCCTTGGTCCCATAGAATTTTGGGAGGTTAGACGGTATATCTACCGAAACCAATCCTTGGGGTACGATTATTGGTAGGCCTCTCGGCCTTACCAATGGATCGATGGGAGGAAATGGAGGCAAGGGAGGTATGGGAGGTGGAATTCCACCTCCCCCTAGAGGATCCATGGTGCTAGGTGACCCTCTCTCGCTAGATCCACTAGTACTCACAAAGTTTTCTTGTCTAATTCTATTAGACTTGTTAATTATTTTCTTACTCAATTCGGAAGGAAGATTACCTTCCTCACTTTGAGTAGATATTGGTAATACTTCAACTAATGGACTAATTAATGGTTCAACATTTGAACTAACTTCTATACTATCATCTACTCCCTCTACTACTTCCTCAATATTAGACAACCTACGCTTAATAACATTCTTTTTTAACCCTAATGCTAACTTAGGCTTTTGAGATCTAGTATTTCTTTGCATCCATAATGTAGCGATCAACCCTTACTTTGACCAATCAAAGCCTCACAAGTTCTCTCTTTAATATTTCCGCTTAGTTCGTGTGATCATTGTTTTGGAGGTGAGGAAATAGAGACATACAATTTTCAATGAACAATCCCAATAGGGGATGGAAAGCTCATGTTAGTTTCAGGGTTAGTGCGAGTATCACCTCGTCACACCCCCTTACGCTCAACACTTGCAACAAGACTCTTCGTGAGGGGCTGACCATTCTTGGGTACCGTGCTTGGAATCGAGACCCAACCTTCGATTCCTTGCACTATACGTCCAAGTTTGGAATTACCCTCTCCGTTCGTCACGACAAAGACAATTACGAAAATCCTTTTTTAATTTAATATTTTTTCAATTGGAAGAGATTTTGCTTACCTCAAGTTCTCGCTTCCTCCTGTTTTGTTAGCTCTCTCCCCTCGATCGAATTGCTAAACATACAACACTCAAATAATTGTAATTTAAAAAAAAACACTAAAACCCTCTAGTTTAAAAACTTTAAACTCTCACAACCGAGTGAGTATTTAAAGTTTGAGATCCTAATTCTTTAATTATCCCTCTACCTCTTAATTTTCTAGTGCGGGTCCTATTAAGGTGATCTTCGTTATGCCATCCCAAGAAGGTCTAGTAGGCGCACCTTTGCCGTGCTCCTTCCTCAAATTGAAATTGCATGAAATAAATACTAAATTCAAACCATACCTCTCACGAGCGCTCCGTCCTTTAATCGATCTTCACGTTTCGCCTCTCCTACCGCCTTCCAAGACTTCCGTCGCCCGCTCTCCAAGCTCCAAACTCCAAACTCGAAACTCCCGGCGGACGCACCATTTATGTCACCAAAAATCATCCACCCTTCGATTTCGTCCTAGCCCGAGTGGAAAAGTTTATAATGACATGTAGAGACTTCTTTCTTTGTAACCCAATATATAATTCCAATCTACCCTTGGAATATACACAACTTGATTAACACCACACTATGTAGTTTTACATTCCTTAATGTCGGGCAAGGTTATATCCTTAGCTTTTTCTAATGTCCACCCGGCCGCTTTGGCCACGCATGCCTTCAAAGATATCCTTCTTGTGAATCGAGTCCTTGCCGTCGACTCCACACTACTACATGAGTTCTCGCTTATTGATTCCGTGCTATCACATGTCATCGTGGTTGATTCCGTATTGGTACATGACACTTCGCTTGTGGATTCTATGAGCACATAGGCTTTAAATACAAGTATTAAAAAATACTTATATACTTATCTTTGCCCTTCCTTCTCTAAGTTCTTCTTGATGTAAATCTCTATCAATGTCTTCCTACTAAACTTCAGAATAGTATAACTCCCACCCAACTTATGTTCTTCAAGTGAAATTTGGTACACTTGTTAAGTACCTTATCAAAAATCTCCACACCAAATTTTGGCACAAACATAGTTCATATGCAAAAGTTATGCATGAAATTCTAACTCTAATTACTTAGTATGAATACTGTGATAAAGCATCCGGTCATTAAAACTCTAATAACTTCCAACTCCTACGTCCAATCAATCTAAAATTTTGACACAAGATAGATATATAAGTTCAAAAGGTAGTGTCAAATTTTGATATCCATATCTATAACCCTCTAAGAGATACATATTTTCAAACCTTGCTGCTTTGTTCCTAGACATCCTCCCCTTCAACTTTTAATAACTCTTTCATCCCAATGACGGAAGCTCTCAAATTTTTACTACAACTCCCATACTTTATAATAAACAATCCCTCAAATTTTCATACCCATTGAACACTTTGATCATCCATAATTGACAAATCTCTCACTATAAAGTTCTGTTCAAGTTCATAACTAATAAAACACTACAAGTAATGCACCTAGTACAATCTAGTCACTCTAAATGCCACAAGTTTAAACAAGTTTGAACTCTCTCACTTCAATATGAATCTCAATGCAACAAGTTGAAGTTTACAATCAAACTTCAAATTCCTTAAACCCAATCTACTTCTAACAAGAGGTCAATCCCTCTTCAAGGCTAAATAGCCTTGCCTCTTCTCCTAAGAACTAAGCACACACATGTGCTCCTATCTTGCTTCCCACACACCCACACTTATAACCCGTGGGGTGCTTAAGGAGCACGAAGGAAAGAGAGGATGAGTGAGGGAAGAATGAGGGATTATATAGTGAGTTGAGAGGGAGAGAGGGCATGAGATAAAGATAGGGTGAGAGGATTAGAGCCTCCAATCACAACCCCTTAACCTTCTCCTTCTAAGTAGGGACTCATCCCATCCACAAGGCTCTCGATAAGCCTTCGAAATCTCCTCCTACTTTGTAGGCTCTCATCTAATCTCCTAAGCCTTCCTCCCTCAAATGATCAACAAAGATCCTAATTCAAACATTTAACTAACCTTGGCTTTCTACCTACCACACTTTACCAAGGTATGTCCTCATACTACTTAAATCCACTCCACACAAGCCTAATGCTTCAAACTTAGCTTTCTTCAAGCTTCACTCTTTTTATATTTTTGTGAATAATCATAAATTAACAAAACACTACTTGTAATGTTTTACAAGTGTTAACAACACATGTGGACATCAATTTGGGCTCACAGATGTTGTGAGCCCAATATGGTGCCCACATTTGTTTTTAATCACAAGAGTTTATTAGACCTTGCACTTTGGCAATTCCTCAATTGCTCAAAAATATAAAAAGAGTAAAACTTTTTAGGTTAGACCGGAGTTGGGATTGAGGGCATGTGCGGGTGTGACTTATGTGTTGAGGATTGAATGATTAGTGGAGTGTGATTAGTGTTAGGGGTAGTTAGAGTGGGGGTTAGGTATAAATTAGGGTGTGTTGATGTTGAGTGCGGCTTAGGCCGAGTTTAATTGTTCGTTTTAGAATTGTTTGGTGTTCTTTTAAGGGGGAAGGGGCTCTCACGCATCCGGATTAGGCCGGGATTTGGGGATTCAGGAGAGAGCTCCCTGGATCGGCCGGGGGTCAGTGGGTTTTGGGCGTCCTTTTTCCGAAAAATGGCAGAGGAGAGGCCAGGCCTCGGAGGAATTCGGCCACAGTGCGGCGGCCGAGAGAGAGCCTAGAATATTTCAGCTGCAGATTGAAGGGCGAGGCCAAGCCAGGGAGCACCTGGGGGCAAGTTCGAAGGAGAAGTCAGGTCCTTTCAAGAATGTGATCACAGAATTTGAAGGGAGAGGTCAAGACTCGGAAGAATTTGGCTACAGTTAGGAGTTCGCCGAGGGCAGAATGCTTTGGCTGCGAAGCAACCGTTGCCACAGGTTGAAAGGATTCAGAGTTGACCAAAGGCGAAAGGATTCAGAGTTACTCAAGGGCGAAAGGATTTAGAGTTCGCCGAGGGCAGAATGCTTTGGCTGCGAAGCAACCGTTGCCACAGGTTGAAAGGATTCAGAGTTGACCAAAGGCGAAAGGATTCAGAGTTACTCAAGGGCGAAAGGATTTAGAGTTCGCCGAGGGCAGAATGCTTTGGCTGCGAAGCAACCGTTGCCACAGGTTGAAAGGATTCAGAGTTGACCAAAGGCGAAAGGATTCAGAGTTACTCAAGGGCGAAAGGATTTAGAGTTCGCCGAGGGCAGAATGCTTTGGCTGCGAAGCAACCGCTGCTACAGGTTGAAAGGATTCAAAGTTGACCAAAGGCGAAAGGATTTAGAGTTCACCGAGGGCAGGAGGCCTCAGCTGCGGAGCAACCTCGGATACAGGTTGAAAGGATTCAAAGTTGACCAAAGGCGAAAGGATTCAGAGTTACTTAAGGGAGAAGGGGTTTAGAGTTCACAGAGGGCAGGAGGCCTCGGCTACGGAGCAACCTCAGCCACAGGTTGAGCTGGATTTAGAGTTGGTTGAGGGCAGGAGGCTTCGGCTGCAGCTGAAGCCATAGGGCCAGCAGGTTACAGACCTTTGCAGTAGGACCAGGGACTCACACAATACGGCAATGTGATAAGGGTATTTGTAGGTGGTTGGGTTTAATGGGTTTTTAATAAACCTCTAATGTGGGAGGAATTAATTAGAGCACTAAAAATTGGAGTGGGTAGTTAGAGGGAAATGGACTAGATAAAAGATTAGAAGAGGAAGAGTAATCTAGTGTGGTTGTGATGTAATGATTGACATAGGTGCATAAGTATTTCTTAATACTAATGCATTGGGTTGTTTAATAAAAAGATGGTGCTTTGCATTTAAATTCATTGGGCATGAGTATGGGTTCTCTAGTGCCCAGAGCCAACAAAAACATGTGAGCCATGACCTTCCACTCGGACCACAGACGCATAAGGGTGGGGGTTTATGGCTGACAGATGTTCATTATGATTTTTGGGTCAAGTTGCAAGAGTTTTACGGACCCTTCCTTGAGAAGATTCTCAATCAACTTGGAGCTCAACTCACATCACATGAATGGGTTGGTTTGTATAGAATTCATGACGATGAGTTGCCTACTTGGGTGGTTTGTGCAGGCTATCTTGAGGATTTTAGAATTGGCCTAGTGCAATTAAGCGCGGAGCTTATGGGTACCTTTCCTAAATCCATGGTTGGGTTGGAATACTTTATTCTTACCATATGAAACCAAATGTGCAAAATGCGGCTCCTCCCACGGTTTTTTCAAGGTGGTTGTCACGTGTTAGGGTGGACATGCTAACACGAGGTGGTGCACAAACCCAATTCATGATCACCTTGTTCTTTGGGAAGTTGGACCAACTTTTCTTTCATCTAGTACGTTGGTGGTGATCTAAGGTTATTTCTTTTCGTGCATACCCAACCAAGCTTAGTCGGAAATGGATCACTATTCAAGAGACTCTCAAGAAGTTTTCCCCGACAAATGGAGAAACGAAATTCCTCCCTCCACCTCTCCAAGTTGGAATACCATTTGGCATAAGCACAAGGCTCATAAAGAAGCGGCCTTCCTTTGTTTTGATATTCATAAGGCAGTGGCTATGAACGTATGGCATGGGCAGATTTTGGTGGAGATTGATAAGAGTTGTCCCCATTGTGGCTCATCTTCAGTGGAATCGGTGGAGCACATGTTCTTAAATTGCCCATTGGCACAACAAGTTTGGTGGCACATGGTTTGTCACGTACCTCTCCATAAGGAGTGCCCGAAACACCATGGGCACAAGGGGGACCCCGGAGTGACACCCGGGACTAGTGGCGCCGTTGGTGAGAGGGCCCAAGTGATCCTAGTGTGGGTGAGGACCCTAGGCGTTAGGAACGCCTCCCACCCACGGAGACTAGGAGGCATGAGGGTGAGGCCATAAGCTTCGCGTAGCTTATGGCGTGCCAATTCTAGAATGCTCCAGAATACCTCAATCGAAGGTGTGAGCTAGGAGATATGGGAATTTGAAGGGGGCGTTGTCCCGGGACAGCGCCCTGGAACAGCAGTGGCCTGGGAGTGGCTCCCAGGACTGCAAAGCTTTGAACTGCATAACTTCGTCAATACTTGCCCGAATGGGGCAAGTGAGTAGTCCATCGGCATCTACGTAAAACGTAGATGACGATGGAGTGGTCGATTGTTAGAATCGAAGACCATATGAGGAAGTTATGGGGTTCTGAAGCTGCTGGGGGCTTTCAGCCCCAACGGCTAAGAGAAAATGTCTACTTGGCCCCAAGTGTTGGGAGAGAGACAAAAGGTTACTTGATGGTGGGGTAGGGGTCCTGCCTAGAGTCCTAGAGGCTTATATGGGTGAGGTGGTGTGGCCTCACCCACCCGAGGCCGAACGGCAAGGCCTCCATGGGCATTGGCCCAATGGGAGGGCATAGTTGCTTAGTATGGCTCGGTTGTTGTAGTGTTGCTCCGGCAACACTATGATATATAGGGACTAAGGATTGGACTTGGGACTGTTCCCTTCACACTCTAGCACCCCAAGCCCATAAAATGCATTTTCCCTTGTTTTTAGTGACTTCTATGGTTCATGAAGTTGGGACTTTCACCTCTAAGTGAGACTTTGCAAAGTGGGACTTGGGACATAGTGTAAAGTGGTTGTTACCCATCTACAAGAAGGGGACATCATTTTCTTATTCACGTTACTGTGAGGCCAAACCCCCCACCCTTAAGCGTCCGTAGTCCGAGTAGTGGGTTTGGGCTCACATTCCTCCGCGGTATTGGATTTGGACTTGGATGAGTCCATAGTGCAAGGTTCACCCTTCAAGTGGTCTTGGATTTAACTTTGGTCTTTGCTTCCTTTGTCTTGCCATCGCGAGAGTGCTCCACATTCTCCATTAATTTGTGCACGTGGTTTATTTTTAAAGAGAGGATGCAAGTGTTAAAAAACACTATTCTCTATAGTCAATCTCAAATACATTTACTTGTGAAAGCCACACATAACACTAACTAGCATAATGTAACTAACTACTTGTCTATGAGCTAATTAAGTAGGCTATCTACTAAGCTCCTTCATGAACCCATCTCTTTACTTTCTAATTACATAAACCTAGCTCCTTCATAAACCCAACTCCTTCATGAACCCAACTCCTTAGCTTCTAACTAAGTAAACCCAGCTTCTTAGCTTCTAACTAAACAAACCCAGGTCCTTCATAAACCCAGCTCTTTACTTTCTAACTAAACAAACCCAGCTCCTTCATAAACCCAGCTCCTTCATGAACCCACAACTTTGTAGTTGTAATCCCCAACTACCTCACTAATTATTCAAGCCCTTAACTAATCTTCCTACCTAATTTTCCTAATTCTACTAACAACCCCTTTCTAATCACACAATTCTTCTCTAATCCTAAAATCCTAAAATCCTAGAGAGGAGAGGGGGAGAGAGAATTTCCTAACTTCACTAAGACTAACTAATCCACACAAGTATATTTTTGCACTCATCACAACCTCAAGTGCTCAACTCTTAGACATGGAACTTGCAACCACGTGTATTCAAAACATGAACTTTAAGTACCACAAATTGGAATCATGAATTAACTTTAAAATCCTTCACGTCAACACTAATTCTACCAAGAGGTCAAGCCCTCTTCAAGGCTAACAAGCCTTGGCTCTCAAACTAAAAACTAAGCACACACATGTGCTCCAATATGGCTTCCCACACCCACACTTATAACTCGTGGGGTGCCTTGGAGCACAAAGGAAAGAGAGGATGAGTGAAGAAAGAATGAGGGATTATATAGTAAGCTTGAGGGGGTGAGCACCCTCAAGGCTCACGATAAGCCCTTGAGATTTCCTCCTACTTAGTAGGCGCCAATCCTATCTTCTAAGCCTTCCTCCCTCAAATGATCAACAAGGATCCTAATTCGAACATTTAACTAGCCTTGGCTTTCTACCTACCACACTTTACCAAACTTGGGATGCTTCAACCCAAACTTAGCCTCCTTCGCTTTCCGCCGCCATAACTTTCTCCCCTTACTTTCCCAAATCGTTGCTCACCACTTAATTCAAACCACGATGCTTAACTCGTGATTTGATTGGTGCTTTGAGAATTTGCTTATCCTCCACCTTGCATTCTTCCTTGGACCTTCCCCATTAAGTGGCCATGATGAGGTGGTCCACTTGTGCGCTCTATGTGATCCTCCATTCATCCCAATTCGAATGCACTTGCCTCTTGAGTCACTTTGGTTGTCTCCATCCATTTGTACTAGCCTACTCACTAACTACTCAATCCAAGTTCTCCTTACCTATCCTCATTCACTCAAATCCTTCCGAAGGTAAAAACACAATAACAACTCACATCCTAGCCTCTTACAACATGGTACTTCTAAGACTAACATTTCACTCTTTTTATATTTTTGTGAAGTAACATGCTACTTCAAAGTGCATCAACTAACGTTTCAAGGGTCTAAGACTAAATGTGGGCACCCTTTTGGGCTCACATAATCGGCGACCATCGGGGGATGAATCCAAACATCTCTTGCTCCAAGGGTAAGTTGCCTAGTCAAGCTCGGTACTCCTTACATCTACTTCCCGATGTACGGGTAGGAAAGAGCTCACCATTCAACGTTTCCAATTGAATTGAATTATTAGGAAAGACCTCATAGACAAGGTAAGGTCCTAACCATACCGCATCGAATTTCGCCGGAAATTCAAGCTTTCGTGCGTCTTGAATCATGACCATCATTCCCGGTGTTAGGGCCCTTCTCTTATGTCGTTTGTCGAAAGTAATCTTTCTCCTTCTTTGGATTGCCTCAATATGTTGAGCCGCCATTCTCCTCCCTTCGTCAAGTGCTTCCAAATCGGTTAGTCGATTTCGTAAAGATTGACTTTCGGTAAGTCTCGTACTCACGGCCACCCTAAGTGACTCGACTTCATATTCGATTGGTAGTGTCGCTTCAAGACCATAGACTAAGGAAAATGGTGTAGCACGCGTAGTTACCTTATAGGTTGTACGGTATGCCCAAAGTGCCGCCGTTAGTTTCGTATCCCAATCCCGCTTCGAGTCTATAACCGTCTTGCGTAGTATACTCACCAAAATTCCGTTAACCCTTTCCGTTTGTCCATTGGTTTGTGGGTGGTAGGGAGTAGTCTTCCGGTGATCAATTTTAAATTTCTCTGTCATCTCTCGAATCAAGTCATTCAAAAAGTGAGTACCCCTATCGCTTACTAGGATCTTCGGCACCCCGAACCGCGAAATTATGTTTTCGTACATAAATGTTGCCGCGTGTTCCGCCGTGTCGGTCTTCACCGCTTTGGCTTCCGCCCACTTGGTGAGGTACTCGGTTGTCACCACAATATATTTCATTCCTTTTGAAGATTGGGGATGGACCTCACCCACATAGTCGATGCCCCATTTTTCGAAAGGAATTAAGGGTAATGATACATGTAAAGGCATCTCCATTCTAAGGTCGTTTCGGGCATACCGTTGGCAAGCGTCGCATTTCCTTACATAGTCATGGGCGTCCTTAAATAGTGTAGGCCAAAAGTAGCCCGCTCTAAGTATTTTTTGCCCGGTGAGTTGACCCGAGAAGTGACCGCCGCAAGCGCTATCGTGGCAAGCGATTAAAATCGCTTCAACCTCCGTTTTTGACACGCATCGTCGTAAAATACCATCGGACCCCCTTCTAAACAACCTATGGCCCACTACAACAAATTGCCTACTATTTACCCTCACCTTCCTTCTCTCTTCTTTTGTCCACTCTTTGGGCAACTTGTGGGTTGTTAGAAATTCCACTATGCCCGCATACCACTCCGGTGTAGAAGTGACCACAAAGAGGCTATCATCTACTAACATATCATTTACCGGATTTTTTCCTATCTCCTCCGACAACCTAGACAAGTGGTCCGCTTGTAAATGCATACGACCCGGTTTATATTCCACCGTGTAGTCGAATTCTTCTAATAACAAAACCCACCTAGCTAACCTACCACTTAACTCCGCCTTGTTAACTAGATACTTGATAGCCATGTGGTCAACAAAAAATACAACCGGGTTGCACATGAGGTAATGCCTAAACTTTTTAACGGAAAACACCATGGCTAGGCACTCCCTCTCCGTTGTAGAGTAGTTTCTTTCGGCGGGGGTCAATTGCTTACTCGCATAAGCTATAGGTTGATCCTTCTCTTTTTCTCCCGTTGCTTGACAAAGCGCACTCCCTATTGCCACATTACTAGCATCACAATAGACGTGAAAAGGTTTACCCCAATTGGGTGGTATCAACACCGGATAGGTGCTCAACCTATCCCGCAATTCCTCAAAGGCTTTTTGACAAGCATCCGTCCACTCGAATTTGACATCCTTTTTGAGCAAATGGGTAATGGGCACCGCTATCTTTGAAAAATTAGGAATAAGTTCCCGGTACCATCCCACATGTCCTAACAACTTAGAGATCCCCTTGGAATTGGTTGGAGTTGCCAAGTCGCTTATGGCCGCAATCTTATCCGGATCGGGTTCTCTACCTTTCTCACTAACAACATAACCCAACAACACTCCCTTATTCACTCCCAAAAATGTCTTATCCGGGTTCAATGCTAACCTCATCTTCCTACACCTAACCAATGCCTCCCTAACACAATGTAGGTGATCGTCCACATTACTTTGTGTGCTAAAATCGTCCACAAAGACGGTCATGGATTTGAACAACAAGTCGGTGAAGATATACATTACTAATCGTTGGAAAGTAGCCGGGGCATTACATAACCCAAATGGCATCACTACCCACACAAAAGTACCCCAAGGTGTAGTAAAAGCCGTTTTATGGATATCTTGGAGGGCTATGGAAATTTGATTATAACCCGCATACCCATCCATAAAGGTATATCGCGAATGACCTCCAACCTCCTCAAGCAACAAGGTGATAAAAGGTAAGGGGAAGTGATCATTTTGTGTGCACGAATTCAATTTCCTATAGTCGACACAAACCCTTAATTTCCCATTTTTTTTCTTTACTAAGACCATAGGAGAAACCCAATCCGTGATTTCCACCGGCTTGATAAACCCGGCCTTCAATAACCTTTCCAATTCCGCTTTCACCAACAATTGCAATTGAGGATTCATCCTCCTCTCCTTTTGTCTAATTGGCCTCGCCCCCGGAATTAAAGGAATCCGGTGCTCTACCATTTCCCTAGGAATTCCCTTAAGCTCATCGTAGGACCATGCAAAAGTATCACTAAACTCATCCACCAAATTGCTATACTCCCTAACCTCTTTCTCCCCCAATTTGGAACCCATCTTCATTTGTCGGGTTTTTCCATTCTTTAATTTCACATCCACGTACCGCCAATCCGCTTCCGACACATGTGCTTGTTCCTCTTTGTTCCGATACCAATCGGAAGGCACATTGGGGTAATCTTTCACATCTTGACCTACAACTATCCCCGTAGACGTGGTCTTGAAATGTAAAGGCTCCTCCAATTTCGATGACTCAATAATCACATCCTCCTCTTGAGTCCCATCTACATGAATTAAACTAACCTCACCCTCTTCCACGTCATCTACCCAAGGTGTTAACCCACCGCTAACCCACTCTTCCTCGGTGAGCACCTCACATGGCTCCAACAATGAGCCCTCTCCTAAACTAACACTAGGAAATTCACTCCCTAAGCCTACTTGGTGAAATGTAACCATTACATCAACCTCGGACTCGGGGTACTCCCTTAGCCATTGGGCATAATCCCCATTATCCCCATAATTGTAAAAATTAGGACCTAGACTTCCCGAGCCCGAATCTATAACAACCCTTTGACCTTCGGGATGGACGACTCCCACCAATGCCTTGCCAATCTCATTCTCGTTTAAGTCATCAATTTCCTTCTCCAATGGCAAATACATCTCCTTCTTCATCCATCCTCCTAATGAACCAATGGACACTATGACCCTATTACCCTCCGGACCATAAGTGATGGATGGTTTAGGTCCACCCCAATTGACCATAGCATTCGCCATCCGCAACCAAGGCCTACCTAGCAAAATGGGGAAGGTGTCCTTGTTGGAGTGCATTTTAATGACATGGAAGGTGACCAAGTACTCCTCGCCTCCCGTAGTCATTCTACAATCCTTGATCATCCCCAAAGGCGTAGTCGAACTTTGATTTGCCATATTTATGACCAAAGGTGAAGGCCCCGTGAGTCCAAGTCCCAATTTTTTCATAGTATCCTCCGGTAGTATATTTAGACTACTCCCTCCGTCGACTAGCACATTAGGAACCACCTTATCTACTATAACAACTTCTATTTCTATAGCTTTCACGTCTCTTCCACCTTGTGATTGGATCCTAGCGGCTATTTTAGCTTTCACCTTCCTCATCCTCTTGTGTACCGGCATTCCCTCCTTTAATGTTTTCCTTGCCGTGGGTGAAATTTCCAATAGTTGGCCGAAAGTAATATCCGCCTTGAGTGTACTAAGGTCCGCCCACAAGTCGTACCCGGTAGATCTTTCCACCTTAGAATTACCCACTACGTCGAATTCGTCTACGGGAACCCCCGGTCCTTCCCATTCACCCACATCGCTATTATCCAAGTCATGTACCGCATTAGTCCTCTCCCTATCTTGTAAAATTATATTTTCCCTCTCCACATCCTTAGTAGCTCTTCTAGCTACCCTATCCAACTCGGAGAGATTAATCTCTTCATCCGAAGAGTAATTTCCTTGCTCTCCTATTCCTACCTCCAACGGGGCATCCCCTCTCCTAGCCCTAGTAGTTACCGCTAGTGCAGGTGCTTCTTCAACCACACCCTTACCCTTCACTAACTCATATGTAATAGCATTGGTGTGAGGAGGCCATTGACTTTGCTCCTCTCCAATTCTCGTTGGGAGAGGAAGCATGTCATCACATGTGGCCTCCAACACTCCATCCATGAACCTAACATCTTGGGAGTTAGATGGTCCCGGATCCGTTGGAGGCGCTTGTCTCCCGTTACTACCATTAGGTGGAACTCCTTGTCTATTTTGTATTGGAATGTAACCGGTTGTAGTTTGCAAGCCCGCCGGTGGATGAAAAGTTTGCCTAGCATTACTATGGTCATAGTATAAGTTAGGTGGCCTAAGTTCATTGGCCGGTACTCCTTGTGGCCTAGCACCTCGCATATTATCCCTTGCTTGTTGTTGTGGATTAGCCACCGGGTAAGGGACATTAATTATTTTGTCCGGTTGGCGACACGTATCCGAGGGATGACTTCCTCCACAATTGCTACAATTAAACTCTTGACCTTCGGACCAACATTGTCCTTGAGCGTGCCACCTTCCACAAAAGGGATGAAATTCCTTCTTCTCTAAATTTTGGCCACCTTGCCCTCTAGGTTGTGGTCCTCTATTGCTTCCATTTCCATAGTGAGGTGGCGCTTGACCTCGTTGATTTTGTTGAGGTGGGTTACCGTTTCCTCTTTGGTCACGGTTTTGTCCACTTCTACAAAATTGACGCGTGTGGCCCGGTTGGCCACATTGGACACACCATAATCCGGAAGAATGCCTACCCGACTCAACCGGGGGTGGAGGCCCCGGTTGTTGACTCCGGATCATTAATGACATTTGATCCGTGAGGCTTTGCATTTGTTTTATCATAGCCTCTTGGAATCCTAGTTGGCTAGCACCTAGTCTTCTCTCAACCTCCTCCAAGCGTGGATCCGTTCTAGGGGCCGGTAGTGCCAAAAGAGGTGCCGGTTCCCTAACCGCTAAAGGTCGGGGACCGGTGTCCACAATGGCATATGGAATTTGGTTCTCATACTTAGCGGGTTCTACCGCTACCACCCTAGGGCGTATGGGGATGAATTGTGGGATCAATTCATCCTCCCTTCTCCATAGCCTTTCGTGATCTTTATCCAAGTTTTCAATATCTCTAGCCGCACGCTTGGCATCCGCCAAGGTCAAGGGATTCCTTTCTAGAACACCCCTAATAGTTCCGGACTTAAAAAACCCTTGAATGAAAAATTGCTTTAGCGTGTCGTCGTTGAGCATGGTACCCACAAATCTAGTGCACACTAAATCAAACCTCCTAATGTAAGCCGAAATTTCTTCCTCCCTTCCTTGCTTCAATGACGACAATGCCCTTAATGCGGTACTTTGACCCACTTCCGGCCTAAATTCGTTAAGAAACTCCCTTTGTAATTGTTCCCATCCCCTAAAATGTCCCTCGGCATGATCCCGATACCATTCATAGGCTTCCCCCTCTAGAGTGGTAGGAAACCACACTAACCAATAACCCGGGTCGGTTATGAGGAAGCTAGCCAACCGTTCGATATACCGTTCCATGTGCCGAGAGGGGTCCTCATCCTTGGTCCCATAAAATTTAGGGAGATGAGATGGCATATCCATCGCCGCTAAATTTTGTGGAACCACAATTGGTAGGCCTCTTGGCCTAACCAATGGGTCTATTGGAGGTATAGGAGGTATGGGCGGAATTGGGGGTATGGGTGGTGGATCCATCCCCCGTTCCTCGGCCATGGTGACCGGTGAACTATTCAACAATCCCCTATCAACTTCTACCGGGAATTCTTCTCTAAGTGTGTAATTTTCCGAAGAAGTTTCACCACTCAATTTGGAGGGAGTGATCTCCTCTTCAAGTTGAGCTCCAAGTTCTAAGGTGTCTAGAATTGACCTAGTCCTAGGTTCGACGTTCAAACAACTCTCTATTCTAACATTATCTTGTTCTAATCTATCACTGATTTTAGAGGACCGCCTCTTTCGAGTAGATTTCTCTAGTCCTACTATCAAACTTGGTTTTTGTGAGCGAGTCCTACTTTGCATTCCATAAGAATCGATCGACCCTCACTTGACCACACATCATCCTAGCAATTCCCCTCTTAATATTTTCACTTGTCTTGGTGTGGTTATAATTTTTTTAGGAGGTGAGGAAAAGAACCTGCAAGCCCACTTAGGTGAAAGAATCCCAATAGGGGATAGGCATGTTCATGTTAATTTTTTGGTTAAGTCGGAGCATCACCTCCGCACCTTCCCGCAAATCAACACTCACCACAATACCGATTGTGAGGGGGTGACCTTCCGAGTAGATTATGTTAAAAGTCGAGGCTTCACCCTTCAACTTCTCACACCATCCACAATTCGGGAATTACCCTCTACAACGGATAACAACAATCACGAGTACAAAAGGCATTCCTTAATTAGTTAATGAGTTCACTTTGAAGAAATAAACATACCTTGAGCAATCGCATCCCCCTGTGAGTTAGCACTCCCCTCAATCGTGACTCAATGTAACAACACCATAAACTTTGTGAAATATTAATTTAATCTAGAGCATGAAATGACAACTCCCAAAACTTTGAGACTCACCCCGAGGTGAGTGTCAAAGTTCAATGTCCTAAGGTGAATTTACCCTCTAATGTTTTAATGAGCTACTCGGTTATAGGTTCCTTTTAAGTTCTTAGCAAATCCCCAAAAAGGTTGAGGACGTACCTTCGCCGCGCTCCTTCCTCAAAAATGAATTTGCGTAATTGACAATGCAATTCATTCCAAGGAATAGTTGAAATACAATGAATTCAAATGTAACCCAAAGAGAGAATACTTACCGAGTTTCGGGTGCTCCTTCCCTTCTCTCAAGTTTGTGTCTCCAATTTTTCCTAGTTGCCTCCAAGTCTCCTAGTCGCCTCCAAGTCTTGTAACTACCTTCCGCTTCGCTCCCGGCGGACGCACCAATTATGTGAGGCCAAACCCCCCACCCTTAAGCGTCCGTAGTCCGAGTAGTGGGTTTGGGCTCACATTCCTCCGCGGTATTGGATTTGGACTTGGATGAGTCCATAGTGCAAGGTTCACCCTTCAAGTGGTCTTGGATTTAACTTTGGTCTTTGCTTCCTTTGTCTTGCCATCGCGAGAGTGCTCCACATTCTCCATTAATTTGTGCACGTGGTTTATTTTTAAAGAGAGGATGCAAGTGTTAAAAAACACTATTCTCTATAGTCAATCTCAAATACATTTACTTGTGAAAGCCACACATAACACTAACTAGCATAATGTAACTAACTACTTGTCTATGAGCTAATTAAGTAGGCTATCTACTAAGCTCCTTCATGAACCCATCTCTTTACTTTCTAATTACATAAACCTAGCTCCTTCATAAACCCAACTCCTTCATGAACCCAACTCCTTAGCTTCTAACTAAGTAAACCCAGCTTCTTAGCTTCTAACTAAACAAACCCAGGTCCTTCATAAACCCAGCTCTTTACTTTCTAACTAAACAAACCCAGCTCCTTCATAAACCCAGCTCCTTCATGAACCCACAACTTTGTAGTTGTAATCCCCAACTACCTCACTAATTATTCAAGCCCTTAACTAATCTTCCTACCTAATTTTCCTAATTCTACTAACAACCCCTTTCTAATCACACAATTCTTCTCTAATCCTAAAATCCTAAAATCCTAGAGAGGAGAGGGGGAGAGAGAATTTCCTAACTTCACTAAGACTAACTAATCCACACAAGTATATTTTTGCACTCATCACAACCTCAAGTGCTCAACTCTTAGACATGGAACTTGCAACCACGTGTATTCAAAACATGAACTTTAAGTACCACAAATTGGAATCATGAATTAACTTTAAAATCCTTCACGTCAACACTAATTCTACCAAGAGGTCAAGCCCTCTTCAAGGCTAACAAGCCTTGGCTCTCAAACTAAAAACTAAGCACACACATGTGCTCCAATATGGCTTCCCACACCCACACTTATAACTCGTGGGGTGCCTTGGAGCACAAAGGAAAGAGAGGATGAGTGAAGAAAGAATGAGGGATTATATAGTAAGCTTGAGGGGGTGAGCACCCTCAAGGCTCACGATAAGCCCTTGAGATTTCCTCCTACTTAGTAGGCGCCAATCCTATCTTCTAAGCCTTCCTCCCTCAAATGATCAACAAGGATCCTAATTCGAACATTTAACTAGCCTTGGCTTTCTACCTACCACACTTTACCAAACTTGGGATGCTTCAACCCAAACTTAGCCTCCTTCGCTTTCCGCCGCCATAACTTTCTCCCCTTACTTTCCCAAATCGTTGCTCACCACTTAATTCAAACCACGATGCTTAACTCGTGATTTGATTGGTGCTTTGAGAATTTGCTTATCCTCCACCTTGCATTCTTCCTTGGACCTTCCCCATTAAGTGGCCATGATGAGGTGGTCCACTTGTGCGCTCTATGTGATCCTCCATTCATCCCAATTCGAATGCACTTGCCTCTTGAGTCACTTTGGTTGTCTCCATCCATTTGTACTAGCCTACTCACTAACTACTCAATCCAAGTTCTCCTTACCTATCCTCATTCACTCAAATCCTTCCGAAGGTAAAAACACAATAACAACTCACATCCTAGCCTCTTACAACATGGTACTTCTAAGACTAACATTTCACTCTTTTTATATTTTTGTGAAGTAACATGCTACTTCAAAGTGCATCAACTAACGTTTCAAGGGTCTAAGACTAAATGTGGGCACCCTTTTGGGCTCACAGTTACCTATTCATCTTTACAACCAATACTTACCCCCAAGGCTCAAATCTAAAATGATTCATAGGGTGAGGTGGCATCTTGTTTTTGCAAGCTCTTTTAACAACACAACTACTTTTGAGTCTTCAACCACTACCTATGTTCTCATTCTTTCATTAATCATTATGGGTGCGTTACATGAAAGCTAGTGAGAATGTGAATCCAAATAGCCTAATCTCACTTCCTAAGTCCAATAATCAAGGGAGAAAATATCATGAAGATTGATTTTTAAATGACCATTGTGTCCCAATGGCTAAGAGCTAGGAGCATGGCCTTAGTGTTTATGGAAACAACTCAAGAAGCTCTACAAGATGGGTTGTTTGTTTGTCAAAAAACGATTAAAATTTGAAGCAGATTTTATCATTTGAGCAACTTGACATGCTTATTAGATGTAGATTTTAGTGGTCACTGGCACGCAACACATTTATTAGGCATGTGCTTGCTAGAACGAGAGAAGGCCCATTTGTGGAACTCTTAATAATAATTTGCTACCCTAGATAGACCTCTTAGCAAATTGACCATTCCTCCTCCCATTGGTCATGAATTCCGTATTGGCCAAGCTAGACCCTCACCCCAAACCCTCTCACAAAGAGTAATTATGATATCTATTCAACAACATGTATAAATTACTTTCACTTGTACATTTCAACTGTAAATTTTAATGGATGATTCAATATCTAATTTTGTTAGGTTTTTATCCAAATGTTAAACTAGATTACATTCTTGGCTTTTGTCAAACATGCATGCACAATGGAGGATTGGATGTGCTTACCAATATAAGATACACTCACTCTATATGGTTTTTTGGTTAAGCACATGGACTCTCCTAGAATGGTATATAACATCATGAACCCTTACACATGCTTATTATATGTCCTCATCCTATAAGGTGGGCATATCTTATGTGGGTAATGACTTTCTCTATTGCTTGTTGTTTGTTCTTTTTTCAATAATAATAATAATAATAAATGTTGACAATGATTGATAATGGGTTCTTGAAATGTGCATATCCAAAAGAAAATCATTACAAGTCATTGATGAGTTTTGCTTCAAGATTAAGAAGATATTCAAAGCCTTGTCTCCAAAATTAGCAAGCTCCACTTTAATGTTCCCAAACTTTAGTTGTTTCCTAATTCACTTCCCAAAATGTCTTGGACTAACCCACCAAATATGTATGGTGGTATTGAAAAGCTCGAAAACAATGAAATCCAAATAAGTAGGTGACTTAGTACCAAATGATGAGAGTGACTCGACCAACTCAATAGATTAGACACCTTCGTCAAGGCTCAATCCACAACATCAATTCGGATGTGAATTGATTGTTCTACATTGTTTATGGTATTTAGTGTCACATACACTATTTGTGAAGGGCCTAACCTAGATGCCTAGAGGTCTCAAAGTGTCACATCTACTAATTTGTCAATATGATATTATTCGTCAACATAAGTAACTTTTGAAGTGAAAACAATTTTACACACGGGGAGGTCACTCCCTCTTTAGTTAATGCATACACGTGCGCTCATGACCTATTTATCGGGGGGCTATTTACCTTGCAGAAAAGATTATAAGGTATGGTTTTTTTCAAAATAAAGGTAAATTCTTGTATTTTAATACACCCTATCAGTAATTATAATTTTTTGGGGGAATCATTTTAAAACACCCTATTTTACTTATACTACATTTTATTTTCCTTCCCAGCACGTGGGTAGAGACCATTAACTCCACGTTGGAACCGTTGGTTCAGTAACGTTCAAGCAAGCCAGCCTGCGAAGTCATCCATACAAGCATTTTCAATAGAAAATTACCTCTTTTCATCCACTAGCACAAACCCTACCCTAGACCTGCTACCCCTAGTAATTGTTTCCACGCTATTTTACATGTACTGACTAGATAAAAGAGGCCATTATATGTGATGGTATTTTACATGTAAACATGTTTCACTATTTTAAACCCCCTATATTATATGTACGTTTTTTGCAAAATTTACCTACAATGAATATATTAGACCCTATTTTTTATCGCACGTTGTTCTACGATTTTTCGCCAGTGACCTCCCCGTGATTTTACATTATGACAATTAGCATAGTACATTGGAATGATGATAGTTTTGGGTGTTAGCATGCAAAGGGGAAATACTATTATACATACTAATGACAAGTGTCACATGTTTACATTTTAGTATGCAAAACGAAGATATTCTTAAGCATGCTAATGTCAAGTGCCATGTGCCTACACTTTAGTCAGCTTGTAGACCATTGTGTTACATAGGCATACACCTCATAACACTATTGAACACACTCATGCCAAGATATCAGTAAGCGCGCTTGAACGCCAAGTGTCAAAAGGTGACACTAAACAATGAAGTTGTTGTGTAAACTAGCATATGCCTGAAAATAGGGTGAGTGACTCTATTACGCATGTGTAAATACCGTAAACGGTGCACCGTCACAAATGCATAGTAGGCTTGACTACCCGTCGAATATCGGGCACAATTATATAGTATTGTTACTTGTACTAAAGAGGATAATAATACCCCTCATATGAGACATTGCCTGCAGTAATACGACCCATTATTGCCAAATTTAACCGTCGATAGTGCGTTTAGATAACATTTAAGAATGAAATATTGTCGGGATACGGCAATTAGCATGAAGATCTCACTAACACCCGTACTACATAACTTTGAGCTATGGGGACTCCAAGAGTGCAAGTGGAATCACCAAATATAGATCATTCAAATTGTGGTTTTGGTCAAAGGGTGGCCAAGCACATTGAACTTAAGTTAGTACTACTAATTTGTGGGTGCAAGTTAATCGAGGGATCTTACTTCATGAGAAAACCGACAGTAGTTTTGACACACATGTCAGGTTTCGTCTTTCTCTCCGACTCCGACATAGCCCTTGAGCTCCATGGATGAATGAAATTCAGTAGATGAATGTGTGGCTTTGTCATGATAAACATATGCAGGCATTGTGTGAACACCATGTAACCATTTCTCATCCTCCGCGGAAAAACTAAACTTGCTAAAAATAGTCACGCGTCCAAAAGGGCGTCAAGAATGCAGTAAAACAACAAAACTTGATTTCTAGCAAAGGAAAAAGTAAACTGGCTAAACATAGTCACGCGTCCAAAAGGGCGTCAAGAATGTAGTAAACAGTAAAACTCGATTTCTAGCAAAGGCACCCCAAATTCTATTTTAAACCAATTTAGTTTTCCACGGAGGGTGAGATTTATGGTATTTAGTGTCACTTACTACTCACAATTAAGGTAGAAATACCCAAACTGGTTAACTACCCTCTACCCGTGCACTAGACCGCCGTCATAAGAGCATCCCTAATGGGACCCTCAACGGGTCTCGCCAACGGGCCTTGGCGGGCCCGCCGCCAAAACTGGGCCCCAACGGCCACGCCATCACTCCCGGAGTATTTCTGGGGCTCTCCAGATTTGGCCCTCTCTCGCTATTTTTTCGCGTTTTGGAGGGAGACATTTTCTCCTCGCCATCATCAGGTCAACGCCACGATGGCAACGCTGGAGGCGGGAAAGGGGAAGAAAGGCAAAAACTTCAGCGCCGACGAGGAAAGGGCCTTGTGCCGGAGTTTTTTGGCTGTTTCGCAGGATCCTGTGTGTGGCAATGGCCAACGCAACACGGCGTTTTGGGAGCGCATCACAACAAATTACAACGCGAACAAACCAAGATCGTGTCCTATTCGTCCAGCCAGGTCTCTAGAATCGAAGTGGAGTCACATCAAACACGATGTTGCAAAGTTCAGCGGTGTATTCAAGCAAGTCTCAGATTGTAGGGAGTCGGGGGCATCTGCTGAGGATGTTTTAGAGAGGGCGCTTGAGTTTTACAAGGATCGACACCCCAAACAGCAAGGTTTTGTTTTCCTGCATTGTTGGCACCTTTTGAAGGAGGTGCCGAGGTGGTGGCAGTCGGCGCAGGACATCCAGCGCCGAGGTAGCGGAGGAGGGGGGGCTTCGGCGGTTGGAATGGCGGCTGCTGGCGCCGCAGACCAGCAGCCACACGGGAGCGGCGACCTCGGCGATGCAGCCGACGAGGAGGACGTTGGGGCTTCCCAAGCTGCGACAGGGGGAGGAGGAGCCCGCACGATTTTCCCTAGCCGGCCAGCACGCCCCCAAGGCAGCAAGGCTGCGAAGGCTGACCTCCACGAGCAGAGCAGGAGGGATGCCATTTTGAAAACCCAGGCATTGGCTGCGGAGCAGATGGCCAAAGCGAATATGCGAAAGGCAGAGGCGATGGGGGACCACGCCGCAATGTCTCTGTTTCGAACGCCCATTGAGGATGTGGATGAGGATGCACGTGAGTACTTCAAGCTGCGACGCAAGGAGGAGCTGGAGCGGATTAAACGACGAATGGAGCAGGAGGAGCGACAGGCAGAGAAGGAAAAGTTGGACCATGCGAAACTGGTGAGGGAGAGGGCCGCGGAGGAGCACCGCAGCAAGCGGCCTCGGCAGCAATCTAAAACCTGTGCGGAAGCGCCGCCCCAATTGCAACCGGAAGCAGATCCCATTCTATCCCCGACACCGAACCGCTCGGAGGCACCGACTCCCGCGACGCCAGGGCCTGTAGCTCCTACGGAGGACTCCACATTGCACAGAGATCTTGGTGAGTGGTTGAGTTTTTTTTTTTCATTCTTAGGGTTCATTTTTTTCAATTCTTCTGGTTCATTGTTTGGTTGCTGAATTGGGTTTAGGGTTGCTGAATTCATTGTATGCTTCTAGAATTTGTTTTTTTCTTCCTGAATTGGGTTTAAGGGCCTCTGAAATGGTTTTATGCTTGCTGAATTGGTTTTTTCCTTCCTTAATTGGGTTTAAGGGCCACAGATTTCATTGTTTGGTTCTTTGATTGCTTTTTTTCTTCCTGAATTGGGTTTAAGGGCCACTGATTTCATTGTTTGGTTCTTTGATTGCTTTTTTTCTTCCTAAATTGGGTTTAAGGGCCACTGATTTCATTGTTTGGTTCTTTGATTGGTTTTTTTCTTCCTCAATTGGGTTTGAGGGTTGCTGGATTGGCATTAAGGGTGGCTAAGATGGTTGTTTGCTTTCTGGATTGGGATTAGGGGTGGCTGAGATGGTTGTTTGCTTTCTGGATTGGCATTCGGGGTTCCTGAAATCATTTTTTACTTGCAGGTGATGCACAGGGCGATCATTGGGAAGACTCGCAACCCATCCCGGATACACAGGCGACTGTAGAGTGTCCAGCACCGCAGCTTCGATTTGGAGAGAACAGACCCCCTGTTTTTCAACAACCTGGCTCTATGTTTAGTTTACCGAATGCATTTGGTTTAGAGACACATCACTCACCCATTGTAGAAGGACAAATGTATGGTTTCAGAAATTTTGGGCAAGGTTTGAACCTTAACGCCCGATTCTTTTCACAATAAAGAGTTACAATTGATTGTGCACATCACACTCTTCTCCTTTGCCCTTTGAGCGTCCACAAATGATCTATCAAGTCATTTCTCAATGCATAATGAGACTCTACATTCTCTACCTCTCTAGTAGTGGCCATCAAGTCTCTAAATGAAAATGGAATGGGTGTGGTCTCCACAGGTAGTCCCCAATCTGCAAATGGCTCTAAACTCAGGCCCTTCTCATCTTCCAAAATCATGTTGTGCATAACGATGCAAGCCATCATGATGTTCTCAATAATTCCTAAATCCCATTGGCGTACTGGATTCTTGATAATTTCCCACCTTGCTTGCAGCACCCCAAAAGCCCTTTCGACATCCTTGCGGGCACCCTCTTGGCACTTGGAAAAGTGCTCCTTCATCTCACCCACAGGCTCGTGTATTGGCTGCACGAAACAAGACCATGCTGGGTATATCCCATCCGTCAACAGATAATAGCGGGGGTACACATGCCCATTTACCTCGAAAGTAATGTCGTGACCAGCTCCCCGTAGCATGTTCAAAAGAAAGGGCGAATTGTCGAGGACGTTGATATCGTTGTTGCCTCCAGGTAAGCCAAAAAATGCATGCCATATCCACAAACTCTGGTCAACAACAGCTTCAAGAATGATGCTCCTGTTCTTGTCTTTGTCTTGGAATTGACCTTGCCAGGCCACTGGACAATTCTTCCAAGCCCAATGCATGCAATCCAAACTTCCAAACATCCCTGGAAATCCACGCTTCTCATTGATAGACATGTGCTTCTCTATATCATCTCTTGTAGGTTGTCTCAAATAAGTGGCCTCAAAACAACCTCGAATGGCAACTACAAACCTCTCCATGCACATTTGAGCAGTGGATTCTCCTAATTTGCAATACTCATCACATGCATCAGCAACCACACCATATGCCAACATACGAATGGCGGCAGTGCATTTTTGCAAGGAAGATAATCCCATACGACCTGTAGCATCAGGACGTTGTTTGAACCACGGGTCGAAGTGGACAACGGCATCAACAATGCTTGTGAACAACTCCCTCCTCATCCTGAAACGTCTCCGGAACTTAACTGGCCCATACGTAGGACTCTCAGAGAAATAATCCTTGTATAGAAGATTATGACAATGCTCCCTATCACGCCACACAAATTCTCTGCCAACCGTACTCCCACCCACCTTGGGCCTGCTGGACGACTCACCGAAGACCTCACTACCAAAAACATCAACCATCTGTAGGAATAGGTCATTCTCAAATTCCTCTTCCATGTCCTCCTCAAACCCTAATCCAATCCCAAGGCTCCTGTGAGGCCAAACCCCCCACCCTTAAGCGTCCGTAGTCCGAGTAGTGGGTTTGGGCTCACATTCCTCCGCGGTATTGGATTTGGACCTGGATGAGTCCATAGTGCAAGGTTCACCCTTCAAGTGGTCTTGGATTTAACTGGAATTTCACTTTTAACAACTCAATGTACGATTTCAATACGTATGTGGAGAATGCACAAGTTAACTATGTTATTTTAACCTCCTTATGCTCGGGTGCTATTTTGTCTTTGTTTGCTTCTAACGTCCATCCGGCCGCTTTAGCTACACAAGCCCTTAAGGATATCCCTCTCCTAAATGGAGTCCGTGCCGTTGACTCTATACTACCACTTGAACTATCACTTGTGTATTCCGTATCGCTACTATAAGAGGTCTCACTTGGTGTCTCCATACCGTACATAAGCCTTTAAGTATTAAGAAATACTTATGTGACTTATGTCAATCTCTCCCTCGCACCTTTGGTCTTTGCTTCCTTTGTCTTGCCATCGCGAGAGTGCTCCACATTCTCCATTAATTTGTGCACGTGGTTTATTTTTAAAGAGAGGATGCAAGTGTTAAAAAACACTATTCTCTATAGTCAATCTCAAATACATTTACTTGTGAAAGCCACACATAACACTAACTAGCATAATGTAAATAACTACTTGTTTATGAGCTAATTAAGTAGGCTATCTACTAAGCTCCTTCATGAACCCATCTCTTTACTTTCTAATTACATAAACCTAGCTCCTTCATAAACCCAACTCCTTCATGAACCCAACTCCTTAGCTTCTAACTAAATAAACCCAGCTCCTTCATAAACCCAGCTTCTTAGCTTCTAACTAAACAAACCCAGCTCCTTTATAAACCCAGCTCCTTCATGAACCCAGCTCCTTAGCTTCTAACTAAACAAACCCAGCTCTTTTATAAACCCAGCTCCTTCATGAACCCAGCTCCTTAGCTTCTAACTAAACAAACCCAGCTCCTTCATAAACCCAGCTCCTTCATAAACCCAGCTCCTTCATGAACCCACAACTTTGTAGTTGTAATCCCCAACTACCTCACTAATTATTCAAGCCCTTAACTAATCTTCCTACCTAATTTTCCTAATTCTACTAACAACCCCTTTCTAATCACACAATTCTTCTCTAATCCTAAAATCCTAAAATCCTAGAGAGGAGAGGGGGAGAGAGAATTTCCTAACTTCACTAAGACTAACTAATCCACACAAGTATATTTTTGCACTCATCACAACCTCAAGTGCTCAACTCTTAAACATGGAACTTGCAACCACGTGTATTCAAAACATGAACTTTAAGTACCACAAATTGGAATCATGAATTAACTTTAAAATCCTTCACGTCAACACTAATTCTACCAAGAGGTCAAGCCCTCTTCAAGGCTAACAAGCCTTGGCTCTCAAACTAAAAACTAAGCACACACATGTGCTCCAATATGGCTTCCCACACCCACACTTATAACTCGTGGGGTGCCTTGGAGCACAAAGGAAAGAGAGGATGAGTGAGGGAAGAATGAGGGATTATATAGTAAGCTTGAGGGGGTGAGCACCCTCAAGGCTCACGATAAGCCCTTGAGATTTCCTCCTACTTAGTAGGCGCCAATCCTATCTTCTAAGCCTTCCTCCCTCAAATGATCAACAAGGATCCTAATTCGAACATTTAACTAGCCTTGGCTTTCTACCTACCACACTTTACCAAACTTGGGATGCTTCAACCCAAACTTAGCCTCCTTCGCTTTCCGCCGCCATAACTTTCTCCCCTTACTTTCCCAAATCGTTGCTCACCACTTAATTCAAACCACGATGCTTAACTCGTGATTTGATTGGTGCTTTGAGAATTTGCTTATCCTCCACCTTGCATTCTTCCTTGGACCTTCCCCATTAAGTGGCCATGATGAGGTGGTCCACTTGTGCGCTCTATGTGATCCTCCATTCATCCCAATTCGAATGCACTTGCCTCTTGAGTCACTTTGGTTGTCTCCATCCATTTGTACTAGCCTACTCACTAACTACTCAATCCAAGTTCTCCTTACCTATCCTCATTCACTCAAATCCTTCCGAAGGTAAAAACACAATAACAACTCACATCCTAGCCTCTTACAACATGGTACTTCTAAGACTAACATTTCACTCTTTTTATATTTTTGTGAAGTAACATGCTACTTCAAAGTGCATCAACTAACGTTTCAAGGGTCTAAGACTAAATGTGGGCACCCTTTTGGGCTCACAGCTCCTCTCAAGCTCATCCTCCCAACTCTCCATGACTACAGCAAAGAAGAGAACCCAAAAACTAAAAACCCACAACCCTCATACCACACCCCGCAGCAACAGCAACAACGACCAATATTTCCTCGGCAGAGCAGGAGCTTCGGCTGGAGCGACACTGTCGAGCTCTCGGCCACGCACATGCCGAGAGAGGAAGGCCACAAGGGCACCGGGCGGGCCCGCGAACTGCCAGGTAAGCTCGCCAACACTCACTGCCGGGTCCCTTGGCGGGCCACCATTGGGGCCCGGGCTGCTCAAGCTGTGCCCGCGGCTGTGGAGGGGCCACGCCACAGCCCGTTGGCGAGTGGAAATAACGAGTGATGATTGGGGATGCTCTAATAATGAAGTGCCATTTCTAAAACCGATCATGGCGAGGCCCACATTTCAATGCGTGTACACTTAGTGTAGCCAATGGGAGTCAAGTTTAATGTACTCATGAGTTAACCGGTTTAGGTGATGTTCTGTATGGAAATGCGGATTACTATGTTCGGTTTAGGGAGAATCTAATGACCGAGTAGGGAGTTTGACAAACTTTCCACTTTGAAAATTTGTAGAATCTTTTTGTACATGACAAAAAAATATGAAACAACTTGCACTCTTCATGAATCCTTCTCTTCTATCTTGGAAAATTATCTCATGATTGTAAGACCATATCTTCAATGCGAATCACCTTATTTTCACGGGTTATGGTATTTCTACCTTAGACAATGGTTACAACTTCTTACTCTACAATTCAAATTAACTAGCAAATGTTGAATAGGTTGTTCGGACATTATTGAACATAGCTGACTTTACTTGGTGAAGTACTGCAATTTTAGTAAATAACTATAGCACTATGTGACTTCAAATAGTAAGTGACATTAAACGCCATAAACGGTGTTGTAGTTACGGTCTTATATGCTAAAGGAAAAAATTGGGTCATTCAATAATTGGGTGCTAATCATTAACCCTTTGTGAGGCCAAACCGCCCACCCTTAAGCGTCCTAGTCCGGGTGAGGGAATGGATGTCACATTCGTTTTGCATAGCTCCCTCTTACCAACTTCATTGGAAGTCATTACATTTCTCATTAATTCGTACACACCAATTTATTCCATAACAAGGTTACAAGTGTTTAAAAACACTCTGCTATTAGTGCTATCTTAACAACCCCTATCACTTCCCACACAAATGCACACCAGCTTATATGAATATCTAATTATCTAACCAAACCATCCCTCTCAACTTGGGATAATAGACATAGCTAGCCCACCATCCGAGCTCCCTAAGCCTCAGCTGCAGTCGCAGCTGGCCTAACCCATTTCAGTCACGACCGGGCCCATCAAGGGTCCATACCCGGCTCCTAACTCGGCCACAATCTTCAATTCCCAGCAGCCTAAGCTGCCACAGTCTTCAAATCCCAGCAGCCTAAGCTCGGCAGCTTCAAATTCCAGCAGCCTAAGCCCCACAGTCTCAAATCCTAGCAGCCTAAGCTCGGCAGCTTGAAATCCCAGCAGCCTAAGCCCACAGTCTTAAATCCTAGCAGCCTAAGCTCGGCAGCTTCAAATTCCAGCAGCCTAAGCCCACAACTTCAAATTCCAGCAGCCTAAGCCCGGCAACTTCAAATCCCAGCAGCCTAAGCCCACAGTCTTAAATCCTAGCAGCCTAAGCCCGGCAGCTTCAAATCCCAGCAGCCTAAGCCCACAGTCTCAAATCCTAGCAGCCTAAGCTCGGCAGCTTCAAATTCCAGCAGCCTAAGCCCACAGCTTCAAATTCCAGCAGCCTAAGCCCAGCAGCTTCAAATCCCAGCAGCCTAAGCTCTACAGTCTCAAATCTTAGCAGCCTCACTAACTATCTACCTAATTCTACCAAGCCCCCTACCTAATTACCCTAACCAAAGCCACTAATTCCACTAAGCCCCTACCTAATTCCCACATTTTTTCTAGCTCTAAGAGTTCAAATTCCTAGAGAAGAGGGAGAGAGAGCAATAGGAGAGGGAGAGGAGAGAATGAAGAGAGAAAAAGAGGAGGAGGGGAGGGCACCCAAGACCACAAGTCCCTCAACCTTCTCCTACTTAGTAGGACCTTATCCTATCCACTAACTCCTTACCCCCTAAACCAACAAGAACACGTTCTAATTCAAACATTTAAATCCAAGGACCTTCCTCTTGCTTCATCAAACACTACTCCTCTAATCAAAACACTCCCTAATGCCACTAATCCTCTACTTAACCACACAAAATGGCTTAAGGCCTAAACATAAATCCACACCAAGCCTCACTCTTTTTATACTTTTGATTGTTTCAATAACACTCCAATTGCAATTCTAATTAAATTCTAAACATAAAACAAATATGAGCACTCATTTTGGGCTCATACCCTTGACCCATAAAGGTCAAAGGGTTTTAGATATTGAGCTAACATGAGATGAAAGTTTTTCAATGCTCAAGTGTATTTTGCACTAAATTTTTGTAGTCATAAATAACATCATGATATGATGCTTGGAAAAACGTGTGCATTGATATGTGCAATTGGGTTGCCTTCATAAATATGGTTCATATGTTTTGTTATTGTGGTAATAAAATCTTTAAAATAATGTAAAATATCGATAAATTAGCATGGGGCAACCCAATTGCACGATATTAGTGTAGATAGATATGAACACCAGTTGTGATTGAAGCAAGCATGAATGAAGAACATTTTCACCTGCAAGCTATTGCCCCCCTTTTGGGTGTGAGCTCTACAATGGGTATCAATAACTAAGACCAAAAATCATGTATAAGATCTTCATTGAAAATATTTGTTTAGAATAATAACAAGGTATTATTTGATGAAGTTGTGTCCCATAGTTCATAACCAAGCATGTACAACATAGTTTGAAAGATGGAGTTATACGATGATTTGTAGAAATGATGGCTAAAAACACTAAACATTGCATAAAATTTATACATTGAAATCCCTCATGTACTGACTTAGGGAATCTCATTGGGAAAGTGAAACTGTGTCAATAAGGATAAAAATTTCTAAGAAAAGGTTAATGATGAAATACTCAACAATAAGACCTCATTTCTTTTGGACATTCAAGGATTAAAGGCTTTGAGGCTTGGCGTGTTATGTAAGAACGTTTCCTAAGCTATCTTGGGAAATTTTCATCCAAGAGAAGTTGTGGGGATCACATCCATATGGTGAGGCACTACCAACGGATCACATCCATGTGGTGACATTCAAAAAACACCTCCCGTCCTCCCATAATACTGAGTTTGAAAGTGGAAAGTATTGAAATTCATAAGAATCACACATCTCAATGTTTTGATGAGAAGCTTGACATCGAATGGTGGAAAACCGTATGCATAGAATGATTAATCAATAATTGATTAATCACTATATTCGTTAATTTGGGACTTTTTCAGCATTTTGAGATAGTTACAAATATAAGAACATGGATAAAATCACACAGATATTGGAGAATGTTGTAAGATGCAAATACTTTGAAGCGGGTGTTCATATCAAGAACCCAATTAAGAACTCATATCAAGATGGTTTGGGTAGGATGACCCAAACATTAGACCATGTTGTTGTGGTCCATATATTAATTTGAGACAAGAGAAAGTCTCAAATTAATGAATATAGTGATAAGTGATGCATTGTCGAATTGTCCCTTCAGATGTGAGCACTTCATGAGGTATAGAGAATAGTAGTTATGAAAAGTTATGATCAAGTGTTATAAATGACAATTTCGATAACTAAGCTTGAAAATAAAATGCTAATAATTATTTTCCTAGCATGATCCATTCACTTGAAATTGGAAGTCCCAATTTGGGACATTTAGGTCATTAAGAGTTAAAAGTTGGGCATATATTGAGTGCGGTACATGACAATAGGTAGAATCTTCAACAAACAAAAGACAATGTAGTGTACTTGGTCTATGCACATCATGCTTTGAAGAGGAATGTAGGTATACACATGGCATGTTGTTGAATCTAGGTCATGTATACGAACCCAACTTTTCTTATATCCTAATAAATTCACGGTCACTACTCATGGCACTTCACCATAGTGCAAACTGGCATGAAGGCATCTCCACCCCTCCCACCCATCTCCCTCCAAGATTGTTGTGACGGGAGCGGAGGCATAACAATCACTACTGCATCTCCCTCTACATCGGTGAACATAGATTTAGAGACACCAAAATGAAGGACTCTAATTTGTTATACCAATATAGTGAGTCCTCTACCCCGGTCAAACATCACCTTTCAATGCTAGAAAGTGTCATCTTCAAAACGATTGATTATTATATAAAACATCACGTCACTGATATATTGATATTATTGACACATGCCCATCATTGTCTTGCACATTTTAAAGTATAATATTACATATAGAGTAATGATTGGTCATAATATTCTTCAAATGGGTTTCGGGTTGGGTGGAGCTAGCACCTAGCCCCAAAGATTCTTGCATCACTTCAATTGATTCGAACAATTCCCCCCATTTAGTCTAATTCTAAGATGGGGATGCTTGAATTGACAAACGGGGTTGGTTGGAGGCTTCTTAAACTACCTAGGTAATATTGGTCACCATGATGTGAGTTGAACCAAATTTTACTCCGATCTTGTGTTAGTATATGCCTACATGTGTAGTAGAGGCACCTACTCCTGATTAGGACCCCATCGACAATCTATAGGGTACCGCAATTTAGATCAAGCGGGGATTGAATTCCGATCGGGTTGGAACCAATGGTGTCATGACACATGTCTTGGTTTTGAGTGCTAAAGTGAGGAGGGAATGAGCGGTTATGGCAAACTCTAGACATTGGTAATATGTTTGGGCCAACTTTTGGCTTCTAAAATTCACAGTAATTTCAATTTAAGGAATAAAATTACCAAAAAATTGCAATCCTCTTGATTTCTATATTCTTACACAGGAAAAATTTGCACCGCCATATACTTCTCTAGACCTGACCCGAATCTCTTAAATGATCGGTTATGGACGCTTCTACTTTAATGGGTGACCTAACATTAGCAATTGAAAAATATTTTGGTTCCATGGTGATGACACCTCGACCATCCTAATATTGAGGCCTCTCCATGTAATACACTCTAAACTCCATAGTATCACACCTGTGGCAACCAAAATGCATGTGATATTACAGAGTTATGTAGTATTAACATGGATGCGTAATACTAGTGAATTAGTGTAGCATGTGACACTATGGAATAACACAAAGTGCAACATATTAAATGGTGTGGTGTGGTCCACTCCACTTCGCCTTCCCGGGCAATGTGGCGGATGCATGCACCAACATTCAACAAGTGGCATAAGAAGAAGAAGAAGAAGGTGACACTCCACATATTGACACATGGTGAAATGCAAGGGTGTGGGTTGACTTCTTTGGTGGTTTGCATTAATGACAAAATTCATGATATAAGGGAGAGAAAGGTGACAATAAGGAGTGAGATTTGAACTACGAACATCCGTTCCCTAGGGTTCGGGATATTAGAGAGTGTGTGACATTATGGAGGTTGATATTACGGAGTTTAGGGTGTACTCCACAAGCCCCTCCACTACTCTTTCGAGCAGGAATTAGAGGGAGACGTGGTGGCAGTGTTGGAGATGCCCTAAGTGAGAGTAAGTTAGTTGAACTTGCAGCACACATACGGGCTTTGACCTCATCACCCCGCATGATTTACCAATCAATCAATTGTCCAACTTTTGGGTGGTAGTGCCTATTCTACAACCTACACACATACGACTCAGTAGTAGTTAGGATACTCTGACCAATCCTGCAAAATCAAGTTAAGTTAGCAATCTCAGACGCGATCTCATCAGGCTCTCAAAAATCTGCAGCCAAACTATAAATCTCAAAGTAACTACAGTAATTCATAGTCGAAACAAAATTACATAAAAATCAAATACACACTGGAAAAGAAAAGTTAAGGGAACCTGACTTCTGGTCATGCACCGAAATTCACAATCCGCAATTGGTTGGATTGGGGTATCCATAAATACTCCTAGCCTCTAAAATTAAGCACCTCATTTATGTGCTATTCTGAAGATGAATTGCCCAACTTGCCAACTTTGAAGGCATCTCAGGCTTCCAAATTTATCCGCAGATTCCATATATAGCACTTCTTACTGCTTTATGAGGAGAACTCACCCGCAAGTGAGGTTAAATAGCATCCTTTGACTTGACGTTCCTGATTTCTGCACGAAATAGAACATGCCGCATGTAGTAAAAACCTGATCAACACATATTAAATCTGTTGCTGGCTTCTAAATTTGAGGCCGGGGTGACCTGGCACCGGCTTTCGACTCATGCTCAGTACGGGGTTGCTTGCTTTGCTTTTCTGAAGAAAGCCTCGAGCCCACAAGGGACAAGCGGCACCGGCGAGCTTCAGTTACGTAGTTCGATAATCCAACACGGTCATGGCCTGCTGGCAGCATTTCAACTGAACAACCAATTTGTTCTTTGTCACACAAAATTTGTGATTGAGCTTTACACAAGGGTCATCAGATTAAGTTAAGCCGTTCAACTTCCCCTCACATTATCTGGGCACCGAATCCAGATCCGCCTGTCACCCTGTCGCGCCCTGTCGCGGCTCCCGGCTGGAAGCGCGGGGCCTGCGTTTCTTTCCACTGCGAGAGGTGTCGCGTTTCTTTCCAGAGTTTTTTCCTGCGGCGCCCATTTTTTTCCGCCTTCAGACCGTCGCGGGGCTGCCCGCCTGCTGCTCGCGTTTACGGTTACACGGTCGTGGTTTACGTCGTGGTTACAGCCGGAGGGGTTACATGGTTGTGGTTACAGGCTCGGGGTTTAAGGCTCGGGGTTTAAGGCTCGGGGTTACAGGCTCGGGGCTACAGGCTCAGGGTTACAGGCTCAGGGTTACAGGCTCGGGGTTACAGGCTCAGGGTTAGAGGCTCGGGGCTACAGGCTCGGGGTTTCGGGCTCGGGCCTACATGCTCCGGGTTTCAGCTCAGCTCACACTATGTCGTTACACGGGCTGTTTACACCCCGTAGTTACATGCTGGTTTCACGTTTCCCTACTTCTCGTTACACAATCGTTGTTAGTTACCATTCATGGTGGTTTCACACACATTGCTGGTTACCCTCATCCTCGTTGGTTGTCAATCCCTGCTGGTTTTAGGGTCCTCGTTGGCTACTCTCCTCCTGGTTCCTTCGCTCTCATTGTTCGTTACCAACCACCTGGTTACTCACTCAATGTTCGTTACCAGCCTCCTGGTTTAGCTTTCATTTTTAGTTACCAGCAACCTTGTTACACTCCTCCTGTTTGCAATGTCATTGTTGGTTTCCAACTTCCTGGTTTCAATATAATCATGTGCTTTGGGGGGAACGTCTCTGTCCTGGTTACCATTAAACGCGGGAAGTTTGAACAGCGAATTCTTGTTTAGGGTTTTCCGCACCTGTACGGATTGAAGCATTGCGTCCCTTCCATATCGTCGCGTTTCGTCGTATCCAGGAACGGCGCATCCGTTTCATTCTCCAAGCTTCGACGCCCGCAAAATCTCTTCGCAACCTTCACGATCCTCTCCCCATCCCACCGGTTGCAATCCCCTCCCTCCTCTCACTATTTTCTCTTGCATCATTCTCCTCAGTCACTTCCATTCTTTTCTTTGCACAAATCGCCCTCCTCCGCAATCATTCCCAATCCATCATTTGCAATTTCATACACAATGATTTCTACTCGCATTTAGCCCCCCTGCCATCATTGTCAATCGCCCATCTCATCTGATTAGTGACGCCCGCCGCATAATTCCCATACTCAAGAAGCTGTTTGCGTCAGTGGATTCCTCTGCGCCCGCACGGTGGTCGTCTCGCGAGGAGCGCGGACTGTAGCTGCGCTTCACAACTTGCCGCATATATATATCTGTGGCTGCACTCCTCCATTACACAGGCGAGTATTTATTTTCTCTGTCTTTTCTGTGCCCGCCATTACTGTAATTCATTTCAAGAAATGCTTCCTCCATTAATTACTACGGCATTTCTCTTCCCCTCCCCGTCTTCGGCTTTCCATAATCGCAATTTTCATGGCGTTTCCCGTATAGGCACGATTTTCCACCACGGCATTTCTCTTCCCCCCCTTCCCGTCTTCTTGTTCTCATAATCGCAAGTTTCATGCCGATTCCCCTGTCCGCATGTTGTACCACTACGCCATTTCTCCTTCCCCCCCCTTCCCGTCTTGTTCTGTTCATAATCGCAATTTTCCTGGCGATTCACGTGTAGGCACGATGTGCCAGTCATCCGTTTTCTCTTCGCCGTTTTGGCATTTCCATTAGCCCTTCCTTGTCCGTTCAAATCCGTTTCCCTCTCACTTATTTTAGCCTCCGTTTTCCGGGCCATGAGGTCCCAATACTCTCATAGAAAACACCACCACACTCCTAATATCATGTTTGGCGGAGCAGGTGCCCGAAGGCGCAACTTTGCTGCAATTTCAGCACAGCATCAGCCGCATTCCTCCTCTGTAAACTACGCTAGGGTTGTCATTGGTTCGTTCGCTGAACCCGCCCCACTCGCCTCTCGTCCTCCGCCCCCTCTCCCTCAATACTTGCCGTCCACAATTCCAATGGCCATCCAGGGAACGGATGATGCTCGCGCGACCCCGGCCTCCCTCGCCGCTGATGGGCTTCTGAGATACTGTGTCAACATGGGCAACCAGAGGTGGGTTGAGCAATGGGTAACGCCCCTCGTTTACACGCAGCTTCTCGAAGAGGCTATCCACATACGCGTCCCTAGTGCCATAGACCCAACGAAGGAGCGACGGGATGCTATGTGCATCTACTGCGGGAAGGAGTGCCCCAGCAAACTCCGACTTGTTGAGCACCGCCTCAAGGGTTGTCCGGAAGGGCCCTTGATTCCTGGTTACAGCGTGAAGGGGCAGGGACTCCCCCTTTATCCAAACTTGAAAACCACCCACCTGTCTGTAACCATTGCGAAGCAGGTGGAGGAAGGCCATTCCCTGTCGTTGCGAGACCAGAAGGGCGTCGACGATGAACAGGACCTCTCGAAGTACCCTAAGCCCACTGACCATGTAACCACGCGAGTTTTCAGGCTGAATAGCCTGCACGAGTTGCCGCCAGGGACTTGGAACAAAGACCGTCGCCGGTCTCAAGACAAGAAGAAGAAGGCTGTTCCCCAGGGCGACGGTGGTCACATTGCCCGCGCACAGGAGGCCCAAGAAGAGGGCAGTTCGCAGGCCAAACCAAAGGGGAAACAGAAGAGGAAGGGCGCTGTGAAGCCCGCTACCCAGCCCGACAGAGTGCGCCCCGTGGAAGACGTGGCTATGCGCCCTGTGGAGGAGCTATCTTCCGACAGTGACATCAGCCTTCGCGCGTTGACCAAGAAACGGAGGACGTCCACAGCCACCGTAACCAGGCCATCCGATGTGCAGACGCCCAATGCTCCCCGTCAACCACATGCTGAAGTGGTTACAGACACTCCGTCTGGCAGTGCAATTGTCCCAGCTGGATCCGTAACCAGCACTCAACCCTTGCCGCCTCCATCGGAATCACAGGTGGCCCTTTTTCCACTGGTTACGATGGACATTGCCCCCCGCTCCACGGCAGCCGTCGACACGGACACGGGAGGATCCCATGTCACCACAACGGCTCTCGACTCCCTGGACGGCGCTCGTTTCACCACTGTCCCTCGCCACACTTCGCCGCCCCCCCCACCTTTCACGGGTTTGACGGTTAGGATAAATCCACCCCAGTCTCCTACAGTCGAAGAAGCCCTTGCCGTTGTTGACATTGTCATCGAATCTCCGGAGGGTTCCGAGAGTCCTGCCTACAACCCTCCAGCAAAGGCAAAAACCATCGCATCCAGCAGTAACGCAGGAAAAAGGGGGGTTCCAAGCAAGGAGTTGCAGCTGAGGCAGATTGAAGAAGAGCGTCTAACAGCACGTTCCCGCTTCACTGCAGAGGCTGAATCGATGGTTACACAACAGTTTGCCATGCCAAGTTACCCTCCTCCCGTCCCCCAGCCCGGCCTTGTGCAGCTGTTGCGATTCATGTTTCCAGATTACGACTGGGAGTCCGACAGCCTTGCTGGTTTCAACAGACAACTGGCTGGTTTCAGAGACCTTCAACCCTACGATGGAAAGTACGATGTTTGGTTCGACAGGAAATTCTGTCAAGCTTACGGGGCTTGGACTTTCTACGCCCAGGTGAAAGTCCACAACCATCTACCTATTTATGTGCACCTGTTTGTAATTATTGCAATAATGTATATCATATGGCATGAATGTAACCAGTGATGTATACCATATGTCATGAACTTCAATGTCTGTGTGATTGGTGAACACTCTTGTAACCAGCATATGTCCCTCCTGCAGATGCGAGCAGCCCAGGTTAGGTGCTTGACGCCACACCGTCTGCTAATACCAATGCCTCCGCTTCGTTTCCGTCTTATGCGTTTCCAGTAACCAGGTTTTCCCTACCGTGGGCGTTACATTTTCCGCCCCATTTCACCATTCTATATTTCTCATTCAATTGTTTATTGAATTCCAACTGTGCAGGCTGCAGCCGGCACTTCATACACGCGGGACCCCACCGCACACCAATCAGTTGTCCGGATGAGAAACCAGGTTACAGGAGACGAGGAATTCATGGACCTGGTTACGTATGTCGATTACCGCCAGAAGTGCAAGGCAGTGGACGTCATGAAGAAGTATATGGAGGACAAAAGGCAGCAGCAGATCGATGACCTCGTTACTGCCAAGCTCGACGCCTTTGAGGCATCCGTGCAACCGCGAGTGGAGGGTGTTACGTGGGGGTGGCATCCGCTGTTCCACCTTTTCACCACATGCGGTGGTCTCCGAGCGTCTCTTCCGCCGTTCCCATGGAAACACACCCGTCACGAAGGCAACAGCGTTGTGACCGCTCTGCAGGGCATGGAGCCGTTTCCACGAATGTTCCCGGTTCCATGGGCGGCCCCCATTTTGAAGACATACATGCGCCTTCGTGGTCTCCGCAATCCTCTTCTCCATCCCATCGTCGGCGCTACACGGCGTATGGTCCTCGAGTGGACCTCAGTGGGTATGTCCTCCTCTCCATGGCAGGTTACAAAAGAAGTCATGGAGTCAGAGGGTTACATCATGTTCGCTGCTGCGCGGGAAGGCATGTCGGCAGCCGAGTGGTCGGATGGGGTCCAAGAAGCGTTCCGGATGCTGCCGTCACCTACCGAGGAGTGGTGGGTGGAGTACCTATCCTGGATACAGAGGACACAGTGCAGGGCAATGCAGCGGTGGGTTACAACCGAACCGGATTCCTTTGTGCGGTCATGGTGTCAAAGGCTTGACGTCCCAGACTCCCACCCCACTCAATCTGCAATTCGATCGTGGTTGCAGTCCCAGGAGGATTTGGATATTGGGTGGTTCATTCGTTCCACAGGTTCGCAACTTCTTAACACCGTTGCTGTTTAGCAATTTGTAACTTATTATGTGTTCGCGACGGAGTTGTAACCAGTGGAAAGTTAGTGTACCCACCTGAAGTGTTGTCAGTGGTTGTTGTTCGCAGGACTGTCCGACGCGGAGGACACTGAAGAACACAGGCGTCGTCGAGCGCTCCGTGACCACCTGCTGGAGCAACACACCCAACTATTGGCGGATGGAACTGCGGGTCCCTCGGATGTCCTTGTAACCTCGACTATGTCGCCGAAAATCCTGCCCGCCATCGGGAGCGATTGCAATCCTGCTGATGACAACGTGGTTACAGACCCCGCTATGCTCGAGGAGGCGACTCCACATCAGCCCGTGGTTACACCCCCTGCTCTCCCTACCTCATCCGTAACCACGTTTACCGCTGTCGCGGTCACCACAGGCACTAACACAGAGTCATCGCCTGTGTCACTGCAAGACCCACCCCCACCATCCATCACAGAGGTACGTCCCGTTCCCGGCCCCCCAATAGAGCAGGAAATGTTTGGTACCACCTCCAATCCCATAGCCGTTCCAACTATGGCCCGTTGGTTTTGGGATCCCCCCCAGGCTGAGAAGTCCTTCCAGGCTCGTAACCGGGTGGATGCCAAACAATTGGCACCCCTCCCAGAGGTCGTTGTTGCTCCCATATCCCCCCAGTTTTTACCGATTTCCTATACTGCCATACAGACTCAGGATAAGTCGGTTGTTGCGTTACAGGTTACGCACCACAGAGAGTCACAGACCACAGGTTCCCTTACTCCGCACCCAGAGAGTGAAATAAAGGGGAAGACTGTAGTGCTGGAAGACACGCATGACGTGAGAGGAAAGGGCACAACGGTAGCCAAACCCGAGAAATCCCGAAAGCCTTTGTCGTCGGGTCAGGCTCGCCCGGTGCAGGCTGCACGTAACCCAGACGTGCAGAAGAATAAAATCGACAAGGCGCTACAGATGTTGTACAAGAGATTGCGGTACAACATCTTTCGAACTAAGCGCCTCCTTCTATGCATACGTCTAGTTCCACAACATTCATTGCTACTATATCTGTGAGTAGCTGCATATATTGTTTTACACATAATACGAAAAACATAACTTCAGTGGATGTGGTGGCTGACACGTTCGTGGTTTGCTGACTTGCAGGATTGAGGCGCTCTTCCAGAAACTCAGGTATATATTCTTAATCATGGGTCCCTCATGTTAATATCATTTGTAACCACATATGCACTATTGTAACTAGCTATTTCCCAATTACCATCGTAACCAGGAATCATGTGCACTAACACCACTCAACGTATGTTGCAGGACTGGGAGCGGACACTCCGAACTGTGCGACTGGATTGTATTCTTTAAGGGGTTGCCAGGAATGACAGTGGGCATACTCTTCACCGACATACCACCCATCATAGAAGTCAACAACGAGCTAACGGACAACTGGCTCGACTTCATGATTGTGAAGACCTGGCTGAAGCACGGAGACAACAGAGCTGGTTACGGGCTGGTTACAGCAAAGGTGTCGGGCGACTTGAACGCGTACATGGCTGGAGGGAAGGCGAGGAACGAGGCATTAGGCGATTTCTTGAAAGGTGTTTTCAAGAACTTCCCAGCCGATTGCAAGGCTGTCATCGTTCCTTATTGGGATAGGGGGCACTGGTCACTATACATGTTCGAGGAAACATGCACAGTGCACTGCGATTCTGTGGAGGGGTACCACACGAAGGATGACAAAGAAGAGACATTCCGGCGTCTGATAAGGGCGATGTGGGCAGAGCATCGGGGGATGTCGACGTCGGACTTCAACTACCATTCATTCGTGGGGGCGGCCGTGCATAGACCAAAGGTGAAACAGTCGTACGATGGGTGGGCCTGTGGTTACGATGTCATCGCCAACCTTGACAGTTACCTGAGTATGCGTGGGGTGGCCGCTACGCCAATTGACTACAACACGGTAAGCACTCCGAACTACATTTGTGGTCATAACTTGTAACCAAGCTAGTAACCATTATCGTTACAATGCTCTAATCAATCATCCTTACCATGCATGTAACCACGATCGTTACCGATGTCGTAACCATGATCATCAGCTGCACAGTTGACCCCCATTCTAACCTCACACGACATGTAATGCAGTTCAAGTGGCCGACGTATTCGATTCCAGCCATGCAGAAGGCATTGATCACCGACTTTGCTGCGGAGCTGGCCGTGACAACAAGAGCTGCTGGTTACCACCCACCATTTATACCGCGAAAACAGGGATTGGAGGAGTCGATGGGCATGAAGGACGTGTCCGTGGAGGATGTCGACGCACAGAGGGCGATTATGCAACAAATTGAACAGGATCGCAAGAAGGCTGTATCGTCGACTATCGCTCCAAATGTGGAGAACGTTCCGGCCCGCACCTCACGCACAGAGGCCATGGAAGCAGTGAGGTCCACCGGAGCCCCTGTCGAAGGGGGGTCGTACAGGAGGGCAGCCGTTCCCGGAGGCACTTCACGAAGGGCGGGGCGTGATGAAACCGACCCGCGAAGACAATCTGTTCCCTCCGCCCCTTCAACACAGCCGCGTACGCGAAGCCCAATTGACATCTATCTTGGACTGGACGGGAACGAGGATGATGAGGGAAGGAAACTACCGCCGCAAAGACCAACAAAGGAGGCGGTCAGGCGCGGATCCACGCAGCAGCAGGGGCGACCTGCGCGTGGTCGTTGAAGACAAGAAGGCGTTGAGATGTTTGCTCCGACATGTACATTGTTGGTTACAGTAGGTGTAGGAACGATACAATTTTGTAAAGGTTACGTTGACAAACCCTTTTTGGGGATGTACACTCCCTTCAGGGAACCTCTTTACATGACAAGCACCACACTGGTTACGGGTTTTGTAACCATTTCCATAATTGTTGTGTTTTGGGTGTGCATTGTGAATGAAATGGGACAATGAGTGGCCGCACATATAAACTTTGTTCGAGAGGCTTGTCAAGTTCGTATGTTCACGTAGCCAGGTTACACGTCCTGTATTGCTAAGAGGACATCCGATCTCTGTGGTTACAATATACTGACTTTCCGCACATATAACCAGGATGGGTACAAAGTGAAGTACCTGCTCATCCACCCTCTTTAGAAGAGGTCCCCTCTGATTTGAAGAACCGCACTCAGGGACAATGTCTCCACAATAAAATGCAGTACACACGTGGTTACATAGTGTGGTTACAATGTGGTTGCACGGTGTGGTTACAGTGTGGTTGCATAGTAAGGTTTCCATTTGATAATATGAAGGTGGCTGTATACAGTGGTTACACGATGTGGTTAAGTCGGATGCCTTCAGTACGCTCCGTATGGGATTACTCACACATTGGGCATAAACATTTATATAGCAGGTCGTGCCTACCCTGTGCAAACTATCGCCTATCTAGGAAATCTCTTCTGCGTTTGAGGCTCATGCCCATGTTGTCTTGAATCTCGAGGAAGTCCACAGTTTCTTGGCTTGGATGCAATAGACCAGCTTCCAAGTCACTCTTCAGATTCTTCATGGTGCCTTGCACAGACAGAAATGCGGCCAGCACATGGCGGAGGAGGACTTTGTTTCCACGGGAGTCGTCTAGGATGGAAAGAGAGAGACGGTGTATGTGGTCCTCAATCTCTGCGCTGCACGGAATGTGGGTATATTTTGCGGGTTGTGTTTGGCTGATGTGGACGGGGCTGGTTACGCCTTCACAGAGGTTGTAACCACCGTCCACCGCCTCCAACATGTTCCGGAGACCGCCACCACCCGTACCTTTCAGAGACCCACAATACCTTGTTATGGTTCCTTCTGCAATGTCGGGGTGCAATAATTTTAGCACTTTCACCTGGTGCTTGCAAATGTTACCTTTCATACCAAGTGGACAATCGCAAGAAGCCAACTCCTCGCCGGGATTGTACACCCAGTACCGTTTTTGGACCTTGGACTTGGACGTAACCACAGCAGGGCCCCCTGGACAGGAAGGCAACATGACACAGGAATCAGGAATGAGCCTGGCCTTCAGGAGGGCGCCAATGACAAATTGCTCCTCCTTTTTATTGGTTACAAAACCAAACCGTTTGCGCAATGACATGTACCAATAGTGATTAAGTACGTCCCCGACGAGTTGGTGGATGGTCCAGTCCACTCGCCGTCCATGATAACGCCCCTTCGATTGCTTCAATGTGGCTTTGAGGTTTCCATGGTAGCTTTCAATAGCGGCGTTGGTGTCTTGGCCCGCGTAACACAGATTCCGGTGGCCAACAACCCATGAACGCGTGTTACCGCCCCACTGCTTTTCGAAATACGACCAGAAATCAGAAGCCTCTGGGATTCTTTCGGCAAGCTCCCGGAGTCTACGCTGAGCCCAAGAATCCATATGAAGGTCATCAGGGCAGTCTCTGTCGTACATGATCTTCCCAAGCCCTTGCAGAACACATCCGCGGGTTACGGCATCTTTTATCTTTATGCAGGCCTGTTTCAACCAGGCTCTCCTGACATGCCACAAACACAAAAATATCTTCGTCTCGGGCCACACCGCACTGCAGGAGGAAACAAGTGTGGTCAGCCCGTTCATGTGTGCCATATGGAAACAAATCACTATTAAGCGTTGCGGAAACAGTCCTGGGTACTCAGAAACATCAATGTTTATGCAATAATTGTTACGTACCCGATACTGTTGATTTCCGCTTTAGCGTCATCAACAATGAAGGCATTGGGACGCCAGTCATGCTGGAATCCCCGGAGATGATCGTTTAGAGCACGCATCCACAGCTGAAGGTTGTCCTGTTTGCAGCTAGAGGTGATAATGTACGCAACAGGAATACCATTGTACCACTCGTCGAAGACCATGAGCGTGTAAAGAGGGAACTGCAATGACAAATGAGGAACATGAAGACACACACATGACCAATCCATGTAACCAGTATTGTAACATGTTGTAGGGGGCTGTGGTTACAAGGTGTAGAAGACACGGACATGCTGAAACGGCATGCACCAGATGCGTACCATGTGGTTACAAGAATCGCACACCTAGTGTATCGTGGTTACGAATTAGGATGCAGTATACCTTTTTGGCGTTAATCCCAAAAGTGGCGTCTATGGAAACAGCGCTTTCGTGACCATGTACCAGCATGGACTGGCGTTGCCACTCAGTTTGTATGCCAATGGTGAATGGGATGTTTGTTCCTCGCAACTCCTCCTGCACCAGCAAACCTCCATCCTGGTAGTAGAAGACGTCATGCATGTTTTCTTGAACCCACATTCTGACGCTGGTGGCGTCATTCGTATGCTTCATGTACGTTTCGCGGGCGTGGTTACGAGCGACATTGCGAATGTCTTGTTCGTTGAGGAACATGTCCCTGGTGATGCGGCCTCTCTTGCTCATAATACCGAGAACACGTTCCTTGTGTTTATTCATGACTTGCGTAACGGACAAGCCCTCACGAATGGTCTTCTCTATCCATTGGATTGTTTCCGAAGACAAATGGGCACCAACGGCGGTAGTGACACCTAACTGCCCGGCGCCATGGACAACAACACCATTCTTGTTCACATGGTGTTTCTGTGTGTATACTACCTGACAAATGTGGGGCAGTAACCACAACCGCTTCAGCACGAAACAACATTGGCAGCCCTTCTTCTGGTTCAATCCCTTCATTTTCTTGGAGACCCTCGGCCCTTTGTGGCCCTTTCCATTGGGAATGCGCTTGCCCTTGTGGTCGAGTTTTTGTTTATGTGCAACCAGTCCATCATGGACGACAACGCAATTGTTGGCGTGGTTACCCGGTCCGTATTCACAATGATATCTGTACGTGGAGACCACACATGTGACACTGTGAAGGTCGACATTTTCACTCAGACGGTTACAGCGCTGGCATGGTTGGAACGGTACTCATGGTTATAAGGCACCAGTATAAGTTCACCAGATATCAGTGTTATGAGGTGTTATTGTAACCATCCTGGTTACAAGAACACGGACATGTTGCACTTGGAAAGGGTAAGAGAGGGAGTCGCCATGAATACCTGAACTTCTCGACGAATGAACACGCTTGCGGTCGCGTTAAGGATGTGTGCTTCAGGATACCTTTCCTCACAAAGCGGCACTCAACGTCCGGCCGACATTCCTCGCCCTTGCGGAAGTCATCAATGCGGTCCCATGGAATGAAAGCTATGTCGCCAGTGTCGTCGCCATCCGGGTCGCGACTCTGAAAGCGGTGGCTGCGGCTCCACTGGATGGATGTGTGGTCAAATGGGCCTGGGGGCGGAATCTGCAGGGCATTCTGGATATCGGCAAGACTTGCCGCCAATGAGGGCCTGTAGTCGTGGACATGTGGGAGCATATTCAATCGTTCCGGGGTGGTCATGTCCACCACGGAGTCCATGAACGGAGAGGGAAATGTGGAAGATCATAAAATGTGAAATGACAAATAAAAACTTGCGTCGTGGACAACAGAGGGGTAGACAGAATTGAGGTGAGAGATTGTGAGCCCCAAACGTGCACTGGTTCAACAGAGGACAACCAAAGTTGAGATCTATGCAAAGGCACGCTGTCCCGACAGTATGCAGGTTTGCGGCGATGGCTCCGATTCAATGGTTACCTTCGCAAATCGAAGAGAGCGGCAGACATGGAGGATGTGAAAGATATGTAACCCTAAACAGGACACGAGTTTCAGGAATACACAGACCTACCGGGGGTGGAGGGACCTCATGTGAAGCAGTGCATTGACAATTCGGACGGACACCGTAGTGCTTGCAGGTTACAGCCCCAACAATGCAAGTTTTTCTGAAGGAACGCAGGGGATTCACGATGCGGGAGGTGTAGGTTACAGATGCAATAAGCAAGGGAACCATAAGGGAGGCAGGGGAAATCGGACTCGGGGATGCGGCAATTCCCGTCTAAACTTGCGAATTTCAATTATCATGGATTAAGTTTTACGAACAGTGGACCACATGGCGGGATCACCGGCTAAACCCTAAGCCAGGAATGGAATTTAGGGTTGTGTTACCAAGTTTAGACGCTGGCTCGGCGCTGCTGCATTCATGGGTAATGTTCGAAAATGGGTAACCCCACCTTTTGCATGCAGACGCCCATCTCGAATTGAGGGATTCGTCTTTGTTGCGCGACAGATGCTTCGGTTACGTCGTAACCATCATAGCTTGAAGAGTATAGGGGTAGGCCCTAAACGAAGTGTAACCACGGAGTGTAACCATAAGGGTGTAACAAGGAGGCTGGTAACGAACAATGAGGGAGTAACCAGGTGGTTGGAAACCAACAATGAGAGCTTTGGAACCAGGAGGAGAGTAACGCAGGAGGAGTGTGTAACCAGCAGGGAATGAAAACCAACGAGGATGAGTGTAACCAGCAATGTGCGGGAAAGCACCCTGAACGGTAACTAAGAGTGAGCCTGTAACCAGGAGGACACCCTACCCTTAAAACCAGCATGGAACTACGGGGTGTAAGCAGCCCGTGTAACGACATACTGTGGGGGGAGCTGAAACCCGGAGCCTGTAACCATAAGGACACCCTAAACTTAAAACCAGCATGTAACTACGGGGTGTAAGCAGCCCGTGTAACGATATAGTGTGAGCTGGCCTGTAACCCCGAGCCTTAAACCCCGAGCCTTAAACCCCGAGCCTGTAACCACAACCATGTAACCCCTCCGGCTGTAACCACGACGTAAACCACGACCGTGTAACCGTAAACGCGAGCAGCAGGCGGGCAGCCCCGCGACGGTCTGAAGGCGGAAAAAAATGGGCGCCGCAGGAAAAAACTCTGGAAAGAAACGCGACACCTCTCGCAGTGGAAAGAAACGCAGGCCCCGCGCTTCCAGCCGGGAGCCGCGACAGGGCGCGACAGGGTGACAGGCGGATCTGGATTCGGTGCCCAGATAATGTGAGGGTTCAACTTCCATTGACGCTTTGCTAATTGTGTCGCAGGTGCAATCAGAGAAGTAGAATGAGAGGCCACACCTTGATTTATGAATGACATGCTAGTATGGTGATGCACCCTTTTCTATAAAGGAAGAATTGCTTACACCAACTGCCATGGAGGACAGATACCTAGTTGGCTTGAAGTTTGTTGTGTGAAATTACAAACTTAGAATGAATCTGCAGCCCATGGGGAGCCGCGTCACTGAGGCGTTGTGAATGAGCCTTGTGTTTTCGCAAGCATGGTGCATCCGGATCGTTGATCCACCAAGGTCCATCCAAGGGCCTTAGTGGTCCTAGGTGGCGGGGGGCGGTGTTTGCCACCAAGGCGGGGTGGTTGTGGGCCTCATGTATTTTTTCAGGGAGGCCGGCTTTAGGGTCTTGTCAGGGCTAGGCGGCTAATGGGGCTCGGTGGCTAGGCGGACTAGGCAGCTAGGTAGGCTTACTTTCTAGGTGCTAGGCCTACTTACTAAATAACTAGTTGGTTAGGCTTACTTGCTAAGTGGCGAAGGACGACTAAGGCTAGGTCAATTTTTTTACCTACTCACACATGGATTTACAACTTGAAAGCAATGTGGGCACTTCCAACTTCGCCCAACATTGTAAGGTAACCGGGTCTTAAACGGACATTTTCTTTTTGCACCCACTTCTTGTACTAGGATACTAGGATGCCAAACATGCAATTAGTGTGAGATGATTAGCAAATCCAATTTGTGCATGTAGCCACTTCCCTCATAACTTGAGGAGCTCAGTGACACGGCATGGGGAGACCTTGGGAAGTATGGGTACAAGTTCACAAGAATTCATGGGCATGTGAAGCTTGTGACCAAGGCTGAGTAATATTATGGAAGATTCATCACTTCAAAGATTTCATGAGTGCTATAACTAAATTAGATGTATACTACAATAATTTGAGCTTCATTGGCTCTTAGTTTTATTCAACAAATTCTTTTATGGATGTACTCAAGCTCTAGATTTCACAACTAACAACATGTATAGGGTAATGCGCAACCTTTGTACATGTAAGTAACTAGCCTTGGACCCATGCCATCCATGCATATGAATGAATATCTCGGGTCAACCCGATCCCATGCCCACGTGTACCCATCGTATGCATGTATGTCCATGCCCATGCTCATAAGCCATGCATGATCCGCCACCATGTCCCCCTCCCCCTACGGTCCATGCCATGTCCGCCATCTCCCCATGTTTTCCCACCAGACCACCTTATGCACTAGTAGTCCCCCACCTTTCCACATTTGTTTCCTCTTTCTTTTTGGTCACATGTTTGTTTTGGGGAGGAATGCTATGAATTATATAGCCAATTAACAAACTACAAATACTAAGAACAACTACTAGGATTCCAAAACATCCTTAGAGCAAAATTGTATACCAAATGGCTAACACTAGTCAACACACAAGAAGTGAATCATAACATACACCTCTTGACAGATAGCCTCAATAGCATCTATTTCGTCAACAACCACATAAGGAGACCATCCTCCCAACACAACCACCTAGATAAGCTACTAATAGCATCCATAGTACAATGTATAACATGGTTCTGACACAACATAACCATCCAAAAAGTAAGAGCTCACACATGAAATATAGGACATGAAATTCCAAACTCACTAGCAACGGATGGAACCACAAAAGGTGCTATAACCCGTACACCACACATACACATAGCCCACACCATACCATATAGACTAGCCAAACCTCCCTCAAGCACCAACCTCACATGCATAATAAGAAACCTACAAACTTACATCAAAACATAACACAACCAACTCAAAAAAAAAAAAAAAAAAAAAAAAACCACCAAATTCGCATATGCAAAAAAATTGCTTTGCAACAAAGAAATCCACCACAAACTCTCCAACCACTTCTGGAAAACCCCACACACCATGGACCCCCAAATTATACAACTTCTCAAGTTTTGATTTGCCCAATATATGGGCAACCATCAAAAAAACCTCCTTTGAGACACAAATATACACCAACACAAATTGCACACTATGTCAAAACAATGATAGAGATACTTGGCTGCACCTACTCTCCCTATGCAACAACAAATTCCTTAAAGGCCTTAGAATTGAAAGACACAATGCTGAGACTCACCAACTCACCTACCTACTTAAATCCAATTTACACACAAGATACTCTAACGCTAGTAACCAACACCATACACGCCAAGACAACACCAATCCACCATGGCCCCTCAGTTGCACATGCAACAATGCATAATGCAGTTGCCTTGCAAAAATACAACCCGATATAGTATACATACAAGGAGCAACATATGAACAACAAAGTCCCCTAGTTCCCACACCAAACCCAACCATCCAAATCATTGAATTCACCTTCACACATGGTAGATTCCTTGACCAAGCAGTACAACAAAAGAAGACAAATATAACCCATTAATAATGCCATTAGAGCATGAGGTAAGAGGTGCTATACACAATAGAAGCATATAACTCCTCAAAAATCTAAACATCCCCAAATTACTCATAAAGAAAACTATGAAAGCTATCCACCAAATAGACATTAAATAATTCACATACCATGTACTCAACAAAAGAAAACTTGACAATAAACAAGAACCGGTATCTCCCCCCCCCCACATAAGATTATTTATATATCTATATATGTATATATAATAACAGATGCTAAAACAATATAACATTACAAATTAGAGCCCACCTACCGCAAGGTAGGCAATAAACCCCACCTTGCACCAAGGAAACTTTTGAGCAATGTAGGGCCAATGGACTTAAAGTCATGTCAAAATGACCAACATTAGTTTTTCTTTCCTTTTCTTGGGGAGGAATCTTTGACATGTAACCCTTTTTCTTTGATTGTTCTTTTTGTTTTTGGGCAAGAATGGTGGGGAATAGTAGGGTGACAACCACCACCATCACATCTTCCGTTGTTATAGATTTCTTTATAAAAGTTATCTATAACATGACAATTCACTACATAGGATTTTGATTTAGCGTGGCTTTCAAATTAATGTTCATTTTAATTAGAGTGGCTTCGATGATTTATCCCATAGCAACAAACGTCTCATGCCTACTATAATTGTCACCCACTTAATTATTGCAAAGATCATTTACCTGGAATGATGATGAATAGTGTGGGCCGTACTAAATCAAATGCTTAGTGTCAATCACATTGCCATCTTACCACTCGCTCCAGACACTAGATGATTTAAAGATCTATATAAGTGATAAATTTTGAAATCTACGCCCATAGCTTTTGTAACCATATAGTGCCACATCATCCTTATATTGAGAACCCATATATTACACCACATATCGTAGCTCTCTGGCAGTTTGGGCACCTTTTTGCCTAATAATCAATTAAAGTGCAAAAGTAAGTTAGATAGCCCATAAAATAATATTCTAAAATTGGGAAATTTCAAAAAGTAATTTAAAACAAGTTAGACATTCATCCAAGTCATTTTCTATAATTCATGGATGGTTTTCCTTATTTCATCTATGGCGGCTACGATGAACCTAAACACTTCTCTTAACCAACATTCCTTACCCTAAAGTTTGTATTTTACTGCTTTGTTGGATTCTAGTGAATGTCACTTGCATTATTGTGATTTTAGGCACTCATTGAATGTTATTTCTTTTTTTTGGACACTCAACAAAATTAATTTCCCAAAAATCTAGGCACCTTTAAAATAAATTATTTTCAACCCAAGCTGCTAGAGAGCTACGGTATGCACTACACTGATGCATCCCATGAGAAAGATTGCCATAGCACAAATATATGGATCCCATGATATATCTTAATATGTATCTTATAAACACTTACATCTGGCAACACTAAATTGTTGCACACAAGTACCTCTCATCAAGGTCCGAGACGACCCTAAACTACCGGATGATGGTGGAGAGATACCCAAATCTCAAGGAAGAGGTTGGCGGTTTGATTCCCGGCTGTGAAATCTCCTCTCTACTTGACGGAAAACTTGCCAGGTGGTCAACTACCTCTTGTGCTTTGGCGTTGGTCTGTCGGCCTTCTGTCTCAAGACAAAAAAAAGTACCTCTCATCCATTTGACATGTTAAAACATCTACCCTCTATAGATTTGTGGTTGATTCATTTGAAATGTGTTGTGCTAGTCTAATTTGGGATCTTCGAAGCTCATTCCAGTGTCAAATTATCCAAATAAACTCCGATCTACATACTATTTCACAGCATTTTTAGGTAGGTGAATAAATGGCACGCTCGTATGTGATGATTCCATATCGCCCTTGAATGTAGGGTATCAGATGAAATTTTGGCATGACACAGTTCGTGCACACAAGTTATGATTCTTTCAACTTTAGCATTAGTTCTGATTTGAATTTTGTGGCATCTTTGAAACAAAAAAACTGGGTGCCATTTCCAAGCTGACCAGTGTGAATGCCTGCCGTCCTAAATGCTCATCAAACTGTTCAGCTAGCACTTGATGAGCATTTATGCCAGTTTAATGAGATTAAGGTAACAAGTGTGTCACTTCAGTATTTGTGGGAGTAATTAACAACATGCCTTGGTTATTACTGGGCAAGCCTCATCAATTTGGAGAGGGAAGGCTAAGGGGGGGGGAGCTTGGAAGGAGCATGTCTTTTATTGTGTCTTGTTGCCTGCCATGGACAGTTAAGCATGTCTGCCCTTAAAAAAACACAAAGGACAAAGAAAACTAGGCCCCCACATCATACTTTACCGATCCCGAGACGGCTCACTGATGGGGTTTCATCCCCGCTTGGATGAACAACTTAATGAGTTTTCGAAAGCTGGTCTCAAATGTCACCCTTTTGCAAATCAAGTTTTGTAACCTTTCCAGCTGTATTAATTACCCACCACTTTTGGTCTCCCTTCCTTGACACATTGTTTCTGGTGCAGAAAGCTTGTCGTCTCCCGATGCAGTGTTGGAGCAATCGGATCATCTCAAACAGTACTGGCCCTCTTAAGAGGTGATGATGATCTACCAGAAAACCTTAAAGTTTTAAAAAAATGGCATACTACTTGGTCATTTCAATGTTAATGTAGCATTTCAATTGCAATATTGCATGTCAATGTAGTTGAAAGAGTGAGGTACACTTTAAGTTGGAGTGTCCCCTCTACAACTCCACCAAAAATAAGTTCTCTTCACTGTTTGAGAATGTAGTACTAAGAAGTGTCAAGTCTTTCTTCCAATTGGACCGTCGAATTGACATTAGCCTCTATCTCAGAGAGGCTACTGCACTCAACTACTCTAGGGAATTGGCCCGTTTGGCAACGTCTTGATGTACCATGATTCTTCTGGCTTCAGTCCCGGACTTGCAATCAATTTCAAGTCGTTTCATTTGCAAGATCAGTCAGCTTTTTCTGGGCTTTGTGGGGTTGCTTTGGAAGAGCTCCCATCAATGGCTGAGTAGAATATAATAGTGGAAAGTGGAAAGGTAGGGTTGAGAGGCATCCACAAATTCATGGCGGTGATGGATCACCATGTGCGGAGAGTGGAAGTGTTTGTGCAACCCTTGACTCATGGTCATCATTAGTGACAATCAGTCAGTCAGTCAGCCCTCTCTCTGTGTCAATCTGCACAGCACATTCCTGAATCTAACTGCAGCCTGGCCTACGTTTTGTCTCAAGTCAGCATGTCAGATTGCACTATGACAACTATGTATGATGAAAAGCTTTTGTTTCCAGTATCAGTCGCCTCCAGCAAGCTGGAGCACAGTTGCATGCCTCAATCATAATAACTTGATTTGTCAGGTCCTCTCCAAATGCAACCCCACAAATCTCTAAGACACAACCTTTTTTACCTGCTTTGTGTCAACAAATTCCAAAAACCAACAGAGATGCAACCACAATCATCAGTACAGAAGATCAAAGCAGGAATTGAGACAGGCAGGATATGGCAAGAATGCCATAGACATCAATAATATTAAATAATCCACATACTCTGTGCATGGCAGCCTAGACATATCCTTCAAACTCAAAAACAAAACGGAAGGACAATGGAAACAGGTCGAATCAGAAATCAAATATTGTGGGAGGATGTTCCAAAAAACACGACTAGATTTTATTTTATCAAAGGAAGCAGAATAGCAGGAGGTTTTTAACAGAAATCTAAGGGAATATGGAGCAATTTTAGTTGCACCAGAGTATACGGAGACAGGGAGGGGGTTGGGTGAAAGCTTTTTCCTAAAAACTCCGCCGCCTGCGTGAAAATCTTGGTTTCAGTACTGCAATCTACAAGTCTACTTGCTAAGAGAACTTGTTGCAATGTTGTTGTTGAATGTGAGAACACTAGAGCTGTAATCAGCCCCACTCATAACTCGTCTAATCCTGTTGGGTTGGGAAGAAAAGCTGGGAAACTGATTGTGGTAAACTGATTACAGCACTAGTGCCAAAATCTCGGGGCTATGTGGCAAGGTGCCTGAATTCTGTCAAATCATGTGTGGGACGTTGAATCTATCTTGGGATCTGTACTGCATTTGGTATGGCGTGGAGGGAGGAAGAGAATGGCAGAATCGAAATGTTTTTTTTCTGCACCATTTTCAAGGCGTCACCTACCTCGCCGCCATAACGACTGCATCACTAAAAATCTCGTAGAAGTGGTAAAGAGAGTGCAGGGGAGAGCTCCGGAAGAAGCCATGGTCGCTCTTGCACTGACAATGAATTCTTCAGGATTCTCACCCTGCAGACCACCCAGTCAGCAGCCTGGTACTGATGAACTACTTACTTACATACTTACTTACAGGTATGTATATATAAATATGTAGGTTCCCTGATTTTTGCTGCTCCTTTGATCACTGCCCTACCACAATCCTGAGCAAGCCAAAAGCGCCGCCTGTAATCCAAGGATTTGGGTGCTGATCCAGGTGGGTCAAGTTAACACCCTGGAGCTCCCCTCCGCCGGGGATGTGTATGCGAAATGGTGCATCATTTACAAAAAATCTGCACATCACAAGAACCAATCACATGAGACTCCCTCGGTTACAGCAAAATATTAACAAGGCTCACTTCAAACATAGATCAAGACTCACAACCATCAAAGGTGGTTAACCCTTGAATGTAGGTAGGGGCTAGACTTCCAATCATCCCAAAGGACTGTTGTCGGTACCTGTTGGATCGATCATCTAGTGTCATGGAACTCCTACCACTTGGGGTAGCGGTAGACTTCTGCACAGTATGGATTTTTACGGTTATCATTGCTGCATAGCACGGGGTGAAAGAAAGATGGAAGCAGCATTCGGAACTTACAGCATTCTCCAAAGCTTAGAATAGGAGAAATATTTGGTGATGGTAGTGAGGCCTAGGTTTACTTGCGGCCCCGGCAGCAGGGATGATGGCGATCCCATCACCACCGGTGGCTCCTCTTCCATACTGGCTGCCTCGCTGGGTGTCTGGCACCCACAAATTGACTGTTGCATCCCCCCCCCGACACACACACACAGCATCAGTACCACAATAACAGCAACAACACCATCGACATCAAACGGATCCCACAAGATATCCTACCCATTCCATTCTATCAAGCAATGCAGGGGCATCCCAAAAATCAACCTGAAGGCAACAAAAACCATCACCAACACCTGGAATGCAGCCCACTCGAATCCCCTAAACCCGACCCAAATGCAACCACTGATTGCCTCCACCCCTCTACACTAGCTTCGGACCTTCCACAATCCAATATCCCTACGCTCCCGGTCCCGGAGACAAGCACAACACCAAGGTCCAAATTTCTCTCTGGACCAAGTACTGCCACCACTGATCCCTGAGTTCAATCCCATTTAACCTACCACGAATCCCCAGTCCCCTTTCCTTTTCCCAGCTCCAAAGCCAGATCACCCAAACGAAACTCTCAATTACAACCACCTGATCCACGCCCCCAAAAAACCCCCCATCACCTCCACCAATTCAAGCCAATGTAACTCTCCCCAAAAAATAAAAAAAGGTCCCTCTTCCCACGCTTACAAATCTCCCCAAGGCTTCACACATGAAACCAGTGAGCCCACCCGCCTCCCTCGCTTACCCTCCACGGACTGTCGTTGCTCTCCACACGTTCACAGCAGACTGCTGACACCACAAGTAACACCACCATCAACTTGTCGTCCCTGCAAGTCGTCTGATCGGCCGCCACCCCCAACAGATGAGATTCGCGGCCACTTTGGCGCATGATGATCAGGGTGCGAATGTTGCTGCGACGTCCTCGTGGGGGGGATCCCCAGCGTCCCATGGGAAGGAGGAGCAGCCCATGAGAGTGATGAAATGGGCAAGATGCGCACGTTTGAGCGAGAGGTGGCCCCCAAGAGGCTCCAAGCGGCGCGGAGATCGAAAATGGCAAAAAGCGAGCGTGCGCGGTGTGTGTGGGGGAGTGGGAGGGGGCGGTATGTCTGTGGAGTCTAGTGTGTGACAGGACAGGTGAGGTGAGGTGAGGTGAGGGTCGTGGTCTTCTAAAGCTAGCTAGGCGGGCGACGGCGTCCGCCACGACGGGGACGGTGCCGGTGGCGTCCTTAGGGGGGGGGGGGGGGGAGTGCTTTCCCTTCCCTTGCATGTAAGGAAGGGGGATGGGGTTGGGGTGGGAGTTGGAGCTAGAGGGCACATACATATATGTAGTAAGTGGTTCAACATACTACTATTACGAAACCCACCCGGGATCTTTCATGGCAAGTGCCGGCTTTCGATCAAGTACAATGCCATGCGGTGAGGTGCGTGGTGTGGTGGAAGTTGTGTTGCCCCCCCCCCCTCACCCACCAATGTTACCGAGGTAAATGGGTGGAGTAGTTAAAAAAAAACACGTGTCTCCCATAGGTTAGTGGTTGGTTCATCTCCATTGGCACCTGGTAGATTGGTCAACTTATGAATACTTGTGGAAGTAGAAGGCATTGACACAAAATATTATAAAATGAAATAAAAAATACAAATAGTACACTAAATATGAGTTTTTGTTTTAGAATGACAAAGACCCTTCAAATTGGTAAGTCACATGCATTATAACCTTGATGTTAATGAGGATTTTGTAATAGTTTTTACTTCCAAGTTCATTACGTGCTTTATTGACATTCATTTACATGCTTTCGGTTTCCCTTTGGGAATGAAATCCTAGTCAATTGCTTGTTTACTAAGGGGAAGTGAACATGCATATTGAATTTGGGGCCGTCAAGGTGGAGTGCACTCAATATGGGATTTGTGGGCAAGTGGCCTTCAAGAATGCAAGGGCGATCTTTTTTTGGAATCAGGCGGGGCAGGCAATAGTTGCCAGTCATGATCAAAAAAAAATTTTTGGTGAGGTTGCTTGGGGGGTGCCAAATTGCGGGCCCCGACCATGACACTCCCTTCCCCCATGGTGGGGTCATGGCTCAACCGGCTGGGGGCCTCCCAAAAGGCATGAGTTCTAGCCCCATCCAGCAATGATCAAAATTCATTGTTTGATAATAAAAACAAACCCAATGTCCACTACAATAAACTAGGCTCATATCAAAGTGAAATTTTTATGCATGATTTATTTTGACTTAGGGCCACTTCACACATGAGACTGAGGGCCTATGACCATTGCACTTCAAGCACTCTCACTGGTGCAAAAGGAGGAGCCAATCCACACTACGGTTGAGGAACCAACGTAGTGAGTGAATGCAAGATGGATGTAAAGTCTACATGGATTCTTACATGGCATCAAATGGATCATGTTTCATGGTCACTTGAACTATTTTCAAAAACCGCCCCTTGGAGGTAGGCCAAACACAAATATGGGAGACCATGGCATTCCAAATCTCACAACCGTTGACTTATTATATTGTATCATGTAAGAGGACCCGCATGAATAGAAATTCATTGAAATGGCATCTGGTTGAGGGCCCGGTCACATGTGACTTCACACTACACTCGAGGGCATGTGACCACACTACATGATGTTGGAAGTGTCTTGAGACGGCCTTTGGACATTTCTTTTGGGCTTTCACACTTTCTTGGTCATGGCTCTTGGCTCGTATGTGCAGTGACATCCTTCCAAGTGATTGGTGGTAGAGGGTTGCTCTATCGCAGTACATCGGGCAATGTCTACATTTGAATTGCAATTGAACCTTGGTCAAACATGAACACGGTATAGAGGAACGGGCTCCCATTCACGTCGGTGTATAAATCAAACCCCAACGTTACTTTTATTTTATTTTATTTATGCAATTGAAATCAACTAGAAACTAAACACCAAAAAATCTCATATGTTCTTGCTGGAGGGAATCGTTTTGATAACCAAAAGGCCAACTAAGGTTGAAGTTTGGGTTGGTGTAAGGGCCACTTCACACACGAGCCAAGAGCCGTGACCATGAAATTGTGAGAGCCCAAAAGAAAGTATCCAAAGGCTGTCCTAAGACACCTCCAAAATCATGTAGTGGGGTCATGGATCCTCAAGTGTAGTGTGAAGCCATATGTGACTGGGCCCTCAACCAAATGCTATTTCAATGAATTTCTATTCATGCAGGTCCTCACACATGATAAAATAGGATAAACCAACGGTTGTGAGCATTATGAGTGCCATGGTCTCCCGGTTTTTTTTTGTTAAACCTACCTCCAAGACGTGGTTTTTGAAAATAGTCCAAGTGACCATGAAACATGATCCATTCCATGCCGTGTAGGAATGCATGTAGACTTTACATCCATCTTGCATTCACTTACTCCGTTGGTCCCTCAAGTGTAGTGTGAAGCGAACTTGGACCGGCTCCGCCTGTTCCACCAATGAGAGCGCTTGAAGTGCAATGGTCACGGGCACTCAGTCTCATGTGTGAAGTGGCCCTAAATTCATGTTACATAGTAAAGTTATCCTTAAAATCTCAGCCTTGGGAGACCTGACTTTAGACCTGTACCTTGAGTTTAGGTGGATTAACGTAAACTTAAGGAGCTTGCCTGCCCCATTTTGCCGGAGCTTTAATTAGTCCGGTGCAGCCTGCCAGCGCGGCTGCCTAGCATAGTCGGCAGCCTGCCAGCGCGGTTGCCTGCCTACATTTGGCTCAAGAAGGAAATGAGGATGCAAGTGGAAAGCAGAAGGGGGTAGGGTGCCTCTAGAAACAAAGGAGTCAGGATCAAAAGCTCCCGAGGGTCCCAACTCAAGGTTCCCAAAGATTGACCTTGTCATTATTTTTAGTCTACTGACACAAGAAAACAAACCCTGTAAATATAGAATAGATCTCTCAACTCGGGACTGCAGCCTGACTTTCACCCGGCATCCTGAGACTTTAAGGATAACTTTAGTAAACTATGCATGACAAGTACACTACACCAAAATGGGGGTGTGGTGGAAGAGACCTCTCTCGAGTAGAAACTCTATAATTACAACAACTTGTGGTCATATGAATTCACTTTGATTCCTTTATATTATTTGTGTGTTTTAATAAGAGGCTTGTGGTTATCATAAAATCCTACTTGCTTCCGCTCATGCGTGTACTTGCACATCGACATACATAGAACTGGGATTTGAGAATCTATGTATGCACCGTATGTACAGCCTATAATATATGGCCGGGTTAAAATATGCCATCTCAACTATATATAGCTCAAGAGTATATGCATATGTGACGCTATGGTCCCAATATACGTTGATTGTACAAGGTCCACAATGGACCTCTTTGGTCTTCATCCTTAAACTCCAAAAGACGGGGCTTTAGAAACGAGAAAAAGAAGATTTTGTGTTTCACAACTTCAAATTTTTAGTATATGCTTTAAAATAATATATGTTGAGATAGATGTTCTTCTAATGAGATTAGCTTATTAAAGAAATATGTTGTAATTAGTGTGCAAATACGGTCAAGTACGTGAAGGAATCTAACGTACTAATCTATGTACATAGAGAGGCAAGATGACCTCCATGGAGCGACCCATGGGTTGGCATGAAAATAGACACTACGACCCTGGACTCATTTTATAGGACATCATGTCATTTTTTTCCCATCATGAATGGTGCAATTTATATATTTGAAACTATGTTGTAAAAAAATTGGTTTTGAACTTGGGACATCAATTTATCAAGTGGCGTCGTGTTGCAGATATTGTAACAATCATATGCAATTAAAGTCTTCTAAGTAATTTTTGAGCATGTCAATATGCTAAGTTTACCTTTCAAATGTATGGATGTAAGATAGATAGAAATGCCAGCCCCGTAGAGGCCAAGCATATACAATGTCCGCATTCACCATATTGTACCCTTCTGAATGCATTATCGGGCATAAAGAATCAGTCCGGATTTTGACGGTTGCCATTTGCTTGATCGTTTGAAATCTACAGTTGTAGATGCTTGGTGGTTGGGAGGGCATTACAAGAAAACGTAAAGCATTGCTAGTGTTTGTAATGCCCTATCCATAAACGTAATGCACTCCCCATTACCCCAATTTTAATTCTAAAATAGAAGGGTACGTCCAATTACACACATAAATTTGGTCTTTATGTTTAGCATTGTAATTTTGTTGGTCCATGGTGGGCATGTCGTCAAGCCTCAGCCGTGTTCTTTGCCTCTTTTAATTTACCCGAGTGGGAATCTTTTAGCTCATCCCAAGTACGCTAAGTTGTCCAAATAGCGTGGGGTTACCATTTGGAGTTACTCATTGCTATAACATTTTTACCAAGAGCATCAATTTTTTTACCCAAATAATATAAGCAATTACTATGCACATCAAAGAACGTGATATAACTTACTTGGTTAAAAAAGATAATGTTGAAAAAGGTTATAGCAACACGTGACTTCAAATGGTAGCCCACGCTAATTAGACAATTTAGTGTACTTAGGCCCTTCTTCGACTAGAGCTCAAGTTGAAAACCAAAACTTGTAGTTTATGAGAGTTTGATATTGAGTTGGATTTGACAAACACCAAATGCGGTTTGTTGTTTGTGTAGTTTATAGAAGTCCTTTACAGTAATTTGCTAATTCGATTGAGAGTTTTAGTTCTTCCGATGATTGTATTTGAACATATGCATATGATTGCTAATTTGTTGGGGGGTGCCGGTCTCTGAGAATTGTGTGTGAATTTACATGTTCATTATTAATGCACGGTCGTTAAATTACTATTGAGCACCTATGAACGTGTTCTCCTATTGCAAGCTACATCCATGGTACAAGAATATTGGGGCATGTACAAGACAATTACATGTACTCCAAATCAATAGGTCACATTATCACTAGACTATGTAGCATGTTGAATGGTGTCACCGTCTACCCTCCACCAATAGGAGGGAAGATCATTGGGACCTGCTGTATTCCTAATTTGAGACCCGTCCTTGTGATTGATTGAGCTGATAATGTCCAATCTCTTTTGTATGTAGCACCATTTATGTAATCTTGGAGTATTATACAAGAGGAATGGTCCCCGACATTTGTGAACACGTATAAGTACTCTTGTAACGAGCATACACTCTCTCTCTCTCTCTCTCTCTCTATATATATATATATATATATATGTTTACATTCATATGAACACATATAAGTACTCTTGTAATGAGCACACACATCCATAATTTCATTTTTGTTTTTCTATATATATATTTATATATGAAGTTTCTTGCATTTGTACTCACATGTTTTCTTTCATGAGTTACAATGTATGCGAAGACCACCGCTCACATAATGCATAATATGAAGCCATAGAACCACTTTTGAGTTTCCCAATATTTTAGGGTTTTTTTGGGGGGGGGATATGTGATGCTAGTTACTTAGGTGTCATGTTAAATATTATACATGTGTTTGCGGTTTGAAATGTGAATCAAGTTGATCCACGTTTAGCTCAAGTCCGTAGACAAACAAGAGACCGCAATTAAGAATATAATTTGAAGTTGATAATCCTTGGCAGAATATGACATCATGCTTCGCTTGCCATGTCCATAGTACACTAAATATGTAAGTACATGGGGATACGTAATGAAGTTCCATTTTCAAGTGTGACATGCATGGCAACCCATTAATAGAGAGCTTCCACCATAGGGTTGAACAATTGTTTGAGGACCAAGAGTTGTGACCGTGAAAATCTAAGGGTCCTTGAAAATCATCCAGAGGTTGTACCTTGGGAAATAGAGATTCAGTTTTCCAATTGATGGGCCCTCAAGTTTAGTGTAAAGTGAAAGTGAACCATGTTTGAGGGACCTCTACATATGTTCGGGTTCGGGTTTGGACCCCCACCACGCCAATATAATAAATATAGGAGACAATGTAGATTTCATTGATTTGGCACAACCCCTAGTTTTGCTTTAGACCCACCTCTTTTTGATGCAATTCCAATAGACCACGAAACACTATCCACTTGTTGTCATGTAGGACGTCATGTGGGATTTTCATCCCATCGTATTTCTTTGGTCCTTCAGTGCCTTCAAAGTTTAGTATGTATTGAATTTGGACCATGTTTGGTTTCTCGACAAATCACATAACTTGTATATCACGGGTCAAGGGCCCTCAAGCCCTAGTGTACAAGTGGCCCTAATCCTTAAACCTTTAGGTAGTAATTGGAAGGAGAAGAAGAAGAAAAAAAATCTATCGTTAAATGCGGTCAATTTTCTTGCACACTTTGCACAAGCTATATGGATGGTCTATGGATCGATGTGATGCTTGAGTTGAGGCATGAGATGCATGATGCATTGCAATGGAAATTCGTGCACTTGGAAGTGACATAACATTATTCAGATCCATATCGACGTTCTGTGGGACTGGCAGTATTATGTGGAATATTCCTTGATATTTCCCACATTCAGTTTGAATGTGGGAAATATCAGGGAATATTCCACATACTACTGCGAGTCCCACAGAACGCTGATATGGATCTGAATAATGTTATGGATATATAAAGCAAGTTATAGAACTATAATATTGATGCTCAATACTACTAGAAAAAGGGACATGCCTTGCTTGCATGTATGAAAACCATGTAACCTATCTATCAAGGTCAAAGGCCAATGACCCCTTGTGTGAATTTATGTGGGTCCCACTGTCTCAAAATCTCTTCTGGGTTAACTTAACGTAGTCTTATTGGGTCCCTTGTTTTTAAAATTTGGATTGGTTCCATGTATGCACTAGTATTTAAAGTCGATTCTCAAACCTCCAATTTGGGAGTCTTGAATAAACTCCATGCGTCCGTAAACTACTAATGTGGATCATTTATCCCATGTGTCATTTCGTTGTGCCATATTTCATGTGTTCGAGTGATGTCCAAGTCCCGACGGGTTGTAGAATTGACATAAATGAGGATTGAATAGGTATGTGATGTCGCTTCTCCTCGTACAATGTAGTTGGAAAACGAGGCACATTTTTATGTTGGGATGTTCATTCTACAACTCCATTAGAGTCAAGTTTCTTTCCCTAATTCATATTGCAGTATTGGATAGTCTCAAGTCTTTCTTCTTGTTGGGACTATCAAGTTGATATTAGTTGCTACCTCACCGAACTACTGCACTCTATAATCCTAGGGAATTAGCCTTTTTCTTCTTCTTTTTCTTTTTTTTTTGGCACAAATTGAAAATTCAATTGCAAGAGAGTAACTAGGGAATTAACCTTGTTGACACCATCCTGGTGTACTTCTAGTTCCATTGTTGGCCTTTTGGTTTTATGGACTTCAAATCAATGTCATTTCATTACTTGTTTTAGCACATTCCAATAAGAACTCTTTAACGAGCCTATATTCCTTGCCTTGAATGACAACCTCGCATAACTTAGATGCGGTGGTGTTACAAGACACATTCATTATATAGGACAAGAAGGTGTGCAACATGACCCAGAAGTAACACTTCCGTATTTCTTTTCCATACTTATCTCAGACTTGTCAAATATTTCGCGGTTCATGTGATCAAAACAATTATATTTAAATGCAAAAAGTTGTGCTAATTTTCTTTCAACTCATAATACATTTCTCTATGCTTTATGGAGTGGTACTCATACATGTTCTTCAACGGGTTTCTTTTGGATATATATATATGTATAAAGACTTGGAGATGTATATCTATGCAAGTTAGTTGGTGGTCATAATCAATTTGCAGTTCACATCAATAGTAAGCCTAAGTAGAGCTATAAACTAACAATAATCACATTGTTTCTTAATAAAGATCATAAGAAGTACACAAGGTTTTGAAGGGAGAGGGAATCATCGTATACAAGGGTACCTCCATAACATTATTCAGATCCATATCAGCGTTTTGTGGGACTGGCAGTATTTTGCGGAATATTCCCCGATATTTCCCACATTTAGACTGAATGTGGGAAATATCGGGGAATATTCCGCAAAATACTGCCAGTCCCACATAACGTTGATATGGATCTGAATAATGTTATGTCTTAATCATTCAACATAAAAGCCTTACAATAGTATGCAGTCCGGAAGCTACTTTTTTAGTTGATTTTACACGGGAATTAGTTTTAAAGACTTTGAATTAGTGTACATGATGTCATTTGAGATGCCTTTGCAACAAACTTATAGGGGTCAAGTTCATATGTTGGATGGATGAGAGATACACTTGTATACGATAATGCCCATTTTGAGGATTGCAATGTGTTCATAACACTTTCTCGTATCATACAACATATGATTTATCTACTTAGTGCATATCAAAATCATCCACTATCGACCAACATAATCGTCATGGTAATGGCCATGCACATATTGTATGACCAAATTCGTTAAATTGAGACTTTTCATAGTCTCAATTTAATGCTTAATTTGATGTTTTTCATTAATTTCTTGATTGAATCTATATTTGTAAGTGATTTTTTGACTATATATGGGAAGATTATCCTCGAGTCGAGGATATTCTATAATTAGAAAGTCAAAATTATGAAAATTGTCTCTAAACAATTGTTGAAATTGTAGGCAAAAAGTCTCAAAATTCTAATATTGTCTCAAAATAACGAATTTGGTCAATGTACGTGAATTGTTTTGCTGAAAATAATTCCGACTCAAACTGACATCACTACAAGGATCCATGGTCTAGGCCACTCATTTGAGTGGTTTTTACAAATGTTTGTGGAACATTTTCCGGTGCTTAATGAGGGCCAGTTTACACCATGGGCCATGGAGTCGGACCATGGAAGATGACATTTTTCCATGGTCCGACTTCGTGGTCCAACTTCCATGGTCAGATTTCTCAAAAAAATCAATCTACAAAGTCTTTGGGCCCCTCACTAGGTGTAAACTGAATGTGGACCAAGAGGAATGACCATGCGCCAAAAAAAGAATGTGCTAATTTTTTTTATATGTCCAAAAAAGGCAATTTTGAAAACGAAAAAAGAAAAAAGTTTGACCATTCTTTTGTCTTCTCTTGTCTTCATCTTCTCTTCCCCCAAAAAAATTCACTCAACAATATTTCTTTGCCATGGGCCCTTGCCTTTTTCTACTAGAGCACCTCTTTTGCTTGTCGCACCACAAAACCCGTTGGACCATGTCAATGGATAATGTAGGCCTTAAAATATGTCTTTTGGGGACCTTGAACTCCATGGTCACTTTGACATTTTTTCCTTGGTATAAACCGAAGTGGTCTTGGGATGAGTTCAATAGCCAATCACATATTTTAGAGGGCCTTGGGACAACTTCATGGTCCATAGTGTAAACAACCCTTGACTTCTCCATTTCAATTGTACACAAAATAGTCCTATTATTGTGGGCCAAAATAAATTTCTAGAGCCCACGCTAATTCTCATGATGAGAACTAATGCGGGTCACATTAATGTTCAACCCACGCTAAATTTTCAGGAGAAAATTAACACAAGCCACATTACTTGTTTAATATGTAGGAAATAAATGTGGGTGGTTTTATTTTGTGCTAGTTATGTCCTATAACTAGCATTCAATGTGTTGGATGAGAGTGTTGATGAAGACTTAGGGGAAGGCACGGGGTCTTGGACCCACATTAATTGAACCTTGAGTCCTTGACTACAAAAATTAGTGTGGCCCACGCTAACTTTCCACCCACACTCATATGAGTATTAAGGTCACTTCACACATGAGAGTGAAGGCCCATGACCATTGCATTCTAAGATCTCTCATTGGTCGAAAAGGCCGAGACCGTCCAAGTTCACTTCGCACCAGAAGGAAAGGCCTATGGACCCAAAGAAATTATCATGGATGAGAAGTCTACGTCGATTCCTACATGGCAAACTATACATATTGTTTCATGGTATGCCGGAATTTACATTAGGCCCACCTCCAAGAAGTAGGCTTGATGCAAATTCTGGTAGACCACGTCCGTCGTACAACTTTTGGATGAGAATCAAGGACCCTTACAATTACACGGTCACAACCCTTGGCTCGTGTGTGAAGTGGCCCTTAATCCAAAGCAAATCTATACATGCAATAAATCATTTACCCGTTTCCTTACGGTCACGGTCCAAAGGGATTGAGCTAAGCCGTTTATAAGTACCATTTTTATTTTTATTTAATTTTTTTTATTTGAAGCGGGTACTATACCTTACAACAAAGCTAGCACTCATGTAGCTAGTGTAGTACTCTTGGTGGCTTCCAAACAAGCTTGAAGGTAGGTACCTAGTTTGACTTTATGTTATCGATCACGCGCTCCAATGCCTCTCGAGTCTCTTTCTCGAAACGACTCAAATTAGGTTTAGCCCTCAAGTCACATAAAATTTGGATTCACCCCAATATTATTTGATCCCCGTAAGTGAACTAACTTTCACGCAATCTAGTGCTAACTCCGAAGAGGTGCAATTTTAGTAGTTCACTAGCCGTAAGCAAGTGAATTGGAGTGGTTCAATAACTCGGTGATTAAATCAAGGTTTGTTGACTGATCATGTAATCCAATCTTGCCATGTATAGTGAACCCCAATTATTTTGAGGAGTAATTCTAAGTTGATTTTGTTCTTACTTGCTTTTAGTGACTTCTTTTTATCAACATGGAGTACCCTTTCTAGGTGTGTGTATATAGTAGGCTATAGTTATAATTTTAATGTGCTCATTCCAACTACACTAAGGCCATTTTACACACACAACCAAGGGCCATGAGGAAAAAAAAATGATACATGATTTCTCGTGGTCACAGTCAGCGGTATGAAGACCATGACCAAGAGAAATCCACAACACTTCTTCAAAGCCCGAGATGTAGTATTTTTGATGAAAACTAAAAGATGTACATAATAAAAAATATACATATATATCTAAACTTTTGAAATTTTATCATAAGTGTAAATTTCTCCAAAAAAAATGATGTTTCCAATAACATGGTCACCTTATTTTCCATTGAGACAACCTATTAGGATCCTCTTGCAATAAAGTCCAGGTCACCGTCAATAATCATCCATTTATGGACATGTAGGATTCTATGTCACTTTCACATCCATTTTTTGAAATACTCACACTTGATCACTTTTATTTCTGGTGACCTCGTGTAAAACATAGAGGGACCGCCACTCGTTTCTCAAGCAATGAGAGATTTTATGTGGTGGTCATGGCCAACAGCCATTATGTAAGCCACACCTAAAATATGTGCCACCTACACTATTTCCCATTCATCAGCTAGGGATGCATACAACACATCGTAAGTAATGTAGATTCCACTCCAACTATTAGTGGGTCTTATTTTGAGTTTTATCGAGGATAGTATTTTCCATTTAAATATAAAATCCATGTAAAAGGGTTGATTGTTGTTACTTTTGTTTTATGAATCAACCCTTTAATTACGTCCAAAGATAATTTGTAGAAGGGTATATGGAGATACAAATGAAGTCGTTATGGTTCAAATTTGCAATCCCATGGCACATGTAGCTATTTGTGAGTGAAATTCTGATTTTTATTTTTTATTTTTTATTTTGAAGTCATAAGGAGTCATCATTTGGTATCACAAATGTGCCACTGGTTTTGGGCCAATGGACGAACTCATCCATCATCCATGACAATATTTGTTCACTTACTCATAAGAAGTGTCATCCGAAAAGTTACCATAGTGACATAAAATACCATATGACACTAAATATCATATTTAGTGTAGTCTTGATTTTCTACACTGACTATAATATTTAGTGTTACTTACTATTTGGAGCTACACAGTGCAATATCTTTTACTATTGACATAATTTTTTACCAAGTAAAGTTGGTATTGTTGTATAATGTTCAAACAACCAATTTGACATTTGTTGGTAAAATATGAGATATGCAGGAACAAGTATAGCATTCAATAACTCCAAATAGTAAGTGACACTAAATGCAATATTTAGTGTAGTTGAATTTGAGTTGAATGTAACATAAAATGCATTTCTTTTGATACAGAGTGAGTCCCTTGTCCAAAGATCACTTCTCAAAAATCAAATGTTGTAGTTAAACCTATATAAAAGACATTCATGCGGGTCTTGGACAAGATAATGTACCGATTTTATTTTTTAATTGTTAAATATTCATGACTCTTAGGAAATGTATACCACATCACATTTGACTGAAACTTGATACACCAAAGTGCATTCATAACATATTATTACAAAAAAAAAAAAACACTGACAAGACTTTGAATTGGCAAATTCCTACACAAATTCTAGCAACAAAGCTCGACTCAAATATATGCAATCTCTATCTAGAAACAACTTATTGACATGTAAAATTAAGAATGTTTACATGGAGTTCACCAAGTTATTTGAGAATGCCAAACACATGGATGTGGTTCAAATCGAGAATAACAACTATTATTGAGAACGCTTCCATTTTTTAATGTTGCAGACCTCATTTTGTAGCATATTAACAATGGTTTATCTTATGCGTGTCGAGGCTCGAGCCTTTGTGAGTGAAAGTGTTTGAAACTACGATCGCCGTTATGCTTTGGTAGATGCATTAGTCATTGTAGCTCTAAAGTGCACGCTTCAAACAAACAAACAAAACATGGTTCTTCCTAGTACAATCAACATATCAAGACTTTAGCGTGTCACATGGGTATGTTTTGCGCACCTTCATGGGTTCGTGCGTATTTTGCATAGCACATGGCAAGTTTTTCATGCAAATGTTGTATGTTTTTATTGTGCACAAAATAAACGTGAACGCTTTTTTGTTTTACAATCTTCATGTTTATTTCTTTTCTTTTAGAAAAATAGAATTCGACAAAATTGTTGCATTCCATGACATGTTGAGTTTATGAGGCGTCATAACTAGACATGGTTAATGGAACTCGTACATGATCGTAATCACCCACACTCGATTATTACAACCACTCAATAGTTTGTTTTCATTTCACATCCTCCGAGTGCAACCGTCATGGTCACAAAGCTCAATTACCGCAACCTGCAAATCACAATAACCTTTTTGTTGTTGTTTTGATTTGTTGGTGGATTCTCCAATGCATGTTGGGTGTGTATGCCATCAATAAACTAATGTATGAATAACTTGTAACTTTGGGCTACATGCATGGTTGCGAGTAGTTGGTTTAGTTGTTGGGCCAAACTCGAAAAATAGTTGAGTAGTGCCAAACACATGGCAAGCAAACACATGTCTCAATATGGGACAATGTGTTTAATTCTAAAAAAAATTATAGTTCTTTTCAATGTCGGTGTTGATCATGTTAAACCTGTCAACAAGGAGTGCTTTTAACTATCATTTGTGAATCCACCTAAGCATTTACATTGAACATCTACATGATTCTCTATTTGAAACTAATATTTAGTTTGAAAAAACAAACATTGTTTTTTCAAGAAGACAAAACATGTCATAATAGGCACAACCTTTAAATATATGTTTTAGCATCCAAGTTTAGTGTCTATTTTAGCCTCATGTATCATGAGAAGCATTTGTGATTGAGGTTGTGATTTATTTTACTTCTCCCCCCATCCCAAGTCCTTAAGGAATATAGTTATAACATTGGCAAGGTCAAGGGAAATATTTGATAAGTGGAGTAGCACATTAACATGGATATACTTAATTTGTACATGATACATTGTCTCTAAATCCATGCAAACAAGGTTGTTAGTTTTTTAGGCCTTTTTCCCTAATTTGCTTCCTTGAAAATGCACGGTGAAGCTTTCATGAGATGTCAATATGTACACGGGACAACATTATGTAAATCACACTAAGGGACACTTGACATTAGAGCTCGAAGGCCAAAGTGACTAAAGAACTTTGAATGGACGAGAAACCTATATCATAAAATGACACTTGGCTTTAGTATGCTTAAAGATTGTCTTCCTCTTCCATACTAAAATGTAAACACCTTACATTTGCCATTGATATGCTCAATAATATTTTCCCTTTGCATACTAAAACACAAAACTGCCATCTCAAGTATCCCAATGTAGTACACTAAATTGCACAATGTCAACAAATTTTCACTTCAAAAAGTTACTTATGTTGACAAATAAGATCATATATTGGCAATAAGCAGACATGACACTTTGAGACCTCTAGTCGTCTAGTTTAGGTCTTTTGCAAATAGTGTATGTAACACTAAATACCCTAACCAATATAATATCATTATATGTCCCACACGTTCACTCTACACGAGTTCTATTCACGTCCTTATAATTAATCGAAGCGAAGATTCCATTGGTACAAAAAATTGCGAGGTTTTGATAGTTGATTCCCTTATAGACAGGTTGGAACTCACCCCTTTAGAAGTCAATATTTACAAGGACACATAGTAAGGCCGTTGGAGGTAGAAAAAGCACCTCTAAATCGATGACAATGAAAATGCATGAAAACATAGTGTGTTAAAGTCCCCCCATAAATTGACAATAAGAATATTGTATTGCTAAATGTGAACATGCTCTTAGCCGTAGTGTGAAAAGGGCCCCTAAAACGAGTCCTTAATGAGCAACCCATCAACGGGCATAGTGAGATATTTGAGTAATTTATTTTTAAGGTGAACTTACGCAACATAAATTGTGTGTGCTTTTATGATGGGGGTGGTGAGGTGGCATTGAGGGGGTCATAAAACAAGGGCGCATGTTGAAAACGTGAGGTAATCAATGCCACGTGGCGCCTGTCTTCAGTTCACTGGCCCCCCTCCAACGCCTTCTTAACTCCGGTGCACCTTCTTCATCCACCGCACTGGATGAATTTCGGTGGATGAGTTCCGTGGAAAAAGGTTAAGCTCATTGCTTTTTTAGAGTGCAGACAAGCAAGGGGAGTAGTTGGCCATCATCATCTGCCCCAACTTGGGCATTAGACTTCGCTGAATAATATCCATCACCTAAATTGAGATGCTTCACTAAATATTGTATTTAGAGTGTCACCAATTCTATTTGTGTTTTTTCTCATTATTGCTTACAAACCGCCCGTGTTGTGTCACCAACACCGAGTGTAAACCTAAGATTTCCAATATTGTAAGAATTGTCACTAAATTTTCACATAACATTATTTAGATCCATAATAATGTTATGTGGGACTAACGATATTATGCGGAATATTCCTCATATTCAACCTGAATGATGGAATATTCTGCATAATACTATCAGTCCCACGTAACATTGTTATGGATCTAAATAATGTTATGCAATCATCCATGATAATATTTCAATACAAAAGTGCTAGGATGTAGCATATATCAAGAATGGATGAACTAAAAATAAGTTGGGATGACAATACCCGTAAACTTATTCATAAGACGTGTTGTTAGAGAAGTTGCCATGATGACATACAACACCATACGACATTAAATACAATATTAAGTGCGCTAATTTGCTAATCACAGAGTAAAGAATGGATATTTGCGTGTATTTTTTACAAATTTTTTGTAAGTTCTTGACATTTGACACACAAATACTTGCACACACATAAATGCACATCAATTGACATGCATAGTTTATAATTTGACATGCAGTGTGACGTGTGACGAAGAAAATCACATGTCAATTGACACGTTATAAATTGAAATGACATGTACTACCATGCAACTTCAATTTGAGGTGGCATTTTATTCTAAATTGTAGATGTTGATTGGCTATCATTTTTGTTTTGAAAACATGATGTGATGCTTTGGATTTGAAGAACGTCAAATGAAATTTGTCAAACATGCACACTCCTGCCTATATGACTCAATAGGAATTCAATATGGTATCATAAGTTCAATTCCTTTTTTGCATTAATATCCCTTTCAATTGGCCAAAATTTATGGAAGTAAAGTAACAAGTTGTGTCACATAAATTATTGTGGTTGGCTTCTCTGTTTTCCATCATACTTGTCTTTCCTCTATTTGGGGTACCTTGTTTCCTTATGCCTCCATGGTCTATTGTAATTTGAATTGGGATGGCCTTCAACTTTCCAACCAATAACAACGTTTAGATTTTCAACGGTCATGGGCCCTCAAGTTCTAGTGCGAAGTAGTCCTATGCAGGGGCGTCGCCAACCTTGATTTCCAGGGTAGGCCTACTCGGGAAATCAAATTTTATATAGTGCATATTTTTTCAGGAAAAATATAATTTTCTATATATGACCTAGGCTTCAGGTGGACCTTCGGGCCCAAGGTAGGCCCGGCCTACCTACCCGGGCCTAGGCATGGCGACACCCCTGATCCTATGTGTGTATGAAATTGTTGCCAACTAACAATGCAATTCATATCCTTATCATGCAAATAGATCGTTCCCTCTGCAATTGAATTTTCAATTTGTGCCAAAAAAAAATAGCAAATAGATCATTCCCCCCTCCCTTCGTCAAATTTGAATTTGGATGGTGTGCATCCCCATCTATAGAAATCAAGCTCAAATCAAAGGGTTGTTGACACAAGGTCTTCATTAATTATCTTTAATTATCTTATGACAAATGGAACTGCAAAAGAAGCTCCAACCAACCCCACGACATTTGACATGTTGCATTTTCACCCGGGATTGCTAACCCAAGATGTGATTAGGGTGGCCATCCCCATTCTAATATGGTTTTATAGAATAATATATGGAAAAAATGAGTAAAATTTTAAAAATTGAAGAGATTGGTATGTCCTTAGGTTAACTCAACCCTAGGGTTATCATGGAGTGAGAGGGTGGGGGGGGGGTTAAGGTGGACTAATGTTGGAGTAAATGAGGTGGGTTGCAGGTTGACCCCAAAAACATAGACCATTAAATATGGTTGAGTGCAAGATTTAAACCGTTGATAGCAATCGCCTATTGAATAAAGCCAATCGACCAAGAAGAAAATGATACATCAAATGTAGGTGGTCGTTATATCCAAAATGTTGGTGGACGTTGATTGCTAAAAGAACAATACATAATAGTAAAATACGAGTGTTATCTATGATACAATGATCATCTTTGATTAGCGTTTGACCTTTGAAACGGTCAATTGGGACCTAATTGATTGGATTATGTAATTTTTGGGATGAATGTTTAGTTAAATCCCATATGTGGTTAACCTTTCATTAAGCTAAATATCACGAGGTTCGAATAGATGTTGGTTTGCAATAGCACCATGTATTCTTTTGGTAAATAACATCAACTATTTCAATTTATTTTAGGTTATTAAATAAAAATTCTTGTGTTATTTACCCTTTTTCCCTTGAGCTCATCTGTACAAAGGAGTTGCTGCACCCTGCCGCCAACGTTGCTCGCCTTCACATGTGCAAACGAGTCGCCGCATTCTTGCCACCAACCGTCCACACCCCCACACATGCGAAAAATGCTTCATGTTTCTTTGCATGGTGAGGACAAGCTTGTACCCCTCAATTTGCTCACACATTTAATGTAAGCGAATTTCGATTCTTTAAGTGTAAGTCAACAAAAACTATGAATTGGTTGGTTAACCTTGAAGGAGTTGCAAGTCACGTGTGTAGCCCACATTTATTCCCATTGTCAAATCGGTGCCAAACTAAATGAAATTGGGTACATAGTGATGCAACCATTTACATCCAAAACATAGATCTAGTACACATTGTTCGCATTTTGCAATACTTTCATACTGAATCTAAAACCACTCGGGGCAATTGAGGCATGTGACATGTACAACTATCATCATTTCCATCACTATTGCTAGCCATATGTTTTGGTTTAGTATGTACGTCTCATGGCATTGACATATCACATAATCGTCATCCTATTAGAAGTCAATGGATGATTGTGAGTTGCTGAAGAATGTTATGTTAGTTCCTTGGATCATACAAAGTGGAGAGAGGGAATTATTGTAGACGAGTGTACCTCTCATCCATCCAACAACAAAAAAACTCGACCCCTAAAAGCTTGTTGCCGATTCATCTCAAATGACTTCAAATAGACCAATTTGGAGTCTTTCAAGCTAATTCCGGTGTCAAATCAACTTTAAAAAGTAACCTCAAGATTGCAGACTATATCAAAGCTTTTGTGCTAGATGAATGAGAGATACGCTCGTATACAACAATTTCCTCTCTCCATGTAAAGCTATTGACGTAGTTTTTTTTCTAAAACAAAGAATTAAGTATTTGAATTTACCTGAAAATGTTGATACCCAAAGCAGTGCCCAGGAAGTTTTTGGGCATAGTCGGTCAAGATCCTAGTGATTCTAAATCCAGCCGGTTACATGTTGACATCTTCCGGTTATGCTTTATTCAGTTGGGGGTATATTCCATAGATTCCTCTAGAATGACCGGCAATTCTCCTGTAGTCTCCATCTTCAACCGGTTATTTCTCAAACTCAACCGGTTCATCTGTAACTAACCGCCGGTTCTCCCCAGACAGTTGCCCAAAGGAAGCGTAAGAAGCGAAACTTTCCGTTGTTCTTCCGGGAGTCGGTGGCTCGAAACATAACAACACAAACGCGAAGTTAGCTAGTCGCCAAGTCGGGGCTAAGCTTATTTTGGAGGCAGATTTGTAGAGCAAACGAGCCCTCTTTTAGCAGCCTAACCGGGGAGAGTGGGACCCACCGCATTGGATTCCATGGCTCTCCTAAATATAATGCCATGAAATTGGATTTCCCCCGGAGGGCCCTAATTAGAATCTACAAATTTCCATCAAATTTAGATCCCCCCCCCCAAGTGGTTTGTGGGCTCCTTTAAGGTAGGAAATTACTCTACGGCCGTACCTCCCACAGACATGTGGAAAATGCCTCCAACGTTATTCCCTTCACATATTTTTAGGCTCCACACTCTTACTTCCATCATGTCCGAAAAAGCGTAATATGTTTCTTCATGTCGTTGTAAGGTAGACGCGTGTTATTTGGATACTTTCTCTCTAAACTCTTTCACTTCTCGTAGGATATGGAACACACATGATTAGTGTAAGATGATTAGTGAATCCAACTTGTGCCCAAAGTCATTTGTCCTCGTAATTTTTGGAACTCATATGAATAGCTTATTCCCTATCAAAGTGAATATTTGTGTGCTCATTAAGTGGTCACATTGGTCTGCCCAACGATGTTAACTGTTGAGACTAGAATGACTAGCATACTTTGAACATGTAGTCCAATTTCTTTCGAGTGCATGTTTTTGTGAGTGCAAGTTCTTAGATCCATAATCAACTACATACCATTTACATTTAGGTTTCTAGATTATTGTTGTGTTCGATTTAGGCATGTCTATCTTAGTACCTAGCCAAAATGGTGCTCACTGTCATAGGAAGATTTTTATTCCAGTGATATTGCTTTGATAGAATACGACATTCATCCACATACTTATTGATAATAGAAACATAAGATTCTATCCATTTTAAATTGATTGAATTTAGAAAATGGAAATAATAATAATTATAATCGTTGTCGTCGTCGTCGTCATGGATGATATATTATTTTTGGGGAGTTGATATCATCACTTGGCATAATTAACATACATTGGCTTTGAGTCGTGACCCATCAATACACCATATCGGTGATTACATGATCCACGTGAGATTATGTTTGGACGGTGCTTCATGATGTCTATGTAAACTCTTCCATCGTGGATGAAGAAGGTCTAAAAAAACCAAGTTCCCTTTATAGATTGAGAGTTGATTCATTTCCATCTAGCCCAAACTCCATATTACACTAATGTGGAGTCCCTGATGCCATTTCCAACCTCATACATCTAGAAATATAACTTTTTCAAGTAATAAAATAATTCACTATGTTCTCACCTTCCCAATGGGTGAGATTGCATCGACATTCTAGAAGCATGTAAGGCACCTAGACCTTGCATTTAGAAGGCAAAAACATGCATGAAATTTGACCCCCAAAAATAGTGGCTATGACCCTAGAAATAATGTATTGAAGACTCATAATTAGTAGGGGTGGCACTCTACTTGAAACGATCAAGTACAAACTCACACATGGGCAAAGCTTCTTCTTCTTCTTCTTCTTCTTCTTCTTCTTCTTCTTCTTCTTTATTTTTTAAATTAGAGTCTTGTCAACCACGACAACTTTGCATCCATGTTGAACCATGCTCTTGTAGTGCCACTAAAAATGCGGAAAGGGGGAGCATTGTATAGTCGTTCATGTGATATTTGGCTATCTTACAAACCTAAACTTTAATACACATCGAATCATGTGTATAGATTCATACTTTCAATATGAATGCGTACAATAATGAACTTAAATGAGATATCCCGAGTAATCCGCATGTATTTTCATTAGGGTTAAAAAAGCGGTATATTAGGCTTGTCAAGAATCCTTGTGAAACATGTTTTCTCATACTTTTGTACGGAAATTGCACGGGCTTCGTACTATGGCCATTGTGACCAATATTTGTAGAGTTGACAATAATGTTCATGTTTATTGTGTACCAGATAATGTTTTGAGACATAATCAATACACTCTAATTGAACAACACTTGTTAGTGTAAAGTTGTTATGCACTTTATACGAAAATATTATATGGAAAACATGCAAATGATCTATAGTGAAGTAATATGTGTATTTTAACTTTTTTCCATATCATATTTTATCCGTTACTCAACTTTATCGCCCCATTTTGTAGAGTTGTACATTTTTTGGAGAACGTGTTGCATTGAGTTTGGGGGATGCTCCCCCACCCCTAATTCATGTTGAAGGCAAGGTAGCAACCGCAATGTATTTGCCATCCACCACTTCCAATCGAAGCTCTAGTTAGCTTGGAAATATAGGAGCTCGATAGTGTTGAGTGCAAGGGCGTCACCAGGCCTAGGCCCGGGTAGGCCAGGTCTACCCTGGGCCCAAAGGCCCACCTAAAAGCATAGGTCATATATAGAAAATTACATTTTTCCTTAAAAAATATGCAATGTATAAAATTCGATTTCCTGAACGGGCCTACCTGAAAATCAAGGCTGGCGACGCCCCTGGTTGAGCGATGTTGTGATAAGCATACTGCACTTGGTATGGAAACCACCTAGGATGACCATTACTGAGTGACTTTGTTATAGACTTGTCATAATGGAAGATCGAGACTTTAAACAAATTTGTATTATCAGCAATTAACTTCAAAGCTTGGCATGATTTGTTGTATGGATGTATGTATGGATTCATGGGGTCTTTCACTTCTAGCTAAGAAATATAATCCTTTTGGATACCGCATACGGAGTTTTCAGAAGAAGCAAATGAACCTTTTTCGTTGCTTCCGACTTTGATTTTTGATGGATGTTGTTGAGTTTTGTGAGTATGGTGTGTCTTAAACTTGGCTCCAAGGAGCACGGGAAAGAAGAATGTTCTCTAGGTGGCCTTGGATAATTGAACAACGAACCGAATGACACCCACAATCCTTAATATGAACCCCCCCTCCCCCCACCCGAACAAGCATTGAACCAATGTTTTATTCCACACGTGATATTGAATCCATATTTAACACATTCTAAGGAGCGAAAGTGAAAATAAAAGTGTATGTAACAACAATGACTAGATGTATGTGGTTTGTGGTATGTACTCGTGTCTAGCTCATTCACATGAGCTCAAATCTCCCTATCCTTCATTCTACATACATGTAGCCTTCAATTGAAATGTTGCATGTAATATGGATGGACTTAATTTTAGAAAGGGTCAATTTTGACACTTTTACCTAAAATCATGAAGAAGTTATCTTAAACCCATCCATATGACATGTTAAGTCCTATAAATGGGCCTTTTGAACTTCTAAGTGTCAAAAGGCATCTGGCGATAGACGTAAGAACTTAATTCCCCCAATCAAACCCTTGGGACTTGGCAGTTTGTTTTGGTAGTTTGGTTGTATATTTCCGATTCTTCTGGCAAAAACATTTATTCAACATGTTCCCATAAAAGAAATAATGAATTGCGGTCAGCTTCATGTTAGTAACTTGCTATAAGGTACAGACCTAATTCGGGTACTACAAATATTGGACACCCATATAGAATGGCATGTAATTAGGCGTGCATCCAAGAATGGACACCAAAAAAGACACGTGTTTAAATGAGATTGGACTATGTCTAGACTCAATAGTCAATAGAGGGCTATGCGGGATAGAGGGTTATGTGATTGAGTTATGGCTCCTTGCTCATCACCTTTGAATATTCCTATCAATTCATGGTAAACTCCAAATTTATGTGTGATTGAACATGGCTTCTCCATTCACATTTGCGAATCAACAAAAAATTGTAATTTACGAATCAAAATTGTATTCTATAGCAAACATGAGAAAAATAACCATTCAAGACCCGTCTACCTTAGTATTCACACTTGAATGTGGAGCGGAAAAAATGAGAAGAGCAAAATAGAAGAGCCCATATCCAACTGGAAACAATAATGATGCCTTGGGCCCTTTTGATTTGAGCCTGAGTTGGAGGAGTTGAGAGTGGGTAGGTAAGCTACACCCATAAGTAGGCCATCACTGGATGGATGATGGGCATTAATAACTAATCATCCATTTATTACGACTAAGTTTCATTCATTAGCTGGGGGGGAGGGGAGTATTGTAGTTGGCTCCACGTTCTCACGTTCCCCAACCGCGTTCCCCACGTCCATGGCGTCATGGGCTTTATACCACCCACTCCCATCAATTGCTTATTACCATTTATTGTCCCCCAATTGGCCCATTTCTTGCAATCTGCATGGGGATTTCAAGTAGTATTATGTCACTAACAACTAACATGAAGTTGAGGCCGTCAATATTGTGTGGGTACGTGTACATACACTAATGATGCGTATTTTTTTTTCCCATTTTGTGGGCATTTTGTACTCCCATTCTCATTTAAGGAAAATGAATGCCCCGGCTTATGGCCCACTATGATGGTCGTGGTTTCGAAGTTGTTGAGGGCATTCAACCTCACACAAAACATGATGGGATGAGAATAAAACAAACATGATTAAGCATTATGGGATGAGAATATGTAACATGAATATTAAAAGTGTCAAATGATACCTTGTCTAAAACTATGCTACTTATCACATGCATTGTTTCATTTGGAGCATAAGTTTATGTAAAATGACTTGTATAAGGAGTTGAGCTCGTATGTATGACTTGGACTCAAATACATACCATGTATGTGTAAGCAACATTGTCAAATTTGTCTCTATTTTCACTTCCTCATTTTGATAGCACGTGCTAGAGTGAGGCTCAATAACATGGACCAAGTAAGCTATTTATTTGGATACTCTTTGTGGGTTCGTGCAAATCATCACATGCCTTGTATAAACACATTGCCGGTTCTTTGAGTGTTAAAGGGTCAAATTCGAAGATGGAGCTCAGAAAATATTTTAGTGGATCATATAGTGTTTTTTAAGAACCTTTCATAAGTTTTTTTTTATTCTTTTTCACAAGGTGAGTATATGAATGTTAGCCATGTACATTATTGGTCCATTGGACTTGGGATTTGTGGTGTCCATGTAAACTCATCCATTGGGAAGGTGAAAATGCAATGAATTAGAATTGGTTTTGATGTCCATGAAGCCAAAAAGGGTTATGAGACTAAAAGTACATCATGATGGTGTCAAACCAGCTAGAGTGCTAGAGAACAACAACCTCTGTGAGAGGCTAATACCGACTTGATGGTCTAATTGAAAGAAAGACTTGAGACTCCCCAATACTACATTCTCAAGTAACAATTGAGACTTATTTTTAATGGAGTTATATAGTGGACACTCCAACACAAAGTGTGCCTCATTTTCAACTACATTATAAGAGCAAAAGTGACATAATTTATTCTCTCTAGAGATAGGAATAGTCGACCACCGTCCAATGTCAATGGCAAGTCTACGATTTGAGGTGCAGTAATCATCAATGATCTTGCTTTGGGATGGTGCCAATGGTTGCTTCAAGTACAATGCACATTCGTATTTGAGAAAATCCTTCAGGTGAAGGTAATTTAGTTTCTTCCTTGAGATTTGGAACAAGTTCCACTCTTTGGCAAGAAAAGCCTCCTTGAGATCATCAAATGTGATTTTTGATGGTGTTGGGTTGTCATGGGTTCCCCATTGAGATAGGGCCCATGATGCCTTCCACGTGGTTGTGAATTTGTGCCCAGTGTCAAATCCTTGTTCAGCAATGAACTAGTTTAGAGACTGCAAGTTATTATTTCTACACGATTCAACTCCTAAAATGAGCTAGAGCCCCTTCATCCACAATGAATGAGTTTACATAGATACTGCAAACCCTAGGTGGGTGCATGGGGGGATATCATTTAAAGACCTCAAATTGTGTTACCATTATGGATGCACCAACCATATGTTATGAGTTGGAAAACATTGTGGATGATGCAATTTGTATGTAACAACATAAAAAGCTCATCTCATTAAACTTGGGTGAGAGGGAATTATCACATACAAGCTTACCTCTCATTCATCCAACATAAACCCATGATAAGTATGAAGCCCGGAGATTTATTTTTTTCACTTGATTTGCCACCATAATTAGCTGTTCAAATCCATAAGTAGTCTACACTATTTAAGGTATTTAGTGTCACGCACATTATTTGCAAAGGGCCTAAACTAAATGCCTAGAGTTCTCAAAGTGTCACGACTGCTAATTGCCAATATGATTATTTGTCAACATAAGTGATTGTTTTAAGTAAAAAAATTGCGTACATTATACCATTCAATGTACATAACATTATTCAGATACTACAAGTTGTTTAGTGGGGCCCCTTATTAGTGGGAATGATTCCCAAATAGTGGCCACATTCAGTTTGAATGTGGAAGATACCTAGGTTGGCAGGGTCTACCGCAACTACTTGGCAAGCCATTTGAATAATGTTATGTAGCACATTAAGATACTTAAGATGATAGTTGTGCGGTTTAGTATGCAATGGGAAGAAATCATTGAGCATACTAATGGCAAGTGTCATGTGTTTACATTTTAGCATGCAAGAGGAAGATCCTTGAACATACTAATGCCAAGTGTCATTTGTGCACACTTTTGTCAACTTGTAGACCATTGTGTAACTTAGGCATACACCACATAACACTACACCCTAGCCTCCGTAATGTCACTCCCTCTCTTATATCCCATAACCCTAGGGAATGGATGTGCTCAATTTAAATCTCTCTCCTAGTTGTCACATTTCCCTCCCATATATCATGGATTTTGATATTAAAATAATCCACTGAAAATTTCAAACCACATGCTCATGTGCATCACTTTGTTATCATTGTCACTATTGCAATGTTGACTTTGTGTAATTCCAAAATGCCACATAGGTACACAAATTCTATATTATCACGCATCCGTGTTAACACTAGAGACTTCCTAAAAATCACGTGCACTTTGGTTGCCACAAACATGATATGTGGGAGGTTAGAGTGTATTGAACATACTCATGCAAAGATTTTAAGTAAGCACACTTGAACGCAAGTGTCATGAGGTGACACTTATGATGAAGTTGTTGATTGTTAGTGTAACCTAGCATACGTCTCAAAATAGGGTCAGTGACTAAATACCATAAACAGTGTAGTCCATGTCATTGAGATGGATCACAAACCTATAGGGGGTGAAGTTGTTAAGTTGGATGGATGAGAGAGGTACAATTGTATGCAATACTTGCCTCTCGTCTAAAACTTCTGCCTACTTCAAATTGGGTGTGTACAAAACAATGCAACCAATGAGTATGTTTGACAAATTTCTTTTGACGTTCAACTTCAAATCTAAAGTGTCACATGACATTTTCAAAAACAAAAATGAATGTCAATTGACATCTACATTTTACTCTAAAATGTGACCTCAATGTCACCTGCCTAGTAGTACATGTCATTTCAATTTCTGACATGTCACTTGACGTATTATTTTTTTCTTCACAAGTCACACTACATTTGAACTACTAAATTGTGCGTATGAATTGATGTGCATGGCAAATGTCAAAAAATTGCAAAAACTTTTTCAAAAATACACAAAGAATGCAACGAAATGAAATTGACAGTCAAGGGCCATAGATTTACATGTGATAACACCTGCCAATAGAATTGGGTGAAAACGTTTGATTCCTATGTAGAGCCTACGGATTTCCACTTTGAGCAAATTAACATTAACGCCAATATTGAAGTCAAAGACCCAAAGTTACTTTATTGAGGTTAATTTAGTACGAATGAGCAATAAACCTATAGGAGCAGGATTTTACTGCACCCTGACAGTGTTTGGGAAACGAAATCCCTTCAAATTACTATTCGCATGAAAAGGTGCATCATGTCCTTTGTGACCCCACTAAGTTGAAAATTAGTATGGCTTTCTTGAAAAACATGTGGTGCACACTAATTAGACATAATTAATGTGGGTAATGACTACGTAGTGACATTGACCTATAGGTTGCAATGAATACTAGCCAAGTAAGATCTTCCCACATTCTATAATATGCAACCTACTTATTTTGGGAAACATGATCTACCCAAAAACAGAGTACAACCCTGCATGTAACTCAAACACAATTCACACTAATGGCCATTATTAGTGCTAAGTGTAGTCTTGTGATACATGTGAGTCAAATTCATCTATCCAATTGGAATGTGGGAGTACCAATGTCCGGGGCCGGGCCTTTCAGGCTACATGCAGCACGGCCTTCAAGAAGGGGTTGGACCCCAATGCCTCAAGCTGATTTGCATACTTGCTTCCTTCCTTGTTTGTTTGCCGCCAACAACCCGGGAATTTGCTTTCTAAAGCACGGGGAATAATCACGATTCCCAAGGGCACCCTAGGTGAGCAAGTTATATATATACAAAAACCCAGGGTGCACGCTCAAACAAAAACCACACATTGTTTGGAAACACAGGTAAAGCGTAAGGACAGGTAAGGGAACCTTTGAATTTGCTAGTCTTTGCCAATTTAGGGTGTTCATTTGTTGGTAGGAGGAGAGTAGCTTCACACTTGTAGTTTGCTTCTGAGCACATGTACAAAACTCGAGGTTATACATAGACGAGCAAAATATTTTAAGAATTGCCTTCAAACAGTCTTGCAACTTATTTGAGAATTACAAAGGAAATTGCTGGTGAGAATGATGGCTACATTTATAAAATATCGAGGCTTACGAACTTTGAATAGTGAACACCCAATTCCTCTGCAACATCGTCAATCTGCAACTTCTTACCCAAGTGTGAAACGAAGGACAGAATTGTGCTCAAAACATGGGTTATATACATAAGCATTGAGAACCTCTCTATTCAAGACAGGAATGAGCAAAACCTTCAATCACAAACACTTTGCACGCAAATATTTTTAATCTTTGCTTTCAGAGAATTCAGATTTACACTTGTTGGAAAGCACAAGGTAACAAACTTGTAATATAGACCGCAATAAGTCAGCAAAGTAGTCCACACTATGTATATGTGAATCAATTGGTCACTTGGTGGAAAAACTAGTCTTCAATTCCTCAAAACTATCAACAATCTATATAACAGGCTGCAGCCCCTCACTGGTGGTAGGTACAATGCTGAAGAGGGAGGTTAGGTGCCAAATAATTCTCTCAATGCACTTTATGTCAACGATTGCAAGAGCTTGCAAAAGGTGGCATACTATACGGGATAAATTCTTACCACAGGTTCTCCAGTTTTAAGCATCTTGAACACCCCTAACCACAACATGCTCCATGAATAGATCCACACATGTTGCACCCAAGGACGAAGATGTAGCAGGTGCTTGAGCATAATCTGTAAGTGTTGTCTGACAATCCTTGTTCTGCTTCGAATTTATCAGCAAGTCCTCGATGTGTGCACATTTCATGAGTCTTGTGGTATTCACAATATTTTGCAGGAGTTGGATGCATATGGATCCTCCAATGATCTTGACCTCGTCAGAATTAGATCTCCATCATAGGTAAATAACTGAGGACCCCCAGTTGCCTTGGGCAGCTCGATAACCTTATTCTTATAGTGGAGCTTTCTGCTGGCTGAAAAGTTTTTGTCAACCTGCAAATATAAAAGTCTAGGAATCAGGCTTTCCAGTCAACATATAAATTGAACCACCGAAATGCAGTAATATGTTCAGAATGTGCTGGTGAGTACCTAGAGCAATAAGTCCCAGGCTATCCATGTTGTGCACATTAGTAAAGTTAAAATTGCAAAGTGAACTAGACAACCTTGATTTCACTCTTCAGTAGTCTACTTCAGTGTCTACAGATGAACTTGCACACCTGTATGGTGACCTCTTCAAGTTTTCCACCAAGCCATCTAATTCCTACAGTCACTGCACCCCGGCCCCGTAGGCCCGCAACCAACCCATCACGCCATGCTTTGACTGGCAATGCTGGGAGCAGATATAGATTGGTCTCATCACTCTGGAACAACATTTCTGCAACCGCTGCAGTGAACCTGTGAACAGATTGTGTCCTGTGAGTGGGATGGCAACTACATCATCACAAATACAGATTTTATGTAGGGATTGATAGGTTACTTTTACTCTGAATGCCTTGAAAAGAAGACCTTATTGAATGATCTCAGAAGCTAAAAATACTGGTCTCCAATGAAAATTGCTTCTACTATCACCTGAAAGGCATGACATTAGATTGTTATACCAATTAGCCCTCTCATAACCTGCCGAAGTTGTGCAAGGTCGGAGAAAGAAACATTAATTCCTTCCATGATTCATACAGATCCATAATCAATGATAAGAATAATGCATGCAGAAGAATAGTCTGGGCAAGTGAAGGGTCCACCAAATCACAAGATGGTAGTGGAAGAGAGATACCCAAAATTTCCATCGATCTGAAATGGAGGATGAGCATTGAATAGGTTGGGATAGACACCTCCACCATCAAATCTCTCCTCTTTCTCATCAGGAGAAATGAGATTGAACATGCGTTTCACCATTGAGTAAGCATGGTCACTGTTCCAAAGACGTGCCCAAAGTGCATTCTTCCAAGCCATTGACCAACCAGGTCCAATTTCTCCTGTAGTCAGATGTACCAATCTTTTCTTCAGGCAGATGCACAACCAGCATTTCAAAACTGGATCATTACTCATTGAAGCACTTATGATTGCAGTAATTTCGCTCAGTGTAACTTCAGCACATATAGAGTTGTAGGCCAAGAGAAGTCAAACATACTATAGAGGCTGCTTAGCCTAGTTAGAAACACTGTCAATCAGGAAGTACTCAGCAGAATATACCTCGCGTCAATATACTTTTAGTCGCTGCCTCACAAAGCTCAGGAGTGGACTGTATCGTAATGGAGTGTCCAGGGTAGAGACCAAAGAGATGAGACATGTGCCGATGCTGCTCTTCAGGGTCTTTGAATTCTTCCACCTGTTCTTAAGGAAGATCAGCCCTGGTTGATTGCTGGTCCTGGTCAATTAAGTGGACAAAAACTGCTAAACCTTAACTACCAGCACGCCTCATCACTTTTACATACAATGTGTGCATAATCCTTGTGTTGCATAAGACATCAGGTTCTTGTATCAAATCAAGTACTCACCCATTCTAGAAGTCGACCATCATTCCCAATTTTTGGAGGAAGCAAGCGGTCAATTGCTGATTTAGCTTTGCTCACAACTTCAGTGTCTGGCAGTCCGATTATCTACAAGCGCAGGTAATGAGCAAATTGAGCAAAAAAAATTAAATTGAAATGAGATCAATCTGCAAAGTAACTATATCTGTGAAACCCTTCTTGGGATCAGTGGAGAATATTTTACTTACTTTTGCTGCTGAGATGAGGGCAGAGAAAAGGTGGTGGAGGATAGCCATGTCCATGGTAGAGCCATAGCTCACACTGGCCTCCTGTCCGTCTGGACCAATAAAATAATGTTCTGGTGAGGTTGAAGGGTTTGTCACCAAGTGCCCTTTACCATCTTCAACTAACCAGTCTAGGAAAAAGTCTGTGCAACTCTTGAACAATGGAAAGGCTCGTTTCCTCAAGAACTCCTGCCACAGAATCCTAATTAGTAATCACACATGATATTATATTAGCCACTGCTAGTCATTCCATTTCATTCAATTAAATTATCCAATTATGACTTCTTTTGGAGGACATTTATGGGAGCCTGCTTTCACCTGACCAACATCTTCATTTTGGGTGAGTTTCAGTTCCATGCAAAGCCACGCAGTCTCACTTACAGAGAGGGTAGTGCACATATCACTCACCCAAGGTAACCATGAAATGGGATGCATAAGGAAAGTTGAAGTTCAGACAATAAGTAAATGACTCACTGGAGACCTAGAAACATGTGGTCACATCAATAGAGGAATGTACCACATCTTGAGAGAAAGTGTAGTGCTCCCAGAGATGGAGGCAAATCCAAGCTCCACTCATTGGATAGAGAGCCCAGACAGGGTCCCCACCAACAGGAGCTGTTTGTGCCCAAATATCCGCATTGTGATGGCTCACCCACCCTCCACACCCATAATTTACCTGCAAAAGTGGACAATAGATTAAGCCTCATGAATTTCGTAAGAGCAAATTCTTCCACAGAAAGAGAAGGAAATTATGCAAACACATTCCTCAGGTGAAAATTACACTTACTTTTGCTGTGCGAGCACCATTAACAGCAAGCTGCTCCAGGAAGTCAAAAAGGGGCAGATGACATTCCGCCAGGTTGCATGTTTCTGCAGGCCAGTAGTTCATTTCCAGATTTATGTTGAGTGTTGGGCAGCACCTGCAAAAAAACAGCACATAATAAAAGATATCATTAGCTCCAGTGATAAAAATATGGACATATCACTCAGAGGATCGCTCATGACAAAACTGCTGGAGGGCTTTGCAGTGATGTGGAGAATGTCACCAACCTATTCAAACTAATACCTTGGAACATTTAGGGATAAGTATAGTAGAGTAGGCAGTAATTCTATGCAACAGAGACCTTCTTTCTTTTTGAGTAAGACCCTGAAACTATCAGATGTTTCTGGACAAGAAGATTTTATGGGTATGTACCTAAAATAATATCTCCAGTAACAGAAGGTTTACCTCCAAGCTGGGTTTAAGGAATTATTCCACACTCCTTGCAGATTTGACACAAAGGTTTTTGGTCGAGATGATGCAATCATTAGATAACGCCCATATTGGAACAGCAGCACCACTAAACCTGGATCTTCATCTTCTTTGAATTTCAGCACTCTATCCTTCGTTGAAATTCGCTTCTTCCTTGGTGCTAGAGAATATTCTGCAGGTTGTGATGACCCTGATGCTCCACTTTCTGCTTCCATGGTCTTGTCTTCCATAACCTCTGAAGGAATGATGAACTCCCACAAAGAAAGATCTCTGGCACCATCTACACTATTCTGATTTAACTCCTTCAGCAGATCCAGTTTAGATTTGTCCTGGGATCTTCTGTCATCCACAATTGCCTGTTCATCTTCTTCTACTTCATCACCTCCAATACATCTATGGTTCCCTAGTTGAAGAGAGACACGCTGGAAAAGAGGCTGATAGTCAGCCAAGTGAGCAGCCAGAACCTCATCAAAAGATAGACCTCTTATTTTTTCCAAGGTTGCAAACGCTACAGATGCAGGATCCTTGGTTAGTGTGCTTGGATTCTTAAAGGGCCCGTCAAAGGAAGAAGAGGCAGCAACATAAAGAACTGCCCAGTCTGCTTCATGCACTTTAAGTGTCTCATTATTAAGAACCTCTAATCTTCCTTTTCCACCAAAAACTTCCACTTGCAGAACAGCTGCAAAGTGCATCCCTGTTCCTTTGTCCGACTCAGGTGCATCTGTCGGACCAGTAGCTTGTGTGTTGTTAATATCACCTGGGCATTGACCCCTTATAAGAATATAATTTGAACCTGGAACCTCCTTTCTCTGTAGTAGTTGGCTGTCCATTGTAACAGAGAAGGAAACTGAGCCAGCCTTGCTGCCAGCCACACGCATAGCAAATACCTGGGAGCAGATACAGGAGGAAGTCTAGAGTAAGTTGGCCATAGGAATGAGCTGCAACTTAAAGTTCACAAGGATACTTCGATCAACAAGAAAGTTGCAATAGATATAATAAGCAGCAGACTATGAGTAGGCACCACAAACAGGATAGTGTAAGGTCCATCATGAATAAGATCACCATGAGAATGTACTCTGATTGCAGAGATGTTGGTCACCTGATGAGGATAGGAAGCAAAGGCTTGACGCAGGTATGATGTGTCATCGATTGAGTAATTAATAAATGTCATGGCTGTGTCCAGGTCAAGCTGACGGTGGTAGCTATCTTTGTTGAAGGTCTTATGGCCATCTCCAAATTCCAGTTTCAAATCTCCCAATGGTTGGTACATCTGATGATTCAGATTCCACCTCACAGTCAATGAAAAAGGTGCACTTCCTAAACAGCTTCTTCTTTAAGAATGGTTAATTGCATGCCTTTGAGATGGTCAATAATATAGTCTATGTGAAAGCATGATATATCTCTATGCAGCAATCAGAATCAGATCTTCCATCTACAGAAATTTCTGCTATCCAGCAGCACGGTTTGATCATGCTACTAAGAAGTATTTGAGAAGCAGTACTTTGGCCCTTGTTACTACTTGAGAAAACTCAGTGCATAGCAAACACTGCAAGGGACTGTGAGGATTCAAGGAGAACTAAGTAGCACAATCTCCAACACTTGGCCAACTATGTACACTCCACCCAGATACCCTACATTAATCTCTCCACTGCTGCCCTTTACATCAAACCAGCTTTGCTAATTAGTCTGATGAAAATATTGGATCCACATTGAGATAAAACACCATATTATAATACTCAAATTTGAACACCTGTGGATTGGGCCCGAGCATCTCATTCTTTGAGAGTGAGGTAGCTTCTGCATACTTTCCTTCCTTTACAAGTTCTCGCACTTGAGGAAGGGCTTCCAAAGCTTTTGGGTTGTTCCAGTCACTAGGTCCTCCAGACCAAAGTGTTTCTTCTGCACACGTTTCCAGAAATTCATGTGAGTATTGACCTAGGCAATAACAGTATATGCCATTGAGGGATGTGGAAGTAAGCTGCTCTCTCCACCTGTAAAGCCACCAGCATAGCATGAAAGCTACATGCATGTAGTGCTTTCACTGAATGAGGTGAAATATATTGTTCTTCTGTAGAAACTTTGCTACATATAATTTGTACCTATAGCAAGTGTCACAACGTAGTGATTGGCTCCTCTATTAGATTCACAGATATACAGGTGAACACAAATTCATCTTCAAAAACATTAATCACCGGAAAGAAACTAAAATTAGTCAACATAAAATCTAAGTAAAAATCTAACCCTCAAAGACCTGTAAGAAAATCTCCACATTAAGCACATTCAGCAACCTATGGGGAAAAAAAGTATCCATTGGAAACAACCAAAATTTGAATACTTGAGCAAAATGAAAACATACATAAGAAGTTTACAAGGACCAGTTTATCCAGAGTACTCGAAAGAGATTAATTTTGTCTCTAACCTTACACCCTGGTGAAACATAAATAGCTTTTGAAGACTGGAGTGTTGTCGCACCATGCGCAACATACAATACTCAAGGGAAGAGTTCATATGGATAGTATAGTTATCCTTAAATTCAACATGAATTTTGGTCGGGAGTTGGTTGCTTTGCATTCAACACCTTCCATGTACGATAAGTTTTCAGTGCATGCTTGGAGGTGGTAGTGTGGAGGTTTGAGCAAAGAACATTCTATAATGGTTTTTTGAGGGTCAAGCTCATTTTGGCATGCCAGGAGGCACTAAAATGAGTTTGGCCCTCATAAAACCAAAATAGGTTGCTCTTTATTCAAATGCAAGCATGCACCACAAGTGGAAGGAAATAATTCGTAATAGATTTTCTATAAAGTCTCTCAAAGGGAGAGAAAACTTGGAGTAGCTCGTTAGCTCATCTTGTGTTGAAGCTAAATTTTGAAAGTTGGGTGAAACTCCTTGGACCTCCTCTTTCAATTCCAAAAATGAGACAACTTTAGGATTCAAAATAGGGTATATCTATGAGACCCGCTACCCTATATCCCAGATTGGCTAGTGCAAGGCAAGCTTGGCCCACCTATCCTGGTATGACAAGCTAGAAAGCCGGCTCTATAGCCCGATACCATTCTTTTAGCATGTTAATTTGAGACTTCAGAAAACTTGAATGACTTTCTGGACACGCTCTCAAACACTTTTAGCCAACTCACTGGAGTCTGATCATGAAACTTTACAAATGGCTCTATTGTATTTAAGACAATGAAAATTCATAATATATGGTCAACTACTGTACTACTGTTGCTGAATGTTTTGAATCCTCTGTCGTAATGTATATTATACATCACACATCGTACACCATATATTATGTGTGTTGTTACGTTGGTAATATCTTGTATCGGCTGTAATGCACCTGTGCAAGTGTCTGGAGATTTTTAGGCATAATCGGCAGAGAACCTAGTGTTTCCAAGTGTCAATTTCTGTTGGTGTTCTTTCGTAAATTGGGGTATATTCTATAAATTCTTCTAAACGTATTGGTGATTTCCCTGCAATCTTGAACTTAGATAGGTTATTTCTCAAACTCGACCAGTTCATCTGTAATTCATAGATGACAAAACTCCTGACAAAAGTCTCATTCAGTTAAAGAATAACTGTAGTGTGTTTATATACATATCTCCGTATGTTTACAGGGAAAAAGTAATTATGTTGCTCCTCTTACCATTGAGCTGCACAAGCTCAGACTGCACACCACCATACACCATGGCTCCCAATCGCCCGCTCCCTAGGGGCAGAGCCTCATTCCAGTACTGAGCAGGTTCGAAAAACTCCACAAGCATCCCACTCTCGCTCCCTTCCATTGCTGAACCTTGTACTTAGCACTTGGTCTCTTTCTGCGAGATACTACACAGAAACCACCAGATGGCCGGTAAATAAGAATAATAACATAGTGTTACAATTTCCAAATTCAATTTATCATCATCAGTACCAGTGTAGAATAGGACAATGAAGTTAAATTACATCTAATATCAACTTCAAATCTAGATCAATTCGGGAGCCAATATAATTCCTTCCGATCTGACGCACGTGTCGGTAAACCAAACTAGTGTTGATGATCCCTCGCTTGAAGAATAACAGCAGTCCTTTCCATTTGAAGTAGACATTGAAAAAGTATACATACGAGATGTCTTCAGAGAAATTCATGTCCTGGTCTGATGTATATGAGTTATGGAGGAGACTACATTTGCTCAGATAAATAAGAATAAGAAAGTGTGTTGCAATTTCCGAAGCCAATTTATCATCATCAGTACCGGTGTAGAATATAATAGAATAGAAAAGTCAAATTACATATTTAAATCAACTCAAAAACTAGGTCGACAAACTCGAGTAGGTCGGTCCTCCACGAGCTGTATCAGGGAGAAGAAGAGGAAGCGGTCCAACTTAGTTGCGCCAGTCCTGTGAAGATCGATTCAAAAGCAAAGTCAATTCCTTCCGATCTAACGCACGTGTGAGTTGATCCCTCGCATAACGCATACGAGCAGTCCTTTCCATTCGAAGAAGATATTGAAAAGTATATATAAGAAAGGTCTTCAAGAAATTCAGCATGTTCTGGTCTAATCTGCATGAATTATGGAGCCGAGCTTCTCAAGTAGTAGACTCCAAAAGCTGCAAAAGAATCAGCTCCAGCTCTGATCCACATTCGCGGCTACATATGGAAAACCTAAATCCCGAGCAGGACATCCTTGATCCTCAACTACAGACTCAAATTTCTCCTAGAACGAGGAAAACAAATCATTCGCAGGTCAGCAGCTGAGGCTCAAGAAAAGGAAGATTCCGATCAGATCGTCTCCTTTCAGTCGGAGCCAAATGATTGCAGGTCAATGAAGACCTCAAGAAACTAATAAATGGAGCAGAAGAAGCAAGCGCACAAATAATTCATACCTTCTAAACGGAGTTCCCTCCCGACCACCGAAAATATTCTCCGCTCACTTGCAACTACCGTGGCTTCCTGGATGAAGAAGAATTGAGCAACCGCGCGCCCATAACACCTCCTCGGACCTATTCTGTGAACTTTGAAATTGGATCGCCATAGCCAGGCGAAAAACAACGAGCGTAAGCAGCAGGTTACGAGGTAAGCAAGCAAATATTGTGACCAAAGTCAAGTGGCCGGTATCATCATAAGGAATTCGTCGACGAGAATGCCAGGGAGGAATTGCAGGCGACTGTGAGGCTCGAGGAAGTTGCCCGACAGGAAGTACTGTGGTACTGAAGCGTACTAGGTTGTGCGGGCAGAAAGAGTGCATCGGCATGAGCGCCATAGCCAGAATCCATCTTCATCTCTCCCAATCCACGTCCTCGATCCACGTCCTCAATCCACATCCCATTTCAGGTGACATCCCTACTCGTGTCGCGTGACGGAGTCACTCGGGACATGGCTGGGTTTATGAGGTGGTATGTGGTCACTTTTCTAAATTGGACATTTGAGTGGTATATGGCAAGGTTGGTACTGTAATATGGACACCAAAAGCCATGTGTTACGATGAGATTGGGTTGTGCACTTGAACTATAGACACCATTCTATGCTATTTAACAGTCAACACAATTGGGAATTAGGTGCATGATCACTTAAAAAGAAGGAGAATATGTAGTTTGACCTCTTATTACTTTTGCATCTCAACTCCGATCATAAAACTTGAAATGACATTTTTCATGAGTCATAATTGCTAACCAAACGAGAAAAACCCCAATCCAGTCCAATAGTCAAGATTGTAAAGTAGATGTGTGTTATTCAAATAATTTTCTCTTAACACCCACTTCTCGTAGGATATGAAACACGCAATTACTATGAGATGATAAGCAAATCCAAATCTTGTCCATAGCCATTTGCGTCATATTTTTTTGGAGTGTGTATGAATATCTTATTCATCATCAAAGTGAAGATTCTTGTGCTCACTAAGTGGTCATATAGCCCCCCCCCCACAAAATCATGTTGAGTATTGGACTTAGAATGGTTCATATTTTGAACACGTACTTGAGTCTCTTCTTAAACACATTTTTTTTTGTGTGTGTTTGTTCTTAAATCCACACCTAAGTACATACCATTTAAATATAGGTGTCCATATTCTTGCTATGTTGGAATAATGTACGTCTACCTTGTGTCGAGTACAAAGTTCCACAATACGGACACATACTTTATAGACTATGCAAGACTCAAAGCACGTGACTTTAAGACTTAGTTTCATAAGGCAGATGGGTTCTTTATTTCATTTTGTTGGCCCATTTCTCCTAGAATGTTAAGCAAGCCATTATTACAAGATGATATGCAAAGGCAGTACTTAATTAGCCATCTTCTTCATAAATTTTGGTGCTCATAAGAATATTCTTATTTAATATCAAAGTGAAGATTTATCTTCTTGTTAAACGATTGTATATTGTAGATGGTCCCCCCACAAAAATAAATAATAAATAATAAATATTGACTATTGAATCTGGAATAGATAACATATATTGAGCATCTAGTCCATCTTTTCCTCCAACATGTTCTCCTAGTTCTCTTGGTCTTGGAAATGTCATTTGATGTGTCAATACAAATGGGATATATGTCATCCTAGCTGGACATACAACGTAGGTGGGCTATGGCTAGGTCTAATTCATGACACTAGAACCAACAACGAAAAATGTTAACGAAGAAAAGCAGAAATCTTACCGGAATTAGCCTGTAGCAAGAATGTATTCATGATGCTTGCATGCTCTCTCGTAAGAAGTATTACATGCTAGTTACAGAGTTTGAGAAATAACCAGTTCAAGTTCAAGACTTCACGAAAATTACCCATTGTTTAAGAGGAATCTACGGAATATACCTCACTTTAATAAAGAAAAGCCGAATGATCACAACATGTAACCGGTTGGACTTGGAAACACTAGGATCTTGACCAATAATGCCCAAGAATCTCCAGACACTGCACTAAATTTACTTCTACAGATATCTTCATCATTGGCAAGGTTAACTGTTGAATGCATTCAAAATAGATCAATTAAGTAACTAAGTCGGAGATGATCTCTCAAGATAAATACACAGCACTCACTGCGGCTGTCACTATGGTACTGCCCTCAGGAAGCGTAAAGAATATCACAATAATACAGACTTGATTAATTTTCATGTCTGATGCGTACATAGTCATAAGCAAGTACTTGACTGAATCATTTCCCGTCCACAGCTGAGGCCGCTATGAAATGCAAATTAGAAATTAGAGTGCATACCGATTTCCTCTAGGTGCTCAAATTGGTTCACTTCTGTCTCCTACCTCAATCAGCACCTCAAGGAAAGAAACAGAGACGACTTCCACTTCTCACGTCCTGCAGATGTGAAATCTCTGAAACCTCAAATCTCCTCAAGATATTATCCTGGATGCAAATTCTGAGGAATCGTAGGTGAGGTTAGCTGCGCCAATTTAAGCATTTTGTGGTACTAATTGTGCGCAGCGGACAATATACCATCATGTATCATATCATTACCACAATCTTTTCATAGATTTTCTCGAAAATCTCGATCATATACCATATAATGCCAGGTTCTCGGTGACCGTTCTGAGCAATTGTTTGAGCAAGAAGCGTGTTCCAATAAGGTGAGTGGGCCTTGAACGGGAACTTTTCTCTCGTCACCCACTGTATGTAAGACACGAAACACACAATCAGTGCGAGATGATTAACAAAATCCAAATCATACATGTAGCCACTTTCCTCAGAATTTCTGGAGCTCATATGAATATCTTATTCATTACCTATCCAAGTGAAGATTTTCGTTCTTATTAAATGGTCATACAGGCCCCCCCCCCAGTTATATTGGCTATTGATGAGCCTGGAATGGTCAAAAAGAATTTGAGTACGTAGAGTCCAATCACTTCTAAACAAGTGTCTTTTTGGTGTACATTTTGGGGGTGTTGAATTAACACCGGTTTCTACCTTAGTCTCATCGATGAGCTACTCAGCATGGTCATGAGTGTTGCAGAGGGGACTGAGCAATCTCTAAGTTATCTCTAATCTTGTTCTTGAGGTAGTTTCTTGCAATCTCCAATGCAAACCCTGAGGCCGCAGGGCCGCGCATTGGGCCATTCTGTTTTAAGGTTCTTTAGGAAATCTCAAAGGTGGACACCACCTGTTTGGGTTTATTATTGAGCAAGCCTAATTTGTGAGCACTTCTAACTCCATAAACAACTTTGGAGGAGCGAAGCGGATATTTGTTTACTGCGACGTCAATCTCTCTCTCTCTAACACAAATTGTAATAACTATTGAACCTACAATGGTTGAGCATATACTCCAATCTCAATGTAACATGTGTCTTTCTGGTGCCCATTCTCAACAACAAGCCTTGCCACATGTCATTCAAATATAGGTGTCTGATTAAAGAAGAGTGAGCACATAAGGCCCACGTACCTCAAACAATCAGCTACAGTACTAGGTACTGTGCATCTTTTGTTTCTAGAGTAAACAGAAAATCAAGGCACAAGATGGGTGCATAATTTCCTGAGGTGCCTTACAGGTGAATCGCAAGAGACTCGACGCAAACAAAGTGCATGCTACATTGACAGCGAAACAATCTCTCAATGGACTTTCAAACTCTCTAAAACCCATGGTGCACTAAATATTGGATGATTTTTACTACACTGCTAGGTTAAACCCACGTAGATCTCTTAGTTAGCCAACGTGGATTCATTAGTGACATGGATATTCGTAGCTACTAGTTAGTTATTAGGGGGATACCACACGAGAGGCAGAGGAAGTTTCCCAACGTCCTCCAACACGGCACTTTTCCTTGTTTTTCTCCTTAAACTATGGAACTTCCGGGCACTAGTGCCCGGAAGTGTTGAACTACATTTATTGTGCCATGTCACTCTACTTTATTGCCAAGTAGATCCCGACCCTAAACCCAAAGCAAAATCCAAAGCTAAAAAGTCATTGTTGCCACTCCCCATACCTCCTCTCATGTGGCAACCACTTGCTCATTTGAACCAATGCTATTCATCCAACTCGATGCCGTTCGAGGAAGTTTCCTCCCGTGTGGTAACCCCCTTAGTTAGTTTTGAAATACTCGAGTATTCCCGCCTATTTTGGCTATCTGGTATCTTCGGAGGAGTTCTGAACATTTGAGGATATACTGCTGCGTGACTGCAGTTCTTGTTGCTTGTTTTTGCACACATCTTTGCATATTCACTGATAAAGTAGATGACAGCATTATTGCAATCGTGTTCATCAGCTTGTCTTGTGAATATTTCCAGTAACTAATGCTCTCTAATAGGGTTTGGTGGCACTAGCAAGTACAAAGGACCACCAAGGTTCCCTGCTTACATTTTGGACAGGATTCCGGAAAACACACTTGAAAGGGAAGTGTACAGCACTATTGATCTTCATACGGTCTCCAAATATCGGTGATGTAGAATACAGTATTTCCGTTCTTTCATCCCACCAAAGTCAAAGACATTCAAGGAGAAACCAAGTTCTGTGTCTGTGGCTAAATCGTGGCAAGCAACAAGTTAATTCCATAGGTGACACTGATGCAGTATGGAGTGTACAGAAGTGGTTGCAAAAACGGAACAAAACTAGTACATGAAATTTACAAAACTCAGCAAGCCCCAGAGTAGGGAGGAAACAGGATTCTCTCTGTGCTAGAAAAGTTTCAGATTCTTTGACTTGAACATAATCAAATGTGTCTCGGAGCTTCTGCCATGGCCATGATGTGGTGCTGCATTGCCTGATTAGCAGCCCGGAGCTCCCACACCTCATCTAGCAAACGATTCACCTCTCATGCATAACATTGTCTCTCAAATCCCTCACAACCATGCGATTCAGTTGTCTCTGATGTCTCAGTGCACTTCTCAATTGCAGAGTCTCGCGCCATAGTTCATCGCGCTCCATCCGCAATCGGTTGAGAGCCTCTTTATCTCGATGTCTTTCATTCTCTGAAAACTGAAGAACACTCCACAGTCTGTTGATGGTATCTTGATAGTATTCGTCTGTAACGCGAGCTCGTTCTACAGCTCCTACCTGCGGACTTTCAGCCTGGTTCTCCTCAATAGATTCCTCGCCTGTCCGAAATGTTGGCGCAGTAGGACGTGGAGGGATAGCCACTGTGCATGTTAAATCGTTTGCATGGTTTATCCTTTGCTCAGGTATGGGTAGATCTCGCATACCATAAAATGGAATAATGTTGACGTTTAAGGTTACACGGGTCCTGCAGATTGGACATTCTCTCGTCCGCCCTGGATGAATCCATTTGTACATGCATGACCAGCAGAACATATGACCGCATGATGTGATAACAGGCTCAATGGCTGGATCTTTGCAAATGTTGCAGCCCAGGGGGCTCGGCTCACGAGAAACTGAGTCTGCCGAATCCATAGTGCTGCGTTGAATCTGCAAGGTCACTGCACACCATGACATCAGATCCCTGAGATTTGCTACATAAAGTTATGACTGGAACTTCCTAGGTCATGTCAGCAACCCAAAAAGCAGAAACCCGCTGTGCAAAACCTGTTCACTTCGTGTCCAGACAGCCCAAAATTTCAACAAAACGTCCTGCCAGCTTGCTGGAACAGGACAACTAGAGAATTGAATTGCATGAGGTCTTGAACTGGAAGGAGTAATATGGAAACCCTAGCTACAACGTGCATCATGACATGCAGATGAAACTGTATTTGGCAAGAGAGTATACGTATGAGGAAAGTTGTCGTGTATAGTACCTGGTAGCAAAGCATTCTCCTCTGATAGAGATTGCCACAGAAGGTGACATGACACTCTGAAAGACAGCAGCAACTTGGAGGGATTGAATTGCTGACTAAAGAGAGCAATGACTATGCAATGAAAGCACTTCTGTGCAACCAGAGAAGGTGGGGACATATATAGAAGCACCCTACTCCTCCCTCCATTCACCAGCCTCGAGGGTGCAGCAGTTCATCAGGCCTTGGTAAGTGGGAAGAAAACCTGCCGAGATGAATGTGTTGGTGCATGATGAGGTTAACAGAACTCTGTATTGGTTTTGGTCTACCAAGATTGTCCACCTCTAGCAAGCCACTACTGCATGATGTCTCCAGCCTTCAGCAATATTGTAAGAGCTCCAGCATTCTGCACATGGTTCACCAGATCGTACTTGAAACACTGGAAAAGAAAATATACTTGAAGCAGGCTGGAAGTTATGCACAATCTATACATGTTCACTAATTAACGTTGAACAACTTCTCTACAACAGCTATGGAGTCTATCCGATGTCCATGGGTTACATATTCTGCAGGAATATACTAACAAATCAAGACTAAATGGTTTTCATGAAGTCAGTTACATTGACAAATAACAGCCAGAATAATCTCGGTCACCAATTCTATAGGTAAGTTGTAATGGTATCAAGTCCTCGTTTGTTCTGTAGCAGCAACTTCATAGTGACTCAAAAGAATTTTGGTGAAGTACCTTCCTTCGCTCTACTGTGACTTGAAGTGCAGCGTTTTTAGGTGATGCATGAGCATGATCACAAAAGTACTTGAATAGGTAATACAACTGGCTGCTACAAAAAATCCTGCCTCATTACTGAACATGAAAGCCTAATGCAGACATAGTCATACGACCAATTTGCTTGAGAATCTTTCTGTAAATCTTTGTGCCTAATTCCCTGGGCATGAGTTACACAAATTTGAAACCAAGTTGGAATCTCCTTTGCAGTAAAGAGTCAGTCATCGAAGTTCAAGCACTACACTTGTTTCTGAAGCATGATTGCAATCAAGATAGATATTCCAGTAGAAACAAATGACAGGATATCAATGCTTACTGCTCTAAGTTTAGACTCATGGACTTCACGAATTGTTTCAAAGCACAAAAAGGAACTAGGATTCGACAGAAGCTAACTTTACCAATGAGCCCTCACATTAAAAGCCCTGAGAATGTCAATGCTCTTGCACTTCCTGATGCATGGGCAAGGCATGTCTGGACCGGGGCAGGGTCGAGAGAAAATTTTCACATTTAAGTGTACCTCTCATCCATCCAACATAAGAACTTGACCCCATAGGTTTGTGGCCAATTCATCTCAAATGACTCTGTCTAGACTAATTTAGGGTCTTTGAACTAATTTCAGTGTCAAATCAACTAAAATTGGTCCTTATGTTGGATGAATGAGAGGTAAGCTCGTATGCAACAATTTTCTCTTGCCTCTGCCCGCAGCCTGGACATTCCTTGCCCATGCATTGGGAAGCACGAAAGTGTTAACACCATTAGCGACTCCTAATGTGAGGGATCTGTGAACACCTCAAAATGCCCAATGACAGGACAATCACTCAAAACTGTCTGCTATGATATGCATAGAGTTGACAGATGAACTGACAAAAATGTGACGCATTGGCATCATAGAACCCAGAACAGGGGCCATGCTTTTGTGTAATGTATAGTACAAGTATAAAGTTACACTCGGCACAAAGTCAAGTCAATTTGACTGGCTTTGGCGGGAGGGCTTACTTGCCCTTAACTTCACCGATCCGGTGCATCTCTTGTCCTGAACATGAGTTGCAGAAAGGATACAGATATTGCCTACTAGTGGTAATGCTGCCCAAAAAATTTGGTACTAGAAACTCCAGAGTGGAGCTTATTCTAGTAAACTTATGTAAATAGACATTCTCGTCTATCTTACAACGAACTGTGAGTATCACAGGTTCAAGAGATCCTGCCCATGGATTTTTTTTTGACATTCGAGATCCGGCAATGGCTGACCCCACCATCCCAAGATGTTTCAGAAGACGCCACTACTGTGGACGTGGCGCATCTTTCAAAGAAGGAAGCAATTAAAACCTTGGCAGGTGAGTGCTGTATACTTGCTGATGACGCAAGCACCAATTGTCATAGCCACGTTGCATTTGTACACACACAAGGGGTGGACCAGAAGTGGGTCTCACATTTATCGAAGAGACTACTGCACTGTCACCGCTTTCCTTTCTCTGGAGCTCCTACAACCAGAAGAGCTATGTCACCATGGGTTGGAAGGGGCTTTTCATAGTGATCCTGTGGCATTTGAGAGTCCACGCATGCGGGAGTGCTGAAATCTGTTTGGACTTTGATTTGGACAGGCCGTGAATCTTCATCATTCTTCGCTAGAACATTATCCTTCACCATGACCTGTTCTGGATACCTTGCAAAGAACTCATACTCAATGCCCTCCTTCAGAGGAATATCAATTAGGTTTTGACATTCCGCATCATGTGTTGAATGCACTCCATAAAGGAGGTAGAAGACCACAGCTATAATTGTCCAGATCAGAAACCTGATGTAAGATGCTTTGTCAACTGAACCCAAGAGGAAGACATTTAGAAATATAGAGGCCGCCGCCACCCACGGCATGCAAGGAACGCTCCACTCTTTTCCTTTCTGAACCATTGGAACCTTGAAACTGAACACCGCTGTGAGAGTGAGGGCTAGGCCCCCAACGAAAGCCAGCGTCCAGCCATGCCGGAACCCATGATCCAATTGCCAAATAGTGGCAAAGGTTGTTGCAAGGATGGTGAGGACAGTCAGGTATGCAACAGTAGGAAGAGGATTGGTTTTTCCAGAGACATTGTGGCGGCGGAAGACAAGTGCATTGGCGACCATGTAGAATACAAAAAGTGTGCCGATAGAGACAAGGTTGAGAAGTACTGAGAGATCAGTGAAGAAGGCTATCATGGCAGTACATACACCTGCGGCCAGAAAATATATACCCACGATGAATACTACAATATTACATAACAGAAGGTAGCATAAAATGAAGACTTGAAGCTAAAGAAAACAAGTGGACTATCCAGGAATAGAAGGTCCAGAACAGCAATTGGAAGGTAACTGGGCTATGTGCTTACCAAGAAAGATAGTTGCATTCATCGGGGTACCGGTAGAGGAGTTCACCCTAGCAAACCAGTACGGTACTATATGGGCTCGCCCAAGCACACACAGATAGCGAGCTTGGCCTAGCATTGCCACCAGGAGCGAAGTCACAATTCCTAAGCTCACACCTGCCCCGATGAAGTTGGACGCCCACTCCCAGCCTACAATGTGCTGAAAAGCGGTTGAGAATGGGGCATTTGTGTCAATCTGCAATGGTCAATGCCTGTCAGAAACTACCACCTCATTCTATAAGCCATAAAGTGATTGCAATGAAATTGGCTCTCATGCTTTTACACGCCCCCGTTTAAGTTTGACAACGTCCAAGTAAAGAGGGTGTGCATCAGGAACAATGTAAAAGTCACATAGTTTCCAAAGAAGATATTAAAATAATTAGTGATGACTTCTGAAACAATACTAGGGTAAGTTTGCTAAAAACGCAAGGCTCTCAGGCGAGGACAAGGCATACCAAGTCATAGGGTTGCAGCATAGACAGAGCGACAGCCATTAGCGAGTAGAAAACAGTCACCACAATCACAGATCCAGAAACGCCAATTGGCATTGTCTTAGAAGGATGTTTGACTTCTTCAGCAGTCGTTGAGACAGCATCAAATCCGATGTAACTAAAGTATACAATTGCAGCTCCATCGAATATCCCTCTAATTCCGTGTGGTGCAAAACCAGACTTCAAATTCGGGTCTCGTGGTTTGCTCAAATTCTTTGCATCACCTTTTGTGAAGCCAGCAACAATTATAAACAGGATAAAAGCAATGTGGAGGATAGTCATGACCAAGTTGAAGATTGAACTTTTCTTGGTGCTGCACAGCCATGTAAAGAGGGCACGGTTAGAAAGAAGGATGGCAGAGATGTTTGGAGAGAAAGAGTCATCAGATTACTATTACTTATTTTCAGCAATTCAAAAACAAATGAACCAAAATGTATATAACTGGAGAAGTTCTTCGCATACAAGAAATCCTTAAGGCATAGTCAGTCCAGGACAGGAATGGTACCTGAAGCACAAGCATACTGTGAGCAAAACCACCACAGAAACGGCCACAAAATCAATGTGTTCGTACCCCGGCGCAAAGCTGTTCACCTTTACCCGCCACGCATCCTCCTGTAGCGCCCCAGCAGCACTAGCCGCATAGGATGTAAAGCTCCGTGCTACGGCCGCATTAGACAACACGTACTCCATTATCAGGTTGGCACCCGTAATAAAAGCTGGAAATTCGCCTGCAACCAGATCGAACCCATAAGAGGCCCTGGAGCTTAAATTTTGACGAAAGCAAATGAGGTACAGATGACAAGGGGTACACATGGAGCGATAAAACCACCACTGAACAACACAACCGGCCTCCAAAATAAACAGAGGGAATTGAAGTGGTTGTGAAAAATCGCCTTCAAAAGGCTGTACGGCTACAAGTCCCCAGTAAAGGTTACAAAAGGAATCGAGAGAAGAGTTGGCATACCGAAGGTGATGCGAAGATAACTGAAAGCGCCTCCAGCCACAGGCATCTCTACAGCAAACTCGGTGTAGCAAAGAGCGGAAAGAAGAGCAGAGAGTCCCGCCACGATGTAGGCGACCACCAGAGCAGGGCCAGCACTATGCGCCGCGCTGCCTGTGGAGACAAAGATGCCTGCTCCCATCATTCCACCCACGCCAAGAGCTATGACGTCCCACCATTGCAGTTTCCGGCTCATCTCTGCACCTGACCTTGCCTTAACCTGGAAGGCAGAGCCAGTGATTTAGCAATTTCACGGAATGAATTTCTACGAAATCCCCAGGACTGAGTGCAAAGAATGCATAGCAAAGCATCTGCGATCACGCACACACACGAGCTCGCCGCGACCATTTCTTGTGGCATTGTGGCCTGACAGCCTTCTTGAGTTTCAGCTGTAGATATCCTCGAATGAATAAATCTGCGACGCTTGGAATTACAACTGACTACCACGCAAAATTCGACCTCCGGCCAGCTGCTGCCCCGATACAAACATTACCAATAGGAAGAAAAGGAACAAAAAAGGACCCGTGCGGATGAGCTCATTGAAACCAAGGACCGATACAAAATCCGTCCAACACATGAGAATTAAGTGAAGAAACGAGTAAGTGCTCACTATAAAAATAGTGTCCCTCGAGAAAATTCAATTGAAATGGGAGCGACCACGAGATAAAAGCGGTGACCGTCGCAGCTTCAGCCAAATATTTGGTAGTAAGTGGGAAATGGTATGCAAAAATAGGAGTACCTCAGTCATCTCTTCAGAAGGCGTCGTCACAGCCAACGCTCGGTTCCAGAATCGCTTAGGTGTCTGGACGAAGGCGCGGCCGTACTCCGAGACGCTGTTGAAGCTCGATGACGGGGCCTTACGACCCGCTGGTGTAGAAGCTCCCATGTCTTGTGTGAGCGAAAGCAAGGGCATGGACAAGTTTCTTATAGGTAATTTAAAGCCACCAATTCCTCCAAGATTGCCGCAAATATGAAAGCTCAAATCCTTAAGACTTTAACTCCTCAGAAAGTCATTTGGCGAATGTTGATGTTACTGCGTCTAAGCGCATACTGTAGAAGTACAAGTGCAGACATATCGCACAAACTCCTTAACTTCCAGAGACTAAATTTGCACTTGTGGAGATTTCTTGTTCCTAAGAGTGCGAGTCGACGCTAAGAACTCTAGCTACTAAAGCAAAACAGAAAAACAACAACAAATTCCCCGCTGTCTCGTCTGCTCCAGTCCCTACATTGACAGAAGGAGTAGGAACACACTCTTTCCTACTGCTCTAACGCACTCTTCGAATGCAAATGGCCAGCAAAAACGTTTTCTCCTCACTAAGGTTACCACAAGAACAGAACAATCCTACCGAGCTTCACACCAAAACGTTCCTAAACAAAACTAGCGTCAATAAGGAAAAACAACCTCCTCGCTCCGTGCACATAATCGACCGCGGATAAAGCTGAATACTTAACAGTGAACATCTCCCGTCGCAATCGCAATCTCCTCCTCACACTGAAGCGGCCGCCCTACCTGGAAAACGCAAACCACTCGCGCAAACTACTCACGAAAATGCAAGTTTACTCTCCGGTACTCCTCTTCTCCAACCTTCTGAAACAAAGAAACACATGGAGTAGTCCGTTCACATGATCGTACGCTCCAATCCGCCGCTAGCGAGTAAAGCGCCACGAGAATCACACACTCTGTACAAAACTGTAACCCCTGGAAGGCGCTCCTTCCAGTTCCGAGGCGAGAGTACGGTCGTTGTGGTGGCAAGAAGATGGCGGGGCGGAGCTCGTACAGGCAATCGCGAAACGTGAGAGCGAGAATTACGGCAACCGGTGTGCGAGGACAGGGGCGATCGAATGCGGTGAAAGAGCAAAGCAACCAAGGAACGAAGAAGCCTAGAGAGAGCGAGAGCGAGAGAGAAGAGAGAGAGAGAGGGAGAGGGACGAGCTTTGGTGGTTCGGTTGTCATTTAGAGCTGCCCGAAGAGGAGGCGGGTAGTGAGTTTTCATTTGTCGTTTACCTTTGCCCGTTTAAATAATCTTAAATAGGCTCATAGCAGTTGGCGCCGGATGACGCTGTGAAATTGAGCCGCCCACATCTGGAGGAAGACTCCATGGCCCTTATTAATGAGCCCCCAGGGGTGTCTGCCTACACTAAATATTGTATTTAGTGCCATATGGTACACTATTTTATGTCACTATGGTAACTTTTCTAAATGACACTTTTTATGAATAAGTTTAGGAATATTGTCATCCCAATTTAGTTTGAGGTCATCCACTTTTGGCATATTCTGCATCCTAACATTCCTGCAATGAATTACTACCATGGATGATTGAATTTGGATGAAAAATCACTTAGTCAGTGATAGTACTTGTAATATTCTAAATTTATAATGTCCAAAAAAAATTACAAGGATTGACAAATTATGTTAGGTTTCACATTTAGTGTTGCTGACACTACATGGACAGTTCACAATTAGCATTGAGCAAAACATATATATACATATATATATATATATATATATATATATATGGTGGCACTAGATATAATTTAATGCAATATCTACACTGATAATGTATATGCAATTAGGTTGCCTTCGCGAATAGATTGCCTCTTTATCCATGCAAATTACCTTGGGTCAAAACCATATCACAAAACTTATAACATTATTTATTCATCCGTATAGAAGCCACATTATTTTTTTAAATATGGAAATTTGAAATTGTGGTAGTAAATATTCAAAATAGAGTGGAATGTCGATATACCATAGTATCTTTACCACTTTCGCTATTTACAAGTAAATAAATAGCACTTTTCTATTTTTAGATTGACAATCCCATATTAAAGAAACATTAAAATTTTCCATATTGATTTTCGCTCTCCCCAAAAAATCTGTTTTTCCTTTAAATAGCTTAATTGGTGCTAAAGTGGTAAAGGTACTACGGTATCAGTGTGGGGCAACCTTATTGCACATGATTACATTGGCAACTGTGTAAAAGATTCAATGCGCTATGAAAGGTCACACTTGTGTCTATTGTTTTCAAAATAATTTGACACTTATTTTCAAGATTATTTTGTGTCGGACCAACTATCTGCCTACGGTACCTACTTGCACAAAGTTGCCAACGGATTGTCTAGGAAATGTTCCTTTGTAAATATTCATCCACAAAACACTTTTAACTCCATGTGGTCGCTTGGCACTTAGCCCCGGAGAGAGGGAATTTTTGTATACGAACATACCTCCCATTCATCCCAAATAAAAGCCCTGACATAGTATGCAACCCAAAGGTTACTTTTTTTAGTTGGTTTGACACCAGAATTGGTTCCGAAAACCCCGCATTAGTCCACACGGAATCGTGTAAATTGAATTGACAATAAACTTATAGGGGCTCGAGTTTTTTTATGTTGGATGGATGAGAGGTACGCTCGTACGGTATGGTCATTTGGATAACAAAAATTTCATTTGTGAAGGTAATGATGTGAGGGCTACGTGGGGCCACTGTTCCAAACCAATTTGAAAAGTTGTTAACAACTTTGTTCATAACTGATCGCTTGTCCAAAATCAGGAGGATTGTGAACCCGCCCTTCATGGAGGCACGATGTCATTCATAATTCCCAAGTTATGTCCATAAGATGATCGGTCGTGACTCGTAACCAACTTGAGTAGATGGATAACTAGCCGCACCCGCAATTCATCATCCACGATCCTCTTGTTGGTTGTATGGTCCATGGTATGTTTTCCATGGTGTGTACGAGGGCTTACTACCGCTAGAAGCAAGCTTGTGACTTACTTGAAAAATTGGACCTAGGAGGGGTACTACACTAAATATGGTATTTAATGTCACTATTGTAACTTTTCTATGACTTAAAACATAGGGCTTTGTATTCCTAAAGTGTTGAGAAACATTATCCACTTTGAAATAATAAAACCATGCCAAATCACATTGACAACATACACCAATTCGTTTAAAGTCACTTTAGATGTATCCTTGAGAGTGTCTTATACTTTGACCACCGCACCAAATGTGAGAACTTTTAGGAGCCCAATACCAGCGGTGTTCATGGACATTCATTAGCCTCTACACTAGAAGAAGAAATAGACATATAACTTCAAGCAATTTATAAGATACGTATGATTGAAATTGTGCAATTACTTGATGGTTTATAATTTATAATTTGAATATAATATATACCTCTCATGAATAAAACACATGCCTTTTATTTTAGCTCTTGTAATTTCTTTTAATATACAAGTAAACCCCCCCCCCCGCGCATGCCCCCTAGTAGGTCCACATTTGATGAGACAACTAATGTTGCGCAAGGTTGTACAATACATGGGTCTCATATGATATTCATGGTAGTGGACACAACAATGAATCTAGCCGACGAGAAAATCAATATGGAATCGTGCAAACAACAAATGCATGCAACATATTCACAAGAGTTAAGAAATTACATCACAACAAGGATCACGGTTCCTTGCCACTACAAGGTACTTTTAGGTCTCCAAATCTAGTAGTCTCTTAGATTTGGATATCTAAAATCCACCTTGTAGTGGCAAAGAACCAATGGCAAGTTGGCATCAACTTGTGGTCCTTGTAGTGTATGCTTGAAAAATTGTTGGATTCCCATGTTGAGGATGCCTTAGATGCCCTTGAGAAGTATGTTTGGGTACAACAAATGACCTTTGATTATGTCTAAATGCAAAGTCATACAAATATTTTAAATATTGTTGAACGATGTAGGATAGCGATGTTAATTTCTTCCAACCTCATCCACTCAACCTAACAATTGATCCTCCAAAACCTATTTGCCCAATCAAATAGAGTTCCGCAAAAGTTTGGGAAAGAGTCAATGAACTTGACCACCTACCCAAGGACACTTAGAAGTTTTTGGGGCTAACTATAAGCACACATGATGATAAAGATTGCTTTATACCACCTCACGCCACTTGCAAGCATAATCATTTGATTGCAAATCGTGAACAAATGCTTCCAACTTACCATTCCTAAGATAAGCTTATGGATGTGTTATGTCCAAGGGTTCATAGAACAAGATAGGTAGTAGTGGATTGACCCATCCACCGGCTTGCTCTTATCAACTAGTGAAGGACATCACGATAACCGAGAGAAGAAACACCCATAAAATGCTATCATCAAGCATGTCTAGGTCCTCCATGGCATCGACTGGGTGATGTGGGATTCTTTGGTACAAAGAAACTAATAAACACCAAGTATGTACATTTGCAACTAAGGGCCGGTTTACACCATGGACCATGAAGTCGGACCATGGAAGATGGCCTTTTTCCATGGTCCGACTTGATGGTCCAACTTCCATGGTTCGATTTCTTAAAAAATCGATTTACAAAGCCTTCGGGCTCCTCACTAGGTGTGAACCGAATGTGGATCAAGAAGAATGACCATGCACCAAAAAGTGAATGTGTTGATTTTTTTAATATATGTTCAAAAAGGGCATTTTTGAAAAAACATTCAAGTTTGATCATTCTCTTGTCTTCTCTTGGGCTTCACTTGTCTTCGCTTCTTGTTAAATGTGTCAAAGATGTGGCTTGCAAATCTTCTCACAACATTTTTTACAAAAAAAATGAGCGATTTAATTTGTACATGTTCAATGTAATTTACATATGACATGTACATTGTGTTGTACATTGAGCATTATTTGCAACCCGCTTCACCATGTGTGCTCGAATTCTTGAGTTCTAGATGTCCCACATTGTTCGATAAAACATGTGGGAGCAAGTTTAAGGGGCAGGGCATGGAAGAAATGGTATGTCTCATGGGCTATGATATGATCAAGGTACATAGAGGGCGGGCCTACTTCTTGAGATTCATTACATCACATAGATGCTGAAAAGTGTGCCTTGTGAGCCTCACCTAGTGGGAAGAGTTGTATTAAAGCCCCCCCCCCAACAAAATCATTAAAATTTATTATAATGGCATTTCTCTCCCATGGGCCCTTGCTTTTTCCTTCCATACCACCTCTCTTGCCTCTCTCACCGCAAAACCCGTTGGACCATGTCAGTGTATTAATCAGTCCTTAAAATATGTCTTTTGGGGACCTTGACCTCCATGGTCACTCTACCATTTTTTCCTTGGTGTAAATCGAAGTGGTCCCGAGACGAGTTCAACTGCCAATCAACGCTCTTACAACGCCCTAGGATGACTTCTTGGTCCATTGTGTAAACCGACCCTAAGTTATACATGATGTCCGTGGACATTTTCCTTGCCATCCAATGATCTAGCTATAAAATGTTGCAAAAATTTGGAATGGATAGTGGGTTACTCTATGCCCTCCTAGGCGTGATTTAATTTAAATTTCAAAGCTTGTGTCCGTTCTTACATATCATGTTGCTCTATATTGGTTGATGTGAAATTATGGTGTGTATGCTTCATCTCGACTTAGACCAACTCGAAAATGAAGCAATTTTGTATTTCACGTTGATGGCATCATTTGAGTCAAAACATACTTAGTCGAGATGAAGCATACATACTAACATACACTTATAAACCTCCAAAGCCACAATGCCCTCCTTTGGCCTAATCTTCTTGAAGGTGGGAAAATTGAATAAAAATAGGAAATGTTTTGATGTTAGAACAATGTTCAAAACGCACTAGATTGATTAGGGCACCTAAGAAGCCATGTGTAGCCTTTAAGGGTTATATGTTCAATGTTTTAAGGGTCATCACAAATATGTTTCATTTGGCGACCATTCTAGTCACCAAAGGACCTTAGAAACTCATGGTAATTTGGAGTCAACAAACAACTATGTTACTCATATTTGAGGGCAAGGGTTGTTTGGAAGGTACACTAAATAGTCCTATTAGTGCGGGTCACAAGAATTCTTTAGAGCCTGCATTAATTTTCAACCCACACCAAATCTATAATTTAAAATTAGTGTGGGTTACAATGATTGATTTTATAGGAAATTGATGTGGATGGATTTCTTATTTTATGTTACTTTTTTTATTTAAGATAACTATTTTATACTATATACGGTGTTGGTCGGAAGTCTAAAGGAAGTCTAAGGGGAGGACCAGGGGTCTTGAACCACGTTATTTCCACCCCAACTAGACAATTAGACCATGCTATTCTTTCTACCCTCACCAATAGGACTGTAGAGTGCACGGGGGGTTCACTCCATGGTCAAGTTGAACACCACGTGCGGCCAAAAAAAATCTACTTTTGGTAAGTTGCATCACCAAAATGGGTCAAAATTTTATCAATTTTTTTTCATGGGTAGATATAGACGGTATCTATTACATAGTAAAAAATGGTAACCAAGTTTGATGATCCGTTTTTTTAATAAAACATACCGTTTCTAACTAGAATGACGCAGAATTGAACTAAAATAATTACTACTAAAAATAAAGATGACTAAAAATTTCAAAAAAATATACAAAAGACATTATCAATGGTTATGTATATGTAGAAAAAATCTCATAATTTTTAAATTTATCTATTCCATGTAATATAGGGGTAGCAAACTTTGGCCGCACGTGGTGTTCAACTTGACATGGAGTGAACCCCCCGTGGTAGAGTGTAGTCTGATGTTTTTATTTATTCTCCCTAAACTTTTCACCCATACCACCTTAGGCTAGGGCTATATCATGCACTTTGAGTTGGGTAAAAGTTTTGTGAAGCCTGCCATGGGGAGAGTAAAAACAAAACGAACCATTGTATAGCCTAGTGATTTAAGTGTTTTAGCAAAATTGACCTCTAAATTGGGGTCAAGGATCTTAAGTTAGTTTACATAAACCTAGTTGAAATAGACTAACAATATTTTTTGGGAGGAATAGGTTTTTTCCTTCGCAACCCCCCCCCCCCAGGTGGTAGGAACCATGAACTGAAATCCTTTCAGTTGGGCCCCACCAATCTTACTTAAGGAGGAAACATGCTCAGCTATGATATAACATGTGAATTACTTATTAGAATGGATTCGACTTTGTAATTAACATAACACAAACCACTATATTGGGGACCCAATTTGGGGGTTAATCAATTGCAAACCTATGGGAGTCATGTGTTTGCTTGACCCCTTTTACCTCGGTGAAATTGTTGGGGACCCAACTCAAAGAGCAAGACATCTGGATTCGGCCCACCAAGTTGCAATCCAGGTTATAAAACGTTAAGAATTGGATTTCCTCAAAATACAACACTAGACACATAAGGTGCCAAGTTGATATTAACTCTCTAAGGTACGTATACTAGAAACCAATGTTGACCGTAAAAGCTACATTATGTGTCACACTCATATAGTTGGGGGCTTTCATGCCTATGATGGTGGTATATAGTGTTGGATTTAAGTTGTGTTAATTTTGGGGAAACATGCCTTACTTCCAATTCTTAATTAAAAACTACAACAATGACAAATAATAAGGTTTTTAAAAAATATGAAAAATCGGGGAAGGAAGTTGTCTACATTAAATGATCTTTAAAGTGACACCCCATACACTTTACATAGTTGGGGGGACTTAACAAGAAAGGGAAAAAAACAGCCACTATCCCATTAATAAACTAGCATGAAATCATTATGTTTCAATAAAGGTGCAGAAAGTTATTAAGGGTGATAGACTGGGTAAGGTGGTAAGAATTCGCAAGTTGTTCCAACTATGAGACATTATTCCAAGAGTCAAGCAAGAATGAATACCAATCATAAGAGTAATTACCAAACTTCCTACAACAAGGGTGAACCAACTCATTTTGGGTTGCTAAAATTGGTATAAATGTTGTACCATCAGAAAAATACATAAAACATATTTGAAGAACCCATATGACCTATCAAAACAAAACAAAACCAACACAAATAGGCTAGATTAACATATTTATACTAACCCAACCCAAAAATAAATAAATATGCATGAGCTAATTCAAACTTATATGCAATGCATGGAAATCATTAAAGACAACTATCATTATGAACAACAAACTATTAAATAAGGGGGTGGGGTCCACTTATGCTAGATTGATAAGTGAGGGTGATCACAAAACCAACCTTGTAAAGCACAAGAATTGTGTATTGAACAAGGATATTGTCCACCTTTTGTTGAACACTTCTTGCACCACTTCGTAGAGCGCATAGATCCTAGATTAGCTGATGTGATCAGCTAGAGTTGGTGTTTTTTGATCAATCCTTTGCAACCCTTGAGTTTTTATACACCATTCTTACATGATCATCGTGATTGATCAAATTTGATTCCATTTGCACTAAATATCACATATGATTAGTGGTTCTTATCTACAACTTGCTTAATGCATTGTCACACTCATTTATTAATGGTTTTAAGACTAAAAAAAGGTGTCGCTTCAAGGTGAATGTTACTTACAAAACCACTTACCTTAAATATCCACACTTGATTGGCAATATGACAAGAGTGATGATTCTCGAGTCGATAGCATGTTCTCTCAATTAATTGCTTGAACCGATGCATATCAACATTTATGACCCTTATGATAACTTGGGGCCGCTTTAAACTAGAGCTTTGAGAGTCCTTGACCTATGAAACACAAATTATGAAATTGGTCAAGAAACTGGAGATGGCCTAAGTTCACTTTACACTAGACCTTGAAGGCCTGAGGGACCAAAAAAAATTGAATGAATGAAAAATCTATTTGACGTCCTAGATGGCAACAAGTGGATAATATTTCATGGTCTATCAAAAAGAGGCGAGTCCAACGCAAAACTAGGGGTCATAACAATCAATTACATTGTTATTGGTTTCTAGAAATAATATATTGCCATGGTGAGGATCCAAACCCAAACATGTGTTGCAATCCCTCAACACGGTCCACATTCACTTCACACTAAGCTTGAGGGCCCATCAATTGCACAAGTGGAACTCAATCTATTTCCCACAATATGACCTTTGGATGATTTTCAAGGGCCCTTACATTTAACCATGTTTAAGTAAATACAAACATATTCACAAGTTTCGGACATAATGAAAATTTATATGTGTGGTTCTATTGACAAACCCTATTGTAGAAATGACAACAACTAAATTTAGACATGGACTGCATCTCTTGTTGTAGCACACTTTGTTATTTGTGAAATATACCCATCTAGAGAGAATATTTGAACATATTGCTTCTCAAAGCATGTATTACTGAGAACTTACATCAGATTCTTCTAGTTTCTTCCTCCAAATATGTGTTTTACAATATATACGTCTCACGACTATGCAAGAAATACTCTCATTTGCATTATGAATCTTGGGCAAGTCTTGTGCCCGTGTCTTCTCAAATCCTAGTTATTTTCATGGTCACGACTCTTTACGTGTGTGTAAGCAGCCCTAAAGCACTACCTTGTAATTTAGCCCAACCCGGTGGCCCCAAAGCTCGAGTTTCCGGTGTGGTTGCCAAGTGGGACATATGGCAAGGACTCCCTTTCCAAATGGTTGCGTGCTCACGGGTATTTTGGGGACTCGGAAAGTTGGACCCTATTATATGCTCGGCCCCCGCACTTAGCAAGTTACAACTCATATTCTTGAATTGTTTGGAGAGATGCTTGAATCACTTTTGGATGTCGTGCCTAGTGGAGCAGATGTGTTCCCTTCTTGGGGGCTTTGAACAAGTTCCGCTTTCCAAATTATTAAGTGGAACCCACACGGCAACTAATTTACAATGCCAAAACATTTTGGAACACACAAGGATCAATAGTCATCCGATTTTATTTTATTTGTGATGTGTACCTTTTGTTTTAAATAGTGTGGACCACACCGACCCTAAGGTAGATGAGGCACCTCCAACTTTGTGGAATCATGTGGCCGATGGATTCGAGCATTAGAAGCTGGAGCATGTTAGGAATGGCACGTCGTGACCAAAGATTTTGAAATCGCTAAAATTGGAGTTGACGAGGGTGTTGATCTAGGCTCTGGAATCAAAGATTATCTACTTCCCAATGTGGTGTTATATGGGGGGAACTCTTTTATTGTTCAATGTTGTGTAAGTGGACAACATCATCGTATTCTACATGGGTCATTTGCCAATGAAAACCAAGTTTAATACCAATATTGGTTGTGTCGTGTCTCTAAAGCAGTCACATGTAAGATAAAATGTTGCCGAATTGTGTTCTTCATTATGGAATGCCACCCATTCGAGTACCTTAGGCAGCTTAACCTCGGAGTTCCCGTGCAAATCACAACATTAACAAAACGTTGGGGGTAGAAACCTCTCCTTAAGGAAGTATTTTGCAGGATCAAGAGAGGACATCACCCTCACATGCACCCATATGATCACACAAATGCGAAGTTAGTAAAACATGTATGCAAGGTGTTTACATGTGCTTTGAGATTATTAACTTCTTCTTCTTCTTCTTTTTTGGCACAAGCTGAAAATTCAATTGCAAAAGAACCCAGAGTACAACCAACCTAGGCGAACCAGCGCGACCCGAGTGGAAATCAAGAGAGATTGTTAACTATGTTGCAATTGATAAAGGGAAAAATATGCAGAAAGAAAGACGAACGATGTAGGCAACTTGGGATTAGTAGGGAGGATGCAACACCTTGAGTGTCATCTTGCATAGATAGTTACCAAACTAAAGATTCTCATGTAGCTCTAGTAAGCTCCGAGGCAAGTGCTTCAAAATGATCCCATGAAGTAAGTTCAGAGTAACCTGTCCAAAGAGGGAGTGGATGTGAGCATGAGTGGCTAAGGGCCACTTCTTACACGAGCCAAGAGCCGTGACCATGAAATTGTGAGAGCCCAAAAGAATGTGTTCAAAACCGTCCCAAGACACCTCCAAATCATGTAGTGTGGTCACGGACCCTCAAGTGTAGTGTGAAGTCATCTTTGTCCACCAATGAGAGGGCTTGAAGCGTAATGGTCACGGGCTCCCAGTCTCATGTGTGAAGTGGCCTTAAGTGCACCAATGTTATGTGACACAATTGTCACCATTGCCAAAGCGTTTGTTGTGGTTGACCTTCATTGATACTGGAACCATGGCCAAGCCATGAAACTATGTGTTTGAAAAAATAAAAAATAAATCAAAAAATTGATATGGGCCACTCTGTTTATTAACCATATTTTTTTGAAGTCCATGCAATTCGAAATGCACGGTGTAGCAAGTGCTTATTCGTAACATTCTTCAACAAGGTGGGCATGCTATGTGGACCTCGTCATTTGGACTAAGTGATGCGTTGAGATGATTGATATCCTAACGACCATCAAATTCCATTGAGAATGTATCAACTTCTCTTAAACCTCCTTGTTGCGTCTACAAAGATACTATAGTAGAGGCGCCTATTTCCGATCAAGACCCCATCGACAATCTATAGGATACCAAATCTCGATCATGTTGATATTGAATCTTGATCAAGTTAAGACTGAATTTCAGTCCGGCTGAAACCAATAGTGCCATGACACATATCCTAGTTTTGAGTGCTAAAGTGAAGAGAAATGAACAATCAAAATGAATGGCTATGGCAAACTCTAGTTTGACCAAATTCATTATTTTGAGACAATATCAGAATTTTGAGACTTTTTGCCTACAATTTCAACAATTGTTTAGAGACAATTTTCATATTTTTTGACTTTTCTAATTATAGAATATCCTCGACTCGAGGATAATCTTCCCATATATAGTCAAAAAATCACTTACAAATATAGATTCAATCAAGAAATTAATGAAAAACATAAAATTAAGCATTAAATTGAGACTATGAAAAGTCTCAATTTAACGAATTTGGTCATTAGACATTGATGATATGTTTGTGCCAACTTTTGGTTTCAAAAAGGTCACCCTGATTTCAATTTAAGGAATAAAAATACCAATTTTCTTACAATCCTCTTGATTTCTATCTTCCTACATAGGAAAAAATTGCACTGCCTTATACCTCTCCAAATTTGGAGCAAAATCTCTTAAGTGATTGGTTACGGGAGCCTCTACTCTACATTATCTTACTGCCATTTGGTTTTAGGCCCAAAACCAAACAAACACAAGAATGTATTATTATGATTAGTTGAAATATCACAACGAATGCTTTGTGAGTAAACATCAAGGCAAGTCTAGTACTTAGGGTGGGTGGATTAATGATTGATCCAATTGCCCTACTTACAACTCTTCTAAAGTTCACCTTTTAAACTAAAGTAGTAGACTAATTGTTTATGATATTTAGTGCCATGTACACTATTTGCAAGGGGCTTAATATAGATCCCTAGAAGTCTCAAAGTATCATGTCCGCTAATTGCCAATCACGGGGGGTTCACTCCATGGTCAAGTTGAACACCACGTGCGGCCAAAAAAAATCTACTTTTGGTAAGTTGCATCACCAAAATGGGTCAAAATTTTATCAATTTTTTTTCATGGGTAGATATAGACGGTATCTATTACATAGTAAAAAATAGTAACCAAGTTTGATGATCTTTTTTTTTAATAAAACATACCGTTTCTAACTAGAATGACGTAGAATTGAACTAAAATAATTACTACAAAAAATGAAGATGACTAAAAATTTCAAAAAAATATACAAAAGATATTATCAATGGTTATGTATATGTAGAAAAAATCTCATAATTTTTAAATTTATCTATTCCATGTAATATAGGGGTAGCAAACTTTGGCCGCACGTGGTGTTCAACTTGACATGGAGTGAACCCCCCGTGTTGCCAATATGATACTATTCGTCAACATAAGTAAATTTTTTGAGTGAAAGATGATCTACATTATGACATTTAGTGTAGCACATTGGGATACTTGATATGATAATTTTGCATTCCAGTCTACAAGAGGTTAATATTATTGAGCATACTAATGACAAGTGTCATGTGTTTACATTTCAGTATGCAAGAGGAAGGTATTCTTGAACATTCTAATGCCAAGTGTTATTTGTGTACAATTTAGTCAATGTCTAGATCATTGTGTAACATAGGCATACACCTCATCACATTATTGAACACACTCATCCCAAGATGTAAGTAAACACACTTGAACGTCAAGTGTCAAGAGGTGACACCAATGATGAAGTTGTAGATCACTAGTGTAACGTAGCATACGCCTCAAAATAGGGCAAGTGGCACTATTACAAATGTGACACTAAATACCATAACGGTGTAGTCTTTGGCCAAAAAAAAAGCTCTATGTTGGTTATAGTGTTGCAACCTAAGTAGATAATCAATAATGAATAAAACCATAGAAGCTTGAACTCTATACTTCACTTTTCAGCCCTTTCAACAACTTGTTGAGAAAAAAACTGGTTTTTATGCAAGTTGCACGCATGTCAACATGATATTAAGAAAACTCTACACGACAATGTTTAAAGGGCATAAAAAAGTAACATCTTGTTCTTTTGATGGTGTTGACCATTCTCGATGGAAACGTTCACTGGGCTACAAATGAATGATGCTTTAGCCGCATAAACTTAAAAAAGAGTTATTGCGAGGATTTTGAAACACTCTTGGAAGACCTTTAAAGGTTATCATCTAGGTGTCTCGTATAAGTTTTATCAAGGCAAATACATATTTATTTTTGGTTATTCAAAATTTAAACTAATAATTCATATAATTATTCAGGATTGGATATCTCTCAATATCAGTACATACATTTGTGACGGTCACTCATCTCACACTAATTCCCAAGTTAATAGTCTGGCAAGGAAAACCTTTTATTTGGACTTTGTGCAATGCACAAGCATAAGCACAACCATTGTCTTGCATGTAGTCTCCCATTTTTGTCTCTTTACCAAAGCCAAGGGCCCTTTTGTGTAGTCAATTATCTTGTGTTAATTGAAAAAAAAATAGTGTAACTTGAATTGGCAATGAAATCACCCGTTTAGGGTTTCCATATTTTCTTGATTAATTCTTAAATCAATTTTGTTGCTAGACGATGGTCTTTTACCCCGCTCCACTCACAAGTGGCAAGTATCCACCACTTAAGACAATGGGCAAAAACTACTATTCATGTTAAGAGTCCATGGTCTTGGTTTGTTTATTCATGCTTCTTTAGTTTCAATTACATTCATCTAAGTTAAAATCATTGCAAGTACAACACACTTATAGTTTTATTAATTTGGTACGGACTTTCCTTTGGTCTCACTTGTTTCCTTTAGTGTCAGTAGCCATCTAAAACGTCCATCTGCCTCCACTGGGCTACAAATGTTTGGGCTTCCCAACCACAAACACTCAAACAATTGTCTTGGATGATGCTATAGACATTGGTCCTATTTCTCTTGTTCAGTGCTCAAAAGAGACTCTCTCCAATTACAATAGCGCTTCATTCTAACTCAGAGAGACATGCCCACATATTCAAGCTCTATTCTACTAACAAATCTTTAAATTTAACTTTACTTATGGATCATAAGTCTTGTTTTTTATTCCCCATTCAACACAAGACAAAACAAAACTTACTAAGTTCTTAGTTTTACTCCCTCAACCTTATGGGTTCATAGAATCAAAAAATTTATTGGCTCGATTTCCCAATAGCAAGGATTCACATTCGTGTACAAATTATGGCCTAGCTAAATCTCTTTTGAGTCTAGTCATTGTAGACAACAATCACAAAAATTCCAACATATCATCAGGGCCTTCTAAGTATAAGACTATTGCATGCCCACAAAACCACTTCCTCAAATGTAGACAATCCTTTCCTAAAGCAATTTACTTTCAAAGTCATAATCCCTATGTTAACTAACTATATACTCCAAATGCACAACATGATAATAACCAACTTAGAACTGAGGGATCTCCCCTCTTTCCTATTTCAAGTTGGCAACTAATAGACCATCACACAATTTGACATTCCTTTATGATTAAAAAAATACATTGAAGATGGTTATCAATTTTCATACAAATAGATCATTGTTTAAGTAAAACATTTAGTAAAGCCACCACACATTAAAACTATCAACATGCAAGTCCAATGAATCACTCCTTTACTGCTTAAAAAAATCATACCACGATTGCAATATGACTTCAAGGTCAAATACAAGGTTGGTACTCCATTTCAAACACCATGGGTGCCTTTCAGTGATTCAAACCACTAATTAATGTTCTTTGCACTCCAATGTAGACCATGGCTTTGTATAGTATTTCCAACACATATTCTCACAACTAGGCAATTGATAATAACTCGCTCAAACATGGTATACAAAACTAGATTAGAAACACTCTACAGTCCTAAAGAATCACTCACAGAAATAGACAAGGAAATAGACTAGCCAACACAAGCAACTATGGTTGTAATGTCAATTACTTCAATTATCATAGATTGCAAAATACCTATTTCGAACCTCAATTCCACAAGCATAAGAAGTCAAAAATTATGTCAAAGTTCCGATACCATAAAAGTTTGTATTCCCTCCCTCTTTTCTAGAAACTCCTAGCCATATATACTTTCTAAAAAAATGTGTAGATTTCAAGGCTCATATTCGTTCATAATAGACTGTAGTCCTTCTCATCTTTATTTTTAAAGCTCCAAGACAATAGCCTATTCAGACATGCATAATTTAAGGATTTTCTAGTGCATTTGCTATCTAACTCCCACTAGTTTCCAAACTAGACTAGAAAACAATATTTCTAGCACCACATTTGAGATCTCCTCAAACCATATGCCAAGTTGGTTTGGTCGGTTAAAGTGGTGTTCTACCCATTATTATGAAACGGTATCCCATGTCTTTGTGCTAAATATGGCCCACTAGATTATCTTGCCAACAAGCTTGGAAATCTCAATCCGCATGAGGTCTAGCTTTTTGAATACTCAAATGTGAGTGTGTATAAGAATGGGTCAAACTTGGTGGTCAATGGGAATCAAAAATTATATCCCTTCATGTCCTTTTTGCTACCATGAATTAAATACAATATATTTTCCTTTGATTCAAAGCCTCTCATTACGTAAAGAAGATTACTCAACATGTAGAAAATAAGCTTCAATTTGGTCACCAACGGCATGATGGTACCATTATTTCATATCTAATTAGACATTTGACAAGTTAGTTCATCATCATCAACAACAACAACCACCGTTCACTTGTTATGTATGAAGTGTTTTCACGATTCTCGTCATTCTTTTAAGACGCTTTAAATATTGAATTTTATCCACATCACATTCATGCGATAGGTTATCGTGAAGGCTAGGGCGAACCGACCCATACATTTGTACCTTACCGAATGTCTAGTGATGTCACATTCGAATGAATCGGCCCTCAACCTCATAGGAGGTCTTTTTGTATTGAAGCCACTTCATCCACGATATGTAGGATGGTTGATTTTAAGTGAGTGCCACGAATCCCCAGCCATTCACCCTCCCTGGTAAGGTACGGATATATGGGTTGGTTCGCCCCAACCTTATCGTGAAGCACTTCAACCCATTCTAACTTCTTAAAGTAATTTCCATTTCAATTTAACACTCTTGATTTCACATGCATTATTGGACTAATTTGTATGTTCCAAATGCATCCCATAATAGGTGTTGTGAATCTATGTTCACCAAGTGGAGAACTACTTGCTTAAACTAAGAACCTCATTAACATATTCAAATTGTAACAAAATCCACCCAAGAGCACAATGTTTTATTTTAACTACACTTTTAAACTCATCATATCCAATTGCAAAGATCTTTTTATTATCTCAATATTGTGCAAAGCACGAAGGTTACCGTTTATCTCAAAATTCTCCAAATCATAGTAGTCAACATTGAATTATTCAAACTATATTTTTCGTCGAAGAAAGTAAATACTTCCTCTTACTTGAATGTTCAAACTCTTCAGTTGACATTGTGGGATCTGATATCATTATTATTTGACATTGAAAGTGGCAACCTTTTGCAACAACAAACATACTTTGGAAGCCTTTAAACTCTTCATTCCTTCAAAAAAATTGCCATCAAATCTACCAATTTTCTTGATGTGGAGGGGCTTTGAGCCCACTTTCATTCACAATCTAGATGTCAAGACATACGTGTCTTGAAAAGTTACTTCTTGTTGTGTGAACACTTTTGATTGATAAGAGTTATCGTACTTTGAACATTCATACAACCAACAATCTCCTAATCAACCCAAAGCAATCCAAATCATTTGAGGTGAGTTCTCCATCCGGAGGCCATTTCCAAGAACAAGAAGAGACGACTTTGTCGTTCACATTGACGTCAATTATGGTGTTACTTCACTTCCAAGTTGGTCATACTTTATATATATCCAATACCAAATATCCAATGCAACCAAATCCCAAATAGTGGCATCTCTATTTCATCCACAAGTGCCGATACCATCTTGAAATTCTTGGAGTCGACTCCGCCCGTTAGAAGGGAAAGGCCACAATTTTGTGACCCTCTCTCCATGGACGGGGCTTAGGTGCCTCCCGTGATTGCTCGAATATAAGTACATTAAACTTGACTTCCATTGGCTACACTAAGTGTACACACATTGAAGTTGCGCGCCTCGCCATGATCGGTTTCAGAAATGGCACTTCACTATTCTGGCAACGGTCTAGTACACAGGTAGAGGGTGGTTAATCGGTTTGGGTATTTCTACCTTACATCAAGTGACTTCGAGGGCTACACAACCAATCCAAATTGATTGGCTTTGCTCCATCTAAATCAATGAGCTACATATTTACTTCTTCAAATGTTAAATAACCATTTGATTTGCTCGTTCACACCATTCATAGGTGATAGTAAATATGGATGTGAGATGAAATTGAACTAAGAAGGGACACTTAATAGTACCATGGCGTGGGTCACATCATAGAGGGACTTGTAATGACATACATAATGGACGGACCCTACCATCGTTGCCACCTTTTTACTCCACCCCTTGAAGCGAGTCGAGTCAAACCTTCACATGGACTCCACCTATCGAATCCCGATATATGGAAAAAGCAAGGACGTCTTCATCATCATACTACCCCGGCTTGGCCCTTCAACATTGCATGGGAACCTTAACTTATGTAGTTGGAATTCGGAACCGCATGGAAGGGAAAGGCACCCATTGGGTAGGTCCCATCGGTTGGTCTCGGAAAAGTCTAGCAAATGGACAACCATGGACAAAATGGGGAGGCAAGAAAACAATTGGAACGGCGCACTATGATTTGATGCTCCGAGTATCTATCCTTCAAAAGGGCATCACTTGCTCGAGAAGGAAGGGGAACTCTATAGACAATCCATGCAAGTTCATCAAGCTAGTTCCATCGGTAAAGGCGGGGGTTGGTGGACGAATCCGGCTTCGTTTTGCTCTCTCAAGGCTTTGTGGGCACTCCAATTGATTTTCTTCCAACTTATCTCGCTCTTTGGTGCATTCATTGGCCTAGCCAAATATGTTCATGAAATGGAATCGAGCACTTGCCCCTTGTCAAGATGCCCAAACCCAAACCGATTTATGGTCATCCATCCAATGCATGTTTTTCTTTGTGGGCTTGTTTGTGGAAGAGACCATCTTTGAGTCGTGGTTTTTTAGGTTGCCCAACTCCCATCTTCTCTTGTCTCACTCCATCGTTTTGTAGTATGTAGTGTCATCTACAATTGGGAGTTACGATGTGCTATATCTTCTTTTAACTGATGTTGTCAGTTTTTTTATCAAGTAAAGGCGTTAATGTTCTATAGTGTTTGAACATTCAATTTAACCTTTTTTGGAGCAAAAAATTGAAATCTATGGTAAATGGTCATAGCATTGCATAATTCTAAATAGTAAGTGACACTAAATACCATGAACAATGCATTAAAGGGTCCTCCAATACACATGGTGTAAAGCCATGCTTTTTGTGTACCAATCAAGTCAACAAAACCCACTAGGTGACAACAACTTGACTCCCATATACTTGAGAGTGTGCTTGATTTTTACTCAAAGAACAAGAATTGACGAGTAACACAATTATGTGGAGAAGTCGACTGCCTTTCTCTTCTAGATCCATAAAGTGAAATGTTTTGAGTAAAAAACAATGCTTTGCAAAAATCATGTTGACATGGACCCGAGATTGTTCTACCTTACAATTTGATTTTCTTTATGGTGATGTATTCTTATTATTCAAACATCGCCCAAATTTGATATTTTTCATGTTCAATTTCTTCAAATTTGAAGACCAAAAGTTTAACATACCCTATCTACTCATGCAACGTTAAAAATGGATAAATGGGCAGACGACTACATTTGAATATGCATGTTTGACAACTAGCCAAAACCACTCTTTCATATGTTGGACTCCTTACTCCACATAGAAGTGCTCAACCAACAATTTAACGAGATCCATCCAAAACTTTCTCAACATCGGCAAAATTAAGTTCCTTTGTCAATGCACTCAACACATGAAATTTCATCATATTTGTGGTTGCACTACAAGGCGACTGCAACCAAAACTACGAGCTTTTTGGGTTGACACACAAGGTGTGGTTGTGGTTGAAAAGTGGATTTGACCTAAATTTACTTGCATGAACTATTAGTGGACTTGAAATAAACAATTTATGGATTGTGGTGTTGATTATATCTTGTGGTAAGGGCCTCACACAACCCCTCTCTCCCGTACTTTGACCTTAGATAAATATCAACACCTCTTTGCATGTAGGATATTACTCCCCTTTTAAGGGTGGGCTCTACTATAGGCCATTGTATTTTGATAGCATGAGTTGGTGTTGGCAGGTACACTCTAAACTCCATAGCATCACACCTGTGGCAACCAAAGTGCACGGGATACCAATCCCAATTTTAATAGAACTTCATTTTTATTACAACGTGTGTAGAAAATATGCTTTTAGAACTTATGAAGCTTAGGATGAAGTTCAATTGCAGTCATGCTCAAAGGGTGAACTTGATTTTTGACCGATTGCAGTCATGCTCAAGTCCTTCAAGAATTAATGTGGTTCTTTTCCTTTTTCTTTTTGGCACAAATTGAAAATTCAATTGCAAAAGAATCCAAAATACAACCAACCTGGGCAAACCGGCGCATCCCAAGTGAAAATCAAGAAATAATGCTCATATGTGGCCTATCCTTTCATGTAACAAATAAGTTACTCTGGGTCACGATAAGGCCTTTGACCCCTCAAGTCAAATCAAATTTGTTAAGAATGTCCTAGTAAGCCACGTCTGGGGCTTTAAGAATTATTGTGGTCCTATGATGGGCACTTTCAACTTCATAGACATTTGTGATTGTTATACCATCTCATGAATTGTCTCATCCAAGTCACAATTGTGAAATCCCAAAGATTTTGACTGGAAGTTTCAAAATCCAAATCCAAATACAAAGGTTATCATAGTCTGAAGCAAAGACTCTCTTGCTTTTTAAATGATAAAATAGGTCCTTGCAATTATGTTGATTGTTGAACAATGTATGGTGTCTGTATTTAGACAATGTTTCAATCCCATTATATGGCATGGCATTTTGGTGTACTTCCTTACCTAGAAGCCCTAACACTCAATCACAAGAGGTCTATAAAAAAATAGTGACCATATGTACCAATATCTAGTTAAGCGGATGGTTGTGTCCAATTCAAAAGTGTATGTCAAAATTCTACCAACTAGTCTCTACCAATTGAAATGCACATATGATATGGCACAATATCCGCAAGACTATAAAAATCTCCAAATCAGATGTTGGTTCATGACACCTACAATGGTAAACAAGCCCTCCTAAGGGGTTGTTTACATGATGGACCATGAAGTTGTCCCAAGGCCCTGTAAAATTTGTGATTGGTTGTTGAACTTGTCCCATGACTACTTTAGTTTACACCAAGGGAAAAATGTCAGAGTGACCATGGAGTCCGAGGTCCTCAAAAGACATATTTTAAGGCCTACATTATCCACTGACATGGTCCAACGGGTTTTGTAGTAAGGGAGGCAAAATAGGTGCTCTAGTAGAAAAGGCAAGGGCCCATGGCAAAGAAATGTTGTTATATTAAATTTATAATGATTTTTTTTGGGGGGAAGAGAAGATGAAGACAAGAGAAGACAAGAGAATGGTCAAACTTGTTTTTTTCTTTTTTCTTTTAAAACTGCCTTTTTGGGACATATATTAAAAAAAATCAGCACATTCACTTTTTGGTGCATGGTCATTCCTCTTGGTCCACATTCGGTTTACACCTAGTGAGGGGCCCAAAGGCTTTGTAAATTGTTTTTTTAAGAAATCGGACCATGGAAGCTGGACCATGAAGTCGGACCATGGAAAAGGCCATCCTCCATGGTCCGATTTCATGGTCCATGGCATAAACCAACCCTAAATATGTCATTCCTTATTCCAATTACATACTACTATTCTAGATTTGGGGTCTTTGATACCGATTTTAAAGTCGACTTATTTATAAATAGAATCACAAAAATATACAATGATTCTCTACGTTTTCACACTCCCCATGGTAGGTGTAACCATGACTTTACATAATTCATTTTATTTCACAATACCTACGACCTACCTACTACTTACAAATCCACCAAATCTTGAACTGACGAAGAATTCGAGCTCCATATTCACCAACATATAAGATATGTGAGTGTTATTAGGTTCTTTTTTCATGTTCTCCAACTTCTACCAATTAGGTCTACACAACATAACTCGAGCTGCATTAGCAAATCTATACTGAAACATATGCAAAAACTGGATTGAAAATCAAACCTCCCTTGATTTAGTTATTATCAACAAAATTGCATGTTTGTTGATTTCTTAACTGGACACATAGGTCCTCCCAATTGTGTTCACTATTGAGTGTAGAGTAGTTATTAATATTTGAAGACAAAGTCCAATCTCTTTTAAACATGTGTCTTTATGATGTTTGCTCTTTGATCCTCACCGAACTACATACCAATCAAATCTAGGGGTCCGATTAAGAAAACGAGCCCACTTAAGACCCATCTACCTTAGCTCTAGGTAGAAAAACAAAATATACAATGATTCTCTACGTTTCCACACTCCCTATGGGCAAGTGCAATCAAAACATTACTCCTCAAAGATGGATTTTGATAAACAACACCTATGATTCTACCTACTACCAAAATTTCAATTAGGTTGGGATTGAGTTTCAATCACACTAGAACCAAGTCCTGGGTTTTTGTGCTAAAGTGAGGAGGAATGAGTTGTTGCAATGAGCGGTTATGACATACTCTTGACATTGGTAATATGTTCGGGCCAACTTTTGGCTTAAGAAATTCACAGTAATGTCAATTTAAGGAATAAAATTACTGAAATGTTTGCAGTCCTCCTGATTTCTATGTTCTTACTCGGGGAAAATCTACTCCGCCTTACACTTCATATGGTTGGGGCGAAACAACCCGTATACTGGTTCCTTGGAGGCAACATGCCGGAGAGACGGGTGAATACGTCCCAGGTCCTCACCCCCACGGATACGTGTATGACTCCAACGGCAATGTGACAGTGGGGGTATTACCACGGGAACCGGTCCCGGGCGAGGAAACAACTTGGGATGTGGAACACGTGTTGGACACAACAAGTTTTGAGGCCGATCTGGAGAGGCAGGAGGCCGTTACACAAGAGGGTAGCTTCAATGAGGTGGACGTCCAAATCCGGATGAATGAGTGGAAATACGTCAACGGCCTTTTGGACATCCGTGACGGGGCCTCTAGCCCCACCATGCAAGACGTCCTGCGCCATCCGAATGCCGCGAGGGGGTTGCACATTGGAGACCGCGCGCGCGCTCGTGCACAAGCTGACCGGGAGACTGCGGCGCAAGAACTATAGGCCATCACCGAGAGCAGGCGTGAGGCGAAGCGCCGGACACTACGGCCACCAAATCTGAACGGTGAAAGCTCAAGCCGCGGACCCCCCATTGCATTGGATAGTGATTCGGAGCCGGATTAGGAATGTTGGCTAGTGTTTGTGAGATAGGCGTTGGACTAGGAGGCATTATTTGATACTCAATTGTACACAATGCGGGAAAAACCATGATTTTGGAAATGTTTATAAGTGAATTATTGTTCACTATCAATTTTGGGAGTAATAAACAAGTGTCGCACAATGATCATTTCTTATGTTTGCCCACACAATCGGTTGCCACAAACATCCAATTAAACCATGGACTTTGCATCTACATGCATTTGCACTTGAATCAAACACGTATCGATGCAAATAACTGTGACAATGATTCCATGTGGCATGATTATAAGTTCACACCAAGCGGAAAACATCACCGCAATATTGCTAGGAATTCATATATTGCGCATTTCCAACTTACCAACATACGTAAGTATACGTGCAAGTACAAACTTGATACTACGCTCTCACCATATTCGTGGGCAAATCTTACATTGACGACCTAAGTGTGTACTCTCTATACACCCGGTATTCCTTTTGGTGCGCGGTGCACCGGTTGAACCCCCAATGAATTGCGTCATGCACCGAGTGTTTTATGGTTTGGTAGAACCTCCACAAGGTCCCATAGTTTTTTCGAAAATACAATTGATTTTTCCCCTTCGAGAGAACGTCGCTAAGGTCCTGAAACAAGTGCCATGGGAAAAGTTTTTCCTTGTAACCGATGCGGCATGCGGGCCTTTCTTGGGCGTCCAAGTATCCGCGGTGGTGACGATCAACTTGTCTCCTTAGGGGCTGGGGGGAAACAACCCGTACATTGGTTCCTTGGAGACAAGGGTTTAGGCATCCAACAAGGAACGAATGTATGGGTCGGTTCGCCCAAATCCACTTCAGATCTGGTGCAGAATCTCTTAAGTGATCGGGTTATGGGTGCCTTTACTCTAGCTCTGGGCAGGAAACCCGTGCTAGCAATGAATCTTACTGTATGTATAAAAATGAAGGCACAAATTCCTAAACAACTTTATAAAGTTGGCAAAGCTGGTGGGAGCGAATGGGAGGGGGGCGCATGGCGGAGGAGGGGACAGCTCTAACAACCTCATGTGTCCTAAATTAAAGCTGCCTGCAGCTTTTCCTCTCGTGGGCTCCAGCTTCAATGGCGTGCTATGTAATAAGTCAATAATAGGGTTCGTGTTGTTGTTGTTGTTGTTTTTTTTTTGAGACAGAAGGCCAATAGGCCAACGCCAAAGCACAAGAGGCAGTTGACCACCTGGCAAGTTTTCCGTCAGGTAGAGAGGAGATTTCACAGTCGGGATTCGAACCGCCAACCTCTTCCTTGAGATTTGGGTATCCCTCCACCATCATCCTGTAGTTTAAGGTCGTCTCGGACCATAGGGTTCGTGTTGTCAAGGCACAGTTAAATTGGCTTCAAATCGGGTACATGAGAAAAGGAAAAAAATAAGTGAACCTCATATTATGTTACTTGATTATATGATGCATTTCCCTTCGACCATAGTTTCTTAGTGTTATTTTTACCTCCATAAGGTAGAGATGCCATAAACTGTGAAAATAAGGTGATTCGCATTGAAGATGTGGTCTTACAATCATGAGATAATTTTCCAAGATAGAGGAGAAGGATTCATGAAGAATGCAAGTTGTTTCATATTTTTATTCCCTGTTTAAAAAATTCTACAATTTTTCAAAGTGGAAAGTTTGTTAAACCGCTACTCGTTCACTACATTCTCCTTACACCGATCACGGTAATCCTCGTTTCCACACTATACATCACCTAAACCGGTTAATTCATGAGTACATTAAACTTTGATTGATGGTAGTCAAACATGACTAAATTTGACTAAACTGACTGTACACGCATTCAAGTTGCCAGCCTCGCAATGATTGGTTTCAGAAATGGCACATCACTATTATGATGGAAGTCTACTGCACTGGTAGAGGGTAGTTCACTGGTTTGGGTGTTTCTTCCTTAGTACTATGGCTACAACGCTCGTATACGACCGTTTTTAGGGCCTGATTTGTCATATAATGCAATAGAGCTCCTCAACGTGCATAAGTGATGGGATCCGCATGAATTTCGAGGTTCGTATGCGACTAGTACTTTGACACCTGCAGGGGAATCTTGGGGAACGTTGTAAGCATTGGGAAATGTTGGTGAACATTGTGATCATTGGAGAACCTTGGAAAAATGTGGTGAACACATTTCTTACATACAAATGTTGTTTCGTACTTTTGTATCTTTGACTGTGTATACAAAATAGCATTTTACATTGAAATATGCTATATTCTTGAAAAGCTTGATAATACAACTTTTAGGGCCAAAATGTCCTATTACCGGGGAATACTACGCTTGGATAATACAACACTTTCCTGAGCAACCAAATGTGTCTTAATAAAGAGGGAGAATAGTACTCCATAATATTGCACTCCTTGTGCACATGGTGTCCAACAACGTGACCACGATGTAGGTAGGACGAATTTTTATTTTTTATTTATTTTTTCCTTTTCCTTTTCCTTTTCCTTTTCCTAAGTTGTAAGGTGTGGTTGTCCATTTATTACCTAAAATTGTGGTATAGTATGTTGTCATGCTTACAAGTGAACTTGTGAGGATCTCGTTTCCACACATTGATTATTACCAAACGGCTTATGATAACATGACTACATTATATAATAACTACATATTCATGTCGGAACTTGGATGTAGGTACCCAAGAAATGAGAATATCCAAGATAAGGTAGACATGCTTGAATCCAACATAGCAATAATTTGGACACTTATATTTGAGTGGTATGTGATTAGGTGTGAATCTATGAACGGACAGTAGAAAGACATGTGTTTAAAAGAGATTGGATTACATGCTCAAAATATGCTAACCATTCTAGGTTTGATAATCAACACAATCGGGGGAGATTTATGACCATGTAATGAACACGAGAATCTTCACTTTGACAATGAACAAGATATTCGTATGAGCTCCAAAAACATGTGGCAAATGGCTATGACCATGATTTGGATTTGCTAATTGACAAGGTTTTTTTTTCTTTCTTTTGGGGGGGGGGGTCTTGAATGCAACGCACCAAACAACCTCTCAATATGCATGCCACAAGGCACTCACCTCTGAGAGAGAGAGAGAGATCATTTTAAATCCCTAGGTGTATATATACTTAAAACATAGTTTTGATACAATATGCCCTTGGAAATATATACATAGTTTCACACTAAAATATGGTGGGTGAGCGGCCTACGTGGAAACTCACCCTAACTCCACCCAAATTTCCAAGTATAGCTTGAACGTATGAATAGTAAACGAATATTACCAATTTGTTCGAGGACCCATGGAATATAATTGACATATTTCAAAGTCATGAAACCAACCCACATGGCTAATGTTATGATGGGGGTCCAACAAAACATGGCCCTCTCAAGTGCATTGTTAATCAATCTCAATTGAGTCCCGCTTTGACCTTGTTTTAAAGGCCAATTTGGCTTAAAATAATATTTTGTGGGATATCTCACCCTCCATGGAAAAACTAAACTGGTTAAAAATAGCCATGCGTCCAAAAGGACGTCAAAGAATGCAGTAAAACAATAAAACTCGATTTCTAGCAAAGGAAATAGTAAACTAGCTAAACATAGTCACACGTCCAAAAGGATGTCAAGAATGTAGCAAACAATAAAACTCGATTTTTAGCAAAGACAACCCAGCTTCTATTTTTAACCAGTCGGTGGAGGGTGAGATATGCAATATTTAGGTACATTGTCTCCCTCCCCTGCGGTAACTTAGATGTCACGAAACTGTACTATTCTTTTTGCAATCTTGGAAGTGTTGAGTAAGTTAGTGGGATGTTTACTTATGATCTCTAAGTAGAATGTACTCAAAAGGTAAAAAGGCGTTGATAGTCAAGGCAATTATGATGGCCATGACATGGCAAAGCAATGGATTCATGTGATGGCTAATTAAGTTATAGAGCAAGCTTAAGTATAACTTCTTAGGGTGAGTTTCCACGTAGGCCACTCGCTCACCAGATTCTAGTGGGAATAAGGACAAACCCACCCAAATGTAAATGGAATATGATGGGGGTAGGGGTTGTATGTGCCAACTAGCTACTCTCATTTTCTCAAATTCGGGCTCACATACTAACCTCCTCATCCAAAATTAAACCTCTTCCTCCTTCAATCCTTTGGTGACTGGCAATTGTAGGTTAGAAAGTGCTTTAGTGGGCGCATAGAAGTCTAGAGGCCCGTGTTCATGGCCCTCCACATTCTAGTAGGCCACCATAATGTCGTTGGTTGGCGGCTTGTGCTTATCTACATGCAAACACCTCCAACCCATTGTTATCTAAAATCTAGTGGACAAGTGGCCTACATGGAAACTCACCCTAAGTACCCCTGGTAGAAAAACTTAACAACATGATTATTATTATCCAAAAATACAAAAGCATTCAACCATATTTCTCTGGCTTAGGATTTGTGACATGTGTTAGGGTCTTGTTTGGAGAATGCATATGGAAGAAATCCACTAAATGGAGCTCCATTTTACATATGATTCGTGGCATTACTCTTTGGGTCACTATAAAGCTTAACCATTCTTTTTTGGAATTTATTGTTACTAGTAAGGAATTTTCATTCCACTCACAATAATATCATTGGATGTAATGTACTGTAGTTTCGCCCATTCACTTCACTACATAGAAGACATAAACTCCTATAAAGATGGAAACTATCCCACTGCTACATGTTGGTCAATGGTCCTAGTGTGGGCATGGTATTCTTGTGTAGCTCTAGCAAGGTACATCATCAAACTGTCCTTTATGATTCTTACATAAGATGAGGTTCATTGCAAAGCATCATGTGCAATGTGATTTTTGTTTCTAAATAAGTTGTTTAGACAATTGAAACAAGTTCTTCAATGCCAAAAACCAAACCGAACAACACCACTGGATCCTGGGACAAGAACTTGGCGAGCTCTCTTGGGTGTACCCGATGGAACCAAAAGACCCTACATTGAGTAAACAACCTAAACATGATTGAGTATGCTACACGAGGCGCTCTAATGTTCCAATGCATAGTCCTAGTGTTGTTTCTATAGCAAAGAAGTTTGTTCCCTCCCCATATTTTGCTGTACTTCCCAAGTGCGTTGTCATAGATGACCGCTCTATTTGCATCTTTGTGGGCAATGCCCCATGCGTTTTTGGTATATTCAAGAAGACCTTGCCAAATTACATGTTGCATTGTTTTGACATCCCACCTCTGGTTATTGAAAGTGAGATCATTCCTTTCCACCCAAATGATCCACAATGTCACACCTCTCAAAAGAAGCCAAAACTGCAAGAGTTTGCTCATTGATGATAGAACCTTTTTCCAAAAGATGCCATGTTGCCAATCCAATGGTTGCCATGGGCCTTTTTTTACTTGGTTTAGCCTTCATGGTGTTGATGATACCAATGGTGTAGTCCCGCGCTCGTCGAGTGATCCTGCAATCCCAAACTCTATGCACTATGGTTTCTGGTAAGTATGCCATATACATGAGACACTTATCATCGATGTACTTAATAAACCTAGCCCTCCAAGAGTTAACCGCAACTGCCTTGTGCCCATATGGACCAAATGAATGCACCTTCCTTACAACTACAAGTTTTATCCCTTGCATTTTCCCATTTAAGTTTGAGACTTGGATTAAGAATGCCATGCCACTTTGTCATAATGGTCCTTGGCGGTGGGTTCTTAGTGAGAAGATTCCTCCCAATTGCTGAGATTTCATCTTAAAAATGATCACATGTCTTTCATTGAGCCAAGTAGAGTCCATGTCTAAAGAATCTCTCCTCCCAACGTAGATATCTAGATTGTTTTTTGTTTTGTTTTTTTCCTTCCCCTTTTGCTAATGGTGAACACTCTAATAAATCTAAACCACCTATTTAAAACCAAACTATCAATTTGTATTGGTGCACTCGTTTCCAAGATACGAGTATTGATTGGGATCTGGAAGCAGTGAAAAGTAAGAGAAGGGGATGGGGCCCATGAGCACTAGTCTAAGTTTGGTCTAAAGAGTCTACTGCTAAGAGTCTAAAGAATAATGTGACGTTTTCATCACAACATAACATGTAGTGTTTGTAGATAGGTTTTTGGATTGGGTTCCATTTGATAGGAACAACACAGGGTAGACTGAACGAGTGTCAAATTTTATATCTAAGTGTCATTGTTAGGCTAATTGATAGATCACAATGACTTTAGAATGAGAATTGGGTACAAAACCTAGGTAAAACTTTGTTTCATGTGGATTATAAGGTCATTTAGTGCACTACATGTAATTGTGCAGTCTATCCCTTATCATGGGCCTTCAATCTCGTGTGAAGTATAGGGTTGCCCCTTGTAGTAGTAAATTTTGAATTTTCTGGTTCATTTTTGAAACAAGTGAAAATTGAGTCTTTATTCACTTAAATATTGCCTAAAAGGACTAGTAGGAACGGGCAATAGTCTTCTGAGATTGGAAACAGTTATTAATAAGGACAATAGTTTGTTTGTAGCCGAGGTAGTTACGGGGACTCGGTTGGTTTTCGGGGCCTATTAGGAAGTTGAGAAATATAACTCTCTCTCAGAAGTTGAGCAAAGGCTGTGAGAGCCGAGGAGGAGAGATATGCTTTGATCTTAGAACTTTCTGAAATCCCTCATAGTTAATTTTTCTTTGACTGTTTTTGTTGGAATCGAGATGCAAACTGACGTAATTCCAGGGTAAATGGACTGGATTACATTAACATTTGAGTTAACTTTGTGCTTTGTTTTTTGTGTCAGAATATTGGCATGAGGCAATATAGTTGAGAGGTGGGACTCTCTGTAATTAAAGGATAACTTCGGAGTTGAATTTCAAGTCTATCGTTTGCTGCTCATGAGTGGTTGAAGTAATCCAGCCTGTTGGAAATCCATATTTGAATTGAATTGCAAGAATTATAATATTGTCGAGCATGTATGAGTTGCCTTGTTGATGGGTTTGCTGGCTAATATAGAAATCAACCTATCCATATCAGAGGCTCTGTGAGGCCAAACCCACCACCCTTAAGCATCCTAGTCCGGGTCATGGGTTTGGAGATCACATGTGTAACATAAAAACTTGTAGTAACATGGAATGTACGTTCTACCTTGATGGACTTACAACTTACTTCAAGTCATGACATTTTATTAGTGTGACTCTCTTGCATAGGTACATCCTTGGCTTTCTCAAGAGTCCACCCCACCGCCTTTGCCACGCATGCCCTCAAAGATTTCCCTCTTGCAAACTTGGTCATGGCTGACGATTCTTCACTAGTGCATGACATCTCGCTGAGGCTATGGCTTGTTGATTCCATGAGGCACATAAGTCTTTAATACAAGTGTTAAAAAACACTTATATAACCTATCATCGCCTCCTCTTCCACAAGTCCCTCACAACAACTTTCCAAGTTCACACCTTAATGCAGCTACTAACCCAGCAGCCTCGTCCAAGTACTAAACCAACAAAATTAAGTGTTCCAATCTAATATAAATCCAAACACTATGAATCTAAATATCGCAAGTTTAAATACTATGAGAGTAAATATTATAAGAGTAAGTACTATAAGTCTAAATACTATAATTCCCAACACTAGAAGTCTGATTTCTAGAAGTCTAAATACTAGAGCTATGCACTTGTTTCTAAATGCTTTTAATCTAACACTACATCTAACCATGCAAAGCTAACTTCAAGACTAATTGACCTTGGCTCTTCACCTTGAAACATTGCACACACACGTGCTCCTCTTTTGCTTCCCACACACCCACACTTATAACACATGGGGTGCCAAGGAGCACAAAGGAAAGAGAGAGTGAATAGGAACATAAGTGAGTGAAGAAGGTGAGAGAGATGAATATATAGGGGGAGGGAAGGGGTGAGCGCCCCTCAAAGCTCAAGATAAGCCCCTCGATCCTCTCCTACTTTGTAGGCTCTCATCCTATCCTTTAAGCCTTCAACTCTTAAACCAACAATATAGATCCTAATTCAAACGGGGAAGGGAAGGGGTGAGCACCCCTCAAAACTCAAGATAAGCCCCTCGATCCTCTCCTACTTTGTAGGCTCTCATCCTATCCTTTAAGCCTTCAACTCTTAAACCAACAACATAGATCCTAATTCAAACGGGGGAAGGAGAGAGAGAGAGAGAGGGAAGATATATGAGAGAAGAAGGAGAGAAAGAGGATAGGAGAGAAGGGGAGGAGAGGGCATCCAACCACAACTCTTTAAACTTTCTCCTACTTAGTAGGACCTTATCCTATCCACTAACTCCTCACCCTCTAAACCAACAAGAACATGTTCTAATTCAAACATTTAAACCCAAGGCCCTTCCGCTTGCCTCATCAAACACTACTCCTCTAATCAAAACACTCCCTAATGCCACTAATCCCCTACTTAACCACACAAAATGGCTTAAGGCCTAAACCTAAATCCACACTAAGCCTCACTCTTTTTATACTTTTGATTGTTTCAATAACACTCCAATTGCAATTCTAAGTAGATCCTAAACATAAAACAAATATGAGCAACCATTTTGGGCTCATAGGCTCGTATTTAATTCCAGACTATGGTCTTGTCTTAATTAGCTTTGTAATTGCAAATCAGATTCTGTGATGTATGAGGGATGGGGCAGGCATGTTGAATGATTACAGTCACAACCTATTTATGAAGTCAATGATAAATTTACTACAGAATTTCACCTAGTTGTATTATTTATTGTAATTGACGAAACAATTCGAGTGTTGGCGAGGCCATTGTCTATGAGGGGGACAACCAAATTAAATCGTCTTAGATTCTGATAATAATTTATGAGATTTGAACCAGAGAGTTCGGACTGGTCAGTCAATTGTCTTGTGCTTACTGAGAGTAATTTATACGATTTGATAGCCTACCCGAGGAAGGAATGAAATCTGAAACAAATCGGGAGGTGAGAATCTGGAGATACTCTAAGAATGGAATTACAGGCAATGGACTGTTTTGTTGAATTGTGATTGGTTAAAGATTAATGTTTATAAGTATGCAACTTAAACAAATTATCAATCTCAATTCTGAAATAATTTGTCCTCGCATCAATTGAACTCGAAGTCAATGGAACGAATCAACCTCGTACAAATCAATTTAATTTCTCGAGGTCATGATTAGTAAGCAAAGAGGTTTGAATTGCATTGCATTACCTTATTGAACAAGGATTAAGTCTATGGTCGTTGTAGTGTAAATGGAGAAATTGTTTCCTTCTGACCTTTGATGGAAGGTGAAGCGTCAACATGTTAGGACCATTGTCCGCAAAGTGTTACTCGTGTGCAGAGAGGTCAAAAGGACGTGCTGCTTCTGATACCGGTAAGTATTGATCGCGAATTAAAACCTTAAGGGAATTAAGGTTAACGTATAATTTCACCACCTTTACGAATTGGATTGCTTAAGCATTATTTGTAAGAATGGTAAATGAAATGAATTGGTGAATTAAATGTTTAAAGATCTAAGAATGCGGAATTGGAACCTTAAAGAAACTAAATGAGTTTATGAGTGGTGTGAGAATATGTTAACACGCATAAGTGGTTTTGACTTATTGCCTTGAGGAAAGTGATTATGATTGCCTTGGCCAAGACCATGTAAAAGACTATTGTCGGACCGCATAACTAAGATTGGATTAATCAAAGAAGACTGACCATCCTGAAAGGATTACCGCACTGCATTTTCAAGTTACATTAAATGGAGTTAATTAATGAAAGATTATGTACTATGCTGAAGTGCCCTTGACTTCGGTAAAGAGACAAACATGGGTTACTTATGCAAGACCATTGACTATGGTTGTGCCTATGCTTGTGCACCGCACTTGGTCCAATTAAAATGAACTCACTACCAGACAATTGCTTGGGAAATTAGAGTGAGGTGAGAGACATTCACAATTGCATGTACTGACATGGAAAGGTTTTTAGAGTTTTTATCCCTTACCCATAAACCAATTGTCAGTTTAAACCTGAAATAAACTACAATAATCTTGTGTTTTCCTTAATAAACCTTATCTAAGACACCTAGATGATATACAAATCACCATTTAAGTCTTCCCTGAGTGTTTCCCTGGGTTTGTTCATAATCAAAATCTACACTACACCCTTGGCCCGAGGGTTTACTTGGATGTTACATCCTGAGCCCAAAGGATGTAACATCCAAGTAAAACCCATTCCCTACATGGGTAGTTATGAGGAACCTATCTTTTGAGCACCATGATCAGACGATAGGTAAGTAGAAACCTTAGGAGAGGTAATAGAGATTAACACGGAGAATGATACTGCCAAGGATCCAAGGTTTTGCGTTAACCTTAAGGTTTATAAGGGGTGGGTGACTAGCATAGATCTAGAATCCGAAGAAGGGATCTTACCGCCCCAGAAAGTATTGCTGGGCTATGACAAACTCCCGATTAGATGTAGAGCTTGCCATAGCTAGAAGCATAGAGTGTAGAATTACAAGACAGTGCAACAAAACATGGTGAGAAGAGCGGAAAGGCCATTACCAACTCACCATACATATCAAAAGGAAAAAGACAAAAATATAGAAGTAGATCAAGATGGCTTTCAACAAGTCAATAACATAAAAATATAAGATGAAATATATTTGACATTGCGGATGATGAAATGAGGAAATATGCATATGATCAGAAATGAGCAAGGGGACCAACATGCCACAATAATGTTGGATATGTCTCAACCATGACAAACAAGAGAACAGATGGAGCTGCGGCTCCCACCACAGCACACAAAGATGGAAATGTGAGTCATCCAAACAGTGGGCTAGGAAAAGAGAAGGCTTTAGATGCTAGTACAAACGATCAAATATGAATAGAAAGGGTAGAAAACCAAGGAGAAAGCGCCGGTAGTGGTAAGCATGGCAACATAACTGCATAGAAGCTCGGAGGTGAAGCACCAAGACCATCTAGAACCGTCGAAAAAGCGAGATTAAGGGATTCAGTCATGAGAAGGACTGAAGCGACTGTCGATCTAGAACATATGAGGCTTGCAGAGACAATCATAATCAAAGGCATCAAAAGGGGTGGCGCATGTAACCAAGATAGTTTTGCTGAAATGTGGATAGTCGGACACGATCCCGCTGAGGAAAACACCATATGGCATGGGGAAGCATGTCATAGGTCAACAGGGAAAAGGTCTAAAGAAGGAACCACAGCTAGCCGTGTCAAAAGGAGACCATGCAGTTGAGAGGCAACTGGATCGAATATAGAAAGACCCAGGGAAGCATGTAAGAGGCTGGAGGAGAAAGGAGCCGACAAAAAGGATAGAAGGATACGATTAGAGGACTCCGAGGGAAGCGATTTTGGTGTCACTGAGAGGAATGGCCGAGCCGCAATAGAATCTAGACTCCTCACAGCAAAAGCTCATACAAAAAAACAAACCAAACAAACATGGAGTCAAATATGAATTGGTCTTCTATCAAGAGAGTTGGGCATAAGTGCTCTCCAAAGATCCTAGTAGAAGGAGAAGGAGAGTCATGTACCGAGGACGAAGTCGAGCGTGTAGAGGAAGAAAGCAACAAAGGAGATGGAGAAGATAATGAGAGAGGCCAGGAGACAGGCAAGGCGACAATGTTGAAGCATGGCCTAGGACTTGGAGAGCCTCTCGAGGTTGGAAGAGTAGAGGACCAACAAGATAGGGTGGAGAATGAACGGTTAGCAATTGACCATGCTACAGAGGAGGCGGGCTGGAGACTCGTTGAAGGGACCGGTAACCAAGCAACCCCATACTGGAGAGCTGGGAGGAACCGACGTAAAGGGAATGAAGATACGTTGAAGCTACCAGCTGGAGCGGTGGAAGGAAGCCGGACCCCACCAAGACAAATGAATTCTAGTAAGCCATCAAACGAAGGCCTCTGAGCCACACTATGTGAGGCATGACTTTAAGTCTCAGGGGCGAGATAAGCAATTGGCCTACCCACATGATATTACAATGGCAAATGTAGAGGAACCGTACTTAAGACCGGAACCACTCTACCCGGCACCTGGTCTGCCTCCGGAGGTGATATATGAGACCCAACTCAACCCAATTGATAGGAATATATACAATGACATTTTGGCTAGCATTGGTTTAGAAAGCCCAATTATGTCTAAGGAAACAAGGAGAGGGATGGAGTATAACCAAGGCCAAGAAGAGCAATTAGATAACACACCCATCCGCAAGAATGCTAATAGCCTCATGGCCTTGGGAAAACATGTCTTGACCCCAAGGCAAGCTAGGATTTGGGAACCTAGGAATAAATCCCAGCTTGGGGGATAGAGAGAGAAATCATGTAATTCTACTCATGAAATGGAACATAATTACTCACAATATCCGGGGGCTTAAGGACCTGGAATGCATTGTAAAGGGAAGGGGTTCCCTTAATCCTTTAATCCTTAAAGCATACATAGTTATGATTCAACATCACCAACTTAAGGGAAGAACACTAGAAAACCTAGAGTCAAGGCTCATGCCACGGTGTGTAAGCTGGATATTGGAAGCCGCACTAGGGGAGAGGAGCTGGCTCAACCCCAAGCAGCAGGTAAAGGAGGAGTAAGGATTCTCCTCGCCCACAAGTATGTGAGGCTAGTCATTGCAAACGGGGCATTATATGACAATAGAGTAGTTGGATTAAACTAGAGGATGTGGAAGGTGGAAATATTGGGTTGGCATGTGTATACTAGAGCCCTACATTGGGTGCCCATACCCATGCCCAAACCCACTCATGCCCATGGGTTTTGGGTGGGCATGGGTGGGCATTGTTTCCCTGCATCCCTGCATCCAACTCCAAATCGGAGTCAAACTTCTCGGATGCAGGGAATACGCTAACCAAGAAGTGCTCCGGGCTGAAGCCAACGACAATGAACGACCTTTTATTTGTCCGATCCAACCAAGACTTGGTGTAGGCGGGTAATGCACATTACACAATTTTTGAATACATTGGCGCAATTTTAATAGCATGGGTGGGCATGGGTGGGCATAGGTCGCTGCTGATGGTTATGGTCTGGGTATGGGTACAAATTTGAAGGAAAATGTCGGGCTCTAGTGTATACGCTCCCAACATACCTACACAAAGGAGACACCTTTGGCATATAATGGTAGATGCCCTACCAAGGATTGTGCATGGATCCTAGGGGGGACTTCAATATGACTGAGAGACCAGAGGACAAATCCAATGATTGTGGTAGGGCCATTCATAAATTAAAAAGATATACGTGAAACAAATTACTAAATGCATTCCAAATTTATATTTTAAATTTAAATGACAAATTTATATATCAAGGGGGGCCTAGGTACTCATGGGACAATGGTCAAAAAGGTCAAGCTTGAAGACTTGCAAGACTAGATAGGTTTTACATCCCAATGCAGTAAGCTAGATATCCCACCATAGGGCTTATTTCATTCACGGGTATTCCATAGGATTGGATCATTCTTCTGTCCATCTAGAATTACGCATCGGCAACGGAGAGGGGAGGAAGTCATCATTTAAGTGGAATATTTCCTATTTTAAAGGGAAGACAACATATAAGCTTAGGAAGAGATGGGAGAGTCTACCAAAAGAGGCATTTTTTTCATAAATTAAGGAATCTTACCAGATTTTACATGAAACTAAGTAAACGAAAGGCTAGGAAAAATAGGAAAATTGAACTTGATACGATGGCCAGCCTAGAAGTAGCTACAACCATCCTGCATGACGATATCAACAACTTCAAAAAGCAACGGGAAGTTAACTAGCTTAGGAGAACAATGGAGGACATACAAATAAGGAAAACTAGAGGTGTTGCTATTAGGTCTAGGATTAGGTGGCAGAAGGTTGGAAACAAATGCTCTGCTGAATTTTTCAGGTCAGTCAGACAAAAGAACACCCATACAATTATCTTTGAGCTTAAAGATAGGCACGGAAGGGGTTTCATAAAGAGGGAAGACCTTGAGAGGATATGCTTTGATTTTGACAAGAATCTATACTAACATAAGGACATTTCAGAGAGAGCCCTCAGGAAAATAATGGAAGGATTTCCGGCCATCTTTACAAGTGCTATGAATGACTCCTTGGTAAAAGACATCACAAAGAAAGAGCTATTCAGTGTGGTCACTTCCATGGCCAAGGAAATGATACCAAGGCATAACGGGTTACCAATCGAAATCTTTTAGCAACTGTAGTCCACCATAGGACATGATTTCCACCAAATTATTATAAGGGGTATAGAAAGTAGAATATTGCATGATGGGATTACCAAAGGGCTTATTAGCCTAATTCCAAAAGAATATGACGCTAAAGACCTTAATTACTGGAGGCCAATTATCCTCCTCACGGTAATTTATAAAAAAATTGCCAAAACATTCCAACATAGGCTTCAACCAATGCTTAGAGATATTATTAATCCGGAGCAATTGACATTCTTACCACTCCACTTCATCCTAGATAACATTATGTTGACACATAAAACCTTACACTAGGCTAAAGCATCTAAACAACCGTTGGGTTTTTTGAAACTTGATTTTTCTAAAGCTTATGATAAAGTTTCATGGAGGTTCTTCTTTCATGCAATGAGGGGTATGAATATTAGCAAATATTTTATAGGGTAGGCCAAACTCATTTTTGGGAATGCATTTGTAGTAGTCAACCTCAATGGCAACCCTGGTAATAGTTTTAGAGTTGAACGAAGGGTCAGACAAGGTTGTCCACTTGTCCCCTATGTTTTCTCATTGTAGGAGAGGTCCTTACGCACACTATAAAAAAAACAGTCATAGAGGGGAGGCTAAAATGGATCTACCTACCAGGAAAAAAATACAACAAAACATATCATAGTATACGGATGACTCGTCGTTTATGGTTAAAGGAGAAAAGAGATATGTTAATGACTAGTCCGCCTCCTCAAAGTCTTTAGTGAAGCATTTGGGATGGAGATTAACTGGAAAAAATCATGTGCATATTGGTTTCATAAGTATATACATAAACCATAATGGTTCACATGTTACAACTAGAAATGGATAGAGGAAGGAGATCTAACCAAATTACTTGGCACCCTTTTTGGTCTCAATCTCAACACGCAGGTCGTTGACCAATTCTTGTACAATAAAATATCCAGAAAGCTAGACTACTAGAGCACAATGAAACTCTCATTGGCAGGGAAAATGGTCATTTGCAATCGAGTGTTGTTATCCACACTCTAGTTTTTTTTTATCATGGTATATGGAGGATCTAACAAAATTTTAATAAAATTAGAGGTGCAATCCACAATTACTTAAATGGTCCGGAAAAGAACAACTTACCCGCATGAGAGTTAGTTGGAAAGAGTGTTGTTTGAAGAAAAAATATGACGGCTTAAGATTAGTGAACTCGGAGGCCGCCAAAACCAGTCTTTTATGCAAGTAGATAGTCAAGGCAATGGAACCAGGAGAATCTAATTTCCAACTCATGCTTAGGTATAGACTAGCTAGGTTCAATCCACAGAGAGGACGTAGTTGGGAAATTAGCATGGATTAGTTCACCAACAAACAACACCAAGAAGTTCCGGGATCCAAGGTATGGGCCATATTAGTAAAGTCTGGAAAGTCATGGGAAAAGACACCTATCAACTTCCATCCCGCAATTGAATGGAATTGCTGCACTCTAACATTTGATGGTCTGAAGGGGTGGAACTCCTTAATAAAGGTTTTACCTATGCTAAAGGCCTTGACCTTTACCGCAAAGGCATCCAATGTGTAGACGACATTTGGGATAGTGAACAACATAACTTCCTAAGTTGGAAAAGAGCGCAAGAGAAATTTAACCTCACGCCTACGGAGGCAGGCGACTAGGATAAGCTCAAGAATAAAATTTCTAGCCAATGGCGTCATGTGTTGGACATTGATTCGAACACCACTCACCCAAGACAATGAATTGGGTTTTACGTGGATAGGGGGGATGACCCGGCCTTTGTGGTTCAGTGCGTTACCAACTTTGCTCCCCCGTGTATGCAATTATAGCACCTTACTATGCCAATTTCGGTGCAATGCTTTACGGTCGGCACTCACTCCCGATGCTTTAGGGAATGGGAAAACCCCATCGGGGAAATGACCGGTTTTTTCCATGAAATTAAAATTATTTACACCATTAGAGGACCCGAAAAAAAGAGAAAATGAAGAAATCATTTTTTATGGGAAAATGGCCACTCTCTAGTGGGACCCGGATCGGTGGCGATGGATTCATGGTTTCCGATTTCTCAATTACACCACGAAGCTCGGTAGAGACTCAATCATTAATAGGAACTTGGGAACGACACCCGCGGCGGACAAATGGCAGGCTACCTCCTAGGTAACTATAGGTTCTATTGGTCTCAGGTGTGGGATCCACTTCAGTCAGGTAAAGAAGCCCGCATTCATGTGGTCCATTTGGCACAAAGCAATGGCACTTAATGAATGGAGGGCTCACATTGCGCCGACATCCATTTCCAAGCAATGTGTCTTTTGCCTTCCAAACACGAGCGAATCGATCAAACACAAATTCTGGGATTGCATTCAAGCTAGGAGGGCATGGAGATGGGCCACATTCATCATGCATGAACTTTGTGGGGTTAGAACTGTCAACTATGATAGCTTTAACTGGAAGTAAGCCATGTTTGGGGAGAGAATCCCTAAGAAATACTTGAAAAAATATTAAAATTTGACACCTCCTTAGGGGTATTACGCTTTGGACCATTTGGATTGAACGCAATGACAAAGTGTTCAACCATAAACAATGGCATGAGTCTAAGGTCAAGCACCGCATCTGGGATGAACTCATTATTTATGCCATGGCGGCATGAGAACGGGTGATCAAACAAATTAAGGCCCAACCCACACGGGAGGAAACTTGCATGAACGGCACTGAGTTGGATGAATAACATTGGTTCAAATGAGCAAGTGGTTGGTTCTCCTTAAACCGGGGTACTTCCTCTGCCTCTCGTGTGGGTTGGGCCTAAGATCGGTAGTTTCTCCGCTGTGGCCATGCTCCAAGGTTTTGACCAAACGTGGGGTGCTAGGAATGTTCTCTGTAGAAGGAGTAATTTACATATTGAATGGAATTGGAAACGGCAATGTAGGTAGGTTGTTCGGCTCTCTGTTGGTGACTCTTGGTGGCTTGGGGGTTGTCCTTGGCAAGTGGGGTGGGGGTAGTCCTTGGCTTGGTGGGTCCGCTAGGTTGTCCATGGTAGGGGTCGGTTGTTGTTACTTTTTACGTGGCGGTGTTTTGCATCCAAGGGGCCCCACCTCCCCTCAGTGAGAGCATGTATTCTTGGTTCTTAATGCATTTGGTGTTGGCTTTGTTGGCCTTCTGTCTCTAAAAAAATTAAAAAAATTAAAAAAAATTAAAAAGAAGAAAAAGAGAAAGACCATGAGAGGCGACCAATGTTCAAGATTGAAGCCCTCATATGAGTTTCATTTTGAAGGGCTCTCAAATTTCAGTCCTTCAGTTGAAGGGCTCGTTCAAATCCAAGATGTCAATCTAAGAATATAGAAATGAAATACAAAACTCATATTAAACTTGTGCATGAATTATATGGTACATGTTTCCAGTACAATGTGAAGAATTAAGAATCAACCATCTAACTCCACTTCTTGTAGTGACAATGCCCTACGCTTGTTGATTCTTGTGGTGGGCAGATTACATTGAGGACTTCAAGTGACGTCTTCATTTTCAATTTGGGGTTGCATTTTGAGAGAGGTATATTTGGAAGGGCCAAATCACGTTTGAAGGGCATTGAAGACTTCAATCTTGAACATTGCATGAGGGGTTGATCACACCGACTAGTTCTGACACGGTTGGGGCGAACCAACCCATATATCGGTACCTTACCGGGGAGGGCGAACGGCTGGGGATTCGTGGCACTCACTTAAAATCAACCATCCTACATATCGTGGATGAAGTGGCTCCAATACAAAAAGACCCCCTATGAGGTTGAGGGCCGATTCATTCGAATGTGACATCACTAGACATCCGGTAAGGTACCAATGTATGGGTCAGTTCGCCCTGGCCTTCTGACACCATCCGTCGGCATCTCCGACTGTAATAGTGTGAAAAGTGGTGGGCCAGCATCTAATTCTCAACATAATCCCCAACAATTTCACGGCCAGAACCGGATGGAAAGTTTGGTGTGATCGGGGCATGAGAGGCGACTATGATTGAGTAGGGGGTTTGCCATAGGTCGCAGATGATTATGAGGTCATTAAGAAGAGGCCACTATGGGCAAAAGTAGCGCCGCCTCTGCCACCCCGCCACTAGCGCGTTTTCCGGAGACCCCTTTGTCCTACCTATTAGGGCTTGGGGGCTGACCTTTCTGTGTTGCCTCCACTAGCAGCCCTACGTTTAAGGTTCTGCCCGGCTCATCAACTGCCCTCCTGCCTCTGACACTTGGCGGGCAGAGCCTGGGAAATTTCCTACGCCTACCCCACGCATTTAATTTTTGCATTGGAAAATGAATGCACGCGCTACCTGACACGTGTCGGTATGTAAATACCTGCCAGACCTGGCCGTTATTCTAGTGCCCTAGACTATGGGCTAGGGCGAACTGACCCATACATTGGTACCTTACCGGATGTCTAGTGATGTCACATTCGAATGAATCGGCCCTCAACCTCATAGGGGGTCTTTTTTGTATTGGAGCCACTTCATCCACGATATGTAGGATGGTTGATTTTAACCCTTAAACGACAACCCTAGCCCCAGGGGCTTGGTTTCTACAGAATCTTCTCTGTAGCTCTTCCTGTACTCAACTTTTCACTGATTTTTTGATATCATTCTAATCACCTTCTTATGATGCATTCACAAAGTGAAATTTTACAATTCAATTCACAATTTGTATGAGTGATTTGTGCTTTGAAAAGATTGTGGTAGGTAGGTTGGGGTTGCACATAACCTTGTAGGAGGTTGCAAGCTCATCATTGATTGGTTCATTCATGATGCCCAAGTTCAAAAAATGCACTATTCATGATGCCCAAGTACAAAAGATGTCGTGATCCGATTTCGGGCTGCCCGCCCAGGCCATGAATTGTCGTTTAAGGGTTAAGTGAGTGCCACGAATCCCCAGCCGTTCGCCCTCCCCGGTAAGGTACAAATATATGGGTTGGTTCACCCCAGCCCTAGACTATGTATGTATATAAGTAAAAAGGATGAATGTGGTTACCCTACGTCCGGGTCAAATTTGGTATGCATTAATTATTTCTGGTAGTTTTGCAACATGGCATCATAGATTGGTCGGGACCTTCTAGAAGGTGACGTGGAAATTGAAAATAATTCGTGGGTGTTATTCGGTTACTTTTCTTAATTGGACACCTATCAATATTTGAATGGTGTGTGGTTAGGTGTGGATCTAAGAGCATGCACTATAAAGACACATGTTTAGAAGAGATTAGATTATGTCTTCATATTTAAGGTAGATGGGGTTTAAGTGGCTCATTTTCTTAATTGGATCCCTAGGTTTGATTGGTATGTGGTTTGGTGAGGAGCAACGAGCAAACATCATGAAGACACATGCTCAAGAGAGATTGGATTACGTTTTAAAATATTAATAACTATTCTACACTCAATAATGATAATGATTGGGAGGACCTATGTATCCAATTAAGAAATCAACAAACATGCACTTCCATTAACCATAACTCAATCAAGGGAGGTTCGATTTTCAATCCGGTTTTTACAGATGTTTCATTGTAGATTTTCTAGTGCAACACAAGGTTTTTGGTGTAATTATAAGTGGCAGAAGTTGGAGAACATGAGAAATAAACCAGATAACACCCACGTGCCTTAATTGAATATATCCCATTCATTCAATCAACACAATTGGTAGGACCTAAGGTAGATATACGGACAACGGTGAAAATAAGATGATTTGGCCAAAAAGAGTGGCTTGAAACTGTGCAACATATTTCAATGATGGAGTAGAGGAAATGATGAGGAATGCAAGTTGTTTCATAATGTCATTCCAGTAAATAATTAGTTATAATTTTTCAAAGAGGCCAGTAAGTCAAACCCCCTACTTGTATAGTAGAGTCTCCTTAATTTGAGCACAAAATATCCTACTATGCATACGAATGCACACAAAATGGTTAACTCAATGAAACCCAAAAGTGATTGCAAGTGGTGTGAAATAGCACTTATTTGGCCAATCATTGCATCCTTTTCAGGCCGCCACTTTTAAAATTAGCCATTTTGGGTCCACACAAGAATCATTCTACCCCTTAGTCTAATGCACTACACTATTTTTTGCATTTAGTGTTGTCAACAGTAATTACGAACCACAACACTAAATGCCAGTGACGCCCTTAATGTTTACATCTCCAAAATTAGTGTTATAATATTTTTATGTTTTGTGTTTTGTTGCCGCATGGTTGCACCACCACCATCTCTACCACCACTACTTGAACACTATTTGTCAAGTGTTTGGTAGATAGTGTTGCAGGTAAATGAATAGTAACAACATTAAATGCCACACAACACTAAATGCAAAAAACAGTGTAGTGGTGGTCATTCACCATTTTTGGTTTTTCTACCTTATGTATTCACTTAAGGATTTGATGTACATGCACTTCTGATAACCATAACTAAACAAAGAGAGGTTTAATTTCAAATCCGATTCTTGTTGGTGTTTCATCAAATATTTACTAGTAATGAAACACAAAGTTGAAGGGAAAGCTAATCCAGAGAAGACGGAGAACAAGAAAAATGAGCCACTTAACACCCGCATACCTTATGTTAGGCATGGACATGCCTAATCAGAATAGAACGTACAATAGTGTAGCATATCAATTGAGTTCTAACCCTATAGGTGCAAGCATCCATCAAGTAGGTCCCTTGGTTGTTTTGCATTAAGAAGCTTCAAATTTTGTTGCAATAAGTTATTGGGTTGCTTAGTGAATCGTTTGGTAAGAGCATAAAAAATAAAAATAAAAATAATATTGGTGCTTTTTAATTGCATTGAAGCCTATGTTTCCTTACCCTGATACTGTTTTACCAAGTGGCAGGGTAGGTGTACTTCCTACCTTTCGGGAGGTGGGCTCCTTTAAAAGCAATAGTTTTGAGAGGGGGGGGGGGGGTGCCATTTGTGAGTTTTTGGTGAATTAGGTATGGGTGTTTGGGTTCATGGGGGCAAGTTGATTGGGGTTTGGTTATTGTCGAGCTTTCTTTTAATTAGGACAAGGTATGTGAGGCATTTTATGGCTATTTGATGTATGTGTTTCATGAGTTTTTTGACTTCTTGAGGCAATACTTTGAGTTTTTCTAGGGCTTCGAGTGATTGTTTGTGTACGGCTCCTCATACCATTGCTATGACTGTAATAAGGGGGTTAACATTCCATCCCGCAGTTTATAACGTCTGAATGAGGGGGTCGTATTTGTTTCTATTCTATTCTATTCTATTCTCTTATGGCAATATTTGGGAATCTATCATGACAGTAGGTGAATTCTATTGTGTTTGATGGGTTTGGGGTATGGGTGCATGGCTATCTATGGGCGCCCTAGTATATATAATATGTTGGGTCTTAGCTAGCCATGCATGTGCATGTGTTGGGGAGGCATGTGCATTGTATTAACCATTCCAAGATTGTGATGTCTTGGGGCTGGTTGTGTTGGTTGCTAGCATTTACTAGGGTGTAGCACCTTGTGTGTTTGTTGGATTGGAGTGTGTAGGCTATTTGGTGTATTGGTTTGTTGTGTTTGGTTATGCGAAGGCCTTTTATGTGTGGGTGGGTGTAAATGGAGAGTGATTGAGGCCATGCCAAGGGTGTATTTTGACTGCACAATGGCATATTGAGGAGTGACATGTAGGGTCGTCGCATATGGGGGCTTGTCTTTGGAAGGAGATTTGTTATAAGCACCATATTTTTTGGGCAATGTCTCGAGGGTGTGTAAGTGTGTTGTTGTTTGTGTCTTTGAGGCAATCTAGAGGTGCGTTGGTGGTGGGTCTCAAGTTTCTTTTATGTATTGTTTGATTTTGTTGTTTATTATAATTGTGTATTTGGTCATGGCTTTTAAACAATTTATGGCCGTTTGTTTAGAGGTGATTTTGTGGGCTTCTATCTTGGCAGTCCGTCCTATGTTGGCAAGTTCACCGACCGATTGTTGTACTGTTAAGTTATCGCATGGGGTAGGTGGTAGGATGATATTTGCGAGGGTGTAGTTGTATGTCTAGGTGGGTAATCCAAGTGGGGTAGAATTGGGCGTTGATTATGCCTATGGCTTTCCTTATGAGGAGGTATGTTTTAGATGTTGCTTCCAAACTTTTTTGTTGTTTGCAAGGAAAGAAACCTCCTTAATGGCGGGTGCAATGTAGGGAAAGGGGGGCTTGTTTGTTTATACATGTTTCATCAATGCAAGTACCCAATTTGTTTACGATGTCTTGGAATTTGTCTTGGGCATATTCCCATTTGGTGGAGGTTATTGATGGGTTTTGTAGAGCTGTGGTTAGTAGTTGTGATTCTAGATTGGTGGCTTCTTGGAACTTAATGAGGAGTGTTTGTATGTTTTCTTTGGGGATGTGTACGTAAATTTTGGTTGGTATTATGGTGACTGGTGTGATATTCGAGCCAATTATACGGAATTGAGTGTGAGGCTAATTGGTTTATTGTTTGAGTTTTAATTTTGGTTAGTTAAGGTTTGGCATTTTGGTAGGGTGTGAAGTGGGATGTTGGTGTAGATAAGGCTAATGGATGTTTAGTTTTGGCCACCATGTTGTGAGAAGGTTCCATTGTTGTGGATGGGGTGAAGGGCTAGGCCTTGCATGAATTATGCTCAGTCTTTGTCCTCTCAGTTAGGGGTTTTGGGGAATGCAGTTGTGTAGGTGGCCATCTAAGAGGATGTCTCTATTGAAGTCCTTGCTAAAGCCACTTTGTGTGTAGGATGGTTTTTGGTAAGGATTTTGATTTGGTTTTTGATTATTGGGATGAGTGGAAGGTCAATGGGATGTGAGGCCATGTATAGGTTCATCATGGGTAATGGTGTGAGTAGTTTGTTAGATATTTTATGAACTATTATACATTGTGATATGTTCCTTGGTGTGGGGATTTGGGTAATATTTTTAGAAGAGTATATGTTCTTGTGGATCATGGCAAGGGTGCCACCTTTTGGGGGTTCAAATGTTGTGAATTGTGGGTTTCTTTGTAGATTTGCGTAATTCGTGTGATTATAGAGGATTTTGTGTTGTGAGAATCAATTCTATATGTAGGTGGTGGTTTCTTGTAGTAGAATAATGGTGGGTTTGTCTTGTATGTTTTCTATTACTTCCATAATGCATGGGAGCAGGGCTTCCCTTTGCACCCGTCACAAGCCAAAAGAAAGGCAAATACAGGCTGAAATTAATCTTGCCCGTCGAAAGAAAGGCAAAATGAAAAAGTGTCCGTCACATGGAAAGGCAAAAAAAAAATGAGCCCGTCAAAAGAAAGGTACCCTCAACCATTGCCCGTCAGCCATATCCCATAAGTATGGGCAAACAATGTTGTATCCCGTAGTATATAAGTCACGCTTTGAGTTCATAGTGACTTAGGAGATACGAGTCAACTTCTACACTTGTAAGTGACACCTAACTAAACCCAATTTGAGTTTGTGTTGAGTTTGTTTTTAGTTTGTGTTGAGTTTGTGATTGTGATCATTGAAGAGGCTTTCATTAAAAGAGTAGACGTGAGGTAATTGAAAAATTATTGAATTGGGGGCTTTTCTTGAAGTCTTGAACTTCAACCGCTTTTAGTAGTCGGGCATTGGATGCTATTATGGTGTACATGTGACGGTGTAGTAGAGAAAAAGTATCGTGTAAGGAAATTATGAATATGCAAAGAACAACCGGATGATCACATCATGTAACCGGTTGGATTTGGAAACACTACGAACTAGCTATCATTTTGATCGGGAGGACACACTAGAAGAATGCAAGATGATGGGAGCTATGTATGTGCAAGCAGTTGTGGATAGCTTGAATGAAAGGTTTCCTGATTTACCTGTTTTCAATGCATCGAAACTTTTCAGTCCAAAGTATTATCCAAGTGATGAAGAAATTCGTATAACTATGTCAGAGCAATGGTTGGAGAGACTGATTGTAAAATTTGGATTGACAGTGGTTGAAAGCGATGCTGAGTTGCTTGAGTTTGTAGAAACTTTGAGGCATGAATGTGAAAACAAATCATTGTACGAGGCATGGCAATTTTGTGGGGCCATCAACGAGTGGTATACCAATTGGCCACATCTCATGAAAATTTGGCAAAAAATACTTGTCATTCCCTCAAGTATTGCAATTTGTGAAAGGGGATTTTCCAAACAAAATGCTATCAAGAGCCACTTGCGAACTTCATTGAAGTTGGACACTTTGGATGCTTTGATGCGGGTATCATTATGCGGGATAGAGATGGAGAATATGGATTGGAGGGCGGTATTTGAGTTATGGCGCAACATGACAAATCGGAGAGTTCTTAGTTTGGACTAAAGAATGTAAGAAGTTCATACTTCTCAACATTTGTATTTGAAAAACATGATTTGATCTTCAAATTTGTGTGAAAGATGAAAATTTTCTCAACCCGTCATTTGAAAGGTAGTTTTTGATGTTGCCCGTCACATTGAAAGGCAAAAAAAAGAGTAGCCCGTCAAATGAAATGCAGACGGACCCGTCAAAAGGAACCACTGCATGGGAGAATGGAGCTAATATGGCTTGTGTTCCATGTAATAACGTGGGTGTGCATGGTGGAGGTTTGTGTGGGTTGTGTTTGTGGTGGTGGATGTGTGGGCATGGTAATGTTTGGGTTTGGTGTGAATCCGGTTATGGGGTAGCTTCATTTGATGAGGCCGTGAATCAATTGACTGGGGATAAATGGGAGGTTTTGTTGGAGTTGTTGTGGTGTGATATTTCTTCGGTACGTGATTTGTTGATTGATGTATTCAGAGGCGATTGTGGTTGGGGAGTTTGGTGGGTTGGACATTGTGATTAGTTACAATGGGTGGGGAGGCCCTTTGTGTTGGAACGGGCATGTGTGGGGGAGGGCTTCAAGTCGTTTAAGGTTGGTAAGGCACCTTGGGTCTAGTTGCCATAGAAGTTGTTAGTCACATTGGTGAGAGATGGGGCTAATAACTATTACGAAGGCAAAGAGTTGGAAGTGGGGTGGGTATTTTTGATAGGAGGAAACTATGCCTTCTAAGGTTCGAGAGGTGATTGTGCTTGTTAATATGTGTGTTGGGGGAGAGGTATGGGGTAAAAATGTCAAGGTGCAAGTAGTGTGGTTTTAATCTTAGGGTGTTGGGCATGAAGTATTGCTTTTGACTTTGTGTATATTCTTTTGGAAGGGTTTTCAGTATGTGTTTGAGTGGTCCATGATTTGATCGAATGTTGCCTCCAATTAGTATAAACATGCTTAGGTCCATTATTTGATTTATGATTGTGGTCGTTTTGGGTTTCTGGAGGTGTATTTTTGCAATCAGGTAGTACTTGATGTAGGTTATGTTATTTTGCATTATGTAGTTATTGGTTTGGTAGGGGTTGTGCTTTATAGGTGAGATTATGATTTGTGGGGGTGGGTGTGCAAGGTAGACGTGTGTGGAGAGTGATGGTATGTATGATATGTGTTGAGTGGGGTGAGATGTGTGCTATGCCAATGTGGGTTGGGATTAATGGGGGCTATGTTGTTGTGAGGGGCATGCTATGGGTATTTTTTTTATGTGGGGGAGACCTTAGGAGTGTGAGGATATATATGAGTTTTTGATTAGTGTGGGTTTATGGTTGGTTATGTGATATGTTTATGTGTGGTTTGGGATCTTTTTGTGATGGTGGGCATCTTTGTGGCATTGGTGTAGAGTGTTATGAGGATCAAGAGGCTAAGGAGAGTGAGAGAAAATATAGACGTGTTGGGCTCTTTGAGGATGTTGTGTTGGTTATATGATGAGTGATGCAAGTGTGTAAGTCATCAAGAAGTGTCTTTTTGTGCAAGAGTATTTTTTTGGTAATGGGTTTAGGATGGATAATATCAAAACAAGTCTTGTGTGTGGGGATTTGTGTGATTTGCACACTTTATTATAATGAGGGTAGAGGAAACAAACAATCAAGAGTGCACACATACTAAGCAAAGTGACCCATTGTGATGGTATTGGTGAGGAGCTATTCATTAAAGGGGTTGTAGCTTTGATGGAGGTTTTGTGGGTGGTTGTGTTGAGGTGGACTGTGGTAGCCGGGTGGAGCTTGAAGTTGGAGTGGATGGCCACCCATGTGTGTGGATGTGCTAGGGCCTTGTTGGTTGGAGGTGGGGAGGCATTGGTAGAGGCTACGGAGAGACATGGCAAGGTTATGAGTGATTGCATGCATCCTTTGTTGGGATAATCGGAATTCCGTAGTCATATTACCTATGATTTCTTGTATGTTGACGGCATGGTGGATGATGTTATCGGTGGCTGCATCAACTTTAATGTTGATACTATGGTTGATGTTGGTGGTGAGTTGTGCAAGCTTGCCATCGAGCTTCTCTTCCCACTCCCCCATGGATTTGGTGAAGAGGGTTTCGGTGAGGGCAAGAACTGGTGTTGGCATTACCCATGGCCTCAAGACAACAGGTCCCATGCGCATACCCTTGTTTAGATCCTAAAATTCTCTCAGTTTGAGAGGTGGAAGGAAGAAGTCCCCAAATTTGCACCCAACTTTCAAAATGGGTGCAAGCATAGTAAAGTGGACCAAAAAAGTGCTCCGGTATATGAAAGCCATGATTTTCTTGGTCAAACGCCTATAAGTAGTAGCAAAATGTTGTTTAAAATAGATTATTTTTCATGATGACCTCTATTGTTAAGTTAGGTACTCAAATATAGAATATCAATATGAGATCTTCAAAACCTATCATCAAAAGTGACGCGTAAAAGCAACTAACTAAATATAGTTTTGAACGTAAATTTCATGACCTTAAATATTTTGAACTTGGAATTTCTTTTCATATTCCTTGAATTCATTATAAACTTGAGGTCATCGTAATTTTTTTTTCAAAAATTCATCAATTTAATGTAATGTAATTGTATTTTAAACAAGTTTTTGACAATTATCTTTTCAATGAAACCCACTTGCACCACCACTTGCACCGTCTTCTAAAATACATATACGTTGTTTGAAATTGTTTTTTGTGAACATAAATTGCTTGGTTTTGTAGATTCATATGTTTTCTAAATGTTTATGAATTTTTATTTCATAAAATTCAAAGTTAGTACATTGTTTTGGATCACTTTCACTTAAACCTGAGCAAGGATCAAGAGCTGTCCACTTTACCGTGCTTCCACCCAAATAGGCTCCAAAACACGATGAGCTAGCAAGCTCTTAATAGAAGGTTTCCTCAAAGAAGGATGAAACCCACGATTCCCCCCCCTTTGCTGGACTTTATGGCTAACTCTATTAACTTTCTTCTTTTCTTTGAAGATGAGGCCAATCATTTAGCCTTTTTTATTTATTTATTTTAATTTTTATAAAACGAGTGAATGGCATATCCAAGTTTGGTGGTGAACTCAAGAAAGGTGCCTCCTTCTGAGGTGCCGATGGGCTCCCATTTCAGTTCAGAAGGGTCCCATTTGAGTTTGTTGATGGGGCCCATAATCCCGAGAGTGGATGTGTCGCCATTACGGATGATCTCGGCTAAGTCTTGAGCAGAGTTAGGTTTCCTCTGCTTGCAAATTTAATAACTCTAAACCCTTTTGAGTTCAAAATGCTAAATGTTGCAACTGTTGCTACACTGATTATCCCATTTAGTGCATGTGGTACTAATTTCCAAAATGCACACTATTTTGTCAAATCTCAAAATTAGTGAGGGTTTGTGAGGCCAAACCCCCCACCCTTAAGCGTCCGTAGTCCGAGTAGTGGGTTTGGGCTCACATTCCTCCGCGGTATTGGATTTGGACTTGGATGAGTCCATAGTGCAAGGTTCACCCTTCAAGTGGTCTTGGATTTAACTCCTTCATAAACCCAACTCCTTCATGAACCCAACTCCTTAGCTTCTAACTAAATAAACCCAGCTCCTTCATAAACCCAGCTCCTTCATGAACCCAGCTCCTTAGCTTCTAACTAAACAAACCCAGGTCCTTCATAAACCCAGCTCTTTTACTTTCTAACTAAACAAACCCAGCTCCTTCATAAACCCAGCTCCTTCATGAACCCAGCTCCTTCATAAACCCAGCTCCTTCATGAACCCACAACTTTGTAGTTGTAATCCCCAACTACCTCACTAATTATTCAAGCCCTTAACTAATCTTCCTACCTAATTTTCCTAATTCTACTAACAACCCCTTTCTAATCACACAATTCTTCTCTAATCCTAAAATCCTAAAATCCTAGAGAGGAGAGGGGGAGAGAGAATTTCCTAACTTCACTAAGACTAACTAATCCACACAAGTATATTTTTGCACTCATCACAACCTCAAGTGCTCAACTCTTAAACATGGAACTTGCAACCACGTGTATTCAAAACATGAACTTTAAGTACCACAAATTGGAATCATGAATTAACTTTAAAATCCTTCACGTCAACACTAATTCTACCAAGAGGTCAAGCCCTCTTCAAGGCTAACAAGCCTTGGCTCTCAAACTAAAAACTAAGCACACACATGTGCTCCAATATGGCTTCCCACACCCACACTTATAACTCGTGGGGTGCCTTGGAGCACAAAGGAAAGAGAGGATGAGTGAGGGAAGAATGAGGGATTATATAGTAAGCTTGAGGGGGTGAGCACCCTCAAGGCTCACGATAAGCCCTTGAGATTTCCTCCTACTTAGTAGGCGCCAATCCTATCTTCTAAGCCTTCCTCCCTCAAATGATCAACAAGGATCCTAATTCGAACATTTAACTAGCCTTGGCTTTCTACCTACCACACTTTACCAAACTTGGGATGCTTCAACCCAAACTTAGCCTCCTTCGCTTTCCGCCGCCATAACTTTCTCCCCTTACTTTCCCAAATCGTTGCTCACCACTTAATTCAAACCACGATGCTTAACTCGTGATTTGATTGGTGCTTTGAGAATTTGCTTATCCTCCACCTTGCATTCTTCCTTGGACCTTCCCCATTAAGTGGCCATGATGAGGTGGTCCACTTGTGCGCTCCATGTGATCCTCCATTCATCCCAATTCGAATGCACTTGCCTCTTGAGTCACTTTGGTTGTCTCCATCCATTTGTACTAGCCTACTCACTAACTACTCAATCCAAGTTCTCCTTACCTATCCTCATTCACTCAAATCCTTCCGAAGGTAAAAACACAATAACAACTCACATCCTAGCCTCTTACCACATGGTACTTCTAAGACTAACATTTCACTCTTTTTATATTTTTGTGAAGTAACATGCTACTTCAAAGTGCATCAACTAACGTTTCAAGGGTCTAAGACTAAATGTGGGCACCCTTTTGGGCTCACATAATTGGCGACCATCGGGGGATGAATCCAAACATCTCTTGCTCCAAGGGTAAGTTGCCTAGTCAAGCTCGGTACTCCTTACATCTACTTCCCGATGTACGGGTAGGAAAGAGCTCACCATTCAACGTTTCCAATTGAATTGAATTATTAGGAAAGACCTCATAGACAAGGTAAGGTCCTAACCATATTGCATCGAATTTCGCCGGAAATTCAAGCTTTCGTGCGTCTTGAATGATGACCATCATTCCCGGTGTTAGGGCCCTTCTCTTATGTCGTTTGTCGAAAATAATCTTTCTCCTTCTTTGGATTGCCTCAATATGTTGAGCCGCCATTCTCCTCCCTTCGTCAAGTGCTTCCAAATCGGTTAGTCGATTTCGTAAGGATTGACTTTCGGTAAGTCTCGTACTCACGGCCACCCTAAGTGACTCGACTTCATATTCGATTGGTAGTGTCGCTTCAAGACCATAGACTAAGGAAAATGGTGTAGCACGCGTAGTTACCTTATAGGTTGTACGGTATGCCCAAAGTGCCGCCGTTAGTTTCGTATCCCAATCCCACTTCGAGTCTATAACCGTCTTGCGTAGTATACTCACCAAAATTCCGTTAACCCTTTCCGTTTGTCCATTGGTTTGTGGGTGGTAGGGAGTAGTCTTCCGGTGATCAATTTTAAATTTCTCTGTCATCTCTCGAATCAAGTCATTCAAAAAGTGAGTACCCCTATCGCTTACTAGGATCTTCGGCACCCCGAACCGTGAAATTATGTTTTCGTACATAAATGTTGCCGCGTGTTCCGCCGTGTCGGTCTTCACCGCTTTGGCTTCCGCCCACTTGGTGAGGTACTCGGTTGCCACCACAATATATTTCATTCCTTTTGAAGATTGGGGATGGACCTCACCCACATAGTCGATGCCCCATTTTTCGAAAGGAATTAAGGGTGATGATACATGTAAAGGCATCTCCATTCTAAGGTCGTTTCGGGCATACCGTTGGCAAGCGTCGCATTTCCTTACATAGTCATGGGCGTCCTTAAATAGTGTAGGCCAAAAGTAGCCCGCTCTAAGTATTTTTTGCCCGGTGAGTTGACCCGAGAAGTGACCGCCGCAAGCGCTATCGTGGCAAGCGATTAAAATCGCTTCAACCTCCGTTTTTGACACGCATCGTCGTAAAATACCATCGGACCCCCTCCTAAACAACCTATGGCCCACTACAACAAATTGCCTACTATTTACCCTCACCTTCCTTCTCTCTTCTTTTGTCCACTCTTTGGGCAACTTGTGGGTTGTTAGAAATTCCACTATGCCCGCATACCACTCCGGTGTAGAAGTGACCACAAAGAGGCTATCATCTACTAACATATCATTTACCGGATTTTTTCCTATCTCCTCCGACAACCTAGACAAGTGGTCCGCTTGTAAATGCATACGACCCGGTTTATATTCCACCGTGTAGTCGAATTCTTCTAATAACAAAACCTACCTAGCTAACCTACCACTTAACTCCGCCTTGTTAACTAGATACTTGATAGCCATGTGGTCAACAAAAAATACAACCGGGTTGCACATGAGGTAATGCCTAAACTTTTTAACGGAAAACACCATGGCTAGGCACTCCCTCTCCGTTGTAGAGTAGTTTCTTTCGGCGGGGGTCAATTGCTTACTCGCATAAGCTATAGGTTGATCCTTCTCTTTTTCTCCCGTTGCCTGACAAAGCGCACTCCCTATTGCCACATTACTAGCATCACAATAGACGTGAAAAGGTTTACCCCAATTGGGTGGTATCAACACCGGATAGGTGCTCAACCTATCCCGCAATTCCTCAAAGGCTTTTTGACAAGCATCCGTCCACTCGAATTTGACATCCTTTTTGAGCAAATGGGTAATGGGCACCGCTATCTTTGAAAAATTAGGAATAAGTTCCCGGTACCATCCCACATGTCCTAACAACTTAGAGATCCCCTTGGAATTGGTTGGAGTTGCCAAGTCGCTTATGGCCGCAATCTTATCCGGATCGGGTTCTCTACCTTTCTCACTAACAACATAACCCAACAACACTCCCTTATTCACTCCTAAAAATGTCTTATCCGGGTTCAATGCTAACCTCATCTTCCTACACCTAACCAATGCCTCCCTAACACAATGTAGGTGATCGTCCACATTACTTTGTGTGCTAAAATCGTCCACAAAGACGGTCATGGATTTGAACAACAAGTCGGTGAAGATATACATTACTAATCGTTGGAAAGTAGCCGGGGCATTACATAACCCAAATGGCATCACTACCCACACAAAAGTACCCCAAGGTGTAGTAAAAGCCGTTTTATGGATATCTTGGAGGGCTATGGAAATTTGATTATAACCCGCATACCCATCCATAAAGGTATATCGCGAATGACCTCCAACCTCCTCAAGCAACAAGGTGATAAAAGGTAAGGGGAAGTGATCCTTTTGTGTGCACGAATTCAATTTCCTATAGTCGACACAAACCCTTAATTTCCCATTTTTTTTCTTTACTAAGACCATAGGAGAAACCCAATCCGTGATTTCCACCGGCTTGATAAACCCGGCCTTCAATAACCTTTCCAATTCCGCTTTCACCAACAATTGCAATTGAGGATTCATCCTCCTCTCCTTTTGTCTAATTGGCCTCGCCCCCGGAATTAAAGGAATCCGGTGCTCTACCATTTCCCTAGGAATTCCCTTAAGCTCATCGTAGGACCATGCAAAAGTATCACTAAACTCATCCACCAAATTGCTATACTCCCTAACCTCTTTCTCCCCCAATTTGGAACCCATCTTCATTTGTCGGGTTTTTCCATTCTTTAATTTCACATCCACGTACCGCCAATCCGCTTCCGACACATGTGCTTGTTCCTCTTTGTTCCGATACCAATCGGAAGGCACATTGGGGTAATCTTTCACATCTTGACCTACAACTATCCCCGTAGACGTGGTCTTGAAATGTAAAGGCTCCTCCAATTTCGATGACTCAATAATCACATCCTCCTCTTGAGTCCCATCTACATGAATTAAACTAACCTCACCCTCTTCCACGTCATCTACCCAAGGTGTTAACCCACCGCTAACCCACTCTTCCTCGGTGAGCACCTCACATGGCTCCAACAATGAGCCCTCTCCTAAACTAACACTAGGAAATTCACTCCCTAAGCCTACTTGGTGAAATGTAACCATTACATCAACCTCGGACTCGGGGTACTCCCTTAGCCATTGGGCATAATCCCCATTATCCCCATAATTGTAAAAATTAGGACCTAGACTTCCCGAGCCCGAATCTATAACAACCCTTTGACCTTCGGGATGGACGACTCCCACCAATGCCTTGCCAATCTCATTCTCGTTTAAGTCATCAATTTCCTTCTCCAATGGCAAATACATCTCCTTCTTCATCCATCCTTCTAATGACCCAATGGACACTATGACCCTATTACCCTCCGGACCATAAGTGATGGATGGTTTAGGTCCACCCCAATTGACCATAGCATTCGCCATCCGCAACCAAGGCCTACCTAGCAAAATGGGGAAGGTGTCCTTGTTGGAGTGCATTTTAATGACATGGAAGGTGACCAAGTACTCCTCACCTCCCGTAGTCATTCTACAATCCTTGATCATCCCCAAAGGCGTAGTCGAACTTTGATTTGCCATATTTATGACCAAAGGTGAAGGCCCCGTGAGTCCAAGTCCCAATTTTTTCATAGTATCCTCCGGTAGTATATTTAGACTACTCCCTCCGTCGACTAGCACATTAGGAACCACCTTATCTACTATAACAACTTCTATTTCTATAGCTTTCACGTCTCTTCCACCTTGTGATTGGATCCTAGCGGCTATTTTAGCTTTCACCTTCCTCATCCTCTTGTGTACCGGCATTCCCTCCTTTAATGTTTTCCTTGCCGTGGGTGAAATTTCCAATAGTTGGCCGAAAGTAATATCCGCCTTGAGTGTACTAAGGTCCGCCCACAAGTCGTACCCGGTAGATCTTTCCACCTTAGAATTACCCACTACGTCGAATTCGTCTACGGGAACCCCCGGTCCTTCCCATTCACCCACATCGCTATTATCCAAGTCATGTACCGCATTAGTCCTCTCCCTATCTTGTAAAATTATATTTTCCCTCTCCGCATCCTTAGTAGCTCTTCTAGCTACCCTATCCAACTCGGAGAGATTAATCTCTTCATCCGAAGAGTAATTTCCTTGCTCTCCTATTCCTACCTCCAACGGGGCATCCCCTCTCCTAGCCCTAGTAGTTACCGCTAGTGCAGGTGCTTCTTCAACCACACCCTTACCCTTCACTAACTCATATGTAATAGCATTGGTGTGAGGAGGCCATTGACTTTGCTCCTCTCCAATTCTCGTTGGGAGAGGAAGCATGTCATCACATGTGGCCTCCAACACTCCATCCATGAACCTAACATCTTGGGAGTTAGATGGTCCCGGATCCGTTGGAGGCGCTTGTCTCCCGTTACTACCATTAGGTGGAACTCCTTGTCTATTTTGTATTGGAATGTAACCGGTTGTAGTTTGCAAGCCCGCCGGTGGATGAAAAGTTTGCCTAGCATTACTATGGTCATAGTATAAGTTAGGTGGCCTAAGTTCATTGGCCGGTACTCCTTGTGGCCTAGCACCTCGCATATTATCCCTTGCTTGTTGTTGTGGATTAGCCACCGGGTAAGGGACATTAATTATTTTGTCCGGTTGGCGACACGTATCCGAGGGATGACTTCCTCCACAATTGCTACAATTAAACTCTTGACCTTCGGACCAACATTGTCCTTGAGCGTGCCACCTTCCACAAAAGGGATGAAATTCCTTCTTCTCTAAATTTTGGCCACCTTGCCCTCTAGGTTGTGGTCCTCTATTGCTTCCATTTCCATAGTGAGGTGGCGCTTGACCTCGTTGATTTTGTTGAGGTGGGTTACCGTTTCCTCTTTGGTCACGGTTTTGTCCACTTCTACAAAATTGACGCGTGTGGCCCGGTTGGCCACATTGGACACACCATAATCCGGAAGAATGCCTACCCGACTCAACCGGGGGTGGAGGCCCCGGTTGTTGACTCCGGATCATTAATGACATTTGATCCGTGAGGCTTTGCATTTGTTTTATCATAGCCTCTTGGAATCCTAGTTGGCTAGCACCTAGTCTTCTCTCAACCTCCTCCAAGTGTGGATCCGTTCTAGGGGCCGGTAGTGCCAAAAGAGGTGCCGGTTCCCTAACCGCTAAAGGTCGGGGGCCGGTGTCCACAATGGCATATGGAATTTGGTTCTCATACTTAGCGGGTTCTACCGCTACCACCCTAGGGCGTATGGGGATGAATTGTGGGATCAATTCATCCTCCCTTCTCCATAGCCTTTCGTGATCTTTATCCAAGTTTTCAATATCTCTAGCCGCACGCTTGGCATCCGCCAAGGTCAAGGGATTCCTTTCTAGAACACCCCTAATAGTTCCGGACTTAAAAAACCCTTGAATGAAAAATTGCTTTAGCGTGTCGTCGTTGAGCATGGTACCCACAAATCTAGTGCACACTAAATCAAACCTCCTAATGTAAGCCGAAATTTCTTCCTCCCTTCCTTGCTTCAATGACGACAATGCCCTTAATGCGGTACTTTGACCCACTTCCGGCCTAAATTCGTTAAGAAACTCCCTTTGTAATTGTTCCCATCCCCTAAAATGTCCCTCGGCATGATCCCGATACCATTCATAGGCTTCCCCCTCTAGAGTGGTAGGAAACCACACTAACCAATAACCCGGGTCGGTTATGAGGAAGCTAGCCAACCGTTCGATATACCGTTCCATGTGCCGAGAGGGGTCCTCATCCTTGGTCCCATAAAATTTAGGGAGATGAGATGGCATATCCATCGCCGCTAAATTTTGTGGAACCACAATTGGTAGGCCTCTTGGCCTAACCAATGGGTCTATTGGAGGTATAGGAGGTATGGGCGGAATTGGGGGTATGGGTGGTGGATCCATCCCCCGTTCCTCGGCCATGGTGACCGGTGAACTATTCAACAATCCCCTATCAACTTCTACCGGGAATTCTTCTCTAAGTGTGTAATTTTCCGAAGAAGTTTCACCACTCAATTTGGAGGGAGTGATCTCCTCTTCAAGTTGAGCTCCAAGTTCTAAGGTGTCTAGAATTGACCTAGTCCTAGGTTCGACGTTCAAACAACTCTCTATTCTAACATTATCTTGTTCTAATCTATCACTGATTTTAGAGGACCGCCTCTTTCGAGTAGATTTCTCTAGTCCTACTATCAAACTTGGTTTTTGTGAGCGAGTCCTATCTTGCATTCCATAAGAATCGATCGACCCTCACTTGACCACACATAATCCTAGCAATTCCCCTCTTAATATTTTCACTTGTCTTGGTGTGGTTATAATTTTTTTAGGAGGTGAGGAAAAGAACCTGCAAGCCCACTTAGGTGAAAGAATCCCAATAGGGGATAGGCATGTTCATGTTAATTTTTTGGTTAAGTCGGAGCATCACCTCCGCACCTTCCCGCAAATTAACACTCACCACAATACCGATTGTGAGGGGGTGACCTTCCGAGTAGATTATGTTAAAAGTCGAGGCTTCACCCTTCAACTTCTCACACCATTCACAATTCGGGAATTACCCTCTACAACGGATAACAACAATCACGAGTACAAAAGGCATTCCTTAATTAGTTAATGAGTTCACTTTGAAGAAATAAACATACCTTGAGCAATCGCATCCCCCTGTGAGTTAGCACTCCCCTCAATCGTGACTCAATGTAACAACACCATAAACTTTGTGAAATATTAATTTAATCTAGAGCATGAAATGACAACTCCCAAAACTTTGAGACTCACCCCGAGGTGAGTGTCAAAGTTCAATGTCCTAAGATGAATTTACCCTCTAATGTTTTAATGAGCTACTCGGTTATAGGTTCCTTTTAAGTTCTTAGCAAATCCCCAAAAAGGTTGAGGACGTACCTTCGCCGCGCTCCTTCCTCAAAAATGAATTTGCGTAATTGACAATGCAATTCATTCCAAGGAATAGTTGAAATACAATGAATTCAAATGTAACCCAAAGAGAGAATACTTACCGAGTTTCGGGTGCTCCTTCCCTTCTCTCAAGTTTGTGTCTCCAATTTTTCCTAGTTGCCTCCAAGTCTCCTAGTCGCCTCCAAGTCTTGTAACTACCTTCCGCTTCGCTCCCGGCGGACGCACCAATTATGTGAGGCCAAACCCCCCACCCTTAAGCGTCCGTAGTCCGAGTAGTGGGTTTGGGCTCACATTCCTCCGCGGTATTGGATTTGGACTTGGATGAGTCCATAGTGCAAGGTTCACCCTTCAAGTGGTCTTGGATTTAACTCCTTCATAAACCCAACTCCTTCATGAACCCAACTCCTTAGCTTCTAACTAAATAAACCCAGCTCCTTCATAAACCCAGCTCCTTCATGAACCCAGCTCCTTAGCTTCTAACTAAACAAACCCAGGTCCTTCATAAACCCAGCTCTTTTACTTTCTAACTAAACAAACCCAGCTCCTTCATAAACCCAGCTCCTTCATGAACCCAGCTCCTTCATAAACCCAGCTCCTTCATGAACCCACAACTTTGTAGTTGTAATCCCCAACTACCTCACTAATTATTCAAGCCCTTAACTAATCTTCCTACCTAATTTTCCTAATTCTACTAACAACCCCTTTCTAATCACACAATTCTTCTCTAATCCTAAAATCCTAAAATCCTAGAGAGGAGAGGGGGAGAGAGAATTTCCTAACTTCACTAAGACTAACTAATCCACACAAGTATATTTTTGCACTCATCACAACCTCAAGTGCTCAACTCTTAAACATGGAACTTGCAACCACGTGTATTCAAAACATGAACTTTAAGTACCACAAATTGGAATCATGAATTAACTTTAAAATCCTTCACGTCAACACTAATTCTACCAAGAGGTCAAGCCCTCTTCAAGGCTAACAAGCCTTGGCTCTCAAACTAAAAACTAAGCACACACATGTGCTCCAATATGGCTTCCCACACCCACACTTATAACTCGTGGGGTGCCTTGGAGCACAAAGGAAAGAGAGGATGAGTGAGGGAAGAATGAGGGATTATATAGTAAGCTTGAGGGGGTGAGCACCCTCAAGGCTCACGATAAGCCCTTGAGATTTCCTCCTACTTAGTAGGCGCCAATCCTATCTTCTAAGCCTTCCTCCCTCAAATGATCAACAAGGATCCTAATTCGAACATTTAACTAGCCTTGGCTTTCTACCTACCACACTTTACCAAACTTGGGATGCTTCAACCCAAACTTAGCCTCCTTCGCTTTCCGCCGCCATAACTTTCTCCCCTTACTTTCCCAAATCGTTGCTCACCACTTAATTCAAACCACGATGCTTAACTCGTGATTTGATTGGTGCTTTGAGAATTTGCTTATCCTCCACCTTGCATTCTTCCTTGGACCTTCCCCATTAAGTGGCCATGATGAGGTGGTCCACTTGTGCGCTCCATGTGATCCTCCATTCATCCCAATTCGAATGCACTTGCCTCTTGAGTCACTTTGGTTGTCTCCATCCATTTGTACTAGCCTACTCACTAACTACTCAATCCAAGTTCTCCTTACCTATCCTCATTCACTCAAATCCTTCCGAAGGTAAAAACACAATAACAACTCACATCCTAGCCTCTTACCACATGGTACTTCTAAGACTAACATTTCACTCTTTTTATATTTTTGTGAAGTAACATGCTACTTCAAAGTGCATCAACTAACGTTTCAAGGGTCTAAGACTAAATGTGGGCACCCTTTTGGGCTCACAGGGTTGAAATTTTTACTAAGTGATACTAAATTCATGAATACACACTCATTTACCATACATTTCAAGACAATTAGTGCGTGCTCTAAGGTGTTTATAGAAAACAATTTGTTTTGGTGAGGTTGAAGAGGCTTCTCTTTCTTCTTTTTCTTCTTGTTCTTCTTCATTGGCGTTGCTCACTCTTGAAACATCTCCTAATGCTAAATTTTTTGAAGAGAGCTTGCATTGAACGCTTCTGACACTTTGACACTTTGGACTCCCAAAACCCTAGATCTTTGGGTGACACTAATTTCATAGCGCAAAGAAATTTAGTATCACCTTCAGTAATTCCCACACGCACTATTAGCCCACCTTCACTGAATGGGATAAACAATGTAGTCTCTTGGAGGAGTTGTGTGTTTATTCTCCTTGGTTTGTACTCGGTGCCAATATGGAGCAGGAAATGTTTGTAAGGAGTAGGTATTGTCAGTGTGCTTGGTGATGACCCAATACCCTCTCTCAAGCAGAGGTCTAGTTCTAAGACACCAGTCAAGGGGGATAGTGTTGATAACACTATGGATCACTTTTGAGCTCAGGCTATGTGACATCTATTGAAACTCATTCAAGTTTGTGGATGGAAGGTCTCTACTAAAAAGAAGCCCTTGTAAGTTTACGCACAATTTTAATTATGGCACACTACATTAATTTGTTTATTTTAGTTTTGTCTTGTTTATTGAGGCAAAAGGAAATGCCAACGTCAAGATGAAATGAAGAATTATGGAGAACCATAAATACATTCACTTGGAGAGGAGACAAAGCCTCTCAAGTGTGCCACACTGTTATGTTAAGAAGAAAACCAAATACCAATTACCAAGTTATAGCCCACCAACCAAGGACAATTCCCAAACCAATAAGTTCAAGGACAACTACATGAAGGACAAGGTAGGAATAGACCCGCCATTCTTGTCTAACAATGAGTTTCTCTTTACTATATATATATATATGATTTGTTATTTCAGTTTGTTTTTGCTTACACTTGTTTGAGTTGAACCATGGTGTATGCATTGAATGTGTTGCACTAACTTACAGTTTATGAGCTTTGTGACAAAGTAATGATACAAATTCTTACAATTCAAAATATATGGAGGGTTTTATCAATCAAGTGACTTTGTCAATGTACTTTTAGCAACAAAGTAAGCTCTAATCAAAACCACAACATTTTAATGCCAAGGTGTGGATTACCATCCACTTGAACTATTTCATGTTTTAGAGTATCATAACCAAAGTTCAACCATCATCCAAACATAGTGTAAGCTCAGGGATTTGCTCTCTGTTAGGATCAAAAACAATGTGTGTACGTCACTTTCAAATTAGTACTAGGTCTACATATGAACACAATTGCAAGGTAAACTACAATATACATACAAATGTAGAGTTTACATAGCATCAATCACATGTTACACTAGTTCATAATATATGCACCCACTTTTGGCTAGAATATTAATTTTATATTTCCCGCCCAGATGATGGGCCTATTGTGTTTTTTTACATAGTAGATACACCACATAGTACTAACCTGAAATGTCCACACAAACCTTACCTTCAAATATATTCCTCCTATGCGTACCATGTACGAGACCTATTCAATTAATACCCCTTTTGTGACCCCCAGCGAGTAGGTGTAGCAATGTAGAATGCACCCCTTGGGAGCCTTAACACTCTATAAGAGGATATGGATGATGCAAGTGTGAGGTACCTATTCACACTCCTCGACCAAGTATCAAGGTATGTGGGCCTTACGTGGTCATTGTTCTTAGTTGGACACTTGATGACTCCTCGTGTACAACATCTAAAGTTGCAATATAGAACATAGTGCCAAGTTGCAACATGCACAGTACAAAACTCGTGCAACAACCCTAGTACAGAACAACAACAGTTGAAAAGATTTGAGGTACTATAGGGACCCACATAGAAAACAATGGAAAGCTTGAAATCTCCTTTAAATCAAACTACTGAAAAAGAATAAGTTTGTGAGATATCATGTCCATGCAGCCTGTGTCCTCATCAATCTGAAAAAGCACATCGTGTCATTTTTCAAGCATGTTCTTCACTTGTATGTGTTTACAGCTAAACTTGTGGCTCCCTCGTGGCTTCCACGAGGCTTTTCAGGTCTACGCATTTGATGATGTCAACACTATGCATGTGCATCAAGTTCAACATCTCGTGAGCAGAAAAATAAACGAGGATGGATGGATCACATCCCATCCTCTGTTCTCAAGTATCATAATGCAATCTTGAGGATTGTTCCAGCTTGATGAATCTGAAAAGTTTACCATCCATCTTGACAGACCATGTAAACAGTGCAAGCCCGTTTCATAGTGGACGTGACAAAACTAACCTACATTGACGTAGGTGGGAATGATGGAATTGGGAGAACATAGAGTGGGGCCTCCCAAGCCTTCAAGTACTCCTCCCCAGTACTTACAAAACTGTGGTCAAGAATCCCGGGTCGTGTGATCAGCAACATTCCAGCGCTTCTCCAAGTTGTCAGATGCGGGGAGGCAAATCTGCACCAGGATCACAAACCGGCCATGAGGTCGCGTGAAAAGGAAGCAGCAGCTGCAAAGGATGCCTAGGATATTAATCATCATATACTTATCGTGTTTGGATCAGCTTGGCCACCAGTTTCTGAACTGAAGTACGTCAAGCATGGGTTAAACTGCAAACACAACACACTTGCACATCTTTTCAAGCATACGAGTCCTTGGCAATTGACCTACATCAGTGGAAAATTTGCAAATCTATCACCCAGGTAGACAAGTCACATACCATGCGCATGTGCCCTCAACACTAAAATTAATTAAACGTTGGTTTTGCTTCTTTCAAAACAAAAGATATATATACAAAAATTCCAAAAAGTAGTCTCCATGTTTTATTAAAAGTAAAATCTTGATAAATTTGCAGTGTTGACTAGTTTCGCCTAGGACCCATGAGTCATATACTAGTATTGATTGGATCCAAAAGCTTGCAAGTTTTATAAAGCAGCAGTCATGCCCCGATCACACCAAAATATCCATACCGTTTCAACCATGAAATTGTTGGGGATTATGTTCAAAAATAGATGTTGACCCACCACTTTTCACACTATTACAGCCGGAGATGTCGACGGATGGTGTCAAAACTGGCCGGTGTGATCAGCCCCTGAGAATACATGTCACTCTACTTCAGTTTGTTTATCAACCACCAGAAAGCCCTTGCGTACACAAGTCGAAAAGCTCCATCTCTATTGCAACAGTTAATTTAAGGTTTGACTCGATTATTCTATATTATGTGCAGGTTGAGTTGCCCCTGTACAAATAGAAAAAAGTTAAGCCTTACGTATCTCCTTTGAAGAATATGTCCTCCCAATGATGAAATATTGAATTTACTTGATTACTAGATGAGTCACAGATGTATATTCTGATTTGATGTCCAAGAGATCTTCTAGTCACCTTCCCAGCAAGAGATTGATTGATCCAGTACTCTCACGAGAGCTCATTGGAGGAGTTAGGCAAATAGGTTAAAGGAGCACAGGGTGCTTAGATTAAAAACTAATTTCCAGCAACTTCGACAGAGACCTAGTCTGCAGATCAGGCATATTGGACGAGAGCCAGCAGGCAGCTAGTATTTATCAGTGTGTAATAAGTTGCAGTGGGCAAGTGCTGACATAAAGCTGCAGAAAGTGTATAAGCACAGAAATTGAAGATCTTGAGGAGCTGACAAGAGCTAGCCTAGATGTGTGTGTAGAGGCGGCGCTGTTGCTTTTGCAGTTGATGAGCTGCAGGATGCCAGCCAGCTTTCCCATTCGGAGTGAAAATTATAATTGTGCAAACAATTGGGTGAGTCCGTCCTCAGACAATTGATTCTCCATGCTTACTTTCACTACAGTACTATACTATAACAGAAATGTGAAATTAGCATTTGACACATACTATTTTGAGCATTGAAGCAAGCCAATGTCCGGGGAGACTCTTGGACATAATCGGTCAAAAACCTAGTGTTTCCAAGTCCAACTGGTTACATGTTGTGATCTTTCAATCCTTCTTTACTAACTTGAGGCATATTCCACATATTCCTCTAAAATGATCACTTATAGCATGCCCACACTTACTGGCGTGGGTGACCAGCGAACAGCTCCTACTAGCAGGAGCCAATTTTAGCTCCAATTAAGTCAATGAGAGCCACTAAATGTAAGTAATGCTGGTAGAACCATTCACTAGTGGCCCACACTAGTTCCTCAAGTCTTGAACTTCAATTGGTTAGTTCTCAAACTCAATGAATCCACCTATAACTAGCAAGCCGGTTCTCCATGTTCATTGAAGCAAACTCCACTAACCAAGAACTTCATGGCATGATCGAACACAACTAGTCCATTGTCCATTTTCCAGTGAATTCCTTGTTTTCATGCATGTCTGCACGACAAGGGCCATATTACACACGTAACCAAGGACCGTTTGATACACGTGACCAAGGGCCGCGAGTAAAAATGTTTTAGGATTCCTCGTGGTCACGATCGGCGGTCCAAAGACCATGACCAAGAAAAATCCACATCGCAATTTAAAAGCCTTTGTCATGGAGATAGTATAAAGCAAACTTACATCATGTCATTATTTCTTACATATATCAAAAAAATTATTGGTATTATTATTACAAAATTATTGTGTTAAAAAATCCAAAGTTAGATGTTGCTTAAAATAAAAGCTACCAAAAAAATTGGCATGGTTAGATGTGTTTTCTATTGACATAACCTATTTGGGTTCTATCACTATATTCGTTAATTTGAGACTTTCTATTGTCTCAAATTAATGTATGGACACAACAACATGGTCTAATGTTTGGGTCATCCTAGCTAAACCATCTTGATATGAGTTTTTGATTGGGTTCTTGATATGAACACCTGCTTCAAAGTATTTGCATCTTACAACATTCTCCAATATCTGTGTAATTTTATCCATGTTCTTATATTTGTAACTGTCTCAAAATGCCAAAAAAGTCCCAAATTAACAAATATAGTGATCACCAAATAGTGAATCTCTCATTGCAAAATTTGGGTGATCACCAAATATTATCCAATTTTGGACATGTAGAATTCCATGTTGCTTTCTTATTCTTAATGACATGCTCACCCATAGTCACTACACTAAATAGGATAGTTAGTGTTTCATACACTAAATATCAATAACCCTATGAAAGTAAGTAACATTAAATGCAAAGTCGAACACTAAACATCAACTATGGTAATATGTGGAAGTTACATGTTTGAATTTAGTGTTAGTAAGGATATGAAAAAAATAATAACAATGATAAAAGGAGAATTCTAGCATATCTTCTAACAGGGTAGGGTGGTAACAACATTAAATATAATCAAACACTAAATATCCTATTTAGTGTAGTGTAAAGAGTCCCTAACCTATGTCAACTTGTTACATCCAATAAGGCATGTGGCCTTATTGTGGGCACTTCCAACTTTACAAACAATGTTGGTCACTGGATAGGATCGCGAATCATGAAGATTGCCATTTCAAGTTTCAAAAGCGGAGTTGAGATGCAGAGTTTATAGGAGATCAAAGTGAGGATTCACTTTCTCTTTAGTGATTACATATGCCTTCCCAATCGTGGGCCTAGAATGATGTTTATGTTCTAAGCACATAGTCCAATCACATCTCAACATGTTCATAACTACGAGCCATGCCATATACTTGCTTCCCATTAATACATCTTCCTAACATCTTGGGAAAAAAATACTGCCACTCACAGGCTTCTCATGTGCTTTGTGCCTCACCCAAAGAAACCTAGCATTGAACAAGAACGCCCAAAAACAATGCGACTTGGATAGCTAATTGAGTTAGAGGAGTACAATTTTCCTGTCCATCACTCAATAGGTTCAAATAGCTTTAAAGCCATAACCATGACAAATTCTCCCATTCAGGCCTAGTCAGAAAGATAAGTTTCGGCACTGTATGGTGGTTTTGCTTAATTCAAACCTACTCCACTTCCACTATTTGGAAGTTGTTGCAACTGTGCTCCAAATGCACAGGTGCTAAGCATCTCTAAAGCACAAAGCTCACACATTTCTGGCAGATTCTCGGGGGGGGGGGGGGGACACTTAGGAAAATTAGTAAACATGGTGCGTTAAAATATAAGGTGTGTTTTATTCATTAGCAATAAAATTTAGAAAATTATTGGATATAACTATGGACTATTTAAATTGAAAATCCATATTATAAATAATATTGGGGTATACTAAGTATTGAAATTTATCAAGATTTTAGATATAATATGGCATAGGGATTTTGATAGAATGATAGTTTGTTTCTAAAGTTCTTCCTTCCACTTGTGTGCAACAGACTAAAGTGTTGATTTTGGAAAACAACAATGTTGTTTAGACTCTGTTTTCTCAGCAATAGATAGCAGCCAACTTCGTTCACCCTAAACCTTGGACCTTAAAGTTCTAAATTTGTTGGTCTGCTTGTGACTGCAGTGCACAGACTTGTGTTTCTAAACACAAACATTGTTGTAGTTCATGCTAGTAATTCAAGTTCATAATTCATTGATTCTCATGGTGGTGATGATTGTTTGCATTGTTATTGATTTGTGGTGATGCTTGTTCATGCTAGTTCTCATTGCATGTCAAATGAATTTTGTAATGAACATAGGCAATCCTTAAACACAAATTAGGGTGAGCTAATTTTTTATAATGAACATAGGGTTGAAAAAAAAAATCTTATGTGAGTTATAACTATAGTAAGGCATCATAATAATACACCATATTAGGGAATTATATAATTAAACGGTGTGTTCAAATCTAACATCTAGACATAATACCCCTACATTAAATACCCCTTTAACGCACGTGTTCACACAAAGTATAGTGAAGTGTCCCCCCCTGAGGGCAGATTGCAAAATAACAATGGCTCAAACTGATCTCCACTTACAGCCATATACAGATGAATGGTTTATGAACCAAGCCAGAAATTAGTAGTAGTTGCTGTAATGGTGGTCATGTGATGGCCGGCGCTGGTCATGGTAGCCCACAGGATGGGCAAAAGTGTGTTGGTTATTGCGGCTGTAATACGAATGGTCACGTGGAGGACTCAGCGTGTACCTTGCTGGACGGTGGTATGCAGACCCGTATGATGAAGCACCATATGAGGTCACCGAGGAGGTATAGGGCTGATATATGACAGAATTTTTGACTTCCGCTTCACATGCTTCACTCGCTTCAACAATGCCTGTGGTGCAATATTTCCCGAGACCGTCACAGTCTGATTCGGAACATCACAGTGCACACTGTACACACCTGTGGCACAGTATAAGAAAGCATTAGCTTGTATCTTCCTTGTAATCAATATGATTCCTAGAATTAAAAACCCGCCTCCGGCTGGAGTCAGGCTAAAGTCATCTTTCAATGAAGGAAAAAAAAAGAGCACATAATTCATTGACAGCATGTGATACAAACCTAACAAACAAGCTCACATCTGAATACTTGAATCTGGGTATAAAAGTACGTTTTCTTTCTTGCAAAGTGAACGGTTACATGCATGCTGCTGTGTCAGTTCAAAGGAGACATGCATACTGTCAGCCATCTGAGCTGAAATTAGTTGAAATTTGTTCTACAAAGAATTTGCACATAAGGTGACCTTAAAAAGGCAAGCAATAACGACTATCCAACATATGTACCAAGGTTCGTCCAGTGTATACACAGAAAATTTTAACTAGATGAAATAGAACCTTCTAGCAAATCCAAGTCTACCACTTAGACCAAAAATCTCAAATGTACAGTATCTATGGCATAATAAGTTGTGTCTGCAGTTGCTCGATAATAGATATGTTGACAGGTACAATATCCATGCACATCTTTAGATTTCCACATCGTCGACTACTTCACACTGGTGAGACTTACCATCAATTTCCAGCGCATCTTTAACCTTTTCCACGCATCTTTGACTATCCATAGGCACTGTCAGTTGCACATCCTGCACAGTAAGCTCATACAGCGCTGGTCAATAAGTTACACGAGCAAATGTAGAGGGTAAAAGCGTACATATATGCTCGATATACAGTCTAACCTCTATAAATGTTACACCTATAAGTGTTAACCCTCTCTAAATGTTAACTTTCTTCTACTCCCCACATATTGCACATTATAAATGTTAAACGTGTTAACTGTTAACAAAATGGTACTCCCTTCTTTGTAAATTTGACTCTATAAATGTTAACGAATGAAATACAACCATAATATGGATGATAAAAACTACACATCCAGTTACATTCCTCTCTCTCTCAATTTTCCTCAATTCACATGTGTTTAGGGTTTAGGATGATTACGAGGATGCGCTTCAGATGATGATTGTGAGGGAGAGGAGTGTGAGGTGGAACCCATTCCATCTTATAGTGACTTGCAATCTAGTTTTGGTACCATTAGAAGGTACATGGAATCACGTTCATGTGATGTGTCCAAGTATGTGGGTTTGTTGGTGCAGATTGAGAAATATTTGCAAGTTGTGCATGCAGATGAATCTCACCAAAGAACCATTGATTCATATTTCACCCGTGATTTGTAAACTTCATATTGAATAAAGTTTTGATTGGGTTTACAATTTTATGAATGGTATTCTCTCACAAGGACTCTTCACAATTGCTTATATTTATAAATGTTAAGATTTGTATATTGCTCAAAAAAGTAATTTTATAATTGTTAACTGTTAACACCTTTATAAATGTTAACTTTGATCCACTCCCGAGGGTTAACATTTATAGAGGTTTGACTGTACTTGGCTCTTGCATCTATGAAGTGGTATGCTGAGAAACATTATACATACCGACAAGATTCTTACATGCAATCGACCTTTACGGAAACTTCGTAGAAGGTGGTCTCCCACTTGGTTAAAGCCTTCAAATCTGGAAAGTACAAATTTCTTGGAGATGACACGTGCAATTCCTTGTGACTTTTGTTGACAATTTCTTTCCTGGCGGTTTCCTCCATAATGGTAGACCTCACATCAAACTTCTAGCCTGCGGATTCCCCTGCAGATTTTCCTACGGTATGCACACAAGAAACATCCCTACTATCTCTACCAAAACGCAGTAAGATGTCGCTTCTTCGTTTCTATGACGAGATCCAGAAAATGATAGAAATCAACCACACACAATCCACTTCTGCTATCATGGCTAGAATGCAGCTCTTTACGTAGCTACTGCTGGACGGAATTGGAAAACTCCAAGACGTCTAAAGTCTTCCTGCGCTCTTCCTAATCAGAGTGTGATGTTAATTGACGTGATTCTTGAAATTATGAAATCTGTGTTTAGGTCATTTCTGTGAAAAGGTTACTGAAATTCAAAATTCGAACAATAAAAGAAAACATCTCTAAGATACGATGGTTATCAAAAGCAACATCACCATTTACTTCAAGTCACAAGGTGTTCCTGATAGGCCTTCCTATGGTCTTCCTAACCACAGTATGATGCTAATGGCCGTAACTCTCAAAATTGGGAAAACAATGTATAAAGTTGTTGAAATACAGAAATTGAATAGGAAAAGCAACATTTGTAGGACACTATGACTACCAAAAGGAACCACATTCTTCACTTTAAGTCACAAGATGTTTCTAATTAGTCTTTTTGCGCTCTTCCTAATCACAGTGTGATATTAAGCGACATAATTCTTGAAATTATGAAATATGTGTATAAGGTTATTTGAATACAAAAATTGAATAGGAAAAAAACATTTGTAGGACACGATGGTTACCAAAAGCAACAACATTCTTCAATGCAAGTCACAAAGTGTTTCTGATTAGCATGTGACGCTCAAAACCGAGCCTGGAACTAACCTACTTCCCCAAAGCTTGTAAAGCAACAAGATCCACTGGCGTATTTAACACTACATTTGCCGGTTCTAGGCAGAAAACTGCGTAGTACGTTACTCTGCCTCATTTCACAATATGTGTTTCCATGTCATGCTGAAGATACTCAGGAAAATGGCTATGTCGAGCCAATCGTTTCTCAGCTCAATAGAAAAAAATTCTTCACCGATGCTTGACAACAGCACCACCTAAAGATTGTGAGCTCCAAGATCTAGCATCGTGTCTTGTTCACAACCTCAATCCCCTCAATGCGGCCCGTGCATGCTAATCAAACACTGGAGAGACAATAACAAAGTTAGGAAGTCTCACAACCAACTTTGGAGCACTAGAGGTGTGATGCAACAAAGCTCAATTATGTAGAACCTTCACCTTTCAAACAAGAATTGGGTTTGCTTTATCCTTGAGTGACCATATGACCTAGCATCTCCAAAATTGTATACATTTTTCAAAATTGGTTCATGAGAAATTGGAAACTTACTTGGAACTATTTCACTGTGACGGTTGCAAATGTTAGGCACCTCCCCATACTTTTTGGTGATGGTAGACTTCTTCCACGTGACCCAATGTGGATTTCGAATATCGCAATCTCCTTTAGATTGCACAAATTTTTTGAAGGCCTCTAAGTGAGACATTCTGTGGTTGATATAAACATCCACAATGTATTTTTGAGATTTCTCAACTCGCTCAACATTTGAATCCCCTTCAAAGAACAAACCACTAAGGGTTCGACATGCTTGAACCTCATAGGGACATGCTATTTTCTTGATGATATACTCCTCAATACATTCATCTGGCACACGTATAGGTTCCCATGTACCTCGAAGTTCTCCAGTAACAGATCCACATATACTTGATTCACAAAGCCGTTTTCTTTCCATTCCATCCTCTCCAAACACTGCCTCGGAAACAGTCTCCGCAGCGTAGAAATCAAAACCAATGATAGGATACCGTCCTCCATTCGCCAATGATACCGGTTTAAACCCATTCAACAATTGTGGGGAAATTGAAACTTCAGTAGTTCGGCTATCCATTGTGGAATTTGTTTCAGAGCCTCGAATTCTTGATCCCGCAACACCAATATGTACACCATAGTTCACACCAATGTTGCCTACAACTTTGTCTACAGGAGAATTATGAGTGGATGTTCTTTGTAGAGCAAGGCTTGTCTTAAGGGTATTTACATCCCCACATTCTGCATCGAATGGCAAGTACACAACATCTCCCTCCACACATTGAAGGGACATCTTGTAGTAAGTTTGAAACCAAGCAAAATGGTTTTGGTCCTTCTCTAACTCATATGGTTTACACTCCTCTGGGAGGCCAAAATTTACCATAAGTTTAGTTTCTATCTTATGTTCATCAAGGTTTTTCCAGAAGTGTAATACAAGCTTCACCTCAATGCAAGCGTTAGATATATGCTTCTTATGTGAATTTGAGTTGCAAATATCATAACCAAGATTGACACCTATCTTCATTGAGACGTTATCATCATCTTTTGCCAATCCTTTGTCGTCGTCACCTCCACCGCCGCCGTCACCTCCTCCGCCTCCGCCTCCACCTCCACCACTGCCACCTCCACCACTGCCACTGCCACCTCCACCTCCACCACTACCTCCACCTCCACCACTATCACCACCACCTCCACCTCCACCTCCACTACTACTTCCCCCATTTCTTGCTCTTCTTTTTCCAATTCTTGCTCTTCTTTTTCCACTTGCTCCGCTAGCCCCACAATTGTTGTTTGCGCCATTGTGATCTCTATTATCCTTCTTGGTAAAGCTAGATGATAGATATTTCTCGTGCCTTGAGATTGAAAATTCAAGGAACACGTCCTTGATTAAACCCAAGTTCCACGAGGATGGGTGATGAGCTCCCAACATTTGCATAATGTTAAGATATACAAGAACATTAGTATGTGGTGGATTGTTCTCATGTAGTTTTTGAACCATGTTTGACAGTAACCATAATTTGGCCAGAACATGTAGTCGATATTCTCCATGTTCATCTTGGGACTCTCCACTCATTGCATAAGTGTCCAAGTCATCACTCGAACCAGAGAATATTAATTCTGAGCTCCCTTGCATTGATGTTGTCTCATCAACATAATTGCTTGCTTCTTTTTCCTCGTCGTCATGAACGTGGAGGGTAATTGCTTGAAAATTGGGCTCAGAATACAAAATTTCCTTGTATTTTTCTTCAGTGATCTTCTTGACCCAAACCTCGACCTCAACCTCATTCACATTGTTCCTCAATGTTACCAATGCATGAGGTAATCCAACTCCAACAATAGTGGACATGATCTTCTCATTTGCAAAAAGAAACTCTATTTGCATATGATTAGGTGTATCCTGCACTCTTCCAATAATAATGACCTCAATATGATCATCATGTGTCAAACAATCACCCAAATCAATGACATTGGTCCAAGATTCAACAAAATCCGGCTCTTTGGATATACCCAACAATTCCATGACTTCAAGTTTTTGTTTATTGATAAGGTCCACAATTGTAGAATATAGATCCTGAAAATCACACCAAATCGCAACATGAGAAACAATGTTTGTCATAAATCATATTCTTTTAATGCCTTAAAACTCTAAATAAAAACCAATAGATTCGCATTCTCCAAGAATCCATGAGGTTTGTCTTAAAAAATGTATTTCAATGAACATAAACTAGAAAATGAATGCAATCTATGGAATTGAAATTGACACTCAAAAACTCCCACCTTACTATATATCAAGAAAAACACCAATACAAAGCTTTAAGGATAGAAGCCTTACCTCCAACCACATGTTGTTGCCTTGCATCACCTTCGTTGTTTCCAACCATATCTCCTTATCCTCAGGTGTCTCCTTGTCAAACAAATGACGGCCTATTAGTTCAAGTAACAATGGAAGTCCTCGACAAGCGTCTGCAATTGTCTTTGCCAATTCAACAAAGCCCTCCGGTGGTATCTCACTCATGAATGCATGAATGTTGAAAAGACGTCGTGAATCAAATTTGTCCAACAATTGTACTTCATACACGGCCTTGGAGGATGTAGGCAAAGTGTTCATCACGTGCTTCAGCACATCATGTTGCTGTGATGTGATCATAATCCGACAGTCCAATCCAAGGATCATGTGGATCTCAGGAAAAAGAGCTTCAAATTGATTTGCGTCACTTATATCGTCAACAATGACCAACACTTTTCGATGTTTTAAAACATCATTTAATGTGCGTCTATATTCTTGGTCGTTACAGCGTGACTCAGATCCAAGGCCTAAATCATGTAGAACCTTTTCCTGCAACATGGAAGTTTGACTTGACTGCACATCTCTCAGAAAACAATAATCTTCAAAACGGTGATGTGAAAGAAAGTGGTAGTATATTTCCATGGCAAGGGTCGTCTTGCCAATACCGACCATCCCAACTAGCCCTATGACACTCACACTCTCAAGTGTCTTCACCACATCCTTCATGGATTTCTCCAACCCAAATTGCATTTTTGGTAGCAAATTAGGGGGGAATGCATTTTGAACTTCCACCAGGATCCTTCTTATCAGTTGATGCTCATTTCTGAAGTCCACAAACAACAACTAACACAATGTGAGGGTTAATTAGCATTTTGCATCAAGGCAAGTGGCCATGAGACAAGTGGCAGCAACATATGTTGTGAGTTTGTGTCGATTCATACAACTTGTTGAGGGCTAATCATCAAGCAACCTCTACCCTATAGTCGTAGAAGGCAATTGCAATCCCACTCTTCTAAACGGGAGGTCTTGGAAGACAACATGCTTAAAAGTGTAGAATTGTAGTGTACATTCAAGCTACATAATGCAAATACAAATAATGGTACATGTACGTGTCTATTGACACGAATCAACTCCTCAAGGATCAAAGGCTATATGGAAGGAATGTGACCTTGTATGAGACAATAAGACTTGTTATGACATATCCATCGATGTGCTATTTAAAGGATTGTTCCCTATCTAATAAATCATTATCATGATGTTGAATGTTCACCTTGCACCTAGCTAGTTGGTTAGGTTTCATACATTATGTCTTGACATGTGAAAGTCTAGGATTTAACATAAAGTCTTTATCAAATGTGGTAATAAAAATGAGCACATAGTGAAGAAACATCAGCACCAAATAGGAGTCTCACCCATTCACTTCATCCATTCCGAAACCCTTGTAATCGACAACTTTGCGAAGGGCTTCCTTCCAAATGGGGATCTTCTCTATCGTCCCACACTTTTGGTGTTTTATGAAGGCCTCCTTATATAGCCCATCCTCAATACTTTGCAGGTCACTTCTCTTGACATCATAAAATACTGGAATTATCCGTTGCTCGCTCTTCAACATCTCGCACAACTCGTTCAAACAATATCTTGATTCTGCATACCCCTTGGAAAAGATGGCCACATGTACACGAGCACCTTTTAGTGCTTTAACGATTTCTTCAAAGACTAGCAACGGGTACTCATTGTCCTTCACATCGAGGAAAGGTCGAAATCCATGAATGCTAAGATTAGCATAGAGATGAGCCACAAATGTCTTCTTAACGTCCGGCCCCCGGTGATTTATAAACACGTCATATTCAGGATACTTCGATGTTTCTACTCCAGCAAAAGCAACAATAGATGTTTCCAATGGCGCTTCATAGCTAGAGTGTCCCCCATAGCTGGAGTATCCACCATATCTAGAGTATCCACCAAATCTAGAGTATCCCCCACAATCCCAAGTGCTTGCAGATCCATCTCCAAGTTCATCTCCCATCCTTTCCCAAAATCGAAAACAGCTCTATCCAAACTTTCACCTTTCCTTTCAACCGTTTGTCCCTGCCATCAAACAAGAGTATACATTAGTACATGTATTACTACTAGCTTGGACTTGTGCCCTCCCAGGCTGACAACAACAAAGGGGTTATCTTGAAAAAGATATACAACCATTTAACTTGTATAGCCATGAACTAAACAATTGATTAAGTGAGAAATAATAAAATTTAGACCATTTGGAAAAAATCAAGATATCCAATATACAAGGTTTTAATTCACCAAATTATCCTTATTTGCAGAGCTTATTGGCAACCATGTCAACAAAACTCACGATTAATCCATGGCAACTCACACTTTGGCTACAACAAAGTCCCCACAAATTATGTCGGTCATCGAGTGCAGATCAAATTTTGTGACGATCTGTACTTGTATAGGGTCACAATATACCAACTTTTCAACTAAAGTGCATGATAAGATCAATTGCACATAGATCTCCAAAAACAATCCAACAAATTCAAAACACCATAGTGTTCAACAAATTCTAAACAATAAAATGGGTTTGCTACATCGACAACTATTAGATTGGCTCCGAATTACCTTGCTAAGGAAAAACAAATGGAAAAAAGACCACAACAAATAGGAGTTAGAGGGTTTCTTAAAATGTGAGTGGCCATTTTTAGTTACTTGGGTTTTCATAGGTTCACCTCAATATGGTTCTTGAAGCTCTTTAATCCCTAGATGTACTTGGGATCTTGAGATAAAGCAATTACAAACATCAAATTTTCATCCTTTTTGGGTATGAGGCAAGGGGTCAAAAGAGCAATTAAATTTATCATCTTCACTTTGCAGAGAATTTTTTCGTCACCCTCTAGATGTATCCAGAGAAACCATCAAACAAAACACTTTTGAATGACCCCCTTTCCGCCCAAAACTTCTTAGAGAATCTGGGGGTTATCCTCAAGATGTACAAGGATTGCTTGTTCATCCAAAAGAGGAATTGTATGAGAAGGGTTATTCACCTCATATCATTTCATAACATTTCACCTATTCAGTCCCCACGAATCACAAGGCCAATTGTGGTAGTATGTCAATGAATTTAGTACTTAAGAACCCCTTCCTCCCATTTGCAATAGAACCTATAGCAAAAACAAGCATTTGTTCGATTTAAAAGAAAACCCGGCATCACTTACTTAAATTTAAGGTATGTTGAAAAATAAGAAAAAAAGGAATTAGAAAAAAGGAAAAAAAATGATCCTATGCTAACAACAAACAAGTATTTGTGAGGATTCTACAAATTCTTACATGGGTCATAGAGCATGCACCGATGCCTTCAAGGGGGGTGGAGGGGGCACTCTTCTTTGATTGGAGACCTTTATTTTGAGTGATATATGGCAACTTTGGAGTTAAGAGCGGACACTAAAAAGAAACACATGTTATGATGATATTGAACTATGTGCTCGAAAGATAGACACTGGATTGTAGGCTCAATAGTGAACACAACCAAGAGGGTTTATGAACGTTCAAACAAAGAGATAATCTTGAATCCCTACGATCTCTCATAGCTTTTGCATCTCAACTTTGACTCTGAAATTTGAAATGAGACCATGTTTGATTCACAATTTACTAACCCAATAGAACTTACAATTTCTGATGCAATCCAACGCCCCATCCAATGGCCAAGATTGTAGGTGGAGTTACAAATGCCCAGAATAGGGTCACAATGATACCTGATTCAAAAATGACAGATGACTAAACAACGCATGATTTTGTGGGGTAATTTAAGAGCTGCCACTCGCATGATGGGCTTCAGATCATAGACAGTTGTTGGTTGCATCATGCGATCTGCTCTATCTGATCATCAATGTAATTTGGAGTAATACGTAAGGTTAGAATAAATTCTTCTTTGGGATCTAAACTCTTCTCCTTGTGCTAGCTATGGATAGTGCCAAGACTAATCTTGACAAGTTCTCTTTCCAAACCCAACGCCATACACAAGGAAGACATGAATTTGTGACTCGCTCATTTGTACACAGATTGGAATGAAATATATTGATTTGAGTACAACTGATACAGTAGTCCTCAATACACCTCGACCCCTAATCCCCTACACACAAAAATGTTTGTTTGTCTGTATGTTTGGCACATCAAAGGCAATTTGACTACATTTCCACTTACTATGCAATAATCTAATAGGTGATGCAATGGTTCATTCAATGGACACGGCTCTGTCACATCTCTATCTTGTTCACAGCGTTTGTACATCAGTGCACAGGCTTACATCTGCCCCAAGCCATTGCTGCTACAACACTTGACAATCACAAGGCAAATTTTAATTCCACAATCACAGGACTCGGAGACAACGAAAAATCTAATGATCAAGATGGTCATCTCCGACACCACAACAAGACTGCCCGAGAAATTTTCTGAACCTGCCAACCCTCGGGCAGCCCCGCTTGACTTTAGAAAACAGTTGCCCTTGCATTTGTGACGGCCATTTTGTCCACCAAACCCATATTGAGTGCACCTCACCTTCAAGGTCCAAAATCCAATATACATGCTCACTTCACTTAGCAAATAAGCAATTGATTGGGCTTTCCTTCCCCAAGTGAAGGTTGTCTATAAAGCATGTAAATCTACTTGAAATATGAAATAAGTAAGAAATATGAAACAAATCCTCATTAGCATTGAGGTGATAGTTTTTGGAACTTACCATTTGAAAGAGCCCTTGTCATTTTAAAATTGAACTTAAATAAACTACAAATTTTAGGTAATTTTTTTCTTAAATTTTTTATTAATGTCCTCTCCTTGCACAAGTATTCATATACATTCAAAGTAATTAAGCGTGGTTTAATGTGATTGAGAACATTGGAGGCCTCCATCCCATCTATCTCCTTCAACAGCCGCACCAGAATTATCTGAGCATAAATATATTGTGAAAGTAAACTTACACAAACTGACTTGAAATTTGTTGGGGAGAAACAATGCAAGACTATTAGCAAACACCGTGGTAGCAGATCCAAATTGGGTGTTGAATATCACCCTTGCCGACACCATGCCAAACCACCATCCTCTACCAAATGCCGTTCAGATTGGAATTGCGAGATTTCATCTTCCCACGTGCAAAGCATGAGTGAGCAGCCATCTCCATTGAAGAGAGTAGCGGTGCCACTATTACCTGTTGAAGCACACAACACTTTCCCGGATATGCCCTGTCACATGGTACACATATATTTTAGGAAAATACAAATTGGCCGCAAATAACACGTTACATCTTCTAGTACAGTATTCTATATATCGATAACCAGTTGTTTGACGAGAATAATCCTGTGAAATTGATCGACAGTGCAGATTCAAGAGCTATGAAACGTTCCACAGAAGAGGGTTGCTCAAGTCCGCTTCCCTAAACCCAGTAGGACAGAAACCACAAAGTTGATGTACTTCTATGGAAATCCTGACCCATCCACACTAGAATCTCCAAACATGAAGTAGGACATAACCTAGAGATCATTGGAGGAGTACTGGTGGGTGGATACTATTGGATCTCGGAACATCTGATCCCCCATCCCCCAAGCACCTCCAGACCTTGTGTAAAAGGGAGACATGAACAAGTGCACTTACTGTGTGTAGAAGGATTTGATTTAGGAGCCGGTGATGAGAGAAGAGAAGCAGGACTTGAACTGTCAACTACGTCTCAAAGGTGAAACGGAGCATGAACCGAAGCAAAAGTTTCCTGATGAATTGAGGCGGAGGTAGATGAGGATGCAGTGCCCATCACATTACAGCGTACCTTAGTTTAGACGCACCCAGGGTTTCGGGTCAAATGGGCATCTAATAGCGCGTACTAAGGGCCACTTTATACTTGGGGGGGAGTTTAACGTCGTCCTCACATTACAGTGTACCTTAGTTTAGACGCGTCCAGGGTTTTGGGTCAAATGGGCATCTAAATGACGAGTCAATCCTCCACTTTGTATGCTCCCCAGGCCACGTCGCCAAGGATTCCTGCCATGTGGCGTCTACTGATGTAGTCCCATTCATTGAGAACATTGCATGGGGAGAACCAGCCGCTAGTTACAGATGAACCGGTTGAGTTTGAGAACACTACAGTACTGTACTAGAAATGTAGTAGTTTCATTCTGAGTAGGCAAGTGTCATTGTGCTCACTTCGTGTCAATTCGTCATGTCATAAAATTACCATATTTTTAGTAGTGGAAATAACCAATTGAAGTCTAAGAGTTCAAGAAAATTACCAATTATTTGAGAGGAATCTATGGAATATATCTCAAATTAATAGAGAAAAACCAAAAGATGTCAACATGTAACTGGTTGGAGTTGGAAACATTGGGATCTCGACCGGTTATGTCCAAAAATCTCCTCGGACATTGATTGGGAAGGTGCATTCTGCAAACAAAACTTCATAGTGAAACATTATATACCTTGATATTACTCTTTTTATAAATTTTCACTCCAAAAAATGGCATCAAAGGTCCCAAATTAGTGGACTCACTTAGAATAAATAGGCCCCCAACATGAGTGGACGCTATCCTCCAGGGTATTCTTCATTCTTACCAGATCGTTTCTATCTTCATCCACGTGACTTCGTAATGGCACATGGTCTGCCCTCCTTCAAGGCATTCATCATGTTACCGGTAGAATTACACCGTTTATGGTATTAGTGTCACATGGCATTAGAATTACACTGTTTATGGTATTAGTGTCACTTACCCTATTTTGAGGTGTATGCTAGGTTACACTAATGATGAACAACTTCACCATTGGTGTCACCTTATGACACTTGGCATTCAAGTGCACTTACTAATATCTTGGCATTGAGTATGTTCAACAATGTTTTGCTCATGTTTGGGCAATTATATCTCCATGAAGTGGGGTCCTATAACTACAGTTCTTAAAATTCAAAGCACATAGTTTATTTTTTTGTACTTAAGGCTATTTAATTTTAACATGCTGCTAGAGCAACTATCAAGCTTGGAAAATATTGATTTTGCTCAACATGGAAAATAATAGTCAATATCTATAAACAAAAATTCAAATGATTTAATATATTATACATGATAATATTTGGGGCCACTTCACAAACAAACCAAGGGTTGTGACCATGTAATTGTGAAGGCCCTTGACTCTCATCCAAAGGGTGTACGATTGACATGGTCTGCATGAACTTGCATTAGGCCTACCTCTTGGAGGAGGGCCTCATGCAAATTATGGCTGACCATGAAACATTATTTATAGTCTACCATGTATGAATCTATGTAAACTTTTCATCCATGATAATATCTTTGGGCCTATAGACATCCACCTTCAATTGTGAAGTGAACTTGGATGGTCTCAAGCTTTTTCGACCAATGAGAGATCTTTCAATCCAATGGTCACGGGCATTCCATCTTGTGTGTGAAATGGTCCTTAGGCCAGCACAATTGTGTAAGATGATATTAGCATCACACATTTCCATTGTCCCAAATCTTTTCAGTATTTTTCATGGCAATACTCTGGCATGGATTAAACCTCAAGGCCTCACAAGATTTGAAGCCCAAATTAGGCATGGAGCATATTATTGTATCACACGCCAATGAAACTATACAAGCCCAAATGACCTCTTCTTTGCAAACATAAATAAACCATGAATCTATCTAATCCTACAAATACTTGAAAAAGAAAATGTAAGGACCAAATATGACCACTTAACGAGCACAAGAATCTTCACTTTCATAATGAATAAGATATTCACATGAGCTCCAGAAATTATGAGGCAAATGGCTAGGGGCACGATATGTATACACCATCCATTCCCAGCTTGATGTAGTCCGCTAACAGTGTCTCATAAACATCCAGTCTCTTTACTTTCTTCATTGAGCTTGAATGTGGAAGAAACTCAATCTCCGACGATTACAGATTTCAAAGTGTTAGTTAGTCTAAAACTTTTTGACTCTCCATTGGTGCAAATCTAAGACCCAACCATCTCAAACGTGATGGGTTTGGTAAATTTTTCACATACTAACGATCTTGAACACTTCGAACTATCAAAGGTGTAAGATCATTCTATCCCACTGAATCCGTAATATCGTTGTCTTTCCATTTCTGTAGCAATGGTTAGCTACAAAATGTTTCACTTACAGTCTCCAAAATCTGAACAGACAACAAGTAATGGATGGAAATTGCTGTGCTTCCCATTAATACATCTTCCTAACATCTTGGGAAAATACTGCCACTCACAGGCTTCTCATGTGCTTCGTGCCTGACCCAAAGAAACCTAGGATTGAACAAGAACGCCCAAAAACAATGTGACTTGGATAGCCAATTGAGTTACAGGCGTACAATTTTCCTGTCAATCACTCGATAGATTCAAATAGCTTTAAACCCATAACCATGACAAATTCTCCTGTTCAGGCCTAGTCAGAAAGATAAGTTTCGGCACTGTATGGTGGTTTCGCTTAATTCAAACCTACTCCACTTTCACTATTTGCAAGTTGTTGCAACCGTGCTCCAAATGCACAGGTGCTAAGCATCTCTAAAGCACAAAGCTCACACAATTCTGACAAATTGCAAAATAACGATGGCTCAAAATGATCTCCGCTTACAGCCATACACAGATGAATGGTTTCTGAACCAAGCCAGAAATTAGTAGTAGTTGCTGTAATGGTGGTCATGTGACGGCCGGCGCTGGTCATGATAGCCCACAGGATGGGCAAAAGTGTGTTGGTTATTGCGGCTGTAATATGAATGGTCACGTGGAGGACTCAGCGTGTACCTTGCTGGACGGTGGTATGCAGACCCGTATGATGAAGCACCATATGAGGTCACCGAGGAGGTATAGGGGCTGCTATATGACAGAATTTTTGACTTCCGCTTCACATGCTTCACTCGCTTCAACAATGCCTGTGGTGCAATATTTCCAGAGACCGTCACAGTCTGATTTGGAACATCACAGTGCACACTGTACACACCTGTGGCACAGTATAAGAAAGCATTAGCTTGTATCTTCCTTGTAATCAACATGATTCCTAGAATTAAAAATCCGGCCTCCGTCTGGAGTCAGGCTAAAATCATCTTTCAAGGAAGGAAAAAAAACATGAGCACAGAATTCATTGCAGCATGGCAGCAGATAATGTGACCTTAGAAAGGCAAGCAATAACGACTATCCAACATATGTACGAAGGTTTGTCCAATATATACACAGAAAATTTCAACTAGATGAAATAGAACCTTCTAGCAAATCCAAGTCTACCACCAGACAAAAATCTCAAATCTTTGGCATAATAAGTTGTGTCCGCAGTTGCTCAATAATAGATATGTTGACCGGTACAATGTCCATCCACATCTTTAGATTTTCACATCTTCGACTACTTCACACTGGTGAGACTTACCATCAATTTCCAGCGCATCTTTAACCTTTTCCACGCATCTTTGACTATCCATAGGCACTGTCAGTTGCACATCCTGCACAGTAAGCTCATACAGCGCTGGTCAATAAGTTACACGAGCAAATGTAGAGGGTAAAAGCATACATATATGCTCGATATACTTGGCTCTTGCATCTATGAAGTGGTATGCTGAGAAGCATCGTACACACCGACAAGATTCTCACATGCAATCGACCTTTACGGAAACTTCGTAGAAGGTGGTCTCCCACTTGGTTAACGCCTTCAAATCTGGAAAGTACAAATTTCTTGGAGATGACACGTGCAATTCCTTGTGACTTTTGTTGACAATTTTCTTTCTTGGCGGTTTCCTCCATAATGGTAGACCTCACATCAAACTTCTAGCCTGCGGATTCCCCTACAGATTCCTCTACGGTATGCACACAAGAAACATCCCTACTATGTCTACCAAAACGCAGTAAGATGTCGCTTCTTCGTTTCTATGACAAGGAGAGCCAGAAAATGCTACAAATCAACCAGACGCAATCCACTTCTGCTATCATGGCTAGAATGCAGCTCTTTACGTAGCTACTGCTGGACGGAATTGGAAAACTCCAAGACGTCTAAAGTCTTCCTGCGCTCTTCCTAATCAGAGTGTGATGTTAATTGACGTGATTCTTGAAATTATGTAATCTGTGTTTAGGTCATTTCTGTGAAAAGGTTACTTAAATCCAAAATTCGAACAATAAAAGAAAACATCTCTAAGATACGATGGCTATCAAAAGCAACAGCACCATTTACTTCAAGTCACAAGCTGTTCCCAATAGGCCTTCCTACGGTCTTCCTAACCAAAGTATGATGCTAATGGCCGTAATTCTCGAAATTGTGAAAACAATGTAGAAAGTTGGTAAAACACAGAAATTGAATAGAAAAGGAAACATTTGTAGGGACACTATGACTATCAAATGCAACAGCATTCTTCACTTTAAGGCACAAGACGTTTCTAATTAGCCTTCCTGTGCTCTTCCTAATCACAGCGTGATATTAAGGGACGTAATTCTTGAAATTATGAAATCTGTGTATAAGGTTATTCGAATACAAAAATTGAATAGGAAAGAAAACATTTCTACGACAGGATGGCCATCAAAAGCAACAGCATTCTTCAATGCAAGTCACAAAGTGTTTCTGATTAGCATGCGACGCTCAAAACCGAGCCTGGAACTCACCTACTTCCCCAAAGCTTGTAAAGCAGCAGAATCCACTGGTGTATCTAACACTATATTTGCCGGTTCCAGGCAGAAAACTGCGTACTTTACTCTGCCTCATTTCGCAGTATGTGCTTCCATGTCAAGCCGAAGATAATACTGAGGAAAATGGCTATGTCGAGCCAATTGTTTCTCAGCTCAATAGACAAAAATTCTTCATCGATGATCGACAACAGCATCACCTAAAGATTGTAAGCTCCAAGATCTAGCATCCTGTCTTGTTCACAACCTCAATCCCCTCAATGCGGCCCGTGTGTGCTAATCAAACACTGGAGACAATAACATAGTTAAGAAGTCTCACAGGCAACATCGGAGCACCAGACGTATGACGCAACGGAGCTCGACTATGTCTCTGGCTGTAATAATCATCGCCATCCGAGTAGTAATGTGGTCCTTGGTGACCTCCGCGCTGGTGACCATGCCCGTACTCATGGCTCCCATAGCCAACGCCGCCTGCAACGTACGTCACTGGCTCCGGCCTTCCATAGAACAACTGCAGCACACCAAATCCACCTCACACGTCAAAATTCCGACACAACACTCAAAATCTAATCACAGTGTGTCCTAACAACTCCATAAAACCCGAGAAAAGAAACAAAAATCTTTGAGATCCGAGCGATCGTGCTCCGCATGACTCACTTCGTCCATGGCCAGTCCCGACATGGTGCTAGAAGCTCAGTAAGTCGGTGCAGGAGGTCGTCTGGTGTGTTAAGAGCCGGATTGACAGGTATTGGGATTGAAAACTTTCTGGAAACAGTCCTGATTCCGCAAGAGAGTGGAGATCTGTGAAGAAATGAGTGAGGAAGCGAGTGATGAAGGAACGATCGGCCCCGCACGAGTAGACAGGCAGTGTCAGAAAACTTCAACTCTTCACTGCCAGAGTGGAGACAGAGATGGATGGATGGATGGATGGATGGATGAGAAGGTAGACGAGGATGATGAAGGATGTGGATGAAGCGGGGCCATTTTCGGAAACTGTTGTCTGGATTTCGTTTCACAACTATACCCACCCTAATATGATATTTAGTGTCACTTATTATTTGGAATTACAGTATGTTATATCATTTTACCATTGATGTAATTTTTCACCAAGTAAATTTGTTAATGTTTTATAATGTCCAAACAACCAATTTGACATTTTTTGGTAAAATATGAGATATACAATATATAGATATAGCATTGCGTAATTCCAAATAGCAAGTGACACTAAATATCATATTTAGTGTATTGCCGATGGAGGTGGTCAAACCTTGCGCCATTAAAGGTAGCAAATGTGAATAATGGCATGCGAGCATACACTACTAGGATAAGAGTCTCACCCAATCCTCCTCTGTCAGTGAAAGAACAATGCAAATCTATCATTATGGTAAATTTGCATATTTTGCAAGCCTTTAGGACAAGTTTGTAAAGACGCGAGTCAATTGCCTAAGACTGGCTAGGGCGAACCAACCCATATATCCGTGGGGAGGGCGAACGGCTAGGGATTCGTGGCACTCACTTAAAATCAACCATCCTACATATTGTGGATGAAGTGGCTCCAATACAAAAAGACCCCCTATGAGGTTGAGGGCCGATTCATTCGAATGTGACATCACTAGACATCCGGTAAGGTACCAATGTATGGGTCGGTTCGCCCTAGCCCCTAAGACTCGTGTGCTTGTAGTGAAGACTCGTGTGCTTGCAGTGGTACCTCTCATTCATCTAACATGAAAGTCCCGAAATAATACGGAATTCAAAAATTTACTTAATTTAGTTTGTTTGAGACTGGACTTAGTTTCAAAGGCCCTGAATAAGTTTAGTTCCAAGTTGTTTGAAATAAATCAACCACAAACTTATTAAGGGTCAAGTTTTTATGTTGAATGGTGGAGAGGTATATTCGTACGTGACATGTCCCTCTCGCCCCCATAGGTTTGTGATTGACTCATCGCAATTTGAACTCACTTTAGAAGTTAATTTGGAATCTACTCAAGAAGCAAGCACGGTCAAGTATACAAAATAGTGCTCCGGTATACTAGAACCATCATTTTTTGGGGTCAAACACCTAAAAGTAGTAGCGAAGTGTTGTTTAAATTGGAATATTTTTGTCATGGTGCCCTCTATTGTTGTGTTAGGTACTCAAATGTAGAATATCAAGATGAGAACTTCAAAATTTTATCATTAAAAGTACTACTTAAAAGGTAATGACTAAACCTAGTTTTGGACATAGATTTCACGACCTTAAATATTTTGAAGTTGGATTATTTTTCATATTCCTTGAATTCCACCAACTTGGAATTCCAAGTCCAAGTTTGTGGAAGAGTCACGACACGGATCGAAAACCAACGTCCAAACATCTAAACAACAAATTTACACAAAAATGAGTTCATAAAGAACACTAAGTTTAGTATGAAAAGGGCCACCACTACAAATAACTAGTGTGTCGCCACACTCATTGGTCGAGAATGCCACAATACACATACGTCGTGCATAGTGTAGTGCTGAGATCCTAATGCCGTATCGAGAGAGAGGCCACCTACCATAGCTACTACTTACCAAAAGATTGTTTGCATACTTCCTTTCTAAGTCTATATAAGCCAACTCATCTTAGTTTATTGTATATTATGCCTTTGGTTGGCTCCTATCCCTACGTACTGATTCTCTTCCCTTATCCTTCTAACGCCTATTAGTGAGTAACATGGCTGTAAAAGGCGAAACATCGAGCTGTGGTATTTGCAACTTACCCATAGTAGTTACAAACCAAATTGATATTTTATTAACACGAAATTCGAAAACCTTGAAACAAGCAGGGAAAAAAACATATCTTGTTCTTGAATTTTAAAATTTTGAGATTATAAATGTTTGAAGAAATCTAAAATGACATTTTGAATCGTTTGAATTCCAACATTCAAAGTCAACAAACGAGTGTTGAAATCAATGTAGGAGAATCGTATCATAACCTAGTAAAAGCGCCCGGTATGATGGCTTGGGTTTTGCAACATCAACGTATTCTTATCAATTGAAGACGAAACTTTCAATGCATGCAAATGCAGTCTAACTAGCTCCTTTACTAAGGCAGTTGAGCCCAAATGCGACAACAAAATGATATTTTAAGCAAGTTAAATAGTTTTCATTTTTCAAAAAAACTCCTATGAATTTGCAAAAATATTAAGAGTCTACACAATTTGTTTCAAAAATGATAAATTCATATCCAACCTACAAGAATTTGCAAAGTTATTTTTAAGTTGTTTTTTGAGGCTTTTTACTATCCACTAGGGGGTCCCATCAATGTTGGATTGCTAGGTGAGAAGCGCCACAAAATTAGCCCTATTGTGGATGAAAGTATCCTATTAAACAAAGGTGTTGTCCCCCCTTTTGTAGATCACTTCTCACACCGTTGGGCTCAGTGGATAGATCCTTGACGAGTCATTATGATTCACCAAAGTTGGTGCTCTTCTTAAAATGTTTTTGCATCCTTCTTACACCACTTCTATGAATAGTCAAAGTGGTGCTATTTTGTACTTGATGTCACATATGATTAATCACTTTCAACAATGGCATGAGTCAAATTATGGGAGAGGTGAATGCTTCATTATGAGAATGTGCTTTTGAATCGCAAGAGTTGGTTTCAATAGACCCGGTCCTAAATTTGTAACCCATTGCGCTCCATTTGCACAAGTTCATTCAAAATTTTCAATACATTATTTTTTGGTGATGACATTGTAAGATCTGGGAATCATTGGTGACTCAGCCACGAGGCATGTTGAGGCGCATGCTATGTGTCAAAACAACATGTACAGCTTCATGTTGTTATACACCTGTAGATTTCTAGACATTGAGGTAGGCCTGTGACTCCTTTGTCAAACAAAACACAGAAAAATCACCCCTTTGCAAACAACTTCCGTGTTGCAATAATCCCAATAATTAGACTAGAAAGACCAAAAACAAATAAACAGAGTTTCCCTTTGAGGCAACAGTTGGGCTGGAAGAAAATGTGTTAAAAACTCTAAACAATCGGAACAAAATTCCTGTTTCAGGCTTTTCTCTTAAAAAGTGATTTAAAAAAACGACGTTAGTATACGGTTGGGAGGTAGGGCCATGAGATGTTTGAAATGAAAGCGGGTGCAAAGTTTAAGAAATCAAACAACAAGGTGGAAAGAATCCCAATCTGAAAGGCTTGTTCCATTGATGAAATAAAAGAGGCGTGGAAGCAACCACATAACATTATTCAGATTCATAACAATGTTATCTGGGATTGACAATATTCCATAGAATATTCCTCACATTCAGCATGAAACGATAGAATATTTCGCAAAATATTGTCAGTCCCACAAAACATTGTTATGGATCTAAATAATGTTATGCAGACCTGTGTAAGGAATTTAAGGTTGTTCGCAAAAAGACGATCCGAGAATTAACGGAATATAAAATAGTTGTTTATGCGCACTATCACACAAGCATAAAAATAAACGCGACGACTACATTAAGGGCCACTTCACACACAAGACTGAAGGCCCGTGACCATTGCAATCTAAGAGCTCTCATTAGTCGAAAGGGTGGAGACTGTCTAAGTTCACTTCACACACGAAGGTGAAGGCCTAGAGGCCCAAAGAAGACTTCATGGATGAAAAGTCTACATGGAGTCGTACATGGCGGACTATGGATAAGGTTTCATGGTCTCCCGGAATTTGCGTCGGGCCCACCTCTTGGAGGTGGGCCGGACGCAAATTCCAAGAGACCATGACTTTTTTTTAGTATTTTTTCCAGCAAGACATATTTCAGGACTACATTAAACAACTTTCCCAACACCTATGGTACGGCCTTTGGATGAGAGTCAAGGGTCCTCACCATTACAAGGTCACGGCTCTTGGCTCATGTGTGACGTGGCCCTAAGCATGTCATCAATGACTGTGGTCAATCCCTTCACATTTTCTTTTGCTCTTAGAATTTGGACTTACAAACTTGTAATCATCAAGGAGTGCATGTGTGTGGCATTTGTTACTTTATGTGCCAATGTTGGGATAATCCAAACTTGAAATCTCATTGGCTTATTCAACGTTGGTCAATGCATCCGCGAGATTTACAAAAATTTGTCCTCTTTGTTGTGAAATTCTTGTCCAGTTTTAACCATCTTCATCAACCACCTATTATTGTTCCAAAGTAGATCCCATAAACTTAACCATTTGGTTTTGGTCAACATTAATATTTTTTAATACGATAATGGTTTGATGCTTGCAAGCATTGCTCTTTATCGCAAGTTTGCAATTGTAATAAGCATGATCATGATTGAAGAAGAGCGATAAATACCAATCATTCAGATTTTGACACAAGTTCGATACAACCACTGCAGTTGTTCCGGAGTTGGTTCGACCATCAACTCATATCAATAATATGCACTTCCTTCGCCATTTTGTGAACCTTCAACTTCAACGCTTTATTTTGGTGATCTTGCACTCTTGAACTTAAACCGATGTATGTAATGATTATAGATGTTATTTATAAAAACTTTAAAAAAATCAATTCAATCTTGTTAACCCCTTCGCCGTAAAGCTTATCCACCATTTCAACATGCTATAATAGGATTAGTGTTTTAATGAATCTATGATTTGACCATTATGGGAAATCCATCGTGTTCTAAAAGCTTCTATATATTGATCATGGATCTTCTCCCCCCCACATACACACATATATTAGCATAATTTCAATAATGAAATAAAAGGTGACAATTGCGAGTGTAAGGGATTTTACCAACTAGGACAAGAAGGTCATGTTGCCACCCTTGTCAACCAAAATTAAAGTTCAAATTAAAAGTTTAAAAGTTATTTAAAGGTCAAATTAAAATTAGATCTTATTTTGAGGTTTTTAGAAATTATAAATTTGTTGTAATTAGATTTAATGAGCAAAAGTTATGAATATTTGAATGAAGGTATTTCAGCTGCATCCTAAATTATAAGCACTAATTTTGTAAGTTCATATCTACAAGAAAAAATATGCATTTGCTTCAATATTTGGATAAATTATAGGTTTTGATTTCATATTTTTAGAATATATAAGCTTGCTGAAATCTAAGTTAATGAGCAAAAATGATGATTATTGGAGTAAAGGTATCTCAGTTGCCTCTCAAATTATAAGCACTAATTTTGAAAGCTCATATCTAGAAAAAAAAATGCAATTGCTTTGATATTTTGATGAGTTATAGGTTTTGTTGTTAGCTTTTTAGATTACTAAAAATTATTCCAATTAAAGCTTGTAAAAAAAAATTATGGACATTCATGTGAAAGGATGTCTCATATCTTACAAAAAGAGGTTCGTCCATCCAAGGTTGGAGGGTACGAGTTAGTGCCATCAACACTCGTGGCTTAGAGTAGGGATTCCATACCAACCATCGCTGTGAGCCCAAAAGGGTGCCCACATGTGTTCTTAACCCTTTGAAACCATTAGGAGTTGGACTTTAATGTTTTATGTTGTTTCTCAAAATTATAAAAAGAATGAAACCCTAGTTTTAGAATGACAATGTAATAGAGACTTGGTGTGGAGTTATGTTTTAGGCCTCAGGCTTATTTTGTGTGGTTAATTAGAAGCGTAGTGGCATTAGAGAGTGCTTTGGTTAGGTGAGTAGAGTTTGAAGAAGCAAAGGGAAGGGCCTTGGGTTTAAGTGTTTGAATTGGGTTCTATCTTGTTGGTTTAAGGGGTGAGGGTTTAGTGGATAGGATAAGGTCCTACTAAGTAGGAGAAAGTTTAAGGGGTTGTGGTTGGATGTCCTCTCCTTCCCTTCTCTCCTATCCTCTTTCTCTCCCTCTTCTCTCCTATATCTCCTTCTCTCCTCTCCCTCTCCTTGGCTTCTCCCCTTTTTCCTAGTTTAGTCGAACCGGGTTGCAGCTGCCAGGCTGCTGGGTGAGACTGCTGGACTGCTGGTCGCAGCTACTGAGGTTGTTGGGTTTAACTACTGAGGCTGCTGGTCGCAGCTACTGAGGTTGATGGGTTTAACTACTGGACTATTGGTCGCAGCTACTGAGGTTGCTGGGTTAGCCGCTGGGGCTATAAGGTGAATTTGGAGGGCGGCTCAAGGCGTAAGGCTAGGCCTTAGAGATTTGAGTAGAGGACATAAGGGGAACCAAGGTGATATAAAGGGGAAAGCCCATGGTGTCACATTAGGCTCGGTGATGCTTAGTTAATTAGGTTGTTACTTAGTATTAATTTAGACAATTAGTTCATTAGCAAGCTAGGAAGACACGAGGCATTGAATGGTAGGATTAGCAGTTGGAAGTGGATGTGAGTAATGTGGGGGTTGCAATAGAGTGTGTTATGATTGTAATGATGGAGAATAGCGTTTTTAACGCTTGTATCCTCGCCATGGAATAAATTGGGTGTAAGAATTGATGGAAAATGTAATGGATTCTCACGATGTTAAGACGAGGGGAATCAAGACTAAAAGCTCAAGAGGAATATCGGCAAGGGCATGTGTGGCAAGGGCCATGACTTGGGAGCTTGAGTCGGCTAAGGACGCGACTGTGCACGATGCTAGTGGCATCGAGGCATCGTTGTCTCAAGCAACGTGTGAAGCTAAGCAAACTCCCAAATAAGTGTAAATCATTAAAGGGGTGGAAGTAGTGAGTTAGTCGCTCTCACACGGAGAGTGGGACAAAACACTATATTCGTTAAATGGAGACTTTGGGAAGTCTCAAAATAAATGTGGCCCATAGTTTAGGATGCCAATACCATGAATGTTGGGAACATTGGGAACATTGGGAAGAATTATGGAGTCCAAAAACAACCATTGGATTTATTATTATGGACTATTGGATGCGCATCCGTAACATAGGGGTTGTATCGTACATTCCAAAGCATGCACAACATTCCCAAATGTAACATTTGGAGTAGTATATTATTTTGGCAAATGCACAATGTATTATGTAGCTACTCAACATTTACAAGACATTTGATAGCACAATGTGGGAAAGTTTGTTTCAATACAATGTGTAGACAATTGCGAATTTCATGCAAAACATAGCTTGTCTAGTTAGATTTCTTAAAATTTTGAACCTACAAACAAATGAGCCGAATCCAAGCAATTTTGGCCCCAATGGTGCCATATAATTCCTATAATAAAGCTCTTTACATACTATTTAACACAATCATGAACCTAGTTTGCTCTTGTGCTCTTATTCACAATCTTCATCTTCAACCTCGTTTCCATTCTCAATGTCATTTTCTGCGGCAGCAATACGAGCCAAGTTGTCTTTGGCAAAATCAATATGCTTTTGGGGGATGGTCATTGTCTCCGATTTGGACCCTTTTCGCGGCTTCCAAGCACAAAGTATAGTATCCGTGTTTATCCATACTGGTTCAAATGCCGAGTCCATTGTCCACTTAAAAACTTTTTTTTGTATCCCAACCTAAATAGGTCCGCAACACATTTGGGTCTCTCGTGCTTGGGCGGCAGTACTCCACCTCAATTTGACGGAAATTGGGGCTAGTTGGAACAAAATTAGGCGACGACAATGCTTTTACCAACCATATGGGCTTGGGGTGTTCCTCGTCTCCGGCACGTACGAGGACCATATAGCCTTCGTGGCAATCAACACCAACACGAAATGACGGAGCCGGGCGATTGCGAGCAGGGCCTACGTAATGCTCGTCTGCAGCGAATTCCTCACGGACATCCCCATTGCTGAAGAACATGGCGTCAGACTCCAACACAGTCACTCGACTTTGTGGCCAAAACCCTTGTGTCAAAATTGACCGGGTATCAATATCCATCGTTTGCAAAGCGGACCGAATGCGATCCCAATACTCGATGAGTGGTTCATGTGTATCCCGAACAACCCTTGTGATGTCTTCCTCACACAACTCTTTCCAGTATTCGATGAATCCCGATATGCCCTTAATGATTTCCGGCCCATTCCTCATGGGGTCGGGTTTGCAAGGCTTTGGCTCCCCATCCGGTAACATACATTTCCCATCCTCGTCTCGGCGCCAAACAAGGATTCCTTCATCTGGGCCCCAATTCGGTGACGTGCACAAAACTTTGAATTGCATTGCCGGCATACCATCATCACGCATGTAGAAGCGGAATTGTTGAGCTTTGGTATGGCCAACTAAGCGGTCGCCTCCTTTGAGAATAAATGGTTTGATGAATGCCTTGAAATCAGGTACCTATTCAATCAAATGCGGAATGACCGGTACATTATCTAAATCCATGTACGATTTCATGAGAAGTGGAATTGTTGGAAAATCTTCTTCATGCAACTTCATACTCCAACGTCCAAATGAAGCATCAATGTCATCATGTGTATGACCAACCATCAAGAAAGAAACAAAGACCTCCTTGAAAATTCCTTTGGCTACAAGCAATGACCAAAAGCAAAAAACATATCGACATTTGTTGTCCTTTGCACAATTATCAAGTTGCACATGCAGAGTCGGCGGTAGTTGTTTTCCAGGAACGTGTTGTTGAGGGGGTTCCGCCAATGAATTCAAACACACCTCCTTCCCATCAAGTACAGCCTCATAAAGAGGTGTTGTTCCGGCACCCTCAAACAGAGCACGGGACGAAGACGTCGGTGGTTTTTCAAGATCTCGTAGAAGTTTGGCAAAAGATCCCACGGTATGGTTGGCATCTCCAGGGTAGAAGTCCAAACCATAATGCGCATACTTCACGTCCACATGGCCATGTGCGATCATACCTAGAAATAAAACAATGCGTTAAAAACGATAACATGAAGTGAGGACTACATCCAAGATTTTTTTGAAATAGTGCATGGAGAGAGAAAATTTTCTAGCAACATATAGAAAAGACAAAGCTACGGATGCGCGCCCGTAACCTTCCAGAAATGAATAAGTCATCGTTGTGGTTTACGAACCTGTGACAACTATTGGGAGCTTGAAAAGTCCATCGGTGGCTTTGATTTTGCGAGCATAGCAAGGGCAAGCAGTTTTGGCATGGTCCATCTTGTCATGAATGATAGTCAAAACCTCGTTCGGCCTCATTATAGAAAGTGCACGATTCTTGTAGTAATCTTGGCGGTGTGCATCTTGGTTGTTGACATACTCAATGTACTTCCTTTGATGTCTACTGTGCGATTCCGTGCCAATGGGATGATGTCAGCCATAAACCCCCACCCTTATGCGTCTGTAGTCCGGGTGGAAGTCTATGGCTCACATGTCTTCTACAACTGGGTGTGTTAACTTCTTCAAGTGAGAAAAAACCCGGACTTTACTGCCGTGACAACCGACCAGTCACCTCGGACAAGCAGTAAAGTGTGGTCGTAGTCATGTCGGATAAGATGTTCCCGATGGTAGTGAAGTTTGGATGCTCAGCGTACCTTATTTCGTGAAGTCATACCTTACTTCATGAAGCCATGCCCTACTTCGTGAAGTCATGTCCTACTTCACTACGTCTTGCATATATTTCTTACTTCATGTCGTGACATCCACTTTACTGAATGGAGTAATATTTACATCAACCAGTGGTTTCTAGTTCAGGGCTCAAAACAGGGGATTAATGCATAATAGAATGCAAGAGATTGATGCATAGACTAAGGCTGAACCTAATGGAAGAGGAGGTGAAGTAACAACTCACACAACTACTAACTCATAATGTCAAAGTAAATGTAACTTAAGCAATAACATAACTCTCCAATAGGGTTCAAAAACCCTTTTGTTCAACACTCATAGGGTTCATAAACCCTCTTTGTCCTACCTTCCTCTTCCTATCCTCCTACAACTCTTTGCTCTAACTACATAGAGAGGAAGGAGGAAGAGAAATCACAAGTAACAAGTGAAGTGATCCTAGTAAGAGAGATCCTAATGTATGAGAGGTCCTAGTGTTTCCGAGAGAGAGAGAGAGGGAGAGGGAGTGGAAGAGAGGAGGGAAGAATGAGCCTCCGTGCTCTCCTCCAAGGGACTACCCCCTCCAACCCCAATGCATTCTTCACCGTAGATCAACCCATACCTACATCTAATGGTTGGCACCCACGGCCGTCACCACCCTAACCCTTGATCAAACCCCAAGATCCACCGGTTGGCATTCACGGCCGCCACTCGAGATCCAACGGCCTTCATCCGCCCTAAACTCCTCCACTTGATGTCATCCTCCGTTCGTCTCCGTTCGCTCGTTGTCATTCGTTGTCGTTCGATGTCTTCCTTCATACTAACTACTTGACCAAAGATACTTACTATTCACTAACTTCCTCTAACTCCAATCCCAACACAACAACCGCTCATCACTTCAACTAAATCTTAAATCAAAACACCAAAGCTTCACTATTTTTTCGATTTTGAGTACTTTAACAATTGTCAAAGACAAGTTTTACGGAACTTAAGGGTTAACACCATATGTGAGCATCATATTTGGCTCACAGATGAGCATCTCGAAGGCCTTTGTATTTTTCACAAGCAGTACAACGCGCAAACTTGTCACCCGGTCTTTTCGTAACATACTCTGCAAATTGTTGGCTTCTGATGACACTCAACTTGGACAAAGAAATGGGCCCACATCCCGCTCTTTGGCCAACATCATTGACATCCACCAAGATGTTCTTCCATTTTGTTCCAGCCGGCAAAACCATTTGAACAACCTTCTCTCCCGAAGGGAGAATTCTTGTCTTGTGGGGCATGGCATCAGCCAAGGGCAAAATAAGGGATGATAATGTTGCAGCAGCCTGACGTGTAGCCTCCCTAGGCTTCTTTGTGCCGAAGTTACCATGGAAGGAAGAACGGCGCCCTAGAGAGGAATGATTACGAAACCGATAAAAGTCGGCCTTCGATACCGCACGGATGGTGTACCATGCCTTACAACATACTTCCACATTTTCCAATGTGACCATCTTATGACCTCCACCATCCATGTGTATATTGCGATGAACCTCAAGCTTCTTTGATGTTCGCATTCGGAAATCCACAAGCCACATTTCTTGCCGTAGAGATTTGATTTTATCATGAGGAAAAAATTGGCAACACTTCTTCCGACAACAATCCACCGTTGCCACAGATCTAATAGATCCATCTCCCAATACATGGTCACGACGACGTTGTGACATTGTAGGAGGTACACGCTCAGAGTCATATTTTCGGAAACCTTTTCGAGGACGCATGGATTCCAACAAAGCATGTTGAATTTGTTTGTGACGGCGTCCTTGATTCCATAAGCTTACTCCATCGTGCATGACATTACGGTGAGGCCAACGCCGAAGAGAGAAACGCCAATCCGGGGGCACATCCACGGGTGCCAAAGAATTCAAAATGCAAACACCAACGTCATCATCACCTAGGGGGAGAGCATCAACACAATCCTTGGGGTTTGTATTTCTACAAACACCATCAGCAACAGGAGCGTCATGTTCATTGACAAGGACAACGTCAAGACCAATCCATTGATCTCTTGAATAACCCTGACACGGTGGAAGATATTCATCGTTATCATCATCCAACACCGCTCCAATGGACGGATTGGGATTGTGACCAATTCCATCCACAATGTTGGAGATAGGGGTTTGAAATGCATTACCAATGGCGTCTTCAAATTCGTCACTAGAGGTTGAAGGATCCGACGACAATTCAAATGCGCTATCGCCTACACAGTCGACAAACAAAACAATGTTAACAAGAGTAGTGTTACGAACGCGCGTCCGTAAAGCATGATCAGCAGCACAGATCCAGTGACATCAATAGAGGTATGAAGTTGCAATGAAAGTATAGTTCAGGCCAGGGACAACCAAAAGAACATTTTGATTTGAAGCTGAAGGAATTGCAGCAAACCATAGTGGTGAAAGAGAAAAATGGTAAAAGGTAGGTGGCCAACGTAGGTTTACGGACGCACGCCCGTAAACTCGATAGCATTGAAAGAAATGTATAATCTAAGAAATAAGTCACATGAAGTAGTCACAGGAAATGTTACGGACGCGCGTCCGTATACTAACCGCGCTGGAATTGACACAAAGGTCTAATCAGGGAAGTGAGTCATTGGAAACTGTTAGATGGAAGGTAACGGACGCGCGTCCGTAACCTGACCGAGATGGTATTAATACAAAGGTCTGTTAAACCCCTAAACCAAGAAGAAGTTGACAGGGATGGTTACGGACGCGCGTCCGTAACCCAACCGCGCTGGAATTGACAGAAAGATCTAATCAGGGAACCAAGTCACTGGAAACTGTAAGACGGAAGGTTACGGACGCGCGTCCGTAACCTAACAACGCTAGAATTGATACAAAGGTCTACTCTCAGAACCCACTGGAAACTGTCAGATGGAAGGTTACGGACGCGCGTCCGTAAACATACCGTGTTTGCATTGACACAAACGTGACAGTATTCAGAGACCTCGGACACGATCATCTGCCAGAATGAAGGTTACGGACGCGCGTCCGTAAACTAACAGTGCTAGCATTGACACAAATGAAGACCCGGATAGGGTCTACTCAGTTTCTCGCGACGAGTGCTCTAGAGATGATGACGCGTAAAGGTTACGGACGCACGTCCGTAACCTTCCGGTATTTACGGCGGTATTAGCGGTGATGCCGCTTGGCGACATGACATACCACGTAAGTCGCTCTCCATTGCCGCTATGACTGGGGGTTCTCCTCTCAGAGCTATCGAGGACGACGTCCCACCAGACAGTGCAAAAAAAATCTTTCGGTGGGGGGGCCAGCCCTTATGTAGTACTCCGCATCCGAAGATAAATTATATATTAATTTTTAAATACTCAACCCTAAAGCCGATTCCCGCCGCCTACTGCCCCTATAAATATCCCACATCGCACATGGTATCTCCCATGATCCGCACTATGTTTGCTTGATGCTTATCATGATTGCACGATGACCACGCAATAAATGGAAGTGGGGGCATCCTAGAGGGAAATTATAAAATGTAAGACTATTTTAGGATTTGTTTGGCTTCAAAATGCAAGATTGGGAGTTCCCAAGTTTGGGATGGGCTTACAATTGAACCCCTAAATGCCTAAGAAGCCAAAAAACGGTTGACAACATCTTTCAAAGATACATTTTTGATTGACAATTTTTTTTTCCCTTGTTTTTTTTCTTGCACCTTGACATAATAAAGATTTGCAGGAGAAAATTGATTGACGATTAAGGGGAGATTAGTAATAATGAGCCTTGAATATAAAGCCACGATCATTCGTCATCTGTAAAATAAGTGTTAGCTTGTACATTACCTTAGTGTGTGTTTAGTTTTATGTTTCAGGCATATTATGTCAATTGTCAAATTTGGGCTATTCCAATAGGTTTACACACCCTTCTATAGCCCAATGTATCAATTGAGGCTTGATATCTCTTCGATTTAGTTGTAGTGTTTATGATTGTGAAATATATTATATTAAGAGAGTTACAAATATGCCCGCTTTCGGTTTGGAACTCATGCAACAAGAATTTGGTAGTTGCTTGCATAATAATATGTGATCACACAATGTCATTGCTTACAAAAGTAAAAGCACCACCTTCTAAGGTACTGTTAAATGATTATAATTTTAGAACTGATAAATAACTAAATTCGAATATTGTGAACACAACCTTGGATATACCAAATGTTTTTAGGGTTTAGGGTCAAGGTTTAGGCTTTGGAGTTTAGGGTTTAGGGTTTAGGGTCCCATTTCACCATTTTCTCGCAATCTTGACACTCTTTAGAAAGAGTTTTGGATATTATTTTATTAATATGTTAGGTTTATAAACAAAACTTATCACAACTAGTAAATATATTTTGATTAGATGTGAGTGATGGTGTTGAAAATGGTTGAAAGCCTTTCTCAAAGAATCTATATTTTTGAAGGCATACTCGTTGAATTTTTTTTTTCTTTCTTGCATGTTGACACAATAATTTATAAAGCTATGGATTTGAATCTAGAGCAAGCCGAATGGAATGTTATATCAACACGGGTAGGTCACTTAGTGCATTATAAAAATGACATGCGGAATAATATAGGGAAGATTGAATTCATTTGACATAAAATTTATAAAAGAATTCCAAATAATGAAGGGTCCAATTAAAGTAGACAATCCCATTACAAGTAGGGTAGATAGGTATAAAAGACGGGCCATTCCTTTTTTGTAAAAATAATATAGGGGCTAAAAATAAGGATCCAAGGACATTGTATGTTTAGTAGGTCCATCAATTTTGTCCGCATGCTCAAGCAGGGGATGGATGAAAAATGGCTCATCATTTGCCCCAAAATGGATGAAATTATAAGCCTAACTTGCCTAACTCTCTTCTCGACTTCGCTTGGTGGTTGTCGAAGTTTGTGACCCTAAACGAATCATAATATACTAGGGTTCATGACCAAGCCCGGCTCATCTTCAAGTGTTTCACACTATCATGTAAGTATTGTACACTATGTTTATGGTCTTCACTAGACTTATGTAAATTGACTTTGGGTGAAGGACTTTTACGGAGCGGGTGTTGTGTTTGTGAACATACGCTCACTCTTGTTGTGTTTCCATCTTAAGATTTTGCACTTGCTTTTCGCAATGGTATGTATTCTTTATACCTTTTGTTGCCATGCTTTTTCCCACCACTTTTGCATTGCATACCCATTGCAATGACATGCGGCATTATAAGTAACGGTAGGGTGCAAAAAAAATGCCATTTTAGAAATTTAAGTAATTATAGGGAGCTCTTAATTCGTGCCTTGGAGGTAAATAGCCCCTAAACAAATACCTCTCCGCCGTACGTGCTGCACAAAAATCATATAGAGTGACATGCCCGTGTATATCAATGAGTCTAAGATATGGACCATGCAGTGGTTGGAACCATGCTTCATGTTTTGTTTGTTTAGGGGTTAATTATTTTGGGAAGTAACAATATTAGCGACATGAATATTTTTAGGTTTACCCCGAAAACTATGCAACATGTATTTTTAGCCAATCATATCAAAGATCAAACATTGACTTTGATATCTCATATTGGAATTTGATGTGTCATATGACTTTGATATGTCATATTGATTTTGGTGGAAACCATTAACAAAGATCCATATTCCTAAAGACCTCTAAATGTTAGCCTTGAGGGTTTACATTGAGCCGTCTTGGTGTGCTAATTAGGGTTGTGAACAATGTTTTCTATTATTTTGTGCTCATGTTCAATAGAGGTTGTTTGAGATTTTACAAGCATATTAGCTAAGAGCTAGAGGAAAATTAATCATATGCTCCATAATTTTATTTAATACTAAATTGAGACTACTTAAACGTTAAATCCCAACCCTAAGGGCCACTTCATACACAAGGCCGAAGGCCCTGACCATGGCGATGTAAGAGCTCTCATTGGTCGAAAAGACGGAGACCATCCAAGTTCACTTCACACTAGGAGGTGAAGGCCTAAAGGCCCAAAGAAAAGTTCGTGGATGAAAAGTCCCAATGGAGTCCTACATGGCAGGTTGTGGATAAGGGAGCATGGTCTACCGAAATTTGCGTCTGGCCCACCTCCAAGAGGTGGGTCTGAAGAAAATTCCGGGAGACCATGACTTTTTTAATATTTTTTTCCGACAGGACAAATTTCAGGACAGATTTCAGGGCAGATTCCATAATACATTCCAAGACACATTCCAGGACAGCCAACACCACCAAGTAATTCTCTTAAATTGAATTTTTTTGGAGACATATTATATTAAACCAAATCCTCCCCTATTTTTCCGCCAACAAAATATGCAATGGTCCCACAACATGGTCCATTCTCACTTCACACTATGCTTGAGGGCCCGTGACTACCTAAAACGGCTTTCCCAACACCTATGGTACGGCCTTTGGATGAGAGTCATGAGTCCTCACCATTACAAGGTCACGGCTCTTGGCTCATGTGTGAAGTGGCCCTAACCCTACCCATATAATCCCTCTCCCTTCCCATCCCATCACATCCCACCCCAACTACCAATGCAGCACTCCCACGTGTCGTGTTGGACAAGACACGAAACGGCAGCGTGCGTAACCCTAGGCCCATTCAAAACGGGCTGTCTTTCTCTCTCCCGTTTGTTCTCTCATTTCTCTCCGCTCCTCCTTTTTTCCCCCTCCTTCCTACTGTTGCGCGTGCTCTCTCCCTTGCGCTTGCTGCTCCTCTTGCGCTTGCTGCTTCTCCTGCGCTTGCTGCTCCTATTGCGCTTGCTGCTCCTCTTGTGCTTGCTGCTGCTCTTGCGCTTTGCTCTTACTCTGTCTCTTGCTCTTGCTCTTACTCTTACATTTGCTCACGTTCTTCCTCTTCCTCTTGCTTTTGCCATTGGTAAGATCAGGTTTTGCTTTACTTTTGCTCAAGCTCCTTACTGCACCGCATCGCTACGGTGCTCCACTTTGAAGTCCTTACATTGTTTCGCATTAGAGAGAGAGAGTAGTGGTGACATTAGTAGGGAGATCAGTAGTGACATTTCTCAGAAGAGAGATTTTTTTCCAGTATTAAGTTAGGTTATTCAAAACAGAGGCATTTTGCGACAAAGGTGGTACAGTAGAGAGAGCAATAGAGAGAGCAGTAGACAGAATATTAGAGAGAGCAGTAGAGAGAGTAGAGTTTGTTTTTTTCAGTATAGAGTTCGATTTTTCACACGAGAGTTTACATTTTGTGACACAGGTGCTACAGTAAAGAGAGTGAGGAACGCGCTTTCAAAACAGGTTAGTATTATTGTTTTTTGCTAGTTCCATTTCCTTGCTTGCATTTAGAGTTTGCATGTGGTGCTTGCATGTAGTGTTTGCAACTTTGTTTGCATGTACTGCTTTGCATGTAGTCATTGTATGCAGTGAACTTGTTTCTCTGAACAACTTTTCATTTTTTGGAATAGCATTATGTAATTGCAATTGCATAAAGATGCTATAGTCATTGACTGACGATGTTGCAATTGCAATGTGTACAGGTTTATTGCAACAAAGGAGTTTCCACCAAAAACCAGCAAAGGTATGTTCTTGCACCCCCGCAATTTCCAGAAGCAGTTAGACCACAGGTTACGGACGCGCGTCCGTAACTTGACAACCCCTTAAACCCTGCCAAGGTTACGGACGCGCGTCCGTAACCTTCTGTCTGAACATGACCTTACGTGACAACATGCCAAGGTTACGGACGCGCGCCCGGAACCTTGGCATGTTGTCAATTGAGGTCATGTTGAGACACAAGGTTACGGACGCGCGTCCGTAACTTTGTCAGGGTTTAAGGCTCCGAACATAATACCACGTCCGAGGTTACGGACGTGCGTCCGTAACCTGCAAGAAACCCCTGGAACACTCCAAAATCAACTGAATACTAAACAAATAAACACAAAAGAAATCAATACTCAACTCCAAAAATTTATATACATACTTATTGCGAAAGCACTATAACCCTACACCCTCTATCAATAACCAGAAGGTTACGGACGCGCGTTCATATTCTTGCGGGAATTGATACAGGGTGTTGGGTTACAGTTGTGCGTTCGTAATCATTTAACTCAAACCATATTGCGGATACATAGTAGCCCAATTCCCGGTCTTGAACCCCAAAGGTGTAAATTTTTAGTACATTTACGGGGTTCAAGACAACGAATTGGGTTACGGACGTGCGTTCGTAATTAATTAACTCGAAAACAATATTGCGGATACATAGTAGCCCAATTCTCGGTCTTGAACCCCAAAGGTGTACATTTTCAGTACATTTACGGGGTTCAAGACATAGAATTGGGTTACGGACGTGCGTCCGTAATTAATTAACTCAAACAATATTGCGGATGCATAGTAGCCCAATTCTCGGTCTTGAACCCCAAAGGTGTACATTTTCAGTACATTTACGGGGTTCAAGACAAAGAATTGGGTTACGGACGTGCGTCCGTAACATTCACACTGCCAATCATTAAAACTCTGAAACAATATTTTCATCACCCCGTTTCAATAGGTTGAGCTAGTTATTCAATTTCGTCACTGAATTTACATTCTAGTTTGTGCTATTCCTTCAACTTACGAACGCACGTCCGTTTTTGTGCTTCTACGTAAGCACACGTGTTTTGCAGATGGGGGATAGGCATGCGATTCAGATGTTCTGTAAGTTGCTCGCCAAGCCATACCCTGCCGACATCCAGGATATAAACTCCAACGACCACTACGAGCCGAAGGAAGATGTGGTGGACAACTGGACCACTATTGTCGAGAAAGACGCCGATGGATTGTTTGTCATGCGTTTCGCTTACCAGCTAAAAGTCCCCATAGATGCAAAGGAGAGTTGGGTAAAACTGACGTCTTGGAAAATAGAATGCGTTGTAGCACAGGGTGACTTTGTTGTGGTAGATTTAGAGAAGAACAACGATGACAGAGTCACGTTTATTTTGCATTCCTTGCTCTATCCATTCAATAAAAATCAATGCGAAATAAGTAGTCCAGAAGCAGGATGTTTTGGCTTAGCGACCGTGTTCTCGGATTATGCCTTGAATGCGCCTTGGACGGGAAAGAGGCTAGGGAGGCTTCTTAACAATGTCACAAAGGTAAACGCAGCCATTGAAGAAGGGAGTAAGGGAAAGAAGAAGAAGGTTCCAACGTCAGAATGGGTCCCCCGCGTCCCAAAACCTGTTTCTGGAACGTCTCGCGTACTAGTTCAAAGCGAGACTTCGAAGGGCAGTAGGAAATCAAAGCGTTCCCACTCGCAGATGGACACTTCCGGAGTGACAGAGGGCCCAGAGGTGAGCTCTACCCTTTCTGTGGCGCCTCTTCTCAAAAGAGGACAGGTCCCCGACGCTGAATTGTCGACTAAGATATTTCAAGAATTTAATGACAGGACCAAGGATTGCTGGCCTCTTGGAAGATTCTACACATTTGAAGTCGACATCTTTAAATGTCATGGTGCGCCGAGTATCATGAACGTCAGGGCAGAAGAAAAAGACGGCGTGACTTGGCAAATGAACAACATCATGAATAACCCGAAGGGGGACCGCCAAACCATATGTGTGACACCCAAGGACCCGCAGCTGCCAGTCACAAAAGAGAACTGGGAGGAGATTCGTAAAAGGGACTTCTATGTTATTGATGGGCAACACAGTGTAGCTGTAGCAAAGATTTTGCTCAAGACCGACGCCTGGAAGAGCCCCCTCAAGAAGGATCTTCGTTATTGGAAGTCCTTCATTGTGTACAGCGATAACATGAATACCCTCACATATATATCTAGCTTCATGAATCAAGGGAACAAAGTCCGCCAATTCGAGGCGTCGTGGGCAGCCAACCTATTGGCGGCAAGGTTTGTTTGGGTGCATCTAAACCGTCCGCAGAAGGAGAGGGAGAATGTTGCTGTCAAGAATCCTCAATGGAAGGTATGCTCTGCACTTGGTTACGGACGCGCGTCCGTAACATCTTCATTTTTCATGTGACTTCCTTCATTGCCGTATCCACTTTACGGACGTGCGTCCGTAAAGTGACACATTGCTTGCATTCCTTCCCTTACTTTCACTTCTCTTTTGTCCTGTAGACTTTTTGTGACGCCATAGTCACCAAGTTCTCGAGCATCGACATGAAGTCCAGCGCAACAAAGACGGTGATGGAGCTCAAAGGGGAGCTCAAGCTCATCACATCAATTGACAAAACATGGGAAATGTGGTGTCGGGTTTTTGACTCCCACAACCACGGGAACATTGTCAACCCGGAGACGGAGGTGACATATAGTAGCGACGCCAAGGTGAAGGTGCCTCCCATCCTCCGGGAGTTCTTCAGACCCCTCCAAGGACTGACGGAGTTGGAGCTTTATAGGACAGCTCAACACATTTTGCTGGAGACACCCAGGAAGACATTGCCATACCCGAAGATCTTCCTAAAACGTCCTAGGCATATGAAGCCATCGACCTACCACATCAAAGAGTGGTGCGAGTATAGGAAGCGCAAGACGCTGGCGGTAAGGGAGCTTAGCAAACTCGTACCGGAGAGGCAGCTCGTCAATTTGGATGGGGAGATAATTTGGGAGAACTGGAGGTCCTTCAAGGTGGACTACCATATCAACGGTGCTTCTATGAAAACATTGGTGAAAGCGGCCACCCCTTTCTTGGCTAGTAGGGCAAGGAAGAATGAGAAGAAGGCCTCTTTAGATGACAGGGAGAAGATAATATACGTTTTCTTTCTTGATAGGAAGAAAAATGTTAAATTTGAAGGGGCGGCTAGGTTTTGCATGGTCGAGCCAAAGACCATGCGTTTCAGCCCATACGACGACCATGCCTCTAGAGCGACAGTGAGGGAGGATCCAAGGGGATCCCCTTTCGCCATTTTTGATTTTAGAGGGATTCCAGGAGCGTGGAAATCTGGAACGGCGGATAGTCCTTTCTACGAGCCCTTCTATTCCGCCTTCAAAAAACATCGCTCTCCTGCCATTCGTGAGCCTCACGTGTGGCTGTGGATTGTGGAGCTCGAGAAAGCTGCTCAAGTGATTGATCTCCACAACAAAACTCTGAGCACCGACTACGACATTTTCGTGTGCATGTATGTGCCGGCAAAAACCGAAGGGCTAACAGTGGTTCAGGAGGCGAGGGGGTTCAAGCAAGTGGGGGCGGTGCAATTGATTTTTTTAACTTGCAAGAAATCATCAACAGGGAGGGTTCCGGTCAAGCACGTAACCTTCAAGAAGATATATGAATTGTCTGCACCCCACCCCAAGGATTTAATAGAGGAGACAATGTACACTATATATCCGGCCGTTGAATTGGGAATGGATTTCTACTTGGAGATCCTGCAACGCTTGATAGTACCTGGGGACAGGGGAAAGTTAGTATGCGAGCGGAGAGCGGAGAGCGGAGAGCGAAGAGCGGAGAACTCAATTTGAGACATGAATTGAGAGGGAAAATGCACCTATAACCGCGGGATTGAGGGAAAAACATCGAACTATTTTTAGGAAATTTAAGAGTTAGGGACTCTATTACCGTGGAAATAAACCAACATTTCCCCATTCATAACGTTTATAGATTTTTGAAACATAGAAATATTTTAATAAAATACAAAATTAGGACTTACATCACTATGACGTCACAAATACAATTAGCAAACTTGTGTACTATAGTACATGTTACTGTAAATTAAATAAAATTTACTATTTGAAGGAAACACAAAGGATGTTTGTGAAAAAAAATTCTCCACATACAGTCCACCCTCTATTAATGTTATACCTATAAGTGTTAACCCTTTCTAAATGTTAACTTTATTCTACTCCCCACATATTGCACACTATAAATGTTAATTAAAACGTGTGACTTGTTAACAAAATGCTACTCCTTTCTTTGTAAATTTGACTCTATAAATGTTAAAGAATGAAATACAACCATAAACAGTCTTTTGGAAAGACTAAGTTTGGCTACTAATAGTTCTAGTGATGGATGTTCAAGAATGGAGGCACATGAGAAGTTCCATTAGAAGGTACGTGGAAACACGTTCATGTGGGTGTCCAAGTACGTGGGTTTGTTGGTGCAGATTGAGAAATATTTGGAAGTTGTGCATGCCCATGAATCTCACCAAAGAACCATTGATTCATACTTCACCCATGATTTGTAAACTTGATAGTGAATAAAGTTTGGATTGGGTTTGCAATTTTGTGAATTGTATTCTCTCACAGGTACTGTTCACATTTGCTTATATTTAGAACATGTTAAGATTTGTATATTGCTCAAAAAAGTAATTTTATAATTGTTAGCTGTTAACACCTTTATGAATGTTAACTTTGATCCACTCCCGAGGGTTAACATTTATAGAGGGTGAACATTATAGAGGGTGAACATAAATGAAGAATGCAAGCGGGTAGTATGAATTGGAGTGTGTTGTGTGGTGTGCAACTTAAGTATTATTGAATACTTATGATTTAATGAAACAAGGAGGAGGTGTGTGAGGCACCAACTTTTTATTGGAATGGGTGGATGCTACATTGTCTTGTGACTACCGGTTAAGATTGTGAGAGCCATATTGTTTAGGGACACTTGAACTATACTTAAAGGCTAATCCACAAACTAAAAAGATTAACAGTAATAAATGAAGAATGCAATGCGGGTTGACATTATGAGTATGAAATAAAGAAGAGCAAGTATGAAACTTGCACCGGAAATAAAAAAGACATAAATAATACAATCCAATACAAAATGGAGTTCAAGGAATAAACTCATCCTCACTCTCCGAAGCACTTTGATCTATGAATCTGAGTACTCTTGGATCGTATCTATGACGTGGACTAGAAGAGGCACTACAACTAGGAGAGGAGTTTTTGGCATAAGCTACTGCCATATCCTCTGCATAACAGGGAAGTCGCATGTTAGAACTACGAGGTGAGCCGTATTCTACGGAGCGACGGCCTTCAACCATCAGACTGCAACAACAAAGAACAAATTAAGATTGTTAGAATCATTCGAATTAAAGGCAACATATTCAAAAAAAGAAGTTTAAGATGACAAAAGACTTACTCACATAGACTAACTGCACCCTGTTGAGGGAGGGTATCGTCGTTGTCGTCAAGGTCTACAAAGTGGGTTGGATCGACCCCGCGACACTCCGACGCTGCGACCTGAAGTGGCTGCAGGAGTTCTTCGTACAATTCCTTGTCTCCCTCAAGTGCCACAATTGCCCTGTTAGAAGATTGTGCTGCAAGAACCGAGGCACCTACAAAGACCGAAACAAATGAATTAGTCGCATGTGATTGAATTGCCTAAGTCTAGAGAGATGGGAATGTTGAACAAATTACTTATACCAGTTCCAGCAGTGAGGTCACATATAATGCCCCCGGGAGGGCTAAGGCCACTGATTAGAAGCTGGAGCAGGGACACTGCCTTCTCCTTAGGGCCCCTCCAAAACTTGTCACCGTCATTGCGCTTGAGTGCAGTATCAGCGGTGACAATGTTGAAAAGGACGTCATCACTTGCAAGGTCAACATCTTCAAATTCGTCACTAGACGAAATGACGAACTCCTTCGGTTGCCTAACCAAAGGTGTGGAGAAAGACCGAACCAGCACGATGGCTTTGAATTTCAGAGTCTGGACATCAACAATAGGCCCCAAATTGTTAGCAATGTGATTCAAGTCATGAAGGAGTGAGAACTTAAAGAGCGGAAAATGACTAGAATTACTGACCCGCTTGGAGTTATGCATAGGGTGAGTGAGGTGGAGAGAATTGATGATGGTCCATTCCTCCTTGACCTCCAGATTGTTGTTGTAGAGAAAGCTCAAAACCTCCTTCTTGATTTGCACGCTGTCAGGATAGAATAGGAGGAGAGCCCCGTCGTCGTGAAGATACCCTTGACAAAAGCCAATTGTGAACTTGATAAAGTTCTGAACCTGTTTATTCCAATTTGGAACTTGCCCTGGAAATTCGGAAACTCCTGGGACAGGCAAACCATCGGGATACTCTGCAATAATGAGGTCCACTGCAGCCTTCTGCAACACCTTGCCTGAGAAGAAGAATTCCCTGGATGCTCCAACCTTTGTTTCAAATAAACCATAGCGTTTAGTAGAGAATGAAATGGTGAATAGGGGCATGCTAGCTAAATTGAATGGGAATTAAGCTGGATATGTACCTCACTTAGAAAGGCAACCATGTCATCGTAAGTTGAAGGGAATTTGTTGTGCTTCGCCTTATAATCCAACATCATGTGGAATGAGTCATTGAGTATGAGAACCCGAGAAGAAGCAGAGGAGGAGGTGCATGCCTGGGATGACGACATTGACTTAACCGCAGGTGGGACGAATGTGATGGGTTTGGCTTGACCAGCAGCTCCCAGGTGAATACGCTTAGGACCAGGTGCACGTGGAGGATGGGAGCTGATAGGGTCTGCAAGTTCAGCAGGTGGAACACCGAAATTACCACCTGTTACACGAATATCTTCGTCCATTGGCTCCTCAACCAACTCAGCAACCTTTCGCTTGGATCCCTGAGGCCTACTCTTTTTAGTAGCGGTCTTGTTTCTGGAGGAGCCACCCTTGGGGGGTGTGGGAGACTTTGAACCTGGAACTGATGCAGCGGGAGAAGGTAGGAGAGGTTGGATGGAGTCCCTGAGCGCGATGTCAAAGGGAGGAGGTTTCTTGAACGGACAGTCCAAGTACCATCCGCACTGTTGAAAGTGAATTGGATCCCATGTTTTTATAATTGCAGGGGTGAACATGGAATCAGGACTTTCGAAGTCCAGGTAGTTAGGGAAGAAAGCGGGTACCTTAGAGATGGCCTTCCTGGGTAGGAGAACGTATCAAAAATACCTGTAAAGGACTCTGCGGACAGCTTGAACGAAGAAAGGTTGCTTGTCCGGGGGGTTGTTCTTGTGAGCGCCGTTATCTCCATCCAATTCAATGAAGAAGGCAATCTCCCAGAGCTGACACCTCATGGCCTCCACGTAATCAAAGATAGTCATAATAGGATCTTCGCCATCGGGATTGTAGTCAACAATTTCCCCAAGGTCTGTGAGAACACCTGAAAAAAGCTCGTCAGCCTCCACTGCTATCTGAGTCCATGCACACGAAACATTTTTAAGAAATTAGATGTTGTCTTACACGTTGCCATCCTTGCCATAGCTCATTAGGGGACAGTCAAATGACAACATAAAATTCAAGATGAATACTAACCTGCGCCCACCATGTTGCCCGATTCAGCCATTCCGGAAACTTGGAGTCGGCGAAGCTAGCCTTGGGAAAGCGATGCGCATCCCGAATTGCCGCAGAGGAGTTCCACCTCTGGAGCCACTTAACCATCATTCTTGGTGGCATTGCTGAAGTGGCAAGCATGTACAACTTCTCCTGGAGCCTTTACCTCCTCTAGGTTCATCGAACTTCTCATAGTGAGCCTTTACCTCCTCTAGAAAACCAGGAGTTAGCTTGGGATCCGCAACAGGCAAATGCTTCTTGAGCTCCGCGACAAGCTTATCCTCGACCTTCTTCACAGCTTTCCTAACCCATTCCTCTGCATTACGATCCGTCCAATTGCTAGAATCTGGGTTCTTCATCTTGTATTTGTCTTCAGCAGCATGTGCAGCTTCTGCAATCTCTTGCTATAGTTCAAACAATTAATTCAATCAGTTACATGAATGCCTTATTTATAATTTAAATGATACGATAACATTTGAGATTGATATTACCTGGTAAAGGACCGCATTGAGACCTTCAACGGTGAGGGTAAACCATGTGCGAATTTTTCCAGACTGCTTCTTCCTTGCAGCCTCCAAAACAGTTGGAGATACCAAACCCTCAAAGTACGACAGTGGCTGTGGGGCAAGATTCTGGATGCGAAATAACTTGTGTACGAGGTTCGTGGTGACGTGAAATTTTTGATTCTTCCTACAAAGCCACAATGTATATTAGAAAAATGGATGAGCACTTCCAACACTCAATGGAAGGGTGAGGATCTTACCAATTCACTTCGTGCAGAGCGGCTATCACTGATGGTACGTCTCCTCTCGGGTCAAGGATTACACCTTCAACACAAAAATGCCAATTGATATCATGAGTATGAAACTGCTCAATGATAGGCATCCATACCTGCAGCCGATGGTTCCCATCCCAAACCATGAACATCTTATTGGAAAAAATCTTCAAATCTTCATCTGCAAGAAGTGTCTTCTCGAATTCTTCATTCACCACCTTCCACTCCGTAGACCACTTTGCCACCACACTCGGGTCACGTCATTGGTGTGCCCATGATTGTCTTCCAGTGCCACATAAAAGAAACCATTCCCCTCCATGTAGCCATCAATCATAAAATGAGTAGCGAGTTGGGACACATCGTTCTTAAGGTACGGTCTAACCACAGGAAGAGGCATCATGCGGCAGAGAGGAATGAAGAGACGACCCTTCTGTTTTGGCTGCCATTTGAGCTTCTCCAGACGTGACGCTGTTGGAACACTCTCCTTAATTGCCAGGTCATGAAGCTTTACCTTCAACTCGGCATCCATAAGGCGGACTGCATCACATAGAAGCCGTATAAATAAAATTCATGGTCCAGCATAGGGTCACCAAGCACGGGGCTCTTGAAGCGGGGTGCCGCAAACTAATGGCTAAAAAATATGGATTGAAAGGCATTGCCGTCAACGGCATACACTCCCAAGTGACCACCCTCCAATCCAAAGGCCATAATTTTCACATGCCAAATCCAAATAAAAAGATCTTTACCTCTTTGGAAAGCCAACATCAGCATCTGCAAGCTCTAGAAATATCAAAACAAAGCAAACTAATGAGGAGAAAATATGGCTTGAAAGGCATTGCCGTCAACAGCATACACTCCCAGGTGACCACCCTCCAATCCAAAGGCCATAACTTTCACATGCCAAATCCAAATAAAGAGATCTTTACCTCTTTGGAAAGCCAACATCAGCATATGCAAGCTCTAAAAATATCAAAACAAACAAAAGCTATGGCTAAAAAATATGGCTTAGAAATGCATTACCGTCAACCGCAGATCCTTCTAGCAGACCACCCTCCATTCTGAAGGCCATAACTTCTAAATGCCAAGTCCAAATGAAGGATCCCTTACCTCTATGAAAAGCTTACATCAGTTTCTCAAATGTCTAAAAATATCATAGCAAACCAAAGTAATGAGTAGAAAATAAGGCTTAAGAAAGACATTGCCGTCAACGGCATACCCTCCCATGTGACCACCTTCCATTCTAGTGGCCATAACTTCTACATGCCAGGCCAACACAAAGAGATCCATATCTCTATGGAGAGCCTCACTTAGCCCCTGCAGCCTCAAACTTGTGTTTAGACTTATACAAAATAACCCTCTACACCCTTACAAAGTAAAACCAGCAATCTATGTACATCAACCAAAACCCTCTACATGCAGCCTCACTTCCAACCGGAACCACTAAAATCTTGATTTTGACGAGCCTCACTTAGTCCCCTGCAGCCTCAAAATTGTGCTTAGACTCGCCAAAACAAAACCCTAAACGTCTAGAACCAAACTTGATATCATTTGCATGCACCTCCTTCGTCGCAGTCCATAAATCTTGTCTGTCCTACTCAAATGTTCATTGTCACGAAGCTTTTGAATCACTCTGGCCCCTAATCTGAGGTGAACACAAGAATCAAGCATAGGTTCTAAAAACCCACCTTCCGGTTCCATCAAGCTCGTCTCTTCAACCTCGTCCTCCGCACTGTGCTCCTCCAATGTGGCATTGGATGCGAGATTGGACTGCGTCCCCAATTCTTTCGATGTTCCTCCAGACTGACATCCTCGGCCCCGGGACGTTGACGGACCTTCAGATTCATCTACCGTCGACAATGTTGCGTTCTCCCCTCTCTCTTCAAAATCTAAAACTTTGTTAATACCATTTGTCTCGTATCTTTCGTGTTGTGCCTTCTTCCTCCCCATTCTACTCGTCTTCAATGCCTTAGTGCTACTGAAATACAACTTCCCTCTCTTTTTCCTTCTCTTGATATGGTTCTGCATGTCAGGTATCACCCTTCTAGAGCATGTCTACTCCAACACTCCAAAAACCTTCCCTTGAACCGAACACATCTTACTGCACTCGAGAGTCCATAACTTATGTTTCTAAAACAAAGGAGATGAGTATCACGAGATCTTATACAAGTGTTCGCACGAGGGACAATCCTATATTTAATGCCCAATTGGGTCTTTGTCATTCGTTCTATTCATGTCTTGAAACGTGAAGTCTATCTCTAGATCTAGTTATGAATTATGCTTTAAGTCGGCGCCAAATAATCATATTTAATTACTTGTCCAGTAGAATGTCTACCTTGATTTGCACACTATACTTATATATCATGACAGCGTTACCCATCACTTTTAGACTCAAGGACAGCTGTTTCCATATTGAAAATATTAGTGAAGCTTTCGTTCAGAGTTCATCCATCATGTGGATCATGTCGTTATCGTTGGCAGCCCATTTGTAATATATAGATGGCCCACAATTTTCATAATCCTCTTTCATATTTTCTTCTTAGTGCAAGGCCTCATTCCCCTCATCATGGCTCATCTTCCTGCTAACGGAGAGTTGGGGATGGTTGTCCTCTATGCTGATGGAGTTAGAGTCCCACTTACCTTTCGGATGGAGGAGAACAGACTAGCTTACGTGACGTCACAACGTTTGAGTCTTCGGTTCGGCTTCAGAGAGGACACTATTATTGTTGACGAGGATATTTTTGACGTTGTCACATCTGAACTTACACACACCCTTGGTCGGGTTTCGCAGCGAGATGAGAACAATAACTTGTTTTGGAGTCTTCATCCAGGTAGTTACCGAGTGTATGGCCTCACTGATTCTCAGATGGCTGCGTCTACTGAGATCCTTACTCCTCGTTCTTCCTCTACCTGCACCATTCAAACTCCTCTGCCACGTGATGTGAAGGTCAAGCTCGAGCCTCGTCTCGATCCGCCAATTGTAGAAAACGTTACATTTCAGTCTGTGATAACACTTTCTTCTGATGAAGAATGCAGTCCCACAAAAGCCCCGCCTAAGGTCATAGTTAGTAGGAACGCTCCTAAAGTATATCCTTTGTCGCAAGATACTGTTAGCATATTACCATTACTTAAACAACTCGCCGGAATGCCTGGGAAAAAAATTATTCTTAAAAAAATAGACTACTCGGTGATTACACACGAAAAGGTAGAGTATCTTCCTACTGTGTTCGATGGTGCCGTCATATTTGAGTTGCCACCCGCTGGTCACACGGCCGCACGGTCACAGGCCAAGTCAATGCAGGGAATGGACAAGCGTTACGACGGCCATGTGTGGACGAAGACCATCACCACCAACATCACAAACGACTATGGTTTGTCCTTCCGTTCTTCCGCCTGCGTTGGATACTTGCGTTGCAACAACAAGGACTGCGAATATCTGATCCGCCGTCCTCGTATTTTCCAAGTCAACGAGACTGAGTTTGAAGGTTGTACCCTGCAAGCCTTTGTAGTGGATCAAACACCCCCAACTGAGTCCACTCTTGTTTGCAAGGTATGTAAAGAACCCCCGGCATGTATTGCTACATGTGGAGCAAGGATTTATTATGTGGCTGGCAAAATCAACCATACAAGAGCGTGTATCCACCTAGGAACTCACGATCACCCAGTCAAGGTGGGCGACTACAGAGACACTAAGGCTGAGATCAGTGGCCTAATTGAAGAACAGATCGAGAAGACTCCCCAGGCTACCAAGAGTGCAGTGGTGTTGGAGGCTAGCAAAGTTCTAATTGGCAACTATCTTCTTCAACCCGATGATGCGCCGCCAAAGAAGCTTAATCTAGAGGAACTTATTCTTCTATTTGACCGATGCAAGGACATGGCTTCCCCAAACATCCGCAACAAGGTCATGAGCTTCCGTTTCCTCAGAAGATATGGTGTCATGGACTCTATCACCAAACTCCGTGGAATCAGTTTATGGGCCTTTGTTCAGGAGAACAAATTTCCAGGTCAAGGGGCTGATCTTGACAAGGTTTTTGTCTTCAAGATGTCGGAAGTCGGGCCTGGTAGTGGGGTAGACTTGGTGAAGCGTATGCAGCCCGGCGAAGATCTGGAGAATGCCTGGATGATGTTCGACCATGTCAAACGTGTAAGACAATGGACCACAATGGCATGCCACGTGTATGACTCCACATATTGTCTGTCATGACCATTGCAAGTTGTGACATGCAATCTGAGGACTCTGATGCCCAGATCGTTTTCTGGAAAAATCTCAATGTTGTCATGGAGAGAAATGGCGTTGTCAAGCCCAACTTCAAGGGTTTCATGGCTGATAGCGCCCAGGCCAACTGGAATGCAGTTCGGGTCATATATGGCAATGGGAAGAAGGAGGACCGCATGGACGACCGCGAGAGAACCTGTCAGTTTCACTGGACCCAGTCTATGGTTAAGTATACCGAGAAGTACATTCCCGAAGAACTCTGGGAGCAGCACAAGAAGATGTGCCACCAGTATAGGACGGCGAGGACCATGGACGAAGCGGAGAGTATGTACCACGGGCTACGTGCATGGTGGGTATCCGCCGGGGCAGTGACAGAGAAGGCCCTAAACAAACTAGAGCTCTGGCTTGCATTCTGGCATTACCGTTATCGCCAATGGGGAGGCTTCATGACCGGGGTATGTTTTTCCAATACATTTCATATTATTTTCCTTCTTTTCACAGTACTCTAATCTGAAACAACTCTTCACTAATCTGTAACTACTTCCACTATGTACTCGCAGAAATTTTCAGAAGAAGAACTAGCATAAATGCCTTCATGTAATCTAGCTGAAACAATACACAACAAGTGGCTTCAAGCATCTGGAAACAGCGGCGGTGACCTCTACGTTGCTACAGTTGACGACTTCGTTCGAGGCTTCTTACAAGTTGTCAATTACTACCAGTTCCTGAAAGGTGACGTTGGCAGAACAGGCCCTACAAAGAAAGAGCTCAAACTAAGGATGGCAGAGCGCAGGGCGAAGCAAACAGGTAATCCTTTGGTGCTTGAAGACCCAATGCTGGACATGCCTGGAGCAGAAGAGTTTTGTACCCGTGTTCCTCGCATGGCTGGAGAAGAGGTATTCGGGTCCACGAAGCGGAAGGCAGATCTACCTCTTGGAGCTGAAGAGGAATCTCATCGGCCTGACAAGGTAAACTTCTCACATCCAAGAGGTTCAGGACGTGCTGTGAGGGCTCGTCCTGTGCAGATGCCCATCATTCTTGAAGATACTGAAGATGATACGGACGTCCAAGAAATTCATCCTGAGCCTGAGCTTGAGGGCATCCCTGCGTCCCCGCCGAACGACGGGGGGATCTGTCATGTCACTGATGTCGAAGAGACAAAGGTTAACGTCAAGGAGTGGCACATATCAAGACTTCCCAAAACCTCGGCGAAGTGCTGTTGGGCCCAGAGAGCTGTCACGAAGAAGAAGTGTACGGAGAGAATTGTGAGAGGCGCCAATTTGACCGCCGCACCTACCTACACCGGAGTTTGGACTAATATACGCAGGAATTTATCAGAGAGGACAAAATTCTTCTTCTGCTCCGATGACATTGACCGGTGCGTGAAGGGCACAAGGCGCAAATGGGTTGCTAAGCACTCTGCAGACCAAGAAATGCCACCGATTCCAGACGTTTGGCCGGTGAAGCTAGGCACAAACCTCAAGCCTACCGAAATTCTTGCCCTTGAAACGGCCGGATTCCAACTCCCCCTTAAGAAGCCGGTCTCTCCAAGATGCCTGTTCTTTTCTGCCCTGCCGCCTGCAAATCTGAGCGCGGTGCCCATTCCTGCAGAAGCAGACCGCTACCCTGGCAAGAGAGACGGCAAGATGGTCAAACGCACTGCCACTCGCCCAAATCTCGCGCAGCGACTCTCCATGGCCTCCTCCGACTCTCTGAAAGCTTGCATCCGTTCCATCACTATGATACCTCATCCAGGACATGGTTGCATCATCGGGTTGGATTCGGGTGTTTTTCCTACCATCACACAGTACCAGGTCACCATCAGCTCTTTCGTGGGTTGCACTTGCCCTGCATTCAAGAAGACGATGACTAAGTTCCGAGGGAGGTCCCAATTCTCTTATTGCAAGCATGTGTACTTCATCCTTTTGAAGGTTTGCCACCGTGATCCCGAGGCCGACCTTTTCATTCACACGCCTACCTTTAGCTTCAATGAGGTCAAGCTAGTCCTAGAAAGCGGACTCTTGACTTACCCTTTGGCTAAAAACTAGGATGCAACCTACAAACAACCTAGATTCTTTTTAATGGACGGTGGCCACTCAAAATTCCCTTGTCATTACATGTACTGAGTCAGCAATACAATATTCATATTGTCTTTTTCAATAAAAAGGGTTTTGTCATTCAGACTATGTAGACTATGCACGACTACCGCATGTTACTAGCAGCTTAGGCAGAAAATAATTATTTACAAGACTGCCTAAATTTTCTGGAAATTCTTGATTATATTTGCCCAAAAACAACTAAATTAAATTAAATTATGAAACTACCTAAACTTACATAAATATAAGTATAACTCATAAATCTCTTCCCTACATACAACAACAATTTCATACACGATAAAACTACATCACACAACAATAAGTATGCTTAAGGTTATTAATGCAAGTGATTAGGGTAACCATCCATTTTGAAAGTAACCTAACCAGTTAGAAAATTGGATGAATGCCTAACTTATATTTAATTATAATTGAAAACTGCCCAACTTTGAGATATTATTTTTCAAATTGCCTAACCATTTTTTTCACTTTAATTAATTATTAAGCAAAAGAGTGCCTAAGCTGTTGGTAACACATATCGTAAATCATACACGTAAAAAAAATTGTTTGAATCAACCAATATTACTGGAAAGTGATAGCACGATAATAAGAAAAAAATAGGAATGTATCAATTTCTAAACCCCCTGGGTCCACGGTTATAGGTCTCAAAAATTGGCCAAAAAAAGAAATATTCATAGAATATTCATAGAATATTCCGAAATGCCTAAATTTCAAAACTAAATTTAGCATAAATATTCTATATTTGGATAGTGTTTTCCATTTTCCGCTCTCCGCTCTCCAATTCTCCGCTCTCCGCTCTCTGCTCTCCGCCCATCGCTCGCATACAAGTCACGCTCCCTGGGGACACCGTGTACAACGTGTTTGGAGGCACCAAATTCATGTATGCCTCATTGGTAAGTTGCGTCCTACTTACTGTATAATATACGGACGCGCGTCCGTAAATTCACCACAACGGGTCGCGTTGCATATGTGGTGAATTTGCGGACGCGCGTCCGTATGTTCTATATTGGTTTTGTTTAACTTACAGACGCGCGTCCGCAAGTGGTTATTTGTCTTCTATCTGACTTTTTCTTTGTTTCCCTTCAGATGGTCGGGCTCATCATGAACTCCTTCGTCGCGACTTCTGACTACGACGAAGCCGATGTTCACAGGGCGCAGGCGTTCAAGATGGATATCTTGGACATCCTCCCCATGCTCGGTGCCCAGAGCATAAACCCCCTGGCATCCCGTAGCGAGACTGCTGCAATGGACACAAATTCCGACACTGAAGCAGGTCCCTCAAACACGCCGCGCGCCCGAACCCCCCCTGACAACGCAGTGCGGGATCCACTCACAGGGTTGTACATCCTGGGTGTTGGTGGAAGTGGCGAACGGGACACGAGTGAAGCTGTGGACACACCTTTTGGAACCCCTACGTCACGAGTGGGTTTGCCTTCAACTGCTCGGTAGTCGCTTGCTCGCCGTTTCCAGTCCGGCAGCATCGCCGGACCTTCACGAGCAGAAGATTGCTCGGCCTCATCGGGAGAGGAAGAAACACCTCCCGCCTCAACTCCAACACTCCCGCCCATTGACGTGTTTGACATGAGGGCACGTCCAAGCCTCGAAGTCTACCGAGAGAACCGTAGGAGCCGGAACAAGGTCCCTTATGTTGAGTTTGGGATCAATGACGTTGTCGTCATATCCAACGAGGACGAAGACGAGATCAAGATGTACGATATGGTGCGAGGCGTTCCGGAGGGGCCTCTCTCGGTGAAGAAGGAGGCCATGACGGTGGCAGAGCTAGACGAGAAGCTGGCCAAACGCATGGATGATGAAATCTCCTAGCGGATTTCTCAAAACAACCAGGAGCACGCGATGAAGATGGAGGCAATCCAATTTGAACTGGAAAGACAACGAAGAGAGTCTCAAGAGATGCACGCCCAACTCATGGGTTTTTTCGTGCAGATGAGCGCCAGACCACCAATGGTGTACGCTCCTCCCCCCAGCACGTCAAATATGCCACCTTTCGTCGTGCCTCCACCGCCTGTTCACTTTCATTACCCTCCCGCCCCTGCCATAGACACGGTGCCTGTAGGTTCCACCCAGTTATCGATCCCAACGGTGATTCCGGCTGTGAGTGAGGTGGATGAGTTACGGACGCGCGTCCGTAACTCTGCAGGTCATTCCACCATCCCTCTTCGGGGGTCCGTGTCCGATGATGAGTCTACCAGCTTCACCGTTCTCAAGAGGGATTTGGATAGGTCGGGCTATGACACTGCGATACACACTGAACGTGTGGAGGAATCGCAGGAGAGCCCGACACCTTCCCAACAACCTTTCCAGACGGAAGGCGCGCAGAGCCGAAGTCAAGTTGGGCAGGATGACGTCGACACCCAGGCGTCCCAGTCCCTTTCCAGAGATATGGACACCGACGTGGAGATCTTGCCCGAGTTTACGGACGCGTGTCCGCAAGTCGACCAGGGCCGCGACGAGGAGGGCAATGGTGGCGCCTCGCCTCCACATGCTGAGGTAACCAACCTTGCTTGAAGCCTGCCTGCCTCCCCCTCCCCTGGTTACGGACGCGCGTCCGCATGTCTTCATGGGTCTTGCTTTATGTCGAGTGTGCCTTCGACCTTCACCCCCATATTGGCGCAACATTTTTGTAGTTTAGATTCCGGTCTGCACGGATGGCCTTACATTTATTACGCGCGGAGTTAGTTTGTGAATAGAGAAAACAAAATGTATATTAAACCTTGAAATAAATTATTATTTTCGAACTATATTACTTGCACGTCGTTGTCTATATTACTTGCACTTCGTTGTCGATGTAATTTCGTTCTCTATTGTTTCTTTGCTTATCCTTGGGATTTTGCTTTGCCAGTTGTTCGTAGTTTTCTTTCATGGTAACATTGTCCTAGTTAAATGTTAATCACAGTGTCCATCGGAGATAGCTCGCATCCCATCGGAAAGAAGACGTCAGCCCGGTCGTAAACCATTCATAGTATTTGACCTCAATGGGGTGTTGTGTCACACCAAACACATCCCTAGGGTCCCCTTGACTCCCTTCCGAAGTCCGGAAGAGATGGACTACGACGGGGAACTCGACACCCTCGTTAATCGAAAGGTCGTTCGAGCCCGTCCCGGCTTGCGCACCTTTCTCCGCGAGGTGCTCGACCTTGCTCATGTCGTCATATGGAGCTCCATGATTTTGGACAACACGGAGCCCATTGTTAAGTTCCTTTTTGCCGGGCTCCCGAGTCCTTGCCTAGTACTAGGGCAGGAGGCGTGTGATGAGATGTTCGATGAGAGGGGTGCGCCTGTGCCCAAGTTCGGAGGGGGCGGGGGCCAACAGTTCTTGAAAGTCGGCGTTCCTCGGTTGGAGGGGGTCCCTCACGAGTGGTGGCCGACCTCGGACAACACCCTCCTTGTTGACGATAGCCCAACCAAGAGTGTCCTTAATCCCCCTGGCACCGTCGTCTTCCCCGACACATGGACCGGCCATAGAAATGACACCTTCCTAGTTAATGAGCTAGGTCCTTACATTAGGAGGCTTGTGCGTCACCCCGGTAGCGTCCCGGATTTTGTCCTCACTAACCCTATTGGCAATGGGCCGCTTGCCCCCAACTCAGATGTATATAGGGCCATCCGCCGGCTCGCGGCTTTCAATAATTTAATTTGAGATTATCTACACTTTGTGGTCATGTGCCAATATGTTCCTTGACATTGTTGTAGTACCTAATGCTTGCTATTTTCCATGGGTATGTGTTCTCATAGTTGCACCCCCAAAGTGTGTTCCCTGTTGTCACCAAAAATCCTCCACCCTTCGATTTCGTCCTAGCCCGAGTGGAAAAGTTTATAATGACATGTAGAGACTTCTCTCTTTGTAACCCAATATATAATTCCAATCTACCCTTGGAATGTACACAACTTGATTAACACCACACTATGTAGTTTTACATTCTTTAATGTCGGGCAAGGTTATATCCTTAGCCTTTTCTAATGTCCACCCGGCCGCTTTGGCCACGCATGCCTTCAACGATATCCCTCTTGTGAATCGAGTCCTTGCCGTCGACTCCACACTACTACATGAGTTCTCGCTTATTGATTCCGTGCTATCACATGTCATCGTGGTTGATTCCGTATTGGTACATGACACTTCGCTTGTGGATTCCATGAGCACATAGGCTTTAAATATAAGTATTAAAAAATACTTATATACTTATCCTTGCCCTTCCTTCTCTAAGTTCTTCTTGATGTAAATCTCTATCAATGTCTTCCTACTAAACTTCAGAATAGTATAACTCCCACCCAACTTATGTTCTTCAAGTGAAATTTGGTACACTTGTTAAGTACCTTATCAAAAATCTCCACACCAAATTTTGGCACAAACAAAGTTCATATGCAAAAGTTATGCATGAAATTCTAATTCTAACTACTTAGTATGAATGCTGTGATAAAGCATCCGGTCATTAAAACTCTAATAACTTCCAACTCCTACGTCCAATCAATCTAAAATTTTGATACAAGATAGATATATAAGTTCAGAAGGTAGTGTCAAATTTTGGTATCCATATCTATAACCCTCTAAGAGATACATATTTTCAAACCTTGCTGCTTTGTTCCTAGACACCCTCCCCTTCAACTTTTAATAACTCTTTCATCCCAATGACTGAAGCTCTCAAATTTTTACCACAACTCCCATACTTTATAATAAAAAATCCCTCAAATTTTCATACCCATTGAACACTTTGATCATCCATAATTGACAAATCTCTCACTATAAAGTTCTGCTCAAGTTCATAACTAATAAAACACTACAAGTAATGCACCTAGTACAATCTAGTCACTCTAAATGCCACAAGTTTAAACAAGTTTGAACTCTCTCACTTCAATATGAATCTCAATGCAACAAGTTGAAGTTTACAATCAAACTCCAAATTCCTTAAATCCAATCTACTTCTAACAAGAGGTCAATCCCTCTTCAAGGCTAAATAGCCTTGGCTCTTCTCCTAAGAACTAAGCACACACATGTGCTCCTATCTTGCTTCCCACACACCCACACTTATAACCCGTGGGGTGCTTAAGGAGCACGAAAGAAAGAGAGGATGAGTGAGGGAAGAATGAGGGATTATATAGTGAGTTGAGAGGGAGAGAGGGCATGAGATAAGGATAGGGTGAGAGGATTAGAGCCTCCAATCACAACCCCTTAACCTTCTCCTTCTAAGTAGGGACTCATCCCATCCACAAGGCTCTCGATAAGCCTTCGAAATCTCCTCCTACTTTGTAGGCTCTCATCTAATCTTCTAAGCCTTCCTCCCTCAAATGATCAACAAAGATCCTAATTCAAACATTTAACTAACCTTGGCTTTCTACCTACCACACTTTACCAAGGTATGTCCTCATACTACTTAAATCCACTCCACACAAGCCTAATGCTTCAAACTTAGCTTTCTTCAAGCTTCACTCTTTTAATATTTTTGTGAATAATCATAAATCAACAAAACACTACTTGTAATGTTTTACAAGTGTTAACAACACATGTGGACATCAATTTGGGCTCACATCTGTCACCAACGGCCCCTATGTGTCCCCATCTTCTCCCGGCTCCCTGTCTTGTGGTGTGAGCGAATTCCAATTGCCCTCACTCTACCAGTTCTCGGCGGTGGACGCAACCTCCGCTGTTGATTATTCCAAGGACGCCAAGGGCAACAACGGCGTCGTGGACAACCCGCCCGCACGAGTCGTCAACCTCACATATGCTCCTTCGCCCTCTCCTCTTTGCAAAGAGAAACAGGCACTCGAACGCCGTCGAGGGACCTCGTCGTCCGGGTTTGACGACGATGTATGTCAAGGTCCCAATAGACGTCTATGCTTGGAGGCTCCCCTTCCATGCGGCGACCCCAACGATTCCGTTCCTTGTGCAACAAACCTGCTCCCTGTCGATGTGCCTCCGTGTGTCGATGCCCCCCCCGCTACGTATCGTCGGAACCGAACCCAAATCAACTCCTTCAACCGTGTGCCGGTCTGAGTCCGACCGTTGTCTCACACTTCGACGGAGTGGGAGACATTCCTCATCAATGTATGAGTTGGCAAATGGCAGTGTTGGCCCGTTCAAAACTATGACCCCTGTCTCAGAACCCGCAACAAAGGTACGCTATCACTTGCTCATATTCCGTTTTCTAAGCATTCTTATAGTAGTTTATTTGGAATTGTATATGAAACTTTCATTGGATCCTAAATTTTTTGGCGTTGACCCAAGTTTACGGACTCGCATCCTAAACGTCTTGTTGTGGTATGTTCCTTCGAACCTCATATTAGGTCTCTTCTCCAATGATAGTTGGGCCATCAAAATTTGAGCATTCCCTTGGGCTTCGCCGGAGTGTTAGGCAATCATCAACATACGATACACTCGGGGAGATCACTCCATTGTAAAGTTGAACAACCACGTGCGATCATTTTAGATGTAAAAAATGTAAAAAATGTAAAAAGCATCACCAAAATGGGTCACAATTTTATCAATTTTTTTTCATGAGTAGATATAAATGGTACATGTTACATAGTAAAAAATGGTGACTAAATTTGATGATATGTTTTTTTAATAAAACATATTGTTTCTAACTAAAATGACGCAGAATTGAACTAAAAAAATTGCTACAAAAAATGAAGATGGCTGAAAATTTTAAAAAAATATACAAAAGATACCATCAATGGTTGTGTATATGTAGAAAAAATATCATAAATTTTAAAATTTATTAAAATTATTAAAATTATTAAAATTATTAAAATTATTTATGGCATGTAATATAGGGGTAGCAAAATTTGTTCGCACGTGGTGTTCAACTTGACAATGGAGTGATCTCCCCGAGACGATACACCAAGCTCCATCTCCTCCCATAGTGCGGTATCCCAACGGAATTATTTGAATGCGCTTGGATCAATGGGCCCTGTCCGGAACAAAAGTTACAGCCGCAAAGATGAGATTTTTAGGGGCATCGAGGCACGGAAAGCAAAAGAGAAGGAGGCGGCCGCAAAGGCTATCGCATATAATCAACACTAAATTATTTTTAATATTCCTAGTACCTAGACATTTGATGGTTTGAATTTTTAATTAGTATTATTTCTTGAATACTACTCCTTGTGTTCGATATTCAATATATATAATATATTTATTTTCCATCTTGGTTTGCATTGTATACGTTTGGGTGCATCAATATTGTCTTTATTGTTGGAGATTTTGTTCGTGCTTCTAATGCTCTACGACTCATGTAATTAATGTTTGTTTTATGGTTGTAATTCATCTATTTCCATGTAATTTGTTTGTGGTTTTGGTACTTTGTATCATTTGTTTATGACTTTACATACTTCAGTAGTCTCAGAATCATGAAAAAGTCTCCATTTAACGAATATAGTGTTACAAGCTCTAAAGGGTGAGTAGGAGGAAGGGTGCATGTAAACTCTTAGAAGGAATTAATAAAGATTAGCACGACTAGTGCATTGGTGGAGAGTTGAGATTAAGTTTCAAGTTTCCACATTTGTTGACATAAGACATGTGATTCTCAAACCCACACCCGGACTAGGACGCTTAAGGGTGGTGGGTTTGGCCTCACATAAATGGTGCGTCTGCCGGGAGTGAAGCGGGATTAGGGGAATCAAGACTTGGAGGCAAGAATGTGGAGCTAGGAAGGAGCACTTTGTACGGGGTAAGTATCTCACTTAGAGTTTCTTTTTTATTTTGATTAGATTAGTTTATTTCCTTTATTTCCTTCATAACATTATTTAGCGCCCCGGATTGACCTTCTCAAAAGAGCATCAAACCGGCGCGCGCCGGTTTGATGCTCTTTTGAGAGCAAAGGTAGTAATAAGTTTGAGTTTTACTTAGGCTATTCTTAATCTATTTGGGTAGTTACTTTCAATGCTTAGAATTAATTATGTCGGTTTCTAGGACAAAACTAATGCCAAGTGGTGGTAAAGGTTCTAATCTAGGCTAAATTACGATCTCAACAAATCTAAATAGCTATAAAGCAACGGGAAAGTTGGTGAGGTCAAAAAAGTAGTTGCACTTTTTGGAAAAGTCTTCCAACACCCGCATTGGAAACCTCTTTGATACCTTTTTGAAGCTTCTATATTTGATTAATTATCCATTCATTCACCCTTGCTTTGCAAGCTTTTTCCCTTCTTGTTGAGGTAAATGTGCGGGTACTCAAAGGGTACCCTCCTAGCATTGCTACTTAATGTTATGTTGGAATGAATTACATATTTCCTTTATGCATTTTGTTTTGAGGAGGGAGCGCGGCTAAGGTATGTCCTTAACCTTTTTGGGGATTTGCTAAAAACATAAAAAGAATCTATGATCGTTAGTTCACTAAAATCTTAGAGGGATAATTAATTTTAGGAAGATTCGACTTTGACACTCACCTCGGGGTGAGTCTCCAAGTTGTGGGACTTGAAATTTGATGTTCTAGATTAGGATTGTTAGTTTAGAGTCATTGTGATTGAGGTCATGTGGAGTCACGGTCGAGGGGAGTGCTAATTTGCAGGGGGAAGTGAATTGTTTGAGGTATGACATTTCTTCAAAGTGAAATTGCTAATTAATTAATGAATGATTTTAGTACTTGTCTTTGTCGTTATCCGTTGTAGAGGGTAATTCCCTAGTCATCACATTGTGTTGGAGATTAGAGGGTGATACCTCGGTCTTCAATGTGGTGTATGGCGAAGGTCAGCCCCTCACTCTCGGTATTGTGGTGAGTGCCAATTTGAGGAAGAGTGCGGAGGTGATGCTCCGGCTTGACTAAAAATTGGCATGAACATGTCTATCCCCTGTTTGAGATTTTTCACTTAAGTGGACTTACAGGTTCTCTTTCTGTCAGCCATAAACCCCCACCCTTTGCATCTGTAATCCGAGTAGAAGTCTATGGCTCACATGTCCTCATTAACCCTTAACCTCGGAAACTCCATACTCATGCTCCAACAGATGTAAATGCAAAACACATTCCTTGTTTATTAACCCCTGGAGGGGGGCATTAGTATTAAAAAATACTCATGCACGCATGATGATCACACACACAACCACATTAACACCTTCTCATTTTCCTAATTTACTACTTAATGCAGGGAAATTCTACTAGCTAATCTACTTCTAGAGGTCCAAGGTAACCCCCTTATATATTGGAAATTCCCTTGTCCTCACCTAACTATATTGCCACTAATCCAGCTTTTTATTCAAATCCAACACCTAGATTCTCCCCAACCTGCTTGCAGCCTTGCACCTTAACCAAGGCAGCTGGACCATTGGTCATTAGAATGACCGTTTCTCCCTTGTCCATGCTCCGATTGAAGCATGCAAGGGCTCTATGGAAAGTTAACTTCATGAAGCTTGACTGACCAAAATTACAATATTTGATTCTTCTCTGATCGGAAGATATGGCTGGTTAAAGTCTACCTTCTATATCCTTCCAAAATCGCTAACCCAGCAGACATACCCCCACTTATTTGACCACCACTCCTTCATCATTGATCAGATAAAGACAATAGTAGATTCCATAGAAAGCTAACTTCAAATCTCTAATTCTCTCTAAAAATCTCCTTAAGAATCACTAGCAGTCACTCGGAATCACCTCTCAAAGTCAGCGCTGCTAGATTGCCTCCAGTATTACACGGTCTTGGTAAATCTTCCATATCTTCTTCATGTTTGCGCCTATGACAACAAGCTTGGCTTGTTGGAAAGCCCACAGTGCTTCTCTACACCAAAGGGTTTTTTGATCTTTGCCTCTAGTTAATCGCAATCGCCCTCCAAACTAGCACCTCTATTGTCTTGGTAGAATCTTCCACCAACTATATTTTTCCTACTTCCTTCACACATCTATCCACACACACATCAAAATGCTTCTACCCATACCCTAACACCTATTTTCCTATCATTCCCCTCCATCAATATACATGCTTCTCACATTTTTCCCTCTTCTCTTGGAAAACACACAAACACAAACACGGGGGAGAGAGAGAGAGAGTTCACAAGTAACAAGTGAGAGAGATCTAAGTGCTAGCTATTCTAATGTGAAGGAGAAGCCCTAATGTGTGTGTATCCCTAATGTGTGAGAGGTCCTAGTGTGTGAGAGAGAGAAGAGAATGAGCCTCCGTGCTTTCCTCCAAGGGACTACCCCCTCCAATCCCAAGGCATTCATAACCGTAGATCAAGCCATACATACATCGAATGGTTGGCACCCACGGCCGTCACCACCCTAACCCTTAATCAACCCCCAAGATCCAACGGTTGGCATCCACGGCCGCCACCCGCCCTAATCTCATCCGTTTCGCGTCATCCTCCGTTCGTCTCCGTTCGCCCGTTGTCATTCGTTGTCTTCCTTCATACTAACTACTTGACCAAAGATAATTTCTACTCACTAACTTCCTCTAACTTCAATCCCAACACAACAACCGCTCATCACTTCAAACTAAATCTTAAATCAAAACACCAAAGCTTCACATTTTTTATAATTTTAAGTACTTGAACAATTGTCAAAGTCAAGTTTTACGAAACTTAAGGGTTAACACCACATGTGAGCACCATATTTGGCTCACACTTTCCTAACCTCCTCAATTTTTAATTCACACCAAGGTAAGTGATAACATTAATGAGTGAAGGTAGTGAGGAATATGTTTGGTCAAATGAGGGTTGATCGATTCTTTGGGGAATGCAAGGTAAAACTCGATCTCAAAAACCAAGCTTGACATTAGGATTGGAAAAATCTATACGTAGGAGGAGATTATATAGGGTTAGTGAAGTGGTAGAAGAAGTTGATGTTAGACTAGAAAGTTGTTTCAATGTGGGGCCTAGTGTTAATCCATTGTTAGGGACATTGGAATTAGAGGCTCAACTTGAGAAAGAGGCGACTCCTTCTAAGTTGAGTGGTGAGACATCATCGGAGACTTATACATTTAGGGAAGAAATTCCGATAGACATTGATAGGGAAATAGGAGTGGACACACCTGTCACCATGGCTCAGGAGGGAGAGGGTCCACCTCCCTTTCCACCCATTGATCCATTGGTTAGGCCAAGAGGTTTACCCATTGTGGTTCCACAAAACTTGGCGGCGGTGGATATGCCATCCCACCTCCCTAAGTTTTATGGAACTAAGGATGAGGATCCGTCGAGGCACATGGAGAGGTACATGGAGAGGTTGGCTAGTTCTCTTGTGACTAATCCGAGATATTGGTTAGTATGGTTTCCTACCACTCTAGAGGGTGAGGCTTATGAGTGGTATAGAGATCATGCCGAGGGACATTTTAAAGGATGGGAGCAATTACAAAGGGAGTTTTTGAGTGAGTTTAGTCCGGAGGTTGGTCAAAACACGGCCTTGAGGGCATTAGCTACATTGAAGCAAGGTAGGGAAGAGGAGATTTCGGCCTACATTAGGAGGTTTGATTTAGTGTGTACACGATTTGTGGGCACCATGCTCAATGATGACACACTAAAACAATTTTTCATTCAAGGATTCTTTAAGTCGGGAACAATTAGGGGTGTTTTTTAGAAGAATCCTCAGACATTGGCGGATGCCAAGAGGGCGGCGAGAGAGATGGAGAGCTTGGATAGAGATCATGAGAGATTGTGGAGAAGGGAGGATGAATTGATACCACAATTCATTCCCATTCGACCTAGGGTGGTGGCGGGAGAGCCGGTCAACTATGAGAGTGAAGTCCCATATGCTCTTGTTGACACGGGTCCACGTTCTTTAGCGGTTAGAGAACCGGCACCACTTCTAGCATTACCGGCCCCTAGAGTGGATCCTCACCTTGAGGAAGTGGAGAGAAGGTTGGGTGCTAGTCGGTTGGGATTTCAAGAGACCATGATTAAGCAGATGCAAAGTCTTACGGATCAAATGTCTTTGATGATTAAGAGTCAACAACCGGGTCCGCCTCCTCCGGTTGAGTCAGGTAGGCATGCATCGGGATTGTGGTGTGTTCAATGTGGCCAACCGGGCCCCACTCGTCAGTTTTGTAGGAGTGGACAAAACCGTGACCAAAGAGGAAACGGTGGTCCACCTCCACAAAACCAAAGGGGTCAAAGACAAATTCAGTATAGACAAGGTGACAATAGGGGACCTCCTCCTAGAGGTCAAGGTGGTAGAAATATGGAGAGGAGGGAGTTTCATCTTTTTTGTGGAAGATGGCATGCACAAGGTCAATGTTGGTCCGAGGGACAAGGTTATGGTTGTAGCAATTGTGGGGGAAACCATCCTTCGGACGAATGTCGTCAACCGGATAAGATTATTAGTATGCCTAATCCGGTGGCCAATCCACAACAACAAGCGAGGGATAACATGAGGGGAGCTAGACCACAAGGCGGGCCACCGAAAGAGCTTAGGCCACCGAATTTGTATTATGACCATGGTAATGCGAGGCAAATTTTTCATCCACCGGCGGGATTGCAAACGACGAATGGGTATATGCCGATTCAAGGTCGGCAAGGGGGTCCACAGAATTTCGACAATAGGAGGCAAGATCCTCCTACATATTCAGGTCCGTCTAATTCTCAGGATGTCAGGTTTATGGATGGTGTAGTGGAGTCACATCATGATGACGCTCTTCCTCTCCAAATGGAGATTGAAGAGGAACAAGGTCAATGGCCTTCACACACCAATGCCATCACCTATGAGTTGAAGAGTCTGGGAGATGAGGTTACTCATGAGGCACCGGCATTGGCGGTTACCACTAGGGCCATGAGGGGGAAGACCCCATTGGAGGTAGGAGTAAAGGGTCAAGAAGAGTATTCTTCGGATGAGGGTCCTAACCTTTCCGAGTTGGATAGGGTAGCTAGAGTAGCTAGACGGGCCACTAGAGAGTTAGAGAAGGAGAATGTGATTCTCCATGATAGGGAGAGGCCTAATGTTATTCATGATGTAGAGGGTAGTGAGATGGGAGAATGGGAAGGACCGGAAATTCTTTTGGATGAGTTTGATGGTGTTGGCAATGCCAAGGTGGAGAAGTCGAGCGGCTATGATTTATGGGCCGATCTTAGCTCACTTAAGGCCGATATTACCTTTGGACAATTGTTGGAGATTTCGCCCGTGGCTAGGAAGACTCTCAAGGAAGAAATGCCGGTCACTATGAGGACTAGGAAGATGAAGACTAGGGTAGCGGCTAGAGTTCAATTGCAAGGAGGAGGACATGTTAAACCTATTGAGATTGAGGTCATGGTGGTGGACAAAGTGGTTCCGAATGTGTTGGTGGATGGAGGTAGTGGACTAAACATCTTGCCGGAGCACACTATGAAGAGGTTAGGTCTTAGTCTTACGGGTCCATCACCTTTCATCATCAATATGGCTAATCAAAGTCCAGCCGTGCCTTTGGGAATGATTAAGGATTGTAAGATTAGCACCGGAGGGGAAGAATATGTGGTTACTTTTCATGTCATCAAGATGTATTCTAACAAGGATACATTCCCCATCTTGTTGAGTAGGCCTTGGTTGAGAATGGCGGATGCCATAGTAGATTGGGGAGGAACCAAACCATCCATTACTTATGGTCCTGAGGATAATAGGGTCAAAGTCTCCATAGGGTCATTAGGTGGTTGGATTAGACAAAAGATTGCTTCATTTTCAGAAAATGAACATGATGCCAACGAGGATGGCAAGAATGATGAAGTATTGATAGGAGTAGTTCATTCGGGTGGTCATGGAAAGATCATAGACTCGATGTCGGGTTTCTTAAGTCCTAGTTTCTACCATCATGGTGATAATGGGGAGTATGCACAATGGTTGAGAGAGTATCCCGAGTCGGAGTTTGATATAATGATGACGTCCCACCATGCATGTTTGAGTGATGCGATTCTTAGTTCAAGGAGTAAAGAATATTCCTTGTTGGAGCCATGTGAGGTGCTTACCGAAGAGGAATGGATTAGAGGAGGATTGACACCTTGGATAGATAGTATGGAAGAGAGTGACGTAAGTTTAGTACATGTGGATGGGACTCAAGATGAGGATGATATCATGGAGGTGGAGAAGTTGGAGGAACCATTACACTTCAAGACTACGGCAACGGGAATTGTGGTTGGACAAGATGTCAAGGATTATCCGCATGTACCGACGGATTGGTATAGGAACAAAGATAAGCAAGTTCATGTTACCGAAGGAGATTGGAAGTATGTAGATGTGACGACAAAGAATGGCAAGGTGAGACAAATGAAGATGGGATCTCAATTAGGGGAAGGAGAGATCAAGGAATATAGCGATTTGGTGGACGAGTTTAGTGGTACCTTTGCATGGTCATACAATGAGCTTAAAGGTATTCCTAGAGAGATGGTGGAGCATCGCATTCCTCTGATTCCGGGTGCTAGGCCGATTAGGCAAAAAGATAGAAGAATGAACCCACGACTACAATTATTGGTCAAAGCGGAGTTAGAGAGGTTGTTGAATGCCGGGTTTATTAAGCCCGTCGAGATTATGGATTGGGTCTCTCCGATGGTATTGGTGAAGAAAAAGAATGGGAAGTTGAGGGTGTGTGTGGATTATAGGAAACTAAATGCTTGCACACAAAAGGACCATTTTCCTTTACCATTCATCACTCTCCTTTTAGAAGAGGTAGGAGGGCATGCTCGCTACACATTCATGGATGGCTATGCGGGATATAACCAAATCGCCATAGCATTACAAGATATTCACAAAACGGCTTTTACTACTCCATGGGGCACATTTGTTTGGGTGGTCATGCCATTTGGGTTATGTAACGCCCCGGCCACGTTTCAAAGGCTTGTCATGTACATCTTCACCGACTTGTTGTACAAATTCATGACCGTGTTCATTGACGATTTTAGCACTCAATCAAATATTAGTCAACATATAGGGTGTGTGCGAGAGGCTTTGATTAGGTGTAGGAAGATGCAATTGGCTTTGAACCCGGACAAAACATTTTTGGACGTTCACAAGGGAGTTCTTTTGGGTTATGTGGTGAGCGAGAAGGGAAGAGAACCGGATCCCGACAAAATCACGGTTATTGATGAGTTGTCCACTCCCACCAATGCCAAGGGTATAGCCAAGTTGTTAGGACATGTGGGCTGGTATAGGGAGTTGATTCCTAACTTCTCGAAAATAGCGGTTCCTATTACTCACTTGCTCAAGAAGGATGTTAGATTTGAGTGGACCGATGCTTGCCAAAAGGCTTTTGAGGAGTTGAGGGATAAATTGAGCACTTATCCGGTGTTGAGGCCACCCGATTGGGATAAGCCTTTTCATGTGTATTGTGACGCTAGCAATGTAGCGGTAGGTAACGTCTTGTGTCAATCCACGGGAGGAAAGGATAAAGACCAACCCATTGCCTATGCTAGTAAGCAATTGACACCGGCCGAGAGGAATTATTCTACCACCGAGAGGGAGTGCTTGGCCATGGTGTTTTCGGTCAAGAAGTTTCGTCATTACCTCGTGTGTAATCCGGTTGTTTTCTTTGTGGATCACATGGCCATAAAGTACTTGGTCAACAAGGCGGAGCTAAGCGGGAGATTAGCTAGGTGGATCTTGTTACTAGAGGAGTTTGATTACACGGTGGAGTATAAGCCGGGTCGCATGCACTTGCAAGCCGACCACTTGTCTAGGTTGTCGGAGGAGATGGGAGAGAATCTGGTGGATGATAGATTAGTAGATGATGGTCTTTTTGTGGTTACGGCTAGGCCGGATTGGTATGCGGGCATTGTGGAATTCTTGACCACCCAAAAGTTGCCCGAGGAGTGGACCAAGGAAGAGAGAAGAAAAGTGAGAGTTAATAGTAGGCACTTTGTTGTTTTAGGACATAGGTTGTTTAGGAGGGGATCCGATGGACTACTTAGGAGGTGTGTGTCCGAAGCGGAGGTTCCTTCCATTTTATTGGCATGCCACGATAGTGCATGTGGTGGGCATTTCTCGGGTCAACTCACCGGCCAAAAGATTCTTAGGGCGGGTTACTTTTGGCCTACCTTATTCAAGGATTCACATGATTATGTAAAAAGATGTGATGCTTATCAAAGGTATGCTCGGAATCAATGATCGGGGAGATTTTTGGGCATAATCGGTTGAGATCCTAGTGTTTGCAAGTCCAACCGGTTACATGTTGACATCCTTCAGTTTCCTTTATTAAATTGGGGTATATTCTATAAATTCCTATAAAATGATCGGTAAATTTCCTGCAGTCTTGAACTTCAACCGGTTATTTCTCAAACTCAACCGGTTCATCTGTAACTAACTGCCGGTTCTCCCCGATCATAGCTCGGAATGATTTACGGATGGAAATGCCACTACATGTATCATTGCCTCTTGTGCCTTTTAAGAAGTGGGGGATTGACTATGTAGGCAAGGTCCATCCTCATTCCTACAAAGGAATGGCTTACATTATAGTTGCCACCGAGTACCTCACCAAGTGGGCGGAGGCTAAGGCGGTCAAAACCGACACGGCGGCACATACGGCGGCATTTATGTATGAAAACATCATCTCAAGGTTTGGAGTGCCCAAGTTTTTGGTGAGCGATAGAGGGACTCACTTCCTAAATTCCTTGATTCAAGAAATGACGGACAAATTTCAAATTGACCATAGGAAGACTACACCTTATCACCCCCAAACAAATGGTCAAACGGAGAGGGTCAATGGCATTTTGGTAAGCATCCTACGCAAGACGGTGATGGACTCTAAGCGGGATTGGGATACGAAGTTGACGGCGGCATTGTGGGCTTATCGAACAACTTACAAAGTAACTACCCAAGCCACTCCTTTCTCCTTAGTGTATGGTTTGGAAGCCACACTTCCAATTGAGTATGAAGTGGGGTCTCTTCGGGTGGCCATAGGCTCACGCCTTACCGAGAGTCAATCGTTAAAAAATAGATTGACCGACTTGGAAGAGCTTGATGAGAGAAGGCGAATGGCGGCTCAACACATTGAGGCGATTCAACGTCGAAGGAAAATCACCTTCGACAAAAGACACAAGAAGAGGGCACTAAGACCGGGAATGATGGTAATGATACAAGATGCAAGGAAACTTGAATTTCCCGGTAAATTTGATGCGATATGGTTGGGACCCTACCTTGTGCATGAAGTTTTCCCCAATAATTCACTTCAATTGGAAACCTTGAATGGCGAGCTCTTTCCTACACGCACTTCGGGGAGTAGGTGTAAGGAGTACCGAGCTTGAATTGACAACTTGCCTCCGGAGCAAAACACTTTGGGATCCATCCCCCGATGGTCGCCAATTATGTGAGCCCAAAAGGGTACCCACATGTGTTCTTAACCCTTTGAAACCATTAGGAGTTGGACTTTAATGTTTTATGTTGTTTCTCAAAATTATAAAAAGAATGAAACCCTAGTTTTAGAATGGCAATGTAATAGAGACTTGGTGTGGAGTTATGTTTTAGGCCTCAGGCTTATTTTGTGTGGTTAATTAGAAGCGTAGTGGCATTAGAGAGTGCTTTGGTTAGGTGAGTAGAGTTTGAAGAAGCAAAGGGAAGGGCCTTGGGTTTAAGTGTTTGAATTGGGTTCTATCTTGTTGGTTTAAGGGGTGAGGGTTTAATGGATAGGATAAGGTCCTACTAAGTAGGAGAAAGTTTAAGGGGTTGTGGTTGGATGCCCTCTCCTTCCCTTCTCTCCTATCCTCTTTCTCTCCCTCTTCTCTCCTATATCTCCTTCTCTCCTCTCCCTCTCCTTGGCTTCTCCCCTTTTCCCTAGTTTAGTCGAACCGGGTTGCAGCTGCCAGGCTGCTGGGTGAGACTGCTGGACTGCTGGTCGCAGCTACTGAGGTTGCTAGGTTTAACTACTGAGGCTGCTGATCGCAGCTACTGAGGTTGCTGGGTTTAATTACTGAGGCTGCTGGTCGCAGCTACTGAGGTTGCTGGGTTTAACTATTGGACTGCTGGTCGCAACTACTGAGGTTGCTGGGTTAGCTGCTGGGGCTATAAGGTGAATTTGGAGGGCGGCTCAAGGCGTAAGGCTAGGCCTTAGAGATTTGAGTAGAGGACATAAGGGGAACCAAGGTGATATAAAGGGGAAAGCCCATGGTGTCACATTAGGCTCGGTGATGCTTAGTTAATTAGGTTGTTACTTAGTATTAATTTAGACAATTAGTTCATTAGCAAGCTAGGAAGACACGAGGCATTGAATGGTAGGATTAGCAGTTGGAAGTGGATGTGAGTAATGTGGGGGTTGCAATAGAGTGTGTTATGATTGTGATGATGGAGAATAGCGTTTTTAACGCTTGTATCTTCGCCATGGAATAAATTGGGTGTAAGAATTGATGGAAAATGTAATGGATTCCCACGATGTTAAGACGAGGGGAATCAAGACTAAAAGCTCAAGAGGAATATCGGCAAGGGCATGTGTGGCAAGGGCCATGACTTGGGAGCTTGAGTCGGCTAAGGATGCGACTGTGCACGATGCTAGTGGCATCGAGGCATCGTTGTCTCAAGTAACGTGTGAAGCTAAGCAAACTCCCAAATAAGTGTAAATCATTAAAGGGGTGGAAGTAGTGAGTTAGTCGCTCTCACACGGAGAGTGGGACAAGCTCTAAAGGGTGAGTAGGAGGAAGGGTGCATGTAAACTCTTAGAAGGAATTAATAAAGATTAGCACGACTAGTGCATTGGTGGAGAGTTGAGATTAAGTTTCAAGCTTCCACATTTGTTGACATAAAACATGTGATTCTCAAACCCACACCCGGACTAGGACGCTTAAGGGTGGTGGGGTTGGCCTCACAATCGCCAAGCCAAGATGAGAATCAATTGGTAAGCTTTTTAACCCTACACCCTTTCAATTTAGGAATGGAGATAGCGCGGCAAAGATAAAATCCTAACCCAATCCAACTATCCATGTAAGGCCAGTGAGACATCACCTATCTAGCTGTCGAGGGAGAATTCCAACTCCCATGTGTACGAAGCCTCTCAATTAAGTGTTATGGTAGTAACTTTCACATTCATAGCTCGTTCGTATGTGGTGAAGTCGGGTTAATGATCGGCATGACCACTCTGTATGTTGCAGGTAGTAAGGTGGGAGTAATAACCCACGAAACCACTATTATGTTCTTGGCCCCAAGGGTTGGAGGTGATGGCCCCAACCCTTGAAGATTGTGTAACAAGTTGAACACACATGTTATCTTATTCTCCGGTCCCATTAAGTGGAAATTTTATGGTCAAACCATGTTAAACTAATTAACAACCAATGAAATTTATACAACCCCCGTGGGCAAAAAACCAACCGGGAGCTTAACTCGTAGGATTGATATTACCCTTCCGGTGGCGAAGATCGGAGGATGTAAGTGTCAATCAACCTTCAAAAGACCCGCACATGGCCTTGAAGGGTTCGGATTAGGATGTGCACCAAACATGTAGGTGGTGATGCCATAATTTATGAACTTAGTAATATAGGTTCTGTTCAATCATTCATAACTAAGAAGGAAAGTTGGGAGGGTGGAACTTAATTAAGGTCCCATGTTTAGAGAATTTAATCCATAAAAGGTAAGGAATTAGATGTGACCCAAGGTAAGAGGTAAGGTTATTTCAATCCTTAGGGTCAGGTTGCCTTGATCCCAAGGCTGGTGCGTCTGCGCTTAGACTATGATAGATTAGGCATTAGGTTAAAAAAATTGATGTAGCCTAGATAATTACCTCAGGTACTTATAATCTAGGCACAACCTACCGAAAGAACACGACGCGATTACCAAATCCCTCCACAAATCTAAAATACTCATTAAATATCATAACATCTGGGTTCGGCTTGGGCACCTGCCAAGGTAGGCCATCCTCACCGAAGGGCTTGTGCAGTACTTTTAGACTCCCTCGGAGGGGGGTGTCCAAAAGCACCACCAACTTTGAGGTGCATGGGAACCTGTACGTATGCCAATTGAATATATTGAGGAGTATATCATCAAAGAAATAACATGTCCCTATGGGGTTTAAGCATGTCGAATCCTTAGTGTTTTGTTCCTTGAAGGGAATTCAAATGTTGAGCGAGCTGACAAATTTTAAAAATATGTCGTGGATGTTTATATCAACCACAGAATGTCTCACTTAGAGGCCTTCAAAAAAAATTTGCACTCTAAATAAGATTGGAATATTCAAAATCCATATTGGGTCACGTGGAAGAACTCTACTATCACCTTAAAGTATGGGGAGTGTTAAAGGGGCTTAGTAGACAGTAACTTTTAGCAGTATCAGGTTAAAGAGGTTTTCAAGTTACTATTGTAGTAGTATCAGAAGTACCAAGTAGGGATAAGAGTGAGCCGTAGTTGCAGATAAGGAATGGATAGTGGTGGATAAGGTAATTCCAGTAAGTGGTTAGTATTGACTGAACGAGATGAAGAGAAGGTACTTAAGGAAGAGAGTAGGCTCTCTCTCACTCTCTCTCATTCTCAGAATGTGTATTAGGATTTTTATCAATAGGGTATGGAGTTTCTTGAGTAAGATACTGGCTGAATAGGAAGGTGGAATTTGTGTGTTATCTTATAATTGTAGTTGCATTACTTCGTGTAAGTATTGGTTGTATGAGAATGGAAGTTGGTAGTTGAACTACTTGTGTTAACAAAAGGGTTATTTACAAAGTGGTTAAGAAATGGTAGTAGAATCCATTTCAGATGAGTACTTAGAATGTTGTAGTACTAGAACATATAACAGTATGAAACGAATGGTATTATCTTAGTCGAGTCCTTCTACTAAAAGGGTTAAGTACTTGTAGAGAGAGTAGATTGTGCCCTGACTCTGAGGGTAGTAGTAATAGAGAGCAGTAGTTTAGGAGTATCAATGAAGAGTTCGATATAGTATTATAATCAATCCCAATAATAGGTAAGTAATACGTTCACGGTAGTGCGAGTCTAAATCCGGTTGAGGTGTAAGTAAGGGGTAGAGGAAGCCCCATGGCAGGTAGTTAGAACTCGTCTTAATCGCAGTATTGAGGTAGTACGGTCAGAATCGGTGCATACGTCTGAAACCAGTAAGCAGAAGATAACCGGTAGATCCCCAGGAAACCCGATAGAGAACCCGGTAGGGGTACTGGTTGACTTGACTGGCATATAAGAAGTCTTACCAGTAAGGGCAGGGTAATAGTAGCACGCCCCCAGAGAGGTAGGAAGTAAGAAGGATGTATGGAATGATACTTATTGTATAAAACGGTAGTAGGCGAGACCTTAGGATGTCGGTAAGGAATACTGGACTAAGCCTCCTCGCATACCGGTAAGGTACTACCGGAGATAGGGTAGTACCGGGAGCAAGTAAAGAAGGGTGATTTTTAAAAGGGAGGTGCCTAATATTTGCAACCATCACAGTGAAATAGTTTCAAGTAAGTCTCCAATTTCTCATCAATCAATTTGTAAAATTGTTTACAATTCTGGAGATGCTAGGTCCTATGGTCATTGAAGGATAAAGCAAAGTTAACCCAATTCTTGTTTGAAAGGTGAAGGTTCTACATAATTGAGCTCTATTGCATCACACCCCTAGTGCTCCAAAGTTGGTTGTAAGACTTCCTAACTTTGTTATTGTCTCTCCAGGGGTTGATTAGCACGTACGGGCCGCATTGAGAGGATTGAGGTTGTGAACAAGACAAGATGCTAGATCTTGGAGTTGACAATCTTTAGGTGATGTTGTTATCGAGCATTGGTGAAGAATTTATGTTGATTGAGTCGAGAAACAATTGATTCGAAATAGCCATTTTCCTCAATATTATGTTCGGCTTGACATGGAAGCACATACTGCGGAATGAGGCAAAGTAACGTATGCAGTTTTCTGCTTGGAACCGGCAAATGTAGTGTTAGATACACCAGTTGATTATGTTGCTTCACAAGATTTGGGGAAGTAGGTCAGTTCTAGGCTTGGTTTTGAGCGTCGCAGGCTAATTAGAAACACTTTGTGACTTGCATTGAAGATTGTTGTTGCTTTTTGATAGCCATCGTATCCTACAAATGTTTTCTTTCCACTCAATTTTTGTATTCGAATAACCTTACACATATATTTCATAATTTCAAGAATTATGTCCCTTAATATCACACCGTGATTAGGAAGAGCACATGAAGGCTAATTAGAAACATCTTGTGACTTGAAGTGAAGAATGTTGTTGTTTTTGATAGTCATAGTGTCCTGCAAATGCTTCCTTTCCTATTCAATTTCTGTATTTCAACAACTTTATACACTGTTTTCACAATTTCGAGAATTACGACCATTAGCATCATACTGTGGCTAGGAAGACCGTAGGAAGGCCTATCAGGAACACCTTGTGACTTGAAGTAAATGGTGTTGTTGCTTTTGATAGCCATCGTGTCATAGAGATGTTTTCTTTTATTGTTCGAATTTTGAATTTCAGTGACCTTTTTACAGAAATAACCTAAGTTACACAAATTTCATAATTTCAAGAATCACGTCAATTAATATCACTCCGATTAGGAAGAGCGTAGGAAGACTTTACATGTCTTGGAGTTTCCAATTCCATCAACTCGTATCAATAATATGCACTTCCTTCGCCATTTTGTGAACCTTCAACTTCAACGCTTTATTTCGGTGATCTTGCACTCTTGAACTTAAACCGATGTATGTAATGATTATAGATGTTATTTATGAAAATTATAAACAATCAATCCAATCTTATTAACCCCTTCGCCGTAAAGCTTATCCACCATTTCAACATGCCATAATAGGATTAGTGTTTTAACGAATCTATGATTTGACCATTATGGGAAATCCATCGTGTTCCAAAAGCTTCTATATATTGATCATGGATCTCCCCCCCCCCACACACATATATTAGCATAATTTCAATAATGAAATAAAACATAAGTGTGTATGTTAGAATTACTTATGGAAATCTTCTTAAATTTCTTGAGGGTCAAGAACATTGTCTAGATGGACTTGAAATTCAATCCGCAAACGCATTACCCCCTCAAATACTTCACAGGTTGTAAGTTTGGAGTTTGTAATAATTTTTTTTTGTCTTTTTCCAAATATGGTTAATATATTAGTATTTTAAAAAATCATTATCATATAAAGCTTATAATACAAGTGTTTTTAATGCTAGCATATAGTGACACTATTAAGATCAAAATATTGTGGGAAAAAATATGTGTGCTTTTTTTTTACATTTGGAGGATTAAAACCATTTTTTTAACATAATTTTGAAGATATAAACAATCCAATAAGGGATTAGCAATAAACATCATTAATTTTTTCCTTAATAATAAATATTAATTAAGAAGAAACATTCAAAGCCACATCATGCACACTCTCCAACTCACTTTGATTCAATCCTTTTGGGAATTATAAATCTAAGCTCATCACGTGTACATCATGTTGTCCTCCTTTCTTTGAGATTAGTAAAAAGGGGACAAGGAGTGCCTATTTGCCAACTTGCAACCCACACTCTCAAACAAGCCTCCTCATCCCACCCCACCCAATGGACTCATCTTGAATTTGTTACATAGACGTTGCAAGTCCCTGGCCTGATGTGATGCTGGTGCAATTTGCTTGCATATAACTTATATGTGCAATTGTTTTGTAACGTATAAGATTTGTGAGATTTATTTTGGAATTATGGTCAGCATTGTATTGTTTCAAAGTTGAAGGTTTGGTCAAGCATGTAAATTTTAGAATAATTTGTTTGTTTTGGGTGTGAGAATTGTTGAGGTATTAATGTATATAAGGCATTCTCTCATGGCATATTTCATGAAACATCTTAACTTTGACATATCTTGGATTAAACTTTCATTGTTTTCAATATACATATGTGTGATAAAAAGTAGGTTTTTATTCATATCAAACCACTTGTTTTTCATATGATATAATTTAAGCTACAACCTAAACAATGTTATGTTGATGCATAATCAATTGGTATGTTATAACTTTTTCAATTTCATTGATCCTTGAAAACTAGAATAGTGAGAATCATTGTGAAAATGCATTACTTACAAAGAGTTGGAATCGGCATACTTTGAAGTGACTACTTGAACATGCATGCAATTACGGTCCACATTTATGGTTTATGGGAGAGGGCATGGGCTTTGAACTTGATTTGGAAATAAAGAAGCACATGTCATAGTCCCAATAGCAAAGCCTAATTGAAGGGCATGTAGTATGGTGCAAGCACGGTAAAGTGGACAGCTCCTGATCCTTGCCTAGTGTTAAGTGAAAGTGATTCAATTTTATGTACTAAGTTTAAATTTTGTGAAGAAAAAAAAATCATGAGCATTTTAAAAACATATAAGCCAAACAATTTATGATGAAAAACAAATTCCAAGAAAAGTCTACATATTTTAGAAGATGGTGCAAGTGGTGTGCAAGTAGGTGATATTGAACAAGTGATTGTCTAAAATTTGTTTAAAATATGATAAAATTAAATTGAATTGATGGTTTTCTACAAATTTTTATGATGATGCTCTCAAGTAGATAATGAATTCGAGGAATATTAAGAAAAATCCAACTTCAAAGAAGTTAAGGTCATGAAATGTATGTCCAAAAACAAACTCAACCATTTGCTTTTGAGCATCAGTTTTGATGCTAGGTATTGAAGATCTCAACTTGATATTCTATATTTGAGTATTTAACACAACAATAGAGTTCATCATAAATAAAAATCCAATTTAAATAACGCTTTGCTACTACTTATACTAGGCCTTTGACCAAAAAATTATGGTTTTAATATATTGGAGCACTTTTTTGGTCCACTTTACCATGCTTGCACCCAATCAAGATTTCTTGCCACACCAATTTTCAAGATAAGAGACACTTGCAAACAACCCTTTGAGGCCCAAAAGCCTAAATTAAGCCACCTTTACATAGCATGTTATCAATTAGTCTTGGCATTCGATAGTGCTTACTATTGGCTTGGTTATCTTACTACTATACAACCAAATATGTGCACGACATAGAGGTAACACAAACAACAATTTATTTATTATCACAGACTGAGTATTGAGGTGCTCATGAGAGTGGACTATAGAAACATCCCAACGATCCTCTTACATTAGGAAGCGAGTTGTCTAAGGGACGATCTCTCTATGTCGCTGCCACCATAAACATCACAAAACATCTTAAACTGTGCTTCCCTTTCACTGTACCTTGAACAACCACATGGTCTTGTTGTATTATACCACAAGAGAAGTGGGGACTACATACTGTGTACACAAATATATTGCTGATTCAAACGCCAGAGCACGACGAATGCAAGCACCGACGTCAACATCGGTGATGACCGGAGAGTATCCTTGGGCGATCGCCAAGTGACATGAAATGCCACGTTCATTCGATGGTGATGGTGGCGTAGTAGGTTTTGTCGTCCTCCTTGTAATAGTCAACCTTGATTTTGATGCCCGTGGTGCTGGTCCTCTCCAGCTTCGACAACTGTTTCCACAACATCTGGTTTCTCTCATTTTTGTCGTCGTAGTAAGTGGGGTGAATTTGAACACCGGTGTTGGAAGCTTTCTGGTCGGGGACGATATCACACCACCTCTTGTAGTTGTGGATGCCCAGTGCGACCAAGAAGAAGCCGCATGAGGGGCCCTTGAAGCGCAACATTCCGGAGGTGCCACTGCTGCCCATGTGGAGGGTGTGCTCGCCATCCACCTCGGTCCAGTATGCTCCGTCGGCGAAATGCCAGCATGTCTTCTCCACAACGCTAAACCAGTCGGTGGGCTTGGTTTGGATGACCCTCACGTGGATGGCATAAGACATGGTGACGAACTGAAACAGAAACTTTGTGGAAAGTGAATGAGGAGCAATGGCTCGAAGGAGTATGTATTGCTGTGGGACTGAAGATGATGAGCGAAGGTTGAAGCAGGAAGGAGTGAATGCTGTGACGAAGGGGCCGTATATGTAGCCTCGGGAAGGGACGCTAGGATCAAACTGGTTGTGGATGAAGAGAAAATTTTATTAATAAAAACACTGCTGAGTTCATGGGTTGGCTTTGTCCGAACCTCTTATTATTATTTCTTGGACTACGACAAATGCACACATGCTTTCCTTATGGGATCGGAACTATTTGCATGCACAGAAGTGATGTGAACTAAGTTACATGTCGAGAGCTTTCAGTTTTCAATTTTGCAAACTGGACTCCAAGTGTCCTGGCCTGGCGACATGGTACCTATGCATGCCGTTCATCCAGCTGCGTCAACAACTGCAGCCAGTGAATTGTGTTTCTTGATGTAGAATAGTCTGCGTCAATAAGGATTACTCCGGTGCTCGGTCCAGTTAGGAGTATTACAAGAGGAGTATTACAATGCACCCTCGGTATGTGTTACCCCAATGACTACTAAACTGCCTATGTGTTAAGGGAAATTGTGCTCCCCCAAAAACACCTAAAAAAATATAGTAGTAAGTGTTAATTGTTAACTGTTAAGTGAATTTTTGAAAATTATGCTCCCCTCTTCCACAAATTCACCTCAAGAATTGTTAATATGGATGACAAAGATGACACATGCAATTAATGCATGGTGTTTAACATATTCAAATCGTGACCGTAGCCACTTTCCTCATGATCTTCTTAGTTCAATGTATGAATATCTTAAGGTAGATGTATGGAAGATGGTGAAAATAAGTTGATTTGGCTAGAACGAATGGCTTGAAGTTTTGTGCAATATTTTTTAGAGATGGGAAAGAGGAAATGATGAGGGATGCAAGTTGTTTCGTAATTTTATTCCTTGTAAATAATTAGTTACTTTTTCTCAAAGAGGCAAGTTAGTCCAACCCCCCCCCCCCCCATTTCTACACTAGAGCTAATTTGAGCATTGAAATATCATACTATGCATACAAATACACACGAAATGGTTAACTCAATGGCACCCAAAAGTGATGGCACGTGGTGTGGAACAACACCTATCCTAGCCAATCATTGCATCCTACCTAGCAATGCATCCTTTTGGGGCCACCACTTTTACATTTAACCATTTTGGGCCCACACAACAATCATTCTGCCCCTAATCTAGTGCACCAGACGTAGTGGTCATTTACCGTTTTAGGTTTTTCTACCTTATTCGTGATCAAAATGTCGACTCTTCAACTCACAAAATGATTGTATATATATGTTCCCTCAATTATATTGGCTACTAAACTTAGAATGGTGCAATAAAATTTGCATACATAGTCCAATCTCCTCTCAACACATGTTGTTTTGGTGTTTGTTCTTAGATCCACGACACCTATTATCACACCACTAAAATATAGGTGTGTGAGTGAACAAAATCAACTCAATATGGCATGCATGCCTTATGCTTACCGAGGCACTCTAGTGACCCCAAGGCGGGCCAGAGATTGGCAAGCATAACATCCAACACCAAGATGGGACAATATGTACTACAAACACCATATGTACCACTAACATGTGCCACATGTGACTATTTATATTATCTATGTCTGACCACTTGGAACTAAGGATAAGGGAAGGTTGATTAGGAAGTAGTTGTCTCAGGCTCATTGTTATCAAAAATTAGAACGAATGTGGAAGATTCCCGTCGGAGCCACCTCGACGACGGGGTGGCAACCTCGACCGGAAAAACCCCCGAGCCAAAATTTCGGGAGGGGGTTGAAAAATGGAACCGGTGGCGGAGGGGTCCAACCCTTTTGTAAAAGGGTTTAAAGACCCCCTCCTTCCACCTTGAAACCTCCCTCTCAATTCGATTAGCGGGCGAAGCTCTACATTAATATAGTTAGACAAGCTCTTTTTTCCTTAGAATTTGGGCGAAGCCCTACTTCAATATAGTTAGGCAAAACTCCCTTTCAATTTGATTAGCGGGCGAAGCCCTACTTCAAGATAGTTAGGAGAAAATCCTTTAGCATGCATTCTCAATGGCCTAAGAAAAAGGCTTGACAAACTCCTCTACTCTCTCTCCTAGTTAGAATGTGTGTTTATTAACACACCAACAAAATTCCTCCTTTCTTTTGTAGAGGTAGGTTGGATTGTAGAATTTCGAGTGAAGGCATTGTAGACCTCAACTGCCAATGCCCTGAAGGCTTAGTTCAAAAGCTAGAACAAAATACTTATCATTTTTCTCTTAGAGAGATTTCATATAGCTATCTATAGCCGTTTTCCATTTGTGATTTGGTCAAGATGACAATTAGTTATGGATTTTCAAAGATGGAGTAGAAAAACTGGGTGGTCCTGTGGGTAGCGGCTGCTAGATCAGACCTGCCAACCCAATCAAAATTTTAATTCTAAAAAGTTATATTTTTCCCAAGTAGAACTTTTGTCTAGCTTTCCAGAATTGCTTGGAACGTTTGATTTGAGCATGATTTGAATTAGATATGAATTTTTGAAGACGGAATACATAGTTTGAGAATTCTTGGTTGACTGCTGCATTACAGAGGGTCTACTGAATTCACTTTGGCTTAACTTGTTAATTGCATATTTGTATCACATAGATCTTTTTAATATCTTTCCATGGTTATATAGAACGTTTTATTTGAGCATTATTTGATTTAGATATGAATTTTTGAAGACGAGATACATAGTTTGAGAATTCTGGGTTGACTGCTGCATTGCAGAGGATCTGCTGAATTCACTTTGGCTTTACTTGTTATACACATAATTTTACCAAATAGATCTTTTTAATACCTCTCCATGGCTATATAGAACGTTTGATTTGAATAAGAATTGAATTAGATAGGAATTGTTGAAGACGAGATACATAGTTTAAGACTTCCTGGTTGACTGCTATGTTACAAGGAGTCTGCTGAATTTGTGTTGGCTTAACCTGCTGATGTCATAATTTTCCTAGTTAGAACTTGCTAATAGCTTTCCAATGGTATAAGAAAAGCCTAAATCCAAGTTGTAATGAATTCACTATGAATTTTTGAAGTTAGAAGTTAGATAGGTGGGTTGGAAGGATCGGTTGAATCGACCTCGTACTTCCAACCCTCATAACTTTTGCATTTCTTATCCGATTAAGGTGATTTTTAGATCGTTAGAAAGATAATTAGGTGCACTAAGTAAATATATTATGCTTAGGCCTAAATTACAGTGAAAAAATAACACTTTATATTTTAATTGTTAACTAAGAGACGCTTCCTATCAAACTAGTTACAAGGGAGGCAAGGTCGACGCTCGAAAGTGGAGCAAGAAAAGAAGTAGCGGCTCGGCCTACATCGAGCCCAAATCAACCGAGAAGAATTGAGGTAAATTAACTAACCCTAGCTTTCCATTTAGGGTTGGAGGGAGCGCGGCTAAGGTAAGTATTTCTAACCCACTCACCTATCACGTAAGGTCAAGTGGTTTGACCACTTGACCGCCAAGGGGGTACCCAACTCCATTGTTTTTAGGGCCCCTTGGTATGTTTTGTGGTAGTAGCTTCATTTATTAGAAAGTTTCGTATGTGGTGAAGTCGGGTTAATCACCGACACGACCACTCTGAATGTTGTTGATGGAAAGGTGGGGTTAATGGCCCACGAATCCATTATCATGTTGTTGGCCCCAAGAGTTGGAGGTGATGGCCCCAACCCTTGAAGATTGTGCAACAGGTTGAACACACAGGTTGCCCTATTCCCCGGTCCCATCAAGTTGAATTTTGTGTTCAAACCGTTTTAAACTAAGCAATAACCAACATAATTTGTACAACCCCTGTGGGCAAAAACCAACAGGGAACTTAACTCGAAGGATTGATCCCAACCCCTCTGGCGGCAAAGATCGGAGGGTTAGGATATCAATCAACCTTCAAGAGACCCGCACGGGGCCTTGAAGGGTTCGGGTTAGGGCGTGCACCAAACAGGTAGGTGGTGATGCCATAATTTATGAACTTAGTAATATAGACTTTGTGTAATCAACCTTAAACTAAGAAAGAAGATTGAGAGGGTGGGATTTAATCAAGGTCCCCCCGTTTAGAGAATTTAATTCATAACAAGTAAAGAATTAGAGGTGGCCAAGGAAAAAAACAAGGTTATTTTATTCATTAGGGTTAGGTTGCCTTGATTCCAAGGCTGGTGCGTCTGCGCGTAGACTAGGATAGACTAGGCATTAGGTTAGAAAAAATAGATAATTCTCTTAAGCACTTATTAATCTAGGCACAACCTACCGGAAAGACACGACACGATTAACAAATCCCTCCACAAATCTAAATACCCATAAAAAAATCATAACATCCGGATTCGGCTTGGGCACCTGCTAAGGCAGGCCACCCTCACCGAAGGGCTTGTGCGGTACTTTTAGGCTCCCTCGGAGGGGGTTGCCCAAAAGCACCACACTATACGTTAACGCACAGGGTCCCCGCTGGCAGCTGCGACAGGCATGCAGCTAGGCCAGCAGACCCTGTGCGTTAACGCACAGGGTCCGCGCATGCAACTTTGAAGGAGAATAAAAAGAGATTTGAGGTTTGAGGTTTTTTTTAAAGTCTGAAATTGGTAGATTTGGCACATTTTATAAAATCTATAACTAATTCATATTACCTCCAAAAAAAAAATTGTATATTATCTAAATCTCCTTAGCTACAATTTTCTCATATATTTTTCTGTGGTTTGAAATCATCTTCCCCACTCTACCTTCTATGTAATTCGGTGTTTTTGGCCACCTCATAGATTTCGTGTTTTCGGAGAAAAAAAAAATTCTCAATATTTCACATTTTTTTGAAGTCTCTTACATACTTCATATGTGTATATTTCCTACTTGTGACATTTCACCACCTTTTCCACAAATTTGGTAGTTTAGCCCTCTCTATGTTGCAACAAATTCACATAATATGACTTCTTCTTTAATTTTAAACTCTATAATTCGCACTCCAATACCCTGTGCGTTAACGCACAGGGTTTTGCCTCCTAACTTTGAACTATATAATTCGACCTCAAATACCCTGTGCGTTAACGCACAGGGTTTTGCCTCCTAGCTTTAAGCTACATAATTCGCACTCAAATACCATGTGCGTTAACGCACAGGGTTTTGCCTCCTAACTTTAAGTTACATAATTCGCACTCCAATACGTATTACGAGTGCCAAGAGCCCCAAGAGTATTATTGCGTATTACGAGTTTAGTACCCGGGGGAGTAATGGCGGTGCCACCAATACCCCCCGGGTACTAAACTTCTAATACGTAATAATAGTAGAGGTATTGGCGACTCTCATACGTATTTCAAGTGCCAACACCCGGGTGTTATTGGTGCCACCGCCAATACCCTTGGGGTTGTTATACGTATTTTAAGTTTCGTACCCGAGTGGTATTGGCGGCACCGCCAATACCCTTGGCGCTCTTATATGTATTTTCCGTTGCTGGTAGTAGCCCAGCTAGAAGAGACCATAAACCGTAAACAAATGTATATAAGTGAGACAATAAGGGTTCAAGACATCCGTCTGTGGATGCGAGTTGTCTAAAGAGACTGATGTTTCGGTCTGCGTCAACCCGGGTTCGAATCCGGTTGGTTGCATTGACTGGTGCTATCCCTAATGAGCTAGTGGTTGAGCATGAAATAAAGTAGGACGGATACATAGAAGACTTTCCTATGCATGTGTGCATAGATCCTTCTTAATTATTTTTTAGTGGAATTACTTATTGTGAACCAACCAAACCATTTGGTTTCCTATCCGGCTGACTATTATTCTCATCAAAAAAAATCTTATTTTGTATTATGAGGGTTTAAAGAACAATGCCAATATCCTGTGCATTCTCAAAGATTTTCTATTTTCTATGACTTGTTTAAACGATTACAAGTGTAAGGTCAATACTTACACAATACATTTTTTCTCTGACTTCATCTCCTTTGTTTTCGTGCAGGGAGTTGATTTCATCTTTTATAGACATATTGTTGTATTCGTTTTCTTCGTCTCCATCATTTTCTGCATCTTCAATCTGATCGGCAATATCTTTCGATACATCCTCATCCAGCTCTTCTCTTGCCTCCTCATTCTCTTCGTCCAAATCATTCAAACCTATATTTTTTTGTCTTTCTGCTAAATCGTCTATATATTTCTGTACTACAATGTGGGATTTTTTCCTCATACTACTCGCTCGATCTCGAACTTTCTTTGTTGTAAAATACAATCATTTTCGTCTTTTCCTTATTCCACTCAATTGTGTACTAGTCTCCTGATGATCTGTTTCTTGCATCTATGATAGTGAAATCTAAACGCTATACAATCCACTCTCTATAACACTCACATGAAGTGCGATGCATACTCCTATATATATGAATTGAATCTTATCAACGTGTCGTTCTATTATATTCATTATAATACTTATTTCAAAATATTTTGACAGCGTACACTTTCTTTGTTATTGTATTGATGTATAATTTAGAAGCTAGTTACAAGTAATAATTTAATTATCAAATTTTAAATGGCATGGAGGCTTGTAGTATTAAACTGGGTAGGGTTAGGAACTTAGGGTTAGGTTTGCGAATTTCCTCCACTCCCACCCAACTTATGTTCTTCAAGTAAAATTTGGTACACTTGTTAAGTACCTTATCAAAAATCTCCACACCAAATTTTGGCACAAACAAAGTTCATATGCAAAAGTTATGCATGAAATTCTAATTCTAACTACTTAGTATGAATGTTGTGATAAAGCATCCGGTCATTAAAACTCTAATAACTTCCAACTCCTACGTCCAATCAATCTAAAATTTTCACACAAGATAGATATATAAGTTAGAAGGTAGTGTCAAATTTTGGTATCCATATCTATAACCCTCTAAGAGATACATATTTTCAAACCTTGCTGCTTTGTTCCTAGACACCCTCCCCTTCAACTTTTAATAACTCTTTCATCTCAATAACTGAAGCTCTCAAATTTTTACCACAACTCCCATACTTTATAATAAACAATCCCTCAAATTTTCATACCCATTGAACACTTTGATCATCCATAATTGACAAATCTCTCACTATAAAGTTCTGCTCAAGTTCATAACTAATAAAACACTACAAGTAATGCACCTAGTACAATCTAGTCACTCTAAATGCCACAAGTTTAAACAAGTTTGAACTCTCTCACTTCAATATGAATCTCAATGCAACAAGTTGAAGTTTACAATCAAACTCCAAATTCCTTAAATCCAATCTACTTCTAACAAGAGGTCAATCCTTCTTCAAGGCTAAATAGCCTTGGCTCTTCTCCTAAGAACTAAGCACACACATGTGCTCATATCTTGCTTCCCACACACCCACACTTATAACCCGTAGGGTGCTTAAGGAGCACGAAGGAAAGAGAGGATGAGTGAGGGAAGAATGAGGAATTATATAGTGAGTTGAGAGGGAGAGAGGGCATGAGGTAAGGATAGGGTGAGAGGATAAGAGCCTCCAATCACAACCCCTTAACCTTCTCCTTCTAAGTAGGGACTCATCCCATCCACAAGGCTCTCGATAAGCCTTCGAAATCTCCTCCTACTTTGTAGGCTCTCATCTAATCTCCTAAGCCTTCCTCCCTCAAATGATCAACAAAGATCCTAATTCAAACATTTAACTAACTTTGGCTTTCTACCTACCACACTTTATCAAGGTATGTCCTCATACTACTTAAATCCACTCCACACAAGCCTAATGCTTCAAACTTAGCTTTCTTCAAGCTTCACTCTTTTTATATTTTTGTGAATAATCATAAATCAACAAAACACTACTTGTAATGTTTTACAAGTGTTAACAACACATGTGGACATCAATTTGGGCCTACAAGTGGGAAGGAAACCTCATTATTCCGGAGGTCTGGGTAACGCCCATGTGAGATAGCCGTTGTTAGGACTGGGTAAGATCAGGGAGGTGCCGGACTTACGCCATCCGATCTTCTGAAGAGGTCTCACTGCCCTTGGGCGGGGCAATCCGAAAAGTGGCACGGATCGCCCAGTTATCCCGGATTGACAAATCTCCGGACAAATCTTGACCTTTCTGTCGTTGTAGTTCCGGTTCACCATCCGGATCCTCTGTGTGACCTGCCAGGAAAGATTAGGCCGATCCGGACTGGTTGTGAGAGAATCCGGATTCTGACCATACATGGACGTCTTCGCCGGATGATCCCAATCATCAATGGAGGTAGAAGGTAGGTAGGTAGATATTGAGGAGAGAGGCATGTAGGAGTAAGGCTTAAGTGTAGAGGTTCAATCCGGAAGGCAAGTCTGAGCCCAAATTGATGTCCACATGTGTTGTTAACACTTGTAAAACATTACAAGTAGTGTTTTGTTGATTTATGATTATTCACAAAAATATAAAAAGAGTGAAGCTTGAAGAAAGCTAAGTTTGAAGCATTAGGCTTGTGTGGAGTGGATTTAAGTAGTATGAGGACATACCTTGATAAAGTGTGGTAGGTAGAAAGCCAAATTTAGTTAAATGTTTGAATTAGGATCTTTGTTGATCATTTGAGGGAGGAAGGCTTAGGACATTAGATGAGAGCCTACAAAGTAGGAGGAGATTTCGAAGGCTTATCGAGAGCCTTGTGGATGGGATGAGTCTCTACTTAGAAGGAGAAGGTTAAGGGGTTGTGATTGGAGGCTCTAATCCTCTCACCCTATCCTTACCTCATGCCCTCTCTCCCTCTCAACTCACTATATAATCTCTCATTCTTCCCTCACTCATTCTCCCTTCGTGCTCCTTAAGCACCCCACGGGTTATAAGTGTGGGTGTGTGGGAAGCAAGATATGAGCACATGTGTGTGCTTAGTTCTTAGGAGAAGAGCCAAGGCTATTTAGCCTTGAAGAGGGATTGACCTCTTGTTAGAAGTAGATTGGGTTTAAGGAATTTGGAGTTTGATTGTAAACTTCAACTTGTTGCATTGAGATTCATATTGAAGTGAGAGAGTTCAAACTTGTTTAAACTTGTGGCATTTAGAGTGACTAGATTATACTAGGTGTATTACTTGTAGTGTTTTATTAGTTATGAACTTGAGCAGAACTTTATAGTGAGAGATTTGTCAATTATGGATGATCAAAGTGTTCAATGAATATGAAAATTTGAGGGATTGTTTATTATAAAGTATGGGAGTTGTGGTAAAAATTTGAGAGCTTCAGTCATTGGGATGAAAGAGTTATTAAAAGTTGAAGGGGAGGGTGTCTAGGAACAAAGCAGCAAGGTTTGAAAATATGTATCTCTTAGAGGGTTATAGATATGGATACCAAAATTTGACACTACCTTTTGAACTTATATATCTATCTTGTATCAAAATTTTAGATTGATTGGACGTAGGAGTTGGAAGTTATTAGAGTTTTAATGACCGGATGCTTTATCACAACATTCATACTAAGTAGTTAGAATTAGAATTTCATGCATAACTTTTGCATATGAACTTTGTTTGTGCCAAAATTTGGTGTGGAGATTTTTGATAAGGTACTTAACAAGTGTACCAAATTTCACTTGAAGAACATAAGTTGGGTGGGAGTTATACTATTCTGAAGTTTAATAGGAAGACATTGATAGAGATTTACATCAAGAAGAACTTAGAGAAGGAAGGGCAAGGATAAGTATATAAGTATTTTTTAATACTTGTATTTAAAGCCTATGTGCTCATGGAATCCACAAGCGAAGTGTCATGTACCAATACGGAATCAACCACGATGACATGTGATAGCACGGAATCAATAAGCGAGAACTCAGGTAGTAGTTTGGAGTCGACGGCAAGGACTCGATTCACAAGAGGGATATCTTTGAAGGCATGCGTGGCCAAAGCGGCCGGGTGGACATTAGAAAAGGCTAAGGATATAACCTTGCCCGACATTAAAGAATGTAAAACTACATAGTGTGGTGTTAATCAAGTTGTGTACATTCCAAGGGTAGATTGGAATTATATATTGGGTTACAAAGAGAGAAGTCTCTACATGTCATTATAAACTTTTCCACTCGGGCTAGGACGAAATCGAAGGGTGGAGGATTTTTGGTGACATTGCGACGCACTGTCTTCGAGAATCTGGAAGATGGATGGGTGTCTGGGTTTGGGGGCACACAAAAATGCGACCGAGGGATAGGGAGTGTTGTAATTGTTGAAAACATGCGACGTGGAGAAAGGGTTTCCCTCTGCTGCAATTGGAACCCGACGTCTTCAAGCGCCAACACCTCCTCCTTGGAGAGATTGGTACCTATCTTCACCGGCCATGTGTTGGGTACTATAGGCCAATCCTGAACGTTTTTTTTTTTTTTTGCCACTCACACAACGTTTGATGTCGTCGGGGCAGAATCAAAACTCGTGCTCCACATTGTTGGTGGAACGAAACTCTTTTTTCAACCCTTTGTAACTTGGAGCCCAACATCTTTTGGCCGAGTTTGGGGGCAATCTAGCATTGTGCCACTGAGAAGCAAGGCTGTTAGTCCTCAACACGGATGTGGTATGAGCCACACCATGCTCTCCAAAATTCAAGGACTCCTCAACGCATGATCTTTTAGCCCGGCGAGTGTTAGGGCGAGGAATGGAGTAGTTCACTTTGTCGGATCGATGTGAGTCGCAATCGGCTCCGGGTGGCAAGTTAAGCTTTCGTTTGGTGGACCCAAACAACTCCGAGCCTTCCAAAGCACAATCCCTACTGTTAAGATCTTCTGCACCCGGATAAGACTTCATGGCATTTGCTAGCAGCTTGGGATCTCCACATCTGGCAGCAACCTTCAATTTCAAGGACGTTGAATCATGGCCTTTACCAGTGGAACCCCCTTTCAACCATGACCTATAATCTGCAATTTGCATGAATGCACGGATCAAATTGTCCACTGTTGCTTCGTAGAGACAAGTCATCTTGTTGCCGGACTGTTAGAGCCACTTGTTGTGCATCGTCTCTGCAAGGTTACACGTTGGCATTTCCGCACGTTCATCTATTGTCATATCCTACGAACACCATAGTTGTAAATTTTAGTAGATTGTACATATTTCTTAGATGTTCAAAATAAATTAACATTCAAGAGCACAATTTAGCAATGCACTTACAATAAGCATATAACCACCCCATTGCATGTAATGGAAGTACTAGAATCCCAACCATTCGGAGAGACCGAGAATGCCTTCTTCTATAGCTGCTCCAGATGGCAACCACCATGAACAAAACACATGATATTTAGTCTCAGCTTCGTCCATTGTCTTCGCGTCCTTGTAATCCTTGCATATTTGCTTGTGATGAACAAGGATGGTTTGATATACTTCTGCGTCACCTTATCCAAGCTTGCAGACCAATGGAAAAGACATGTGCGCTCACGATCGACCATGGGTAGACGTGGGTCACCGCCCCCATAGATCTTCCTCACTACATTCCAATTAGCCTGAGCACTATCTGCCATGAAGCCTTTGAAGTTTACCTTTGGCACTCCATTCTCCGCCATGATAGAATTCAAGTTTTCCCAAAAGAGTGTTTGTGCTATACCATTTTCAGATTGCATGTCACAACACGCAATCGTCAACACTTTACAATATTTGCTATCGTACACATGACACGCCAAGGTAGTCCAATCCTTCAAACGTTTGACATGGTCAAACATTATCCATGAATTCTCCATGTCCCCTCCAACTTGCATACGCTTCACAAGGTCCACACCACTCCCTGGAAGGTCTACTGACATTTTGAAAACAAACACTTTGTCTTTGGACTGCCCTGGGAACCTACTACCATGAATGTATTTGAAACCTGAATGGTCTTTGAGCGCCATTATACTACTATCCATCGTACCCATTTCACTACAAACAAAACGCTTCGAACCTGACACAAAGTTATGACAATTTGGAAAGGCAAAAGTACTGAATTTATCCATAACCACCTCTATTGACGAACCTACCAAATGATGGCCTTCACCATTTGATGGAGATTTTAGAAGGTAGTCTGCCAAGAATTGTTTGCTCGCTGCCATTACTATAGCAGAGTTCTTGGCAGAGGGTGTTTTCATGACCTCTTGAGCAACGCATTTGTAAGCCATGTCCAGTGACTCACGACACGTACTATTAGACACAAGGTGGTCATGTACACCTAGATGAATACAAGCCCTTGACATCCCAGGGGATGTGGAGTGAACGTACATTATGCGAGCATGATACAATGCAATGCACACAGATTTTGACCGACATACCTTACACTCTATTGTTGATCTTTCAGGGGCCACATTTCCCACAAAAATGGGATAGGAGTTGATCCCGTCCATTCACTATTGTTGCGAACCCCTCCATTGCGATACATGTAATCACAATAATCATTTGGGCATTGGAGATGACCAGCACAAGAAGAACGTCTGAATGAAAATCCAAAATCGTTCTGGATATTAGTTGTTTTTGTTGTGCACCAAGGGTGTCCGTCGCACATCTTGTCCATGTCATCCATGGAACGACCATAAGCCCTTGGAACTCCCATTGCCATAGGGGGCAATACAAAAATAATGTCACCGTCAAAAGATGGTGGCAAATACTTGACATCACGAACATCAATGTTGTCAAAGTCAAGATCAGATTCAAGATCATTTTCCTAGACTTTGTTAGTTTCAATGCCTCAATAATATTCAAACTTGAAGATGAGACAAAATGGTGCAAAGGTGGACGTTGACATGAAGTTCCATGGTGGGCCAACTTCATATTAAGTGGATTGCAAGGGGTTTTGTCAACATCCACTGAGACTTTGGAAGGAGTCGGGATCATATTTCTAATAGGAAAAGGTGACGTTTCAAAAAGAACAAGTGCCGGACAAACTTCCTCATCAGAATCAGACAATACAAAAACACCATCATCAATAGGCTCCGATTTAACATTGGGGACTCTTGGGATTTTGACCGTCGATGTGATAGACTCATTAGTTAAAATGACAGAAGAAGTTTGCATTTGGAAATCAGAAAGTCCTATAACCTTAAATGTTCCCGGACCCAAAATCCATACATGACCATCCTCACTCTTGTTCTTTTGCATTAATATTGTTTCCGATATATCACCATCCATAGTGTACATCTCTTGCTCCACGTACATGGTTCCTATCCGGAGATTGAACCTCAAACTAAGTAAATCCTCCGAGACACTCACATGACCATTATCCTCAAGAGGTAATGTAAAGGGCACAAACGATCCACGAGCGTGGACAGTTTCCATGATTAAAGAATGAATCAGATGCACATCACAATGTGGATAAGTGCACTTATTTGTATAGAGTGTCGTTTAGTGAAATACATATTTAATTGGAAACCCTAGCTACCTCCGCTGACACATGGCACATGGGTAGGTTAAAATGACAGTTCTTATAGTCATAATATATTCTAGAGGGGAAGGACACAAAAATTGGCAGGCCCTAATTCGCCAAAACCCTAAACTAATAGGATACAAATTCAAATAAAAGGAATACAATAAATTGTGTGATCTAACATGACGAACAATGACATTTATCAACAATGCCCAAAGTGACACAAAGTGAGAGCACAACATCTAAGCGAACAACATCAAAAAGGAGAATGAAGTTTTCTTTTCGGTTCAGTACTAAGAAACAACTAAAGAAGTCAAGGATGGGCAAGCGTCTATTAGGAGAAGGGGAAGGCAATGCCACAGACACAACAAAGACTTTACCATTTGAAGGACGGTTAACATTGTGCACCAAACAAGTGGACCAGGCGGATCTCCAGATTTTTGCAGACATGGTCATCGACTCAGATTCCAACTCCAATAATGAGACACAGGTACACATCTTGTTGTTATGTTTGTAATCGGTCTCTAGAAGACACATCGGTCATCGCTACTTAATCGTAGTATATAGCCAAAAGTTTTAGTTGAATGTCTCATGGTCAATGAATAGTCATATAGGATCAACCCTAAACCCTAACCCCTAGCTAACGCCCCACTAAACCCTAACCAGAAGCGAGTTCGGAGGACGAATGTTGGAGGTCGGAGGACGGAGGGAGGAGAGCGAGCCTCCGTGGGCTACAACATCTAGGTGCAAGCTGCGAGTCAACAACCACGAGCTAATAGATGCGAATTGACAACTGTAAGCCGTGGACATTTGGCGGAGGGACAACAACAGAAGGTAGGCACGATGGCGCGAGGGAGGAGGACCAAGGAGCCAAGTTTAGAGGCAACAAACCAGGAGTTTGAAACACGGACTCAAAACCATGAATCGCAAACTCAATCTGATGAGGGGAGGAGCGATGAGAGAGGAACCAAAAGCGAAGGACTTGGAGTAAGCAACCCAGTGTCTCCACCAAATCCAATGACCAAGGTATGTTTATGTTTGTGAGTGTTTATGTTTGTGTGATTGTAAGATTGTGTGTGTATGTGAGTATGTGTGTGTGCATATGTGATTGAAGTTAGATTTAACAATGAACCTCACACACACACATACTCACATCCATACAACCTTGAACATGTGTATGCATATTTTAGAAGTCTCAAATGTGGGTGTGTATGAATGTCAATGTTCATTTTTGAGATCTTGGAATTCAACTTTGACAAATGCTCCCAATTTGGGCTACCAATTTTTTGGATTTTTTGAAATGTGTGTGTGTAAGGGTTTGTGGGATTGTGGAAAAATTCAAGGGATGGGGGGATAGAAATCTTATTTCAAAGTGACCTCTCCGATCTTCACTACAATTTTCCATATTCAACAACACATATGCCCTCAAATTTCTATTGTCGAGTGTCTGTTGATGTGACGCATTATCAGATATTTTTCAAGTTTTCTCGGAATTGGCTTGAATTCTCTGTAAACATTTATAGGGAGGGGATGGATGGCTGATTTCAAAGCGCATCTCGGATCCGAGATGCCGTTTTTTGAAAAGACAACGATGTACCCCCAAGACAAATTAACAAACAAACGATTCAAAACAAATTCAAAAAAATTCACAAATTTGTCTTCACACATGAATGGTGAGCTTAATAGCATTGGATTTGTGGTTTATTTTGTAATTTTCTTGGAATTATTTGCAAAACATTTTGGGCAAGGGGGATCGTTAAGTTTTTGAAAAGTGGCATCTCGGATCCGAGATGCCACTTTTCAAAAACTTAATGATCCCCCCTCCAAGAAAATTTCATGGCTGGTTCAAAAAAAATTCAAAAAAATCCCAAAAAATTACAAATATTTTCATCACACATGAGCTCAGTAGTCTTGAATTTTGTGATTTTCAAGAATTTTTTTGGAGTTTTTTGGATTATGTTTTGAACTATTTATGAAACTTTTTGGGAGGTAGATCATTTTTTAAAAAGAAATCGCCATCTCGGATCCGAGATGCCAATGTTTGAAAAGACAATGATGTACCCCCAAGACAAATTAACAAACAAACGATTCAAAAGAGATTCATTAAAATCCACAAATTTGTCCTCACACATGAATGGTGAGCTTAATAGGTTTGGAATTTATGGTCTTTTTGTGATTTTCTTGAAATTGTTTGCAAAAAAATTTGGGCGAGGGGGATCGTTAAGTTTTTGAAAAGTGGCATCTCGGATCCGAGATGCCACTTTTCAAAAACTTAATGATCCCCCTCCAAGAAATTTTCATGGCTGGTTCAAAAAAAATTCAAAAAAGTCCCAGAAAATTACAAATATTTTCATCACACATGAGCTCAGTAGTCTTGAATTTTGTGATTTTCAAGAATTTTTTTTGAAGTTTTTTGGATTATGTTTTGAACTATTTATGAAACTTTTTGGGAGGTAGATCATTTTTTAAAAAGAAATCGCCATCTCGGATCCGAGATGCCAATGTTTGAAAAGACAATGATGTACCCCCAAGACAAATTAACAAACAAATGATTCAAAAGAGATTCATTAAAATCCACAAATTTGTCCTCACACATGAATGGTGAGCTTAATAGCTTAGATTTTGTGGTTTTTTTTGTAATTTTCTGGGAATTATTTGCAAAACATTTTGGGCGAGGGAGATCGTTAAGTTTTTGAAAAGTGGCATCTCGGATCCAAGACGCCACTTTTCAAAAAATTAATGATCCCGCTCCCGGAAAGTTTCATAGATAATTCCAAAAAAATTCCATGTTAGGTCTTCGATTTTAGGGTTTACCATAAGTGTGTGAGTGTGAGAGTGAGAATGTATGTGTGAGTGTGAGTGTGTGAGAGTATGAATGAGAATGTGTGTGTGTATGAGTGTAAGTTTGTGTGAGTGTGAATGAGAATGTGAGTGTACAAGAATGCAAATGAGATTGTGTGTGTAAGTGTGAGAGTGTAAAAGTGTGAATAAGAATATGTGTTTGAGTATAAGTGAGAATGTATGTGTGAGATTGAGAATGTGTGAGATTGAGAATGTGTGAGAGAATGTGTGTATGGATATTAGTAAGAATATGGTTGTGAGTGTGAGAATAAAAGTGTAAGTGTGGGTATGAGAGACAAGCCAAAAGCAAAGAACTTGGAGTGTGTAACCCAATGTTTTCAATTTTAGGGTTTATCATAAGTTTGTGAAAGAATGAATAAGAATATGTGTGTTAGTATGAGTGTATGAGAATGTGTGTATGTATGTGAGTTTTAGTGTGAGTGTGAGTATGTGTGAATACAAATGTGTATATGAATGTAAGTAAGAATATGACTATGAGTAAGAATAAGAATGTGAGTGAAAATGTGAGTGTGAATGAGAATATATATGTGAGTGTGTAAATGAGAGTGTTAGTGTGGGTATGAGAGACAAGCCAAAAGCAAAGAAGTTAGAGTGTGCAACCCAATGTCTTCATCAAATCCAATGACAAAGGTATGTATATGTGTGTGTGAATGAGAATGTGTATGTGTGACTTTGTAAATGATAATGTGTGTGATAGTATGAATGAGAATGTGGATGTGTGTATGTGAGAGTGTTTTTATAAATTGTGAGTATGTATGTGTGAGAGTGTGAATGAGAGTGTGTGTGTGTGTATGTGTATGATAGTATGAAGGAGAATGTGAATGTGTGTATATGAGAGTGTAAATGAAAATATGAGTGTGTATGTGTGAGAGTGTGTATGAGAGTGTGTGTATATATGAGAGTGTAAATAAGAATGTTAATGTGTATGTGTGAGAGTATGAATGAGAGTGTGCGTGTGTGTGTGATAGTATAAATGAGAATGTGAATATGTGTATGTGAGAGTGTAAATGAGAATGTGAGTGTGTATGTGTGAGTGTGAATGAGAGTGTGTGTATGTAAGAGTGTAAATGAGAATGTTAGTGTGTATGTGTGAGAGTGTGAATAAGAATATTAGTGTGTATGTCTGAGAGTGTGAATGAGAGTGCGAATGAAAGTGTGTGTGTATGTAAGAGTGTAAATGAGAATGTTAGTGTATATATGTGAGAGGATGAATGAGTGTGTGTGTGTGTGTGTGATAGTATAAATGAGAATGTGAATGTATGTATGTGAGAGTGACATTGAAAATGTGAGAGTATGAATGAGAATGTATGTGTGTGTGAGAGAGAATGTGTATGTGTAAGAATATGAATGAGAATGTATGTGTGTGTGAGAGTATGACTAAGAGTGTATGTGAGAGAGAATGTGTATGTGTAAGAGTATGAATGAGAATGTATATGTGTGGGTCCGATTGTGTGTAAATAAAAATATGTGTATGAGTATAAGTGAGAATGTGTATTTGAATGTGAATGAGAATGTGTATGATTGTAAAAAAAAAATATTAGTATGGATATGAGAGACAAGCTCAAAATGAAGAACTTGGAGTGTGCAATTCACTATGTTTACAAAATTGAATGATAAAGGTATGTGGGTGTCGCAACCCTTGCTAGGCCCCATTGCTAACTCGGTCCATTTTTCGATTCTAGCAAGAGTTACAAGCGCTAACCCATCGCATACCGCGATGCGAATGGTTAGCTCCCCAATACCGCGGACCCCTTAGTTCATAAGAGGGGGACCAAACCTCCTACTTGGTTTTCGGGACTCACCGCTCAATCGGTAACCAATTCTTAGATGTGGACTTCCATCCACGGAAGTCCAATCTTATGTTGCACATCGTGTTGCCGGAGCAACACTACAACAACCCGAGCCAAACTATGCGACTATGTCCTCACCTTGGGCCAATGCCCATGGAGGCCTTGCCGTTTGGCCTCGGGTGGGTGAGGCCACACCACCTCACCCATATAAGCCTCTAGGACTCTAGGCAGGACCCCTACCCCACCGTCAAGTATCCTTTTGTCTCTCCCCCAACTCTTGGGGCCAAGTAGACATTTTCGCTTAGCCGCTAGCTGCCTAGCAGCTTCAGAACCCCATAACTTCCTCATATCTTCTTCGATTCTAACAATCGACCACTCCATCGTGATCTACGTTTCACGTAGATCACGATGGACTACTCACTTGCCCCATTTGGGCAAGTACAGAGGAAGTTATGTCCGTTTAAAGGTTGGCAGTCCCGGGAGCCACTCCCAGGCCACTGCTGTTGCAGGGCGCTGTCCCGGGACAACACCCCACTCAACTTGCCATATCTTCTAGCTAACACCTCCAAATGAGATGTTCTAAAGCATTCTAGAATCGGCATGCCATAAGCTACACATAGCTTATGGCCTCACCCTCATGCCTCTTAGTCTCCGTGGGTGGGAGGCGTTCCCAACGCCCGGGGCCCTCACCCACACTAGGATCACTTGGGCCCTCTCACCAACGGCGCCACAAGTCTCGGGTGTCACTCCGGGGTCCCCCTTGTGCCCAAGGTGTTTCGGGCAATCCTTATGGAGAGGTACGCGACAGTGTGTGTGTGAATGGAAAGTGTGTATGTGAGAGAGTGTGAATGATAATGTGTATGTAAGTGTGAGAATGAGAGTGTTAGTACGAATACGAGAGATAAGCCAAATGCAAGGAACTTGGAGTATGCAATCCAATGTCTTCAACAAATCCAATATTGTGTGTATATGCGTATGTGTGTGTATTTTTCATACATTATTTTTTCATACTTGAAATTTCATGATACTTAGTTTTTATGAAATGTAGCTCTTACCTATCTGAAATCATATATATATTTTGAAGTTTATATAATTAGGTTTATTTTATTTTATTTTATTATCATTTTAGTGTTTGAATCTTAATATTTTGTCAATACTAACTCGCATTATTTTTAGGATTCAGGATAGTAACGCTAGTGATCGTGATGATGATGATGATGCGAATGTTGAATCATTGGAGGATGTTGAAAAGATTGTGAATAACATGCAAAAATTTCAGAAAACGGACTTTAATTCCATAATTGGCAGCTTGCGCATTAAATCACCATGGAAATTTAGGATTTCTATTCCTATATGTTGGTTGGTATCATTGGCTGTGGTTCGACCTGTACTTGAGATTGACATGCAATTCTTAGAGAATGAGTTTATCAATGACTATAGAGAAGGCGACAGAGTTCTTTATGTGTCAATTTATGATCAAAAGGGCAATCAATTTGAATTGAATGCTGAAATGAAAGCAACTTGGAGTGTTCATTGGCGTGCGACTAATGTTTCTTTTGAAGAGAAACTTAATGCTGATGATGACTATGTCAATTTGCGAAACAAAATGTTTCTTGTTTGGGAAGGAAATTACCGGATGATTACATGGCGACGACATATAGAGCGTTTTCATGCAGAGGATACAAAATGCAATTATGCAGTTGATTGTATATGTTTGAATGCATCTGGAAATGTTGGAGTCCTTCTTGAAGTTATGCATGATGTGAATAGGTATAAATTTCATATATATTTTTTTCTTGTAAGTTGTTTCGTTGTTTGATTTTAATTATTTTGACTAATATTTTTATTTTTTTCTAGGTCCACTAAAAGTGACCATGTGAAAACCAATTTTGTTCACAAACTTCATCGTATTCGTCATTTTGGTGTTCTACCTCTCGAGGATTTCAAATCACTGATTCTAACTGGTGATTATAGAAAGAGTGAAAAAAAAGACAAATTCGACTTGGTATGCTTTAGCAATTGATGTTTTTGCAATATTTTTGTATAAGGTCCAATCTCCAACCCCCGTTTGATTTTTGTATGTTTGTTTTCATATTTATATTGAAATCTAACATCTTATTATGTGTTCGTATATGCAGTATGAAGTTGTTGCGGCTATAGACGAGGCATGTAAAATTTATAACAAGACTACGCCTTTCGTCGAGAAATCAGAACAAGGATTGGGAGAGATAATATCAAAGACACATATGAAAATCATCAAAAGTATCAAATCTAAAGAATTTGAGAAATTGCTCGCTGTTGTAGATCTGGGAAACGGAGTGGAATTTTTGGAAGATGTGAATTTTATTTTTCATTTGTAGACTCTTTCATTATGAGTTATTTCTTTGAATTTTTTTATATTTGATTTCATATATATGTGATTCTAATATACTTGAATTCTTTCAAATTTGACCTTTGTTTTTCGTACTTTAAGACCCTAACATATTTAGTTTTTACATATTTAAGCCTTGCATATTTGAATTTTGCATAATTGATTTCATACATACTTGAATTCTTATATATTTGATTTCTTATAAATTTGAATTCTTGCATATTTTCATATTCGATTATTGGATACTTGAATTCTTACTCAATTGAATACTTGATTTTTAACATACTTTAATTATTTCATACTTTAATCTTTCATTATTTGTTTAAATATTTATCTAGGTCAATATGCATTGGAGCTCCAATCCAGAACTGGAGATGACCTTGGAAAAATTACAAAAAATTGCTACATCAGCTATTCATGGCACATATAAGATGCGGTGGTTGAGATGGTGGAATTCTAGCCCTATGTTGCGTACATCTAATCATTTCCCGCCTTCTCCAGCAAAAGAAAAATTTTGGAGTTATTTCTTGCTCGAGCCTCTCTGTGGGCGCAGGTATTTCAAAATATTTCAATTTCATATCACATGTGGATGCTTAATTACTGAATATAATTCTTATTTTTATTTATTGATTCTATGTATGTTCATATTTGTTAATTGTGTAGTTGGAGGAGGAGGTTATAAATGAATTCGAAAATATCAAGAAAGAGTTGGGTACAGTCAAATGGAGGGATGATATACTCAAGGCCTCTGATTATGTTGAGAAATGGTGTATTATGCTTTGGGATAGAGCATTTTTCACTTTAATACGTGGAGTACCTCCATTCTCTAAGGGCACCAAGCTTTTAGACCTTCCTTTTGGAGAGATAGCTATGAAGAGAATTTTATACAGGTAATTTAAACTTTAATGCCGCATTTGAGTTTGTTAAATATCTTTATCACAATAATATTGGTTGTAATGCGAGGATTAATTATGTGTGATTGTTGAATATAGATACCTGCGCAAGGAATTGCTCGCAAAAAAAACAATAGAATTTCTCTCTTTGCCTGCTTTTTTGAATGCTTGGGTTGACAAAACCCACAAAAATTGCATTTACACTCCCGCACAACTGAAATTTTGGGATTTTAATGTTCTTTAAGAATATCCTTGGTTTGTGGATTGTTCTGTTGTTTTCTACCCAGCAGAGGAGGAGGCCGAGCGCAAGGCTGTGATCGGAAGTACGCCCCTTGATGCATCACAAGATACAATTGAAGCCAACAATGATGGTCCCCAATCTATGCAGGAAGGTGTGACCACACAAACTGGAAAATGTAAAAGGGGTAAGAAGGTCGACATTCCACCTACACCCCCAAATGCAACATGTACATCTACTCAGATGGACATATAGACAAATATCTCCCCTTCTCGCAATAGGTTTCGACTGTGGTTCAACAATCTACAAGGCCTTTTTCATCATTGGTTCAAGTGTTGTTGGAAAACACCTCTGTCTTGGGATTGATATCAACTCCCTCACATCCTCTATTATTGAAAACTCACGACTTTGTAAAGCAAGTGAGCATCTATATCCTTTCTTTGATGATTCAATAATTGTATGTAGTTGTTTGTTTATTATCCGTACATGAAATTGTTATCATTTTTCCTAATGTTGTCTTGTTGTTTGTAAATGCAGTTTGATGACGTGCGTATAACACAAATTTCAAACGATATTTTTCTGTACGAAGGATTTGACTTGTTGATCGCAGATCTACCTGAAGGACTTCCCGTGCCTCTTATCTTGCCATTTGCTATTCCAGAATGGAACAAACACGATAGTGATGAGATAGAAACAATTTTTGAATTTTCATTCCATTTTCTTCACGATGATGCACACATTCTCTTATTCGTGCCAGAGTCCAAAATTGTTCGACTTGATGTTCGAATATTTGCAGCAACATGCGAATTTGTTCTTGTTAAAGATTGGTGGGGCATCAACTTTATGCATTTGTGCTCGGGTGTGGATACATCTGCAAAGGTATGTGTAGCTGGTATTTTTTCCAAATTTCTTATATAAAAGCATCAATGTTGGCATGAGAAATGCTCATATACTAATGTCCATAATGTTGTTGGTTTTGTAGTCAAGGAGATTTCGCATCCTTTTGTACCGCCGAGCCAAGAAAGGTAACATGGCCATTTCATTTAACAAGAATGATGTCCTCATCAAAGAAGGTGTGTGTGTCAAGGATGATGATATTATCTTCAACTACACTTCAGAGAATGACCAATTGATGGACGGCTCAGTGCCGTGGCGGGGTGCTCGAGAAAAACATCGAGACGTACACCAAATATTTATTGAATCATTGACTGAGCCTGGCGGAGTAGTTGTAGATGTCACTGCATCAACATGTTCATTCTCTTAACTATAACAAAACTGGGTGCATTTGTTCAAATTGATTTTTAAGTATATCATATTGAAATGTATGTCAATGGTGTTTGCAGGTGCTTCTGTTCATGCGTGTTTGAACAGTGGTCGTCACCTTGTTGCGTATGAGGCGGACTCCCGTATCTTTAATGCCATTCTCGCTCCACTTTGTGCATTGTCTGCTCAACGTCTTAGAGTGCAAACACCAACACAATCCATGGTCATGGAGGAAGATGAAGAACCTGTCAGAAAAGTGGCTAGGAAAACTCGTTTGAGTACGTGAATTTCTTCTTGGAATTTTTTTTATGTTTCTATTTTTTCATTGGCATTTCTTTGACATTTTTCACTCACATCGTAATTGGTGTTTGCAGTGCAAAGTTGATGGAGTCATTGGATTCCCCTCCGAGAGCAATGGCGCTTCCTGTGTACGCAGAGGCTGTTGCTATTGCACATGCAGCCATGTCCACACCCGCACCTCGTATGAGAACAAAGAGGTTCTCATCAGAAGTGGAGGATTTTTTCCTCCTAGAGGCAACAAAGGACCATAGTATATGAATACATTTGATTTGGTTTCATTTTTTATTTGATTTGACAATAGATTTGATTTGACAATTGGTTTGATTTTGAGTATTTTGACAATTTATGAGTTTTGTTGGATGCAATGTGGAGATTGCTTGACAAATGCAATGTGTTGGGTTTTGTTTTCAAAGTTCTAAGCTAACTTGGTCTTCATGGATTTCAAGTCTTTTGTCATTGAGATCATTTATCCATTAAAGTGCTTCTATTGGCATAGCATTTCCTTAACAATGTGTTGGCCACTCCTATGGATTTGAATTTAAGAAACAACCTAAGCATTTGCACATAATCAAAATAATGTAGATTAATAAAATAAATATGATTTTTTTCAAACCCCCTTCATATTTTCACGGATAGTGTCCATATATTTCACGTGAAAAATCCACAGTTATAGGATACAAGTGTGTTTGAAACCAACATCCTTTCCTTCCTCACCACTCACATGTCACCGCTCATTGCTCACCGCTCACCGCTCACATGGTAGCACTCCCCAGTTGGCTCCGGCAACAAATGCAAGCATACGTCTTTTCCATCCAACACCGCTTCGTATAGAGGTGTTGACCCTGTGTTTTCAAATAACAATCTTGAAGAATAGGACTGTGGTTTCTCCAAATCATGTAAGAGCCTTGCAAATGACCCTATCGTGTGGCTTAAATCCGCCGGATACAAAACAAGAGCATAATGAGCAAACTTGACATCACCGTGTCCATGTGCAATCAATCCTGCAACGCCAAACCAAGGGATTAATATTCATCTATAAATAATCCATATTGTATACAACTATGTCCCAAAGTACAACCCTACAAACATAAAGTTGCGTTTAGGTAATGCGATGAAATTGTTTCCAAATTCACCTGTAACCAATATAGGTAGCTTAAAAAGTCCATCCGTGGCTTTGATTCAATTTACAAAACATGACAAGGTTATTTTGGCATGGTCTATTTTGTCATGGACGCTCGGGGGGGGGTAGTCATTGGTTGGAGTAGCAATATACGTGCGAACAAATGATAGGGTATTTTAAAAACATGGGGGCTAAAAATTATAAATGGACTTAAGAGTAATATAGGGTATCAAAAATGGCATTGGACATCTTTAAAGTACTATAGGGTATGGAATAATAGGTAATTTGGAATTATAAGTAATGCAAGCCATTTTTCTATTAACCCAAAGTAGAAATTGACATAATGATAGCATGTGAAAAAAAAAAATTGGAAGTAATACCCCCCTATGAAATAGTGGTTGTTCGCACCTATATCCTTAACTTTTTAACACACTGCCCCCCCCCCCGAGCATGGACGACCATAAAAACCTCCAAGGGCTTGGAGATGGACAAAGCTCTATTTGTGTAGTAATCGTTACGGTGCGCCTCTTGCATGTTCACATGCTTGAAATAGTTCAATTGATGTGTTGCATAGGACTCGGTCCCCATTGTGTGTGCATCCCAAAGGCGCTTCAACTTCTCACATTTGGAACACTAGACAAATTTGTTGTCTCGTCTTTTTGTGATGTATTAGCCAAAGCACGGGGGGTTCACTTAGTGCATTTAAAAAACAACGTGCGGCATAATATAGGGAGGATTAAATTCGTTTGATATAAAATTTATAAAGAAATTCCAAATAATGAAGGGTCCATTAAAACTAGACAATCCCATTACAAGTAAGGTAGATAGGTATAAAATGTGGGCCATTCTTTTTTGTAAAAATAATATAGGGGCTGAAAATAAGGATCCTAGGATGTATATTGAGTAGAATCAATTTTGTACACATGCCCAATGAGGGATGGATGAAAACTGACTCATCGTTTACACAAAAACGAATGAAATTGTAAGCCTAACCCTAACTTTCTTCCCAACACCTCTCGGTGGCTTCTCTCCCTTCTCTTGGTGGCCTCTCATTTTTCATTTTTCCTATGGCTTCTCATTTTTTGGTGACTTCTCTACTCCAACATCGTCATCTCCAACAAGTGTGTCCACTTCCACCACCACTTCTTCATAGCATATGTTTTATTCAATGTTGGAGTCTTTGTGATTTGCATGTTGCCCCTGCCATATTCACCCAACTGTTGAGTTTTATTTATTTTGCGATCTTTTTGTGAGATCATTGTAATATTGCCTTCAATCCAACTTCCATCTTTGATTGCTCCAAGCTCCCTCTCATCGTGCAATCCCAACATCTTGTAGGTAGATTCTTGCACTCTCTAAATGTGTTGTTGACATATTTTCTCTGGCGTCATGACTATATAGGGTTCATGACCAAGCTTGGAGTGTTTCACACTATGTAAGTATTGTACACTATGGTTTTGGTCTTCACTAGTATGTAAATTGGCTTTGAATGAAGGATTTTTACGGAGCGGGTGTTGTGTTTGTGAACACATGCTCACTCTTGTTGTGTTTCCATCCTAAGTCTTCTTGTTGTGTTTCTATTTTAAGTTTTTTGTACTTAGTGTTTGCAATGATATGTATTCTTTATGCCTTTTTGTTGCCATGCTTTTTCCCACCATTTTTGCATTGCATACATTTTTAAACTAATTTTTTTAATTAAAAAGAATGTAGACTACTAAAAATTGCAATGACATGGACATTATAAGTAATGGTAGGGTGCAAAAAATAGGCCATTTTAGAAAATTAAGTAATTATAGAGAGCTTTTAATTCGTGTCTTGGAGGTAAATAGCCCCTAAACAAATACGCTTCCGCCACACGTAGTGCACAAAAATCCTATAGAGTGACCCCCCGTGAGCCAAAGTTTGCTTTCTTGATTGCACTCAATTTTGACAACGAAATTGGCTCCAAACTGGCCTTCTCACCAACTGCATTTATGTCCAACAATATGTATTTCCATTTTGTGCTTGTGGGAAGAACTTTCTCCACAACCTTTTCACTGGTTGTGAGTGCGCGTGCTTTGTGTGGCATTGCATCGACAGAGGGGACAATGATGGTCACCAGAGTGGCAATTGTTTGCCCTGTTGCTTCCCTAGGTTTCTTTAAACCCATGTTCCCATGGTGACGGGACCGGCAACCTTCCTTGGCATAAGCGGCTTGTCTATAAAATTCCGTTTTCAACACACCGTGAATGGTGTACCATGCCATACAACACACGTCTATGCTTTCAAGGGTGATGACCTTACGACCTACCCGTTCACATGTATCGCCCTATGCACATCAAGTTTTTTGGTGGATCTTAGACGGAAATCTCCAAGCCACATTTCATTTTATCCCTTGGGAACAATTGGAAACAACGATGCACACAACAATCCTTTGTGGCAACTTCTTTAATGGACTCTTCACCGAGCAGCATTTGACATTTACACTCATTTGCAGACGGAGTAGCATGTGCCAATGTTTCGTACTTTCATAGACCTTTGCATGGCCGCATGTTTGTTTGGAGGTCCTTTTGGATTTGCATGTATCATTGCTCATGTTCACGCAAGCTAACCCCCTCAATTGTGACATTCCTCAATGGCCACCTACGGAGGAAGAACCTATGAGTGGGATTCACCTTGGAATGAATGAGTGACTCCAATATGACAACTCCAACGTCCTCGGTGCCAAGCAGGTTTTCATCAATGCAATCTTGTGGATGGGTGTTACGACAGATACCCTCCGCCACAACAACTCCACTGTCATTACAAGTGCCACCTCCAAATTCACCCACGAAGCTCTTGAACGCCTTGTACATTCAACAATGGGACATAACAATACGGAAGGCGAAGGCCCCCCTCAAATGATCTTCATCTACATTGGCATCAATAGTAGCCTCCCCGACAATGTCTAGCTCATCCTCAGATGCAGATAACCAAGTGGCCATTTCTTCATAGTAGCAATCCCCTCTTCCACTCAATCCCTCCATCGTGCCTACACACATGCACATTGAACCTTGCCAAAGATGGGCACAAGTTTTTGGGTCCAAAAGAAAAATATTGAAAATATATCACTTAATGAACATTGGGAACACTCAGTCCTGACACATGTCTACCACGACTACAATGTAGAGTTGCACTCCTAAGGGGGTCAGCCCAAGCTGTGGGAAGGGGTTTGGGTCAACCAACCCAAATCCTGTGACATGATGAGTTCGGTGCCATACCCAGTTCGTTCACATTGTGGAAAGGGGTTTGGGTCACCGACCCAAACCTTGTGGCATGATGGGTTCATGGTCATACTCAATACGTCCACATTGTGGGGATGGGTTTGAGTTGACTAACCCAAACCCTATGACATGATGAGTTCGGTGCCATACCCGGTTCATTCACACTGTGGGAAGGGGTTTGGGTCGACCGACCCAAACCATGTGGTAGGATGGGTTTAGGGTCATACTCAGTTCGCCCACATTATGGGGATGGGTTTGGGTCGACCGATCCAAACCCTGTGACAAGATGAGTTTGGTGCCATACCCAGTTCGTTCACACTGTGGGAAGCGGTTTGGGTCGGCCGACCCAAACTTTGTCACAGGATGAGTTCAATGCCATACCCAATTCCTCCACAATGTGGGAAGGGGTTTGGGTTGACTGACCCAAACCATGTGGCAGGATGGGTTCAGGGTCATACTCAGTTCGCCCACACTGTGGAGGTGGGTTTGGGTCAACCAACCCAAACCTTGTGGTAGGATGGGTTCAGGGTCATCCTCAATACGTCCCCACTGTGGGAAGGGGTTTGGGTCGACCGACCCAAATAATCCACAAAATTTACCATTTAATGTGGCGGGGATTGCGTAGTCATCTAAATCTAGGCTCAGTGAGGAAATTAAAGTCCGGGATGGATGCTATGATTAGCTGCTCATGAACGGGAGCATACACGAATCTTGCAGTATAGCTCCGAGTGCGAGAGCTTGCTGCGATTTTAGAAATGGGAGAAGAGCAAAAATGACTAACATTTGGGGGGTTTGGCCCTTTATATTGTCCGCTTCCGCTTCCCCGGCTCCCTCTTTAAATGCTTTTCCCGCCTAGTTCTCCTTTGGACGTTATCTTAAACCCTCGGGGGGGGGGGCAGTGTGTTAAAAAGTTAAGGATATAGGTGCGAACAACCACTATTTTATAGGGGGGTATTACTTCCAATTCTTTTTTTTTTTCACATGCTATCATTATGTCAATTTCTACTTTGGGTTAATAGAAAAATGGCTTGCATTACTTATAATTCCAAATTACCTATTATTCCATACCCTATAGTACTTTAAAGATGTCCAATGCCATTTTTGATACCCTATATTGCTCTTAAGTCCATTTATAATTTTTAGCCCCCATGTTTTTAAAATACCCTATCATTTGTTCGCACGTATATTGCTACTCCAACCAATGACTACCCCCCCCCCCGAGCTTAAACCTCATGATAGAATTTCCCACTTCATATTAATTATAGAAAATGTGCATTAAGCCTGGCTCTTCGATGCCCCAACCATCAATTGACTTAAATTGGCATATATTATGTGTATTGAAGAAATGTGCATTGACACTATTTTGGATATTGAATCTGTTTATGATTATTTTATGTGAAGATGACATGCACCATTGGGAGGAAGGGTGGCGGCCACATGTATTTTTGCAATTGTAATAAGGGAAAGGGGTATCTGATAAGTGATTTTAAACAATATATTGACAAAAGACGTGGCAACATTGTGTAACTCCATATAGTAAGAGCCACTAAATACAATAGTTAATGTAGTTATTAAGACTCTCGCATGAGAAATTACATATTGAAAACAAATAATTGATGCCATGACAAAGTTGAATTATTATTCCAAATTTCAATTTGCACTAGTACAAATGAGAAAAGATTTAAAAGAACATATGTCATTTGTAATGTGTGCACACAATGTTGCTCCATTCTCAAGCATGCAAGTGTGGCAATGACTAACCTATGTGGAAGTCATTAATGGGATCCTAACCACAAGTGGCACTTTTTGGTTCACTCTTTCAAGGATGTTTGAACCTATCCTCAAGTCCACTTCAACTCTAGTAGGAATGTGTGTGAGCAAAACGTGCAAAGTTGGAAATGTATGTCCTCATAATATCCACAATATGAAATGTACCTTGAATTAGCATATAATGTCTCACACAACATATTTACATGATCAAGATCGTATCTCCTATAACTTGCTATTAGACTCTTCTTGCTGGTGAGACAACATTATAGTTTAATATTGGATGACCTAATTGTGAGCACTAGATCACATGTTCCCTTTAGTGAGTTCATTTCTATACGACCACACAACCACCTTCGTGAATTAAAATGTTGTGATGACTATATACATTTGTATTTAAACCTACAAGCACCAAGGCCCCGTCATTTGACCTATGTGCCATTCATTTATGGCTTGCGGTGGAACAAGTCACATTTTATTATTATTTTTTGAACGTGCTTTACCCATGCCAACCCACCCTAAACCCTAAACCCTAAACCTTGAATCTTGTAGTTGTTCAGTGATGCCTCCATATACAAACAACATCTACTATATTTTGTACCATTATCTAATATATGTGGAGGGAATATTGAACAACAAAGTGATTGCTTGAATGGCTTCACATGATGTTGAACTCCATGGGGTCGTGGGGGATACATTTGTAATCATTGTGCTTCTCCTATATACTTTAAATGTCAACTTCCAAGTAAATATATTAATGTGCCATGATATAAATCAAATAACCGATTTGATGCTTTTGGCAAAAAAGAAGGATAAGGCACGGGGGGTGCACCTACACTTGCTTTATGTATACACGTGCGAGAACCCCCTATTTAATGGGGGGTATTTACCTTCCTTTGTTGAATATTTTCCACCCTATAAGTAGCTAAATTTCTACTGGATGGTATTTTCTAACACCCTATCATTATATATAAATTATAGAGTCACATAATAATAATCACCCTATCTTATTTATAAGTAGTAGAAATTTTGTGTGAACAATCTGCACATACATTACCCATATAGTGCACTATGCAATGACAAATGCCAATTTGGGATGGATTTCAGGAACATAGATGCAGTTGTCTTAAGTGTTCATATAGAGACCACAAAAATATTAGTGTTGAGCAGGTGTTAGCAATTCCAGAGACAGGTCGACTCACCAAACCACCAAAAAAGGCCGGAATTAGTCCTTCGGTCACCCTTTTCGAACAACAACAACAAGAGCAAGCACATGAGCACATGAGCAAGCACAAGAGTGAACACAATGAGCACAAGAACAAGCACAACGAGCACAAGAGCGAGCACATGAGTGAGCATAGTGAGCAAGAAACCCTAAACCGAAGCAGAGTAGCCGACTAGAGAGAAAACAAAAACCTTAAGGATGGTACTTCCATCCAAAGGTGACCGTTTCAACAAATTCATACACATGTTCACATACATTTTGCCTATTTCTCATCCAATGCCACTAATGGCATATGTTTTATGTTGCACCTATAATTTTTTTTTAAACTAAATTTTATTTTATTTATGCTACTTTACATCTAAATAATAATAAATACCACAACTTAAAACACACTATACATTATATATAATTCCCAAATTCAAATTTAGAGGACGCTATTGTATATCTTAAAAAAATGTGAAAATTATGTGTCTTGAATAAAATCCACCCTACATTTTCTCGCACGTGGTTTTCTACATTTTTGCCACTGCACCCCCCGTGGAATAAGGTGTCAATACATATTGCACAATCCCATATTATAATAAATGAGAATACATAAACTTGTATTGAATTAGTGTAATGCTACTTATTTGGGGATCCATGGTAGGCTAGAGCCTTGTCCTCTAGCAACAACCATCATAGAAACTACAATATTAAACCATGTAAAAATTTATCATATTAATATTATTAAACCGTGTAATTGCCTCTTGACGATTGCAATATAATTTTCAAATACCCCTCTTAAACTATATATCGTTGTCATCTGATTCCATATGTCTAGATTTGTGAAACTATAAAACATATAATGGATTATTGCGTACTGCGTGATTCATCAAAATGAATATATAAAGGATGAATAAAAAACTTGAGCATATTTGCAATTCCAACTGAGGACCATGCAATTCAAAACCATTAAAATCAGAGTTGGGAAAGGTGTTCAACAAAGATAACATAGTTGAATGTCAAATGAATTGTATTATTTCTCTCAAGTGGTCAAACGGCTTAGGAACCAATTGTGGTGCTTTTGGACATCCCTTTCCGAGGGAGCCTAAAAGTACCGCACAAGCCCTTCGGTGAGGGTGGCCTGCTGATGCCCAAGTCGAACCCGGATGTTATGATATTTTAATGAATGTTTGGTTTTGTGGAGGGATTTTATAATTGCATTGTATCCTTCCAGTAGGTTATGCCTACATTATAAGTGCCTAAGGTAATTATCAATTTTCGTAACCTAATGCCTAATCTATCATAATCTACGCGCAGACGCACCAACCTTGGAATGAAGGCAACCTAACCCTAATGAATAAATTAACCTTACCTCTTATCTTAGCCACATCTAATTCCTTACTTCTTATGAATTAAATTCTCTAAGGGATGACCTTGATTAAGTCCCATCCTCTCAACCTTTAGGGGCCATTCACGGTTGGGTACTACTTTTGGGACAAAGGAATTAAGGACTTTGTCGTATTGGATCTTGACGTTTATTATGATTTATTATTATTTAATTAATAAATTTTAAATAGATAAATAGATAGGTCATAAGATTTATCAAGAAATATATTATTTGGTATTAAATAATGACTAATAATAGATCAATTCCTTATGAAATAATTAGATAGGTCATAAAACTTGTAGAGAGGTCATATGACTTGTTTTGCCCACATCAATGGCAATTTCATTATTGAAGTGTGTGAGGCCAAACCCCCCACCCTTAAGCGTCCTTAGTCCGAGTAGTGGGTTTGGGCTCACATTCCTCCGCGGTATTGGATTTGGACTTGGATGAGTCCATAGTGCAAGGTTCACCCTTCAAGTGGTCTTGGATTTAACTAGCTCCTTCATAAACCCAACTCCTTCATGAACCCAACTCCTTAGCTTCTAACTAAATAAACCCAGCTCCTTCGTAAACCCAGCTTCTTAGCTTCTAACTAAACAAACCCAGCTCCTTTATAAACCCAGCTCCTTCATAAACCCAGCTCCTTCATGAACCCAGCTCCTTAGCTTCTAACTAAACAAACCCAGGTCCTTCATAAACCCAGCTCTTTACTTTCTAACTAAACAAACCCAGCTCCTTCATAAACCCAGCTCCTTCATGAACCCACAACTTTGTAGTTGTAATCCCCAACTACCTCACTAATTATTCAAGCCCTTAACTAATCTTTCTACCTAATTTTCCTAATTCTACTAACAACCCCCTTCTAATCACACAATTCTTCTCTAATCCTAAAATCCTAAAATCCTAGAGAGGAGAGGGGGAGAGAGAATTTCCTAACTTCACTAAGACTAACTAATCCACACAAGTATATTTTTGCACTCATCACAACCTCAAGTGCTCAACTCTTAAACATGGAACTTGCAACCACGTGTATTCAAAACATGAACTTTAAGTACCACAAATTGGAATCATGAATTAACTTTAAAATCCTTCACGTCAACACTAATTCTACCAAGAGGTTAAGCCCTCTTCAAGGCTAACAAGCCTTGGCTCTCAAACTAAAAACTAAGCACACACATGTGCTCCAATATGGCTTCCCACACCCACACTTATAACTCGTGGGGTGCCTTGGAGCACAAAGGAAAGAGAGGATGAGTGAGGGAAGAATGAGGGATTATATAGTAAGCTTGAGGGGGTGAGCACCCTCAAGGCTCACGATAAGCCCTTGAGATTTCCTCCTACTTAGTAGGCGCCAATCCTATCTTCTAAGCCTTCCTCCCTCAAATGATCAACAAGGATCCTAATTCGAACATTTAACTAGCCTTGGCTTTCTACCTACCACACTTTACCAAACTTGGGATGCTTCAACCCAAACTTAGCCTCCTTCGCTTTCCGCCGCCATAACTTTCTCCCCTTACTTTCCCAAATCGTCGCTCACCACTTAATTCAAACCACGATGCTTAACTCGTGATTTGATTGGTGCTTTGAGAATTTGCTTATCCTCCACCTTGCATTCTTCCTTGGACCTTCCCCATTAAGTGGCCATGATGAGGTGGTCCACTTGTGCGCTCCATGTGATCCTCCATTCATCCCAATTCGAATGCACTTGCCTCTTGAGTCACTTTGGTTGTCTCCATCCATTTGTACTAGCCTACTCACTAACTACTCAATCCAAGTTCTCCTTACCTATCCTCATTCACTCAAATCCTTCCGAAGGTAAAAACACAATAACAACTCACATCCTAGCCTCTTACAACATGGTACTTCTAAGACTAACATTTCACTCTTTTTATATTTTTGTGAAGTAACATGCTACTTCAAAGTGCATCAACTAACGTTTCAAGGGTCTAAGACTAAATGTGGGCACCCTTTTGGGCTCACATAATTGGCGACCATCGGGGGATGAATCCAAACATCTCTTGCTCCAAGGGTAAGTTGCCTAGTCAAGCTCGGTACTCCTTACATCTACTTCCCGATGTACGGGTAGGAAAGAGCTCACCATTCAACGTTTCCAATTGAATTGAATTATTAGGAAAGACCTCATAGACAAGGTAAGGTCCTAACCATACCGCATCGAATTTCGCCGGAAATTCAAGCTTTCTTGCGTCTTGAATCATGACCATCATTCCCGGTGTTAGGGCCCTTCTCTTATGTCGTTTGTCGAAAGTAATCTTTCTCCTTCTTTGGATTGCCTCAATATGTTGAGCCGCCATTCTCCTCCCTTCGTCAAGTGCTTCCAAATCGGTTAGTCGATTTCGTAAGGATTGACTTTCGGTAAGTCTCGTACTCACGGCCACCCTAAGTGACTCGACTTCATATTCGATTGGTAGTGTCGCTTCAAGACCATAGACTAAGGAAAATGGTGTAGCACGCGTAGTTACCTTATAGGTTGTACGGTATGCCCAAAGTGCCGCCGTTAGTTTCGTATCCCAATCCCGCTTCGAGTCTATAACCGTCTTGCGTAGTATACTCACCAAAATTCCGTTAACCCTTTCCGTGTGTCCATTGGTTTGTGGGTGGTAGGGAGTAGTCTTCCGGTGATCAATTTTAAATTTCTCTGTCATCTCTCGAATCAAGTCATTCAAAAAGTGAGTACCCCTATCGCTTACTAGGATCTTCGGCACCCCGAACCGCGAAATTATGTTTTCGTACATAAATGTTGCCGCGTGTTCCGCCGTGTTGGTCTTCACCGCTTTGGCTTCCGCCCACTTGGTGAGGTACTCGGTTGCCACCACAATATATTTCATTCCTTTTGAAGATTGGGGATGGACCTCACCCACATAGTCGATGCCCCATTTTTCGAAAGGAATTAAGGGTAATGATACATGTAAAGGCATCTCCATTCTAAGGTCGTTTCGGGCATACCGTTGGCAAGCGTCGCATTTCCTTACATAGTCATGGGCGTCCTTAAATAGTGTAGGCCAAAAGTAGCCCGCTCTAAGTATTTTTTGCCCGGTGAGTTGACCCGAGAAGTGACCGCCGCAAGCGCTATCGTGGCAAGCGATTAAAATCGCTTCAACCTCCGTTTTTGACACGCATTGTCGTAAAATATCATCGGACCCCCTTCTAAACAACCTATGGCCCACTACAACAAATTGCCTACTATTTACCCTCACCTTCCTTCTCTCTTCTTTTGTCCACTCTTTGGGCAACTTGTGGGTTGTTAGAAATTCCACTATGCCCGCATACCACTCCGGTGTAGAAGTGACCACAAAGAGGCTATCATCTACTAACATATCATTTACCGGATTTTTTCCTATCTCCTCCGACAACCTAGACAAGTGGTCCGCTTGTAAATGCATACGACCCGGTTTATATTCCACCGTGTAGTCGAATTCTTCTAATAACAAAACCCACCTAGCTAACCTACCACTTAACTCCGCCTTGTTAACTAGATACTTGATAGCCATGTGGTCAACAAAAAATACAACCGGGTTGCACATGAGGTAATGCCTAAACTTTTTAACGGAAAACACCATGGCTAGGCACTCCCTCTCCGTTGTAGAGTAGTTTCTTTCGGCGGGGGTCAATTGCTTACTCGCATAAGCTATAGGTTGATCCTTCTCTTTTTCTCCCGTTGCTTGACAAAGCGCACTCCCTATTGCCACATTACTAGCATCACAATAGACGTGAAAAAGTTTACCCCAATTGGGTGGTATCAACACCGGATAGGTGCTCAACCTATCCCGCAATTCCTCAAAGGCTTTTTGACAAGCATCCGTCCACTCGAATTTGACATCCTTTTTGAGCAAATGGGTAATGGGCACCGCTATCTTTGAAAAATTAGGAATAAGTTCCCGGTACCATCCCACATGTCCTAACAACTTAGAGATCCCCTTGGAATTGGTTGGAGTTGCCAAGTCGCTTATGGCCGCAATCTTATCCGGATCGGGTTCTCTACCTTTCTCACTAACAACATAACCCAACAACACTCCCTTATTCACTCCCAAAAATGTCTTATCCGGGTTCAATGCTAACCTCATCTTCCTACACCTAACCAATGCCTCCCTAACACAATGTAGGTGATCGTCCACATTACTTTGTGTGCTAAAATCGTCCACAAAGACGGTCATGGATTTGAACAACAAGTCGGTGAAGATATACATTACTAATCGTTGGAAAGTAGCCGGGGCATTACATAACCCAAATGGCATCACTACCCACACAAAAGTACCCCAAGGTGTAGTAAAAGCCGTTTTATGGATATCTTGGAGGGCTATGGAAATTTGATTATAACCCGCATACCCATCCATAAAGGTATATCGCGAATGACCTCCAACCTCCTCAAGCAACAAGGTGATAAAAGGTAAGGGGAAGTGATCCTTTTGTGTGCACGAATTCAATTTCCTATAGTCGACACAAACCCTTAATTTCCCATTTTTTTTCTTTACTAAGACCATAGGAGAAACCCAATCCGTGATTTCCACCGGCTTGATAAACCCGGCCTTCAATAACCTTTCCAATTCCGCTTTCACCAACAATTGCAATTGAGGATTCATCCTCCTCTCCTTTTGTCTAATTGGCCTCGCCCCCGGAATTAAAGGAATCCGGTGCTCTACCATTTCCCTAGGAATTCCCTTAAGCTCATCGTAGGACCATGCAAAAGTATCACTAAACTCATCCACCAAATTGCTATACTCCCTAACCTCTTTCTCCCCCAATTTGGAACCCATCTTCATTTGTCGGGTTTTTCCATTCTTTAATTTCACATCCACGTACCGCCAATCCGCTTCCGACACATGTGCTTGTTCCTCTTTGTTCCGATACCAATCGGAAGGCACATTGGGGTAATCTTTCACATCTTGACCTACAACTATCCCCGTAGACGTGGTCTTGAAATGTAAAGGCTCCTCCAATTTCGATGACTCAATAATCACATCCTCCTCTTGAGTCCCATCTACATGAATTAAACTAACCTCACCCTCTTCCACGTCATCTACCCAAGGTGTTAACCCACCGCTAACCCACTCTTCCTCGGTGAGCACCTCACATGGCTCCAACAATGAGCCCTCTCCTAAACTAACACTAGGAAATTCACTCCCTAAGCCTACTTGGTGAAATGTAACCATTACATCAACCTCGGACTCGGGGTACTCCCTTAGCCATTGGGCATAATCCCCATTATCCCCATAATTGTAAAAATTAGGACCTAGACTTCCCGAGCCCGAATCTATAACAACCCTTTGACCTTCGGGATGGACGACTCCCACCAATGCCTTGCCAATCTCATTCTCGTTTAAGTCATCAATTTCTTTCTCCAATGGCAAATACATCTCCTTCTTCATCCATCCTTCTAATGAACCAATGGACACTATGACCCTATTACCCTCCGGACCATAAGTGATGGATGGTTTAGGTCCACCCCAATTGACCATAGCATTCGCCATCCGCAACCAAGGCCTACCTAGCAAAATGGGGAAGGTGTCCTTGTTGGAGTGCATTTTAATGACATGGAAGGTGACCAAGTACTCCTCGCCTCCCGTAGTCATTCTACAATCCTTGATCATCCCCAAAGGCGTAGTCGAACTTTGATTTGCCATATTTATGACCAAAGGTGAAGGCCCCGTGAGTCCAAGTCCCAATTTTTTCATAGTATCCTCCGGTAGTATATTTAGACTACTCCCTCCGTCGACTAGCACATTAGGAACCACCTTATCTACTATAACCACTTCTATTTCTATAGCTTTCACGTCTCTTCCACCTTGTGATTGGATCCTAGCGGCTATTTTAGCTTTCACCTTCCTCATCCTCTTGTGTACCGGCATTCCCTCCTTTAATGTTTTCCTTGCCGTGGGTGAAATTTCCAATAGTTGGCCGAAAGTAATATCCGCCTTGAGTGTACTAAGGTCCGCCCACAAGTCGTACCCGGTAGATCTTTCCACCTTAGAATTACCCACTACGTCGAATTCGTCTACGGGAACCCCCGGTCCTTCCCATTCACCCACATCGCTATTATCCAAGTCATGTACCGCATTAGTCCTCTCCCTATTTTGTAAAATTATATTTTCCCTCTCCACATCCTTAGTAGCTCTTCTAGCTACCCTATCCAACTCGGAGAGATTAATCTCTTCATCCGAAGAGTAATTTCCTTGCTCTCCTATTCCTACCTCCAACGGGGCATCCCCTCTCCTAGCCCTAGTAGTTACCGCTAGTGCAGGTGCTTCTTCAACCACACCCTTACCCTTCACTAACTCATATGTAATAGCATTGGTGTGAGGAGGCCATTGACTTTGCTCCTCTCCAATTCTCGTTGGGAGAGGAAGCATGTCATCACATGTGGCCTCCAACACTCCATCCATGAACCTAACATCTTGGGAGTTAGATGGTCCCGGATCCGTTGGAGGCGCTTGTCTCCCGTTACTACCATTAGGTGGAACTCCTTGTCTATTTTGTATTGGAATGTAACCGGTTGTAGTTTGCAAGCCCGCCGGTGGATGAAAAGTTTGCCTAGCATTACTATGGTCATAGTATAAGTTAGGTGGCCTAAGTTCATTGGCCGGTACTCCTTGTGGCCTAGCACCTCGCATATTATCCCTTGCTTGTTGTTGTGGATTAGCCACCGGGTAAGGGACATTAATTATTTTGTCCGGTTGGCGACACGTATCCGAGGGATGACTTCCTCCACAATTGCTACAATTAAACTCTTGACCTTCGGACCAACATTGTCCTTGAGCGTGCCACCTTCCACAAAAGGGATGAAATTCCTTCTTCTCTAAATTTTGGCCACCTTGCCCTCTAGGTTGTGGTCCTCTATTGCTTCCATTTCCATAGTGAGGTGGCGCTTGACCTCGTTGATTTTGTTGAGGTGGGTTACCGTTTCCTCTTTGGTCACGGTTTTGTCCACTTCTACAAAATTGACGCGTGTGGCCCGGTTGGCCACATTGGACACACCATAATCCGGAAGAATGCCTACCCGACTCAACCGGGGGTGGAGGCCCCGGTTGTTGACTCCGGATCATTAATGACATTTGATCCGTGAGGCTTTGCATTTGTTTTATCATAGCCTCTTGGAATCCTAGTTGGCTAGCACCTAATCTTCTCTCAACCTCCTCCAAGTGTGGATCCGTTCTAGGGGCCGGTAGTGCCAAAAGAGGTGCCGGTTCCCTAACCGCTAAAGGTCGGGGACCGGTGTCCACAATGGCATATGGAATTTGGTTCTCATACTTAGCGGGTTCTACCGCTACCACCCTAGGGCGTATGGGGATGAATTGTGGGATCAATTCATCCTCCCTTCTCCATAGCCTTTCGTGATCTTTATCCAAGTTTTCAATATCTCTAGCCGCACGCTTGGCATCCGCCAAGGTCAAGGGATTCCTTTCTAGAACACCCCTAATAGTTCCGGACTTAAAAAACCCTTGAATGAAAAATTGCTTTAGCGTGTCGTCGTTGAGCATGGTACCCACAAATCTAGTGCACACTAAATCAAACCTCCTAATGTAAGCCGAAATTTCTTCCTCCCTTCCTTGCTTCAATGACGACAATGCCCTTAATGCGGTACTTTGACCCACTTCCGGCCTAAATTCGTTAAGAAACTCCCTTTGTAATTGTTCCCATCCCCTAAAATGTCCCTCGGCATGATCCCGATACCATTCATAGGCTTCCCCCTCTAGAGTGGTAGGAAACCACACTAACCAATAACCCGGGTTGGTTATGAGGGAGCTAGCCAACCGTTCGATATACCATTCCATGTGCCGAGAGGGGTCCTCATCCTTGGTCCCATAAAATTTAGGGAGATGAGATGGCATATCCATCGCCGCTAAATTTTGTGGAACCACAATTGGTAGGCCTCTTGGCCTAACCAATGGGTCTATTGGAGGTATAGGAGGTATGGGCGGAATTGGGGGTATGGGTGGTGGATCCATCCCCCGTTCCTCGGCCATGGTTACCGGTGAACTATTCAACAATCCCCTATCAACTTCTACCGGGAATTCTTCTCTAAGTGTGTAATTTTCCGAAGAAGTTTCACCACTCAATTTGGAGGGAGTGATCTCCTCTTCAAGTTGAGCTCCAAGTTCTAAGGTGTCTAGAATTGACCTAGTCCTAGGTTCGACGTTCAAACAACTCTCTATTCTAACATTATCTTGTTCTAATCTATCACTGATTTTAGAGGACCGCCTCTTTCGAGTAGATTTCTCTAGTCCTACTATCAAACTTGGTTTTTGTGAGCGAGTCCTACTTTGCATTCCATAAGAATCGATCGACCCTCACTTGACCACACATAATCCTAGCAATTCCCCTCTTAATATTTTCACTTGTCTTGGTGTGGTTATAATTTTTTTTAGGAGGTGAGGAAAAGAACCTGCAAGCCCACTTAGGTGAAAGAATCCCAATAGGGGATAGGCATGTTCATGTTAATTTTTTGGTTAAGTCGGAGCATCACCTCCGCACCTTCCCGCAAATCAACACTCACCACAATACCGATTGTGAGGGGGTGACCTTCCGAGTAGATTATGTTAAAAGTCGAGGCTTCACCCTTCAACTTCTCACACCATCCACAATTCGGGAATTACCCTCTACAACGGATAACAACAATCACGAGTACAAAAGGCATTCCTTAATTAGTTAATGAGTTCACTTTGAAAAAATAAACATACCTTGAGCAATCGCATCCCCCTGTGAGTTAGCACTCCCCTCAATCGTGACTCAATGTAACAACATCATAAACTTTGTGAAATATTAATTTAATCTAGAGCATGAAATGACAACTCCCAAAACTTTGAGACTCACCCCGAGGTGAGTGTCAAAGTTCAATGTCCTAAGGTGAATTTACCCTCTAATGTTTTAATGAGCTACTCGGTTATAGGTTCCTTTTAAGTTCTTAGCAAATCCCCAAAAAGGTTGAGGACGTACCTTCGCCGCGCTCCTTCCACAAAAATGAATTTGCGTAATTGACAATGCAATTCATTCCAAGGAATAGTTGAAATACAATGAATTCAAATGTAACCCAAAGAGAGAATACTTACCGAGTTTCGGGTGCTCCTTCCTTTCTCTCAAGTTTGTGTCTCCAATTTTTCCTAGTTGCCTCCAAGTCTCCTAGTCGCCTCCAAGTCTTGTAACTACCTTCCGCTTCGCTCCCGGCAGACGCACCAATTATGTGAGGCCAAACCCCCCACCCTTAAGCGTCCTTAGTCCGAGTAGTGGGTTTGGGCTCACATTCCTCCGCGGTATTGGATTTGGACTTGGATGAGTCCATAGTGCAAGGTTCACCCTTCAAGTGGTCTTGGATTTAACTAGCTCCTTCATAAACCCAACTCCTTCATGAACCCAACTCCTTAGCTTCTAACTAAATAAACCCAGCTCCTTCGTAAACCCAGCTTCTTAGCTTCTAACTAAACAAACCCAGCTCCTTTATAAACCCAGCTCCTTCATAAACCCAGCTCCTTCATGAACCCAGCTTCTTAGCTTCTAACTAAACAAGCCCAGGTCCTTCATAAACCCAGCTCTTTCCTTTCTAACTAAACAAACCCAGCTCCTTCATAAACCCAGCTCCTTCATGAACCCACAACTTTGTAGTTGTAATCCCCAACTACCTCACTAATTATTCAAGCCCTTAACTAATCTTCCTACCTAATTTTCCTAATTCTACTAACAACCCCTTTCTAATCACACAATTCTTCTCTAATCCTAAAATCCTAAAATCCTAGAGAGGAGAGGGGGAGAGAGAATTTCCTAACTTCACTAAGACTAACTAATCCACACAAGTATATTTTTGCACTCATCACAACATCAAGTGCTCAACTCTTAAACATGGAACTTGCAACCACGTGTATTCAAAACATGAACTTTAAGTACCACAAATTGGAATCATGAATTAACTTTAAAATCCTCCACGTCAACACTAATTCTACCAAGAGGTCAAGCCCTCTTCAAGGCTAACAAGCCTTGGCTCTCAAACTAAAAACTAAGCACACACATGTGCTCCAATATGGCTTCCCACACCCACACTTATAACTCGTGGGGTGCCTTGGAGCACAAAGGAAAGAGAGGATGAGTGAGGGAAGAATGAGGGATTATATAGTAAGCTTGAGGGGGTGAGCACCCTCAAGGCTCACGATAAGCCCTTGAGATTTCCTCCTACTTAGTAGGCGCCAATCCTATCTTCTAAGCCTTCCTCCCTCAAATGATCAACAAGGATCCTAATTCGAACATTTAACTAGCCTTGGCTTTCTACCTACCACACTTTACCAAACTTGGGATGCTTCAACCCAAACTTAGCCTCCTTCGCTTTCCGCCGCCATAACTTTCTCCCCTTACTTTCCCAAATCGTCGCTCACCACTTAATTCAAACCACGATGCTTAACTCGTGATTTGATTGGTGCTTTGAGAATTTGCTTATCCTCCACCTTGCATTCTTCCTTGGACCTTCCCCATTAAGTGGCCATGATGAGGTGGTCCACTTGTGCGCTCCATGTGATCCTCCATTCATCCCAATTCGAATGCACTTGCCTCTTGAGTCACTTTGGTTGTCTCCATCCATTTGTACTAGCCTACTCACTAACTACTCAATCCAAGTTCTCCTTACCTATCCTCATTCACTCAAATCCTTCCGAAGGTAAAAACACAATAACAACTCACATCCTAGCCTCTTACAACATGGTACTTCTAAGACTAACATTTCACTCTTTTTATATTTTTGTGAAGTAACATGCTACTTCAAAGTGCATCAACTAACGTTTCAAGGGTCTAAGACTAAATGTGGGCACCCTTTTGGGCTCACAAAGTGTACATTGGGAGTGAATTATTTTCATGTTTTGCATCCTAGTATCTTGGTGTAAGTGTCATGTATCCATACATATATTTTATTATGTCCAATTCTAATTCTAAACGTTCTTTTTTCATGTTGCCATGTTATTGTGTAATTCTGGCCATGTTTGGTGTGTTATGTAAGGCTATACAATTGGTATGCAATACACTTTTAGTTCTATTGGTACACAATTGAACGATAAGTGCGAGGAAAAAAATTGAGATCATTTCAATTAATTTTTGTTGTCCTTTTCATTCCTTAATTTTGAGGTCAACAGTTATGACAGTAGTCTTGCATGTCCGTTAAGGAATGAAAAAGAAAGCTTAGATAACCCTATTCCTTGTAAATTAACTTTGTCGGTGTATTCATTATAGAATACTAAATGTAGGTATGATCCAAAGTATGCTCCACAATACAAATCTAAGCTTACCGACTATGTAAAGTTATCTAAAAAGTCCTTAAACCGTTAGACACCCAAAAGTAGTACCCCAACCGTGAATGCCCCTTTTATTCTTAATTATGGTTGATTGAACAAAGCCTAGGTTACTAAGTTCATAAATTATAGTATCACCACCTACATGTTTGATGCATACCCTAACCTGAACCCTTTAAGACCCTGTACGGGTCTTTTGAAGATTGATTGATACTTACACCCTCCAATCTTTATCGCCGGAAGGGTAGTATCAATCCTCCGAGTTAAGTTCCCGGTTGATTTTTGCCTACGGGAGTTGTACGAATTTTGTTGGTTATTAATTAGTTTAACACGGTTTGATCACGAAAATTCAACTTAATGGGACTGGGGAATAAGGCAATTTGTGTGTTCAACTTGTTGCACAATCTTCAAGGTTGAGGCCATCACCTCCAACCCTTAGGGCCAACAACATGATGATAATTTTGTGGGTCATTATTCCTATTTTACCACCTACAAACACGCAGAGTGGTCATGCCGATGATTAACCCGACTTCACCACACACGGACGAGCTATGAATGAAAACCAACTATCACAACACTTAACCGAAAGGCTCCGCATACATGGAAGTTGGAATCCCCCTCGGCGGCCAGATGGATGATGTCCCTCTAGCCTTACATAGATAGTTGGGTTGGGTTTAGAATATATTTTTGCCGCGCTCCTTCCATTCTTAAATTGAAGGGTGTAGGGTTAAAAAACTTACCGATTGGCTACCATCTTAGTTTGATGATGGTTGGTACGAAACCCCTACTCCAACGCTCGGCCGCCCACAACACCAACTTGTATCTGCCAACCTTGGATGGACGAACCTCTTCTCGTAAGACAGCAAATACTCTTTCACTTAAACGGCTACAACTTTTGCTCACAAGCTTCAATTGAAATAATTGTTAGTAATCTGAAAAGCTAACAACAAGATCTTTAATATCCAAATATAAAAACAACTGTATATTTTCTCTTCTAGATATGAATTTTTAAAGGCTCTTATGATTTAAAAGGCAGCTGAGATACCTTCATTCAAATACTTATAACTTCTACACATCAACTTAGATTTTCTCAAGCTTATATATTCTAGAAACCTGAAATCAAGATCTTACAAAGCTATGAGCTTACAAAGTTATCTCTTATGATTTAGAAGGCAGCTGGGATATCTTCATTCAAATATTTGTAACTTTTAGTCATTAAATCTGATTGTGACAAATTTATATTTTCTACAACGCTAATAAAAAGAACTAAAATGCATCCAAGTATAAAAGCAATTGCATATTTTGTCTTTTAGATATGCTCTTGCAAAGTCAGTACTTGTAATTTAAGAAGTAGCTTGAAATATCTTCATTAAAACATTTATGACTTTTACACATCAACTTAGATTTCAGCAAACATAGACTTTCTACAAACTTTTAACAAGATCTGCAATTGATCCAAGTATCAAAGTAACTGCATAATTTATCTTTTTGATATGCGCTTGCAAAGTCAGTGTTTGTAATTTTAGAAGCAACTAAGACACCTTATTCAAACACTCATAACTTTTGTTCACTAACTCTGATTTTAACAAGTTTAGGTTTTTTGAAAAGCTAACATAAAGGACTTGATTCATAAAAAATGTGAAGACTAAATTATAATTTTTGCATCTACTACACTCGATTGAAAGTGACACAACTACTTAAGGGTGTATAAAAAAACATACTACCTTCTCTCAAGAGTTCTAACTATAAGTATTCTTACTTATATCTATAATAAATGAATGAGATTTCTTGCTTTTTTTAACTAAAATTCTAGTGGGCTTCGTCCTTTGAACTGGAAAATTTGAGAGATTTCTTCTTAGCTAGAATTGAAGAGGGCTTCACCTTATGAATTGGAGAGAGAGAGAGAGAGATTTCTAACTAGAATTCGTAAGGGCTTCGCTATGCTAAAATGAAAAGATGAAGCCATTTTACAAGAAGAAGAGGGGTTTTTATCACCTTTCAATGAAGCGTTGGGTCCCTTCTCCCTTTTGTTCATCGAAGGGTCCCGTCCCTTGAACGGTGACAACCAAGTCCTCGGTGGTGAATGAGGGGGGGGAAGATGTCACTTCGTACTTCACTTGCTTAAAGCCCTTAGAAAAGCTATTTTATTTTAATTTGAACTTCACTTTTGGTTGGCAAAGCTGACAACATGGCCCCCTTGCCCTAGTTGGCAAGATCCTTACGTTCGTAGTTGTTACTTCTTTTTTCTTCCTTGGCCGCTTTTGGAATTACTCCGTTTTTGCCGCCGCTTGACTTTTGCTACCTTGAATTGGCTGCTCCTAACTTAACCTACCTAATTACTAGCCCACTACCTTAACATTTCCGATTTGGATAAATGACATTTCCTATTTTCCCCAGAATATGTCAATTGTATTGTGTAGGCCCCTCGAACACATTGTGAATATTCGTAAACTACTTATACATTCATGTTAAACTTGGAAATTTGGATGGAGTTATATTCTTGGCACTGTGCGTAGGAAACATTGTTCATCTCATAAGTATTTGAAAGAGACGTTGTTCATTCCTATTTTCTAAGTTACTTTCCATGAAGGTAAAATCATAGTGGAGGCCCATGTCAGATGCTCAATCTAGAATTGAACGCAAACATGTAGTTGAATAATGTTATGAAAAATATGAATATAGTATAGTTACAAGTGTCCAAAATGGGAGGTGACCCACGCTTTCAACTTGGAATAGAGATGTAATGAACCACATTTTGTATATTATGAATACAAAGAAATTCGTTGATCTTTGTATTCTAAACTAGTATCAAACAATTCTACAAAATCTTTTATATACTCTTCCACATTTATATAAAATTTGAATGCACGGATTGTTGAACCTACATGGAAGAAAAATATGGATATTGTATACATCTCCAAGAGTTCAAAATTGGAGATGACCATAACATTATTCATATCTATAACAATGTTTTGTGGGATTGACAGTATTTTATAGAATATTTCCCACATTCAGATTGAATATGAGAATATTATGTGGAATACTATATGTCCCATAGAACATTGTTATGGATCTTGTAGATAGGTTTTTGGATTGGGTTTTGATTAACAAAACCCAATAAAGGAAGACTAAATAAGTGTCAAATTTAACTCTAGGTGTCATTTATTAGGTTAATTGATAGATCACAATGACTTGGGAATGATATTAGAATGATAATCACAAGGAAAACCATCTTCTTAAGTGGGTTTTAGGGTTTTATTAAATTGAGGGATGGGACATTAGGGTCACTCAATACAATACATGCAATTGCTCAGTCTCTCCCTCACACCCATCGCTCATCAGTAACATCTCTCTCTATTATGGTTTGGCAATACAAGGAATCACGGCTCAACAATAGTCTTTTGGTAAACGATAGTCTCGTCAACCCAAGATGTGAGGCCAAACCCCCCACCCTTAAGCGTCCGTAGTCCGAGTAGTGGGTTTGGGCTCACATTCCTCTTTGGTCTTTGCTTCCTTTGTCTTGCCATCGCGAGAGTGCTCCACATTCTCCATTAATTTGTGCACGTGGTTTATTTTTAAAGAGAGGATGCAAGTGTTAAAAAACACTATTCTCTATAGTCAATCTCAAATACATTTACTTGTGAAAGCCACACATAACACTAACTAGCATAATGTAACTAACTACTTGTCTATGAGCTAATTAAGTAGGCTATCTACTAAGCTCCTTCATGAACCCATCTCTTTACTTTCTAATTACATAAACCTAGCTCCTTCATAAACCCAACTCCTTCATGAACCCAACTCCTTAGCTTCTAACTAAATAAACCCAGCTCCTTCGTAAACCCAGCTTCTTAGCTTCTAACTAAACAAACCCAGCTCCTTCATAAACCCAGCTCCTTCATGAACCCAGCTCCTTAGCTTCTAACTAAACAAACCCATGTCCTTCATAAACCCAGCTCTTTACTTTCTAACTAAACAAACCCAGCTCCTTCATAAACCCAGCTCCTTCATGAACCCACAACTTTGTAGTTGTAATCCCCAACTACCTCACTAATTATTCAAGCCCTTAACTAATCTTCCTACCTAATTTTCCTAATTCTACTAACAACCCCTTTCTAATCACACAATTCTTCTCTAATCCTAAAATCCTAAAATCCTAGAGAGGAGAGGGGGAGAGAGAATTTCCTAACTTCACTAAGACTAACTAATCCACACAAGTATATTTTTGCACTCATCACAACCTCAAGTGCTCAACTCTTAAACATGGAACTTGCAACCACGTGTATTCAAAACATGAACTTTAAGTACCACAAATTGGAATCATGAATTAACTTTAAAATCCTTCACGTCAACACTAATTCTACCAAGAGGTCAAGCCCTCTTCAAGGCTAACAAGCCTTGGCTCTCAAACTAAAAACTAAGCACACACATGTGCTCCAATATGGCTTCCCACACCCACACTTATAACTCGTGGGGTGCCTTGGAGCACAAAGGAAAGAGAGGATGAGTGAGGGAAGAATGAGGGATTATATAGTAAGCTTGAGGGGGTGAGCACCCTCAAGGCTCACGATAAGCCCTTGAGATTTCCTCCTACTTAGTAGGCGCCAATCCTATCTTCTAAGCCTTCCTCCCTCAAATGATCAACAAGGATCCTAATTCGAACATTTAACTAGCCTTGGCTTTCTACCTACCACACTTTACCAAACTTGGGATGCTTCAACCCAAACTTAGCCTCCTTCGCTTTCCGCCGCCATAACTTTCTCCCCTTACTTTCCCAAATCGTTGCTCACCACTTAATTCAAACCACGATACTTAACTCGTGATTTGATTGGTGCTTTGAGAATTTGCTTATCCTCCACCTTGCATTCTTCCTTGGACCTTCCCCATTAAGTGGCCATGATGAGGTGGTCCACTTGTGCGCTCCATGTGATCCTCCATTCATCCCAATTCGAATGCACTTGCCTCTTGAGTCACTTTGGTTGTCTCCATCCATTTGTACTAGCCTACTCACTAACTACTCAATCCAAGTTCTCCTTACCTATCCTCATTCACTCAAATCCTTCCGAAGGTAAAAACACAATAACAACTCACATCCTAGCCTCTTACAACATGGTACTTCTAAGACTAACATTTCACTCTTTTTATATTTTTGTGAAGTAACATGCTACTTCAAAGTGCATCAACTAACGTTTCAAGGGTCTAAGATTAAATGTGGGCACCCTTTTGGGCTCACATAATTGGCGACCATCGGGGGATGAATCCAAACATCTCTTGCTCCAAGGGTAAGTTGCCTAGTCAAGCTCGGTACTCCTTACATCTACTTCCCGATGTACGGGTAGGAAAGAGCTCACCATTCAACGTTTCCAATTGAATTGAATTATTAGGAAAGACCTCATAGACAAGGTAAGGTCCTAACCATATTGCATCGAATTTCGCCAGAAATTCAAGCTTTCGTGCGTCTTGAATCATGACCATCATTCCCGGTGTTAGGGCCCTTCTCTTATGTCGTTTGTCGAAAGTAATCTTTCTCCTTCTTTGGATTGCCTCAATATGTTGAGCCGCCATTCTCCTCCCTTCGTCAAGTGCTTCCAAATCGGTTAGTCGATTTCGTAAGGATTGACTTTCGGTAAGTCTCGTACTCACGGCCACCCTAAGTGACTCGACTTCATATTCGATTGGTAGTGTCGCTTCAAGACCATAAACTAAGGAAAATGGTGTAGCACGCGTAGTTACCTTATAGGTTGTACGGTATGCCCAAAGTGCCGCCGTTAGTTTCGTATCCCAATCCCGCTTCGAGTCTATAACCGTCTTGCGTAGTATACTCACCAAAATTCCGTTAACCCTTTCCGTTTGTCCATTGGTTTGTGGGTGGTAGGGAGTAGTCTTCCGGTGATCAATTTTAAATTTCTCTGTCATCTCTCGAATCAAGTCATTCAAAAAGTGAGTACCCCTATCGCTTACTAGGATCTTCGGCACCCCGAACCGCGAAATTATGTTTTCGTACATAAATGTTGCCGCGTGTTCCGCCGTGTCGGTCTTCACCGCTTTGGCTTCCGCCCACTTGGTGAGGTACTCGGTTGCCACCACAATATATTTCATTCCTTTTGAAGATTGGGGATGGACCTCACCCACATAGTCGATGCCCCATTTTTCGAAAGGAATTAAGGGTAATGATACATGTAAAGGCATCTCCATTCTAAGGTCGTTTCGGGCATACCGTTGGCAAGCGTCGCATTTCCTTACATAGTCATGGGCGTCCTTAAATAGTGTAGGCCAAAAGTAGCCCGCTCTAAGTATTTTTTGCCCGGTGAGTTGACCCGAGAAGTGACCGCCGCAAGCGCTATCGTGGCAAGCGATTAAAATCGCTTCAACCTCCGTTTTTGACACGCATCGTCGTAAAATACCATCGGACCCCCTTCTAAACAACCTATGGCCCACTACAACAAATTGCCTACTATTTACCCTCACCTTCCTTCTCTCTTCTTTTGTCCACTCTTTGGGCAACTTGTGGGTTGTTAGAAATTCCACTATGCCCGCATACCACTCCGGTGTAGAAGTGACCACAAAGAGGCTATCATCTACTAACATATCATTTACCGGATTTTTTCCTATCTCCTCCGACAACCTAGACAAGTGGTCCGCTTGTAAATGCATACGACCCGGTTTATATTCCACCGTGTAGTCGAATTCTTCTAATAACAAAACCCACCTAGCTAACCTACCACTTAACTCCGCCTTGTTAACTAGATACTTGATAGCCATGTGGTCAACAAAAAATACAACCGGGTTGCACATGAGGTAATGCCTAAACTTTTTAACGGAAAACACCATGGCTAGGCACTCCCTCTCCGTTGTAGAGTAGTTTCTTTCGGCGGGGGTCAATTGCTTACTCGCATAAGCTATAGGTTGATCCTTCTCTTTTTCTCCCGTTGCTTGACAAAGCGCACTCCCTATTGCCACATTACTAGCATCACAATAGACGTGAAAAAGTTTACCCCAATTGGGTGGTATCAACACCGGATAGGTGCTCAACCTATCCCGCAATTCCTCAAAGGCTTTTTGACAAGCATCCGTCCACTCGAATTTGACATCCTTTTTGAGCAAATGGGTAATGGGCACCGCTATCTTTGAAAAATTAGGAATAAGTTCCCGGTACCATCCCACATGTCCTAACAACTTAGAGATCCCCTTGGAATTGGTTGGAGTTGCCAAGTCGCTTATGGCCGCAATCTTATCCGGATCGGGTTCTCTACCTTTCTCACTAACAACATAACCCAACAACACTCCCTTATTCACTCCCAAAAATGTCTTATCCGGGTTCAATGCTAACCTCATCTTCCTACACCTAACCAATGCCTCCCTAACACAATGTAGGTGATCGTCCACATTACTTTGTGTGCTAAAATCGTCCACAAAGACGGTCATGGATTTGAACAACAAGTCGGTGAAGATATACATTACTAATCGTTGGAAAGTAGCCGGGGCATTACATAACCCAAATGGCATCACTACCCACACAAAAGTACCCCAAGGTGTAGTAAAAGCCGTTTTATGGATATCTTGGAGGGCTATGGAAATTTGATTATAACCCGCATACCCATCCATAAAGGTATATCGCGAATGACCTCCAACCTCCTCAAGCAACAAGGTGATAAAAGGTAAGGGGAAGTGATCCTTTTGTGTGCACGAATTCAATTTCCTATAGTCGACACAAACCCTTAATTTCCCATTTTTTTTCTTTACTAAGACCATAGGAGAAACCCAATCCGTGATTTCCACCGGCTTGATAAACCCTGCCTTCAATAACCTTTCCAATTCCGCTTTCACCAACAATTGCAATTGAGGATTCATCCTCCTCTCCTTTTGTCTAATTGGCCTCGCCCCCGGAATTAAAGGAATCCGGTGCTCTACCATTTCCCTAGGAATTCCCTTAAGCTCATCGTAGGACCATGCAAAAGTATCACTAAACTCATCCACCAAATTGCTATACTCCCTAACCTCTTTCTCCCCCAATTTGGAACCCATCTTCATTTGTCGGGTTTTCCCATTCTTTAATTTCACATCCACGTACCGCCAATCCGCTTCCGACACATGTGCTTGTTCCTCTTTGTTCCGATACCAATCGGAAGGCACATTGGGGTAATCTTTCACATCTTGACCTACAACTATCCCCGTAGACGTGGTCTTGAAATGTAAAGGCTCCTCCAATTTCGATGACTCAATAATCACATCCTCCTCTTGAGTCCCATCTACATGAATTAAACTAACCTCACCCTCTTCCACGTCATCTACCCAAGGTGTTAACCCACCGCTAACCCACTCTTCCTCGGTGAGCACCTCACATGGCTCCAACAATGAGCCCTCTCCTAAACTAACACTAGGAAATTCACTCCCTAAGCCTACTTGGTGAAATGTAACCATTACATCAACCTCGGACTCGGGGTACTCCCTTAGCCATTGGGCATAATCCCCATTATCCCCATAATTGTAAAAATTAGGACCTAGACTTCCCGAGCCCGAATCTATAACAACCCTTTGACCTTCGGGATGGACGACTCCCACCAATGCCTTGCCAATCTCATTCTCGTTTAAGTCATCAATTCCCTTCTCCAATGGCAAATACATCTCCTTCTTCATCCATCCTTCTAATGAACCAATGGACACTATGACCCTATTACCCTCCGGACCATAAGTGATGGATGGTTTAGGTCCACCCCAATTGACCATAGCATTCGCCATCCGCAACCAAGGCCTACCTAGCAAAATGGGGAAGGTGTCCTTGTTGGAGTGCATTTTAATGACATGGAAGGTGACCAAGTACTCCTCGCCTCCCGTAGTCATTCTACAATCCTTGATCATCCCCAAAGGCGTAGTCGAACTTTGATTTGCCATATTTATGACCAAAGGTGAAGGCCCCGTGAGTCCAAGTCCCAATTTTTTCATAGTATCCTCCGGTAGTATATTTAGACTACTCCCTCCGTCGACTAGCACATTAGGAACCACCTTATCTACTATAACAACTTCTATTTCTATAGCTTTCACGTCTCTTCCACCTTGTGATTGGATCCTAGCGGCTATTTTAGCTTTCACCTTCCTCATCCTCTTGTGTACCGGCATTCCCTCCTTTAATGTTTTCCTTGCCGTGGGTGAAATTTCCAATAGTTGGCCGAAAGTAATATCCGCCTTGAGTGTACTAAGGTCCGCCCACAAGTCGAACCCGGTAGATCTTTCCACCTTAGAATTACCCACTACGTCGAATTCGTCTACGGGAACCCCCGGTCCTTCCCATTCACCCACATCGCTATTATCCAAGTCATGTACCGCATTAGTCCTCTCCCTATCTTGTAAAATTATATTTTCCCTCTCCACATCCTTAGTAGCTCTTCTAGCTACCCTATCCAACTCGGAGAGATTAATCTCTTCATCCGAAGAGTAATTTCCTTGCTCTCCTATTCCTACCTCCAACGGGGCATCCCCTCTCCTAGCCCTAGTAGTTACCGCTAGTGCAGGTGCTTCTTCAACCACACCCTTACCCTTCACTAACTCATATGTAATAGCATTGGTGTGAGGAGGCCATTGACTTTGCTCCTCTCCAATTCTCGTTGGGAAAGGAAGCATGTCATCACATGTGGCCTCCAACACTCCATCCATGAACCTAACATCTTGGGAGTTAGATGGTCCCGGATCCGTTGGAGGCGCTTGTCTCCCGTTACTACCATTAGGTGGAACTCCTTGTCTATTTTGTATTGGAATGTAACCGGTTGTAGTTTGCAAGCCCGCCGGTGGATGAAAAGTTTGCCTAGCATTACTATGGTCATAGTATAAGTTAGGTGGCCTAAGTTCATTGGCCGGTACTCCTTGTGGCCTAGCACCTCGCATATTATCCCTTGCTTGTTGTTGTGGATTAGCCACCGGGTAAGGGACATTAATTATTTTGTCCGGTTGGCGACACGTATCCGAGGGATGACTTCCTCCACAATTGCTACAATTAAACTCTTGACCTTCGGACCAACATTGTCCTTGAGCGTGCCACCTTCCACAAAAGGGATGAAATTCCTTCTTCTCTAATTTTTGGCCACCTTGCCCTCTAGGTTGTGGTCCTCTATTGCTTCCATTTCCATAGTGAGGTGGCGCTTGACCTCGTTGATTTTGTTGAGGTGGGTTACTGTTTCCTCTTTGGTCACGGTTTTGTCCACTTCTACAAAATTGACGCGTGTGGCCCGGTTGGCCACATTGGACACACCATAATCCGGAAGAATGCCTACCCGACTCAACCGGGGGTGGAGGCCCCGGTTGTTGACTCCGGATCATTAATGACATTTGATCCGTGAGGCTTTGCATTTGTTTTATCATAGCCTCTTGGAATCCTAGTTGGCTAGCACCTAGTCTTCTCTCAACCTCCTCCAAGTGTGGATCCGTTCTAGGGGCCGGTAGTGCCAAAAGAGGTGCCGGTTCCCTAACCGCTAAAGGTCGGGGGCCGGTGTCCACAATGGCATATGGAATTTGGTTCTCATACTTAGCGGGTTCTACCGCTACCACCCTAGGGCGTATGGGGATGAATTGTGGGATCAATTCATCCTCCCTTCTCCATAGCCTTTCGTGATCTTTATCCAAGTTTTCAATATCTCTAGCCGCACGCTTGGCATCCGCCAAGGTCAAGGGATTCCTTTCTAGAACACCCCTAATAGTTCCGGACTTAAAAAACCCTTGAATGAAAAATTGCTTTAGCGTGTCGTCGTTGAGCATGGTACCCACAAATCTAGTGCACACTAAATCAAACCTCCTAATGTAAGCCGAAATTTCTTCCTCCCTTCCTTGCTTCAATGACGACAATGCCCTTAATGCGGTACTTTGACCCACTTCCGGCCTAAATTCGTTAAGAAACTCCCTTTGTAATTGTTCCCATCCCCTAAAATGTCCCTCGGCATGATCCCGATACCATTCATAGGCTTCCCCCTCTAGAGTGGTAGGAAACCACACTAACCAATAACCCGGGTCGGTTATGAGGAAGCTAGCCAACCGTTCGATATACCGTTCCATGTGCCGAGAGGGGTCCTCATCCTTGGTCCCATAAAATTTAGGGAGATGAGATGGCATATCCATCGCCGCTAAATTTTGTGGAACCACAATTGGTAGGCCTCTTGGCCTAACCAATGGGTCTATTGGAGGTATAGGAGGTATGGGCGGAATTGGGGGTATGGGTGGTGGATCCATCCCCCGTTCCTCGGCCATGGTGACCGGTGAACTATTCAACAATCCCCTATCAACTTCTACCGGGAATTCTTCTCTAAGTGTGTAATTTTCCGAAGAAGTTTCACCACTCAATTTGGAGGGAGTGATCTCCTCTTCAAGTTGAGCTCCAAGTTCTAAGGTGTCTAGAATTGACCTAGTCCTAGGTTCGACGTTCAAACAACTCTCTATTCTAACATTATCTTGTTCTAATCTATCACTGATTTTAGAGGACCGCCTCTTTCGAGTAGATTTCTCTAGTCCTACTATCAAACTTGGTTTTTGTGAGCGAGTCCTACCTTGCATTCCATAAGAATCGATCGACCCTCACTTGACCACACATAATCCTAGCAATTCCCCTCTTAATATTTTCACTTGTCTTGGTGTGGTTATAATTTTTTTAGGAGGTGAGGAAAAGAACCTGCAAGCCCACTTAGGTGAAAAAATCCCAATAGGGGATAGGCATGTTCATGTTAATTTTTTGGTTAAGTCGGAGCATCACCTCCGCACCTTCCCGCAAATTAACACTCACCACAATACCGATTGTGAGGGGGTGACCTTCCGAGTAGATTATGTTAAAAGTCGAGGCTTCACCCTTCAACTTCTCACACCATCCACAATTCGGGAATTACCCTCTACAACGGATAACAACAATCACGAGTACAAAAGGCATTCCTTAATTAGTTAATGAGTTCACTTTGAAGAAATAAACATACCTTGAGCAATCGCATCCCCCTGTGAGTTAGCACTCCCCTCAATCGTGACTCAATGTAACAACACCATAAACTTTGTGAAATATTAATTTAATCTAGAGCATGAAATGACAACTCCCAAAACTTTGAGACTCACCCCGAGGTGAGTGTCAAAGTTCAATGTCCTAAGGTGAATTTACCCTCTAATATTTTAATGAGCTACTCGGTTATAGGTTCCTTTTAAGTTCTTAGCAAATCCCCAAAAAGGTTGAGGACGTACCTTCGCCGCGCTCCTTCCTCAAAAATGAATTTGCGTAATTGACAATGCAATTCATTCCAAGGAATAGTTGAAATACAATGAATTCAAATGTAACCCAAAGAGAGAATACTTACCGAGTTTCGGGTGCTCCTTCCCTTCTCTCAAGTTTGTGTCTCCAATTTTTCCTAGTTGCCTCCAAGTCTCCTAGTCGCCTCCAAGTCTTGTAACTACCTTCCGCTTCGCTCCCGGCGGACGCACCAATTATGTGAGGCCAAACCCCCCACCCTTAAGCGTCCGTAGTCCGAGTAGTGGGTTTGGGCTCACATTCCTCCGCGGTATTGGATTTGGACTTGGATGAGTCCATAGTGCAAGGTTCACCCTTCAAGTGGTCTTGGATTTAACTTTGGTCTTTGCTTCCTTTGTCTTGCCATCGCGAGAGTGCTCCACATTCTCCATTAATTTGTGCACGTGGTTTATTTTTAAAGAGAGGATGCAAGTGTTAAAAAACACTATTCTCTATAGTCAATCTCAAATACATTTACTTGTGAAAGCCACACATAACACTAACTAGCATAATGTAACTAACTACTTGTCTATGAGCTAATTAAGTAGGCTATCTACTAAGCTCCTTCATGAACCCATCTCTTTACTTTCTAATTACATAAACCTAGCTCCTTCATAAACCCAACTCCTTCATGAACCCAACTCCTTAGCTTCTAACTAAATAAACCCAGCTCCTTCGTAAACCCAGCTTCTTAGCTTCTAACTAAACAAACCCAGCTCCTTCATAAACCCAGCTCCTTCATGAACCCAGCTCCTTAGCTTCTAACTAAACAAACCCATGTCCTTCATAAACCCAGCTCTTTACTTTCTAACTAAACAAACCCAGCTCCTTCATAAACCCAGCTCCTTCATGAACCCACAACTTTGTAGTTGTAATCCCCAACTACCTCACTAATTATTCAAGCCCTTAACTAATCTTCCTACCTAATTTTCCTAATTCTACTAACAACCCCTTTCTAATCACACAATTCTTCTCTAATCCTAAAATCCTAAAATCCTAGAGAGGAGAGGGGGAGAGAGAATTTCCTAACTTCACTAAGACTAACTAATCCACACAAGTATATTTTTGCACTCATCACAACCTCAAGTGCTCAACTCTTAAACATGGAACTTGCAACCACGTGTATTCAAAACATGAACTTTAAGTACCACAAATTGGAATCATGAATTAACTTTAAAATCCTTCACGTCAACACTAATTCTACCAAGAGGTCAAGCCCTCTTCAAGGCTAACAAGCCTTGGCTCTCAAACTAAAAACTAAGCACACACATGTGCTCCAATATGGCTTCCCACACCCACACTTATAACTCGTGGGGTGCCTTGGAGCACAAAGGAAAGAGAGGATGAGTGAGGGAAGAATGAGGGATTATATAGTAAGCTTGAGGGGGTGAGCACCCTCAAGGCTCACGATAAGCCCTTGAGATTTCCTCCTACTTAGTAGGCGCCAATCCTATCTTCTAAGCCTTCCTCCCTCAAATGATCAACAAGGATCCTAATTCGAACATTTAACTAGCCTTGGCTTTCTACCTACCACACTTTACCAAACTTGGGATGCTTCAACCCAAACTTAGCCTCCTTCGCTTTCCGCCGCCATAACTTTCTCCCCTTACTTTCCCAAATCGTTGCTCACCACTTAATTCAAACCACGATGCTTAACTCGTGATTTGATTGGTGCTTTGAGAATTTGCTTATCCTCCACCTTGCATTCTTCCTTGGACCTTCCCCATTAAGTGGCCATGATGAGGTGGTCCACTTGTGCGCTCCATGTGATCCTCCATTCATCCCAATTCGAATGCACTTGCCTCTTGAGTCACTTTGGTTGTCTCCATCCATTTGTACTAGCCTACTCACTAACTACTCAATCCAAGTTCTCCTTACCTATCCTCATTCACTCAAATCCTTCCGAAGGTAAAAACACAATAACAACTCACATCCTAGCCTCTTACAACATGGTACTTCTAAGACTAACATTTCACTCTTTTTATATTTTTGTGAAGTAACATGCTACTTCAAAGTGCATCAACTAACGTTTCAAGGGTCTAAGACTAAATGTGGGCACCCTTTTGGGCTCACACAAGGCCATGGGCACCTTGATTTGTTCCATAGTCTCTCCTTCATTAAATGATAATTTAATGTATCAAGAAATATTGTAGTTCAACCCTGTTAAAGGAGGTTAGTAGACAGTAATTTTTAGCAATATCATGTTGAAGTGGCTTTTAAGTTACTTTTGGTAGTAGTATCAGAAATAGCAATTAGGGATAAGATTGTGCCGTAGTTGCAGATAAGGAGTAGAAGAGTAGTGGATAGGGTAGTCCCAGTGAGTGGTTAGTATGGATTTAAAGAGATGAGGAGAAAGTACTTAAGGGGAGAGTTGTCTCTCTCTCTCTCTCTCTCCCTCATTCTTAAGGAATGTGTACTAGGATTTATATATATAGAGTGTTGGATTGCTTAAGTAAGATACTGTTGAATCTGATGTAAGGAACTTGTGGTTTTCTTATAGTGGTCGTTGCCTTACCTCTGGTAATTGTTTGTTGTATGAAAGAGAAGTTGGCAATGGACTACTTATGTTGGCAAAAGAGTCGTTTGCAAGTAGCTAACGCATGGTTGGGGTATCTTCAGAGAAGTCTTGTGGGACAGTAGTACCAGAATGTATACACTGAATGAGGGGAATGGTATTCTCTTAGCCGAGTTTTCATACTACAACGTTGAGTCCTGGTAGAAGAATGGATTGTACACTGACTATGAGAGTGGTAGTATAAGAGAGAAACAGTTCAGGAGTACTAATAAGGAGTTCGGTAGGATGTATAATCCACCCTAGTAATAGGTCAAGTAATACTCTAACAATAATGCGGGTATAAAAACCGGTTAAACCCATATGTGAAGGGGGTAAAGGGAAAAACTCGTGGTAGGATGTTAGAACTCATGTAACCACATTATTGGGGGTAGTACGGTCAAACCGGTAGATCCCAGGAAACCCGGTAGTGAAACCGGTAGATCCCAGGAAACCCGGTTAAGAACCCGGTAGAGAAACCGGTAGATTCCCAGGGAACCTGGTTACGAACCCGGTAGAGAAACCGGTAGATCCCTAGGAAACCCGGTTGAGAACCCGGTAGGGAACTTGGTAGATCTCCCGAGAATTCGGTAGGAGAACCCGGTAGGGGGTACTAGTCGACTCGACTGGCATAGGGGGTGTACCACCCGTAAGACCAGTAGAAGAGTGGTATACCCCAGAGAGGCAGGGAGAGAAGAAGGATGTATGGAATGAGACTTCCAACATAAGACGGTAGCAGGCGGGACCTTAGGATGCCGGTAAGGAATACTGGACTAAGCCTGTTCGCGTACCGGTAAGGTACTACCGGAAGTAGGGTGGTACCGATGGAAAGTAGAGAGGAAATCCTTTAACAAACCCCACCGGTTGTCCGGTTCCTTAATTTATCTTTATTTGTAATGAGGCAGTGAAAGCATTGTCCTTACCTTTGTTAGGCAAAGCATGATCCTTGTAAATATCCAATGACTATAGGCCAAACCACTTTAGGATGGACCACTAAGACAATTATGGATTAACTCTCAACAAATTTATCCTAGTTGAATAATTGAAAGTGTTCAATTTAATGGCTCTCCAATTTTCTTTAATTAGCATAAAAACATCTCACTTATTATATTAAAATGAATTGTCATGATTTACAAAAGTCTAGTAACGAGTAACATGAACTAAGTCTACCGGAGCCTAGCGGATAATAACCTAGGGGATCGAGTCTACGTACCAATAACCAGTAGTCAATCCCAAGTCACTAGTCACAAGTAACGAGTCTCATAGTGTAGTGTTGGCCATAGTCTTTAGTAAAGGGTAAGCGTCAAGTTCTCAAAGACTAACCTGGCCTACTCTCCTTTTATGCTGGCTCTCATATGGATTAGTTGTAGCTCATAAGGATATAGAAGCAATTTTCTAACTCAAAATATTGCCAATATGTTTTTTCATAATTCTAATTTTGATGCACTTGGTGCTTTGAGATGAATAATTTATACATGATTTTTGTGTGTTTAAGACTACTTGAGGTTTGTATCGCACCCTTACACCCTAATTTGTTTGAATTTCTTTCGAAACCACCAAATATCTTGAAAGTAAAGGTCCTTTTGCATGTTGCCCTATTGCTTGACATAATCAAGTGGATTTAATTAAAATCTAATTGATTTAGAACCTGGATTTTTGCATATTTATGACCTCCATGTTGATATTTATAGATTGATTGAACTATGTTGCATCTTATGATTCAAGAGTCAAGACTCATTTGAGTCGTTTCTAAGTTCAAAAGGCCCACCAATAGAAATGCACGTATACAATTTCATTTTATCCAAAATTCATTCATAAATCTAAATTTACAGTGGATTTATGTAATCCTCAATTTCTCACTACAAGCTCCCGTTGGACCTAGGAATTTCAAAGAATTTAATTTTCACCCCCTTAATCCATGGTGGGCTCCCCACCGATGCTACATTCATACTAATACGTGGAATCATGTTTTGTATGCCATGCGGGTCGGTCACTTAGCATGATTTCATGCTTACACATGCATTTAGAGGGTAATTAAAAGAAATTGGGGGGGGGGTGGGGGGGGAGGGTTAAAGTTTCGTGCATGGTAGTATTTTTGGGGGCCCTTTAGTTGTAACTTAATTTTTGTTGCTTTTTTATTTAATGGCACCGTATAACTAATTAGAACAAAAGTGTGCACTAGATTTATTGAGGGGCATGTTTGTTAAAAACAAATTTCCCAACCTGAAAGCCTCATTCAAGGTCCAAAATAGACCTTATAACAAGAGACACAATCAATCCATACAAGCATTCATATATGAGGAAACTAGAGCATTACAATGCAATAGCAAGAGTAGAAGAAAATGGTACTGTACTAAGCAAAGAACCAATGAAAAAAGAATAACACACAAACAACAAATGACCAAATGACATGCCGATGCAAGCACAAGAGCACATGGTGTGAATTGGCCATTGGTGGGTACAAAATGTGGTTCAATGCTTCAAGACGGAATTGCGACATCAATGCAACACATTAAAAAAATTCAAATTGCATGAGCGGTATAGATCTTAGAATGAGTTGTGATTGTCATGCATATGCCATAAAGCAACATACTTGGGGTCAAATGAAACCTCGGGGGGGGGGCAGTGTGTTAAAAAGTTAAGGATATAGGTGCGAACAACCACTATTTTATAGGGGGGTATTACTTCCAATTCTCTTCTTTTTTTCACATGCTATCATTATGTCAATTTCTACTTTGGGTTAATAGAAAAATGGCTTGCATTACTTATAATTCCAAATTACCTATTATTCCATACCCTATAGTACTTTAAAGATGTCCAATGCCATTTTTGATACCCTATATTACTCTTAAGTCCATTTATAATTTTTAGCCCCCATGTTTTTTTGATACCCTATCATTTGTTCGCACGTATATTGCTACTCCAACCACTCACTACCCCCCCCCCAAGAATGAAACTCAATTACCTACATAGTAAGTGATTCATGGTCATTATTGATTGCACTGGAGTGTGGTATCTTGGGCGGTAACATGTGTATCATGTTTCGAGGCGACATACAACCATATATGTGCACTACATAGAGGTACCACAGACAACACTTTATTTATTATCGCATATTGAGTATGGAGGTGCTCATGAGAGTGCACTACAGAAACTTCTCAACGATCCTCTTACATCAAGAAGCGAGTTGTCTTAGTGCCGATCTCTCTATGTTGCTGCCACCATGAACATCACAAAACGTCTATAACTGTGCTTCCCTTTCACTGTCACTTCAACAACCACATAGCGTTGTTGTATTATACCACAAGAGAAGCGGGGACTACATATTGTGCACACAAATATATTGCTAATTCAAACGCCAAAGCACAACGAATGCAAGCACCGACGTCGACATCGGTGACAACCGGAGAGCATTGTTAAGCGATCGCCAAGTCACGTGAAATGCCATGTTCATTCGATGGTGATGGTGGCGTAGTAGGTTTTGTCGTCCTCCTTGTAATAGTCAACTGTGATTTTGATGCCCGTGGTGCTGGTCCTCTCCAGATGCGACAATTGCTTCCACAACATCTGGTTTCTCCCGTTTTTGTCATCGTAGTAAGTGGGGTGAATTTGAACACCGGTGTTGGAAGCTTGTTGGTCGACAACGATGTCACACCACCTCTTGTAGTTGTGGACGCCCAATGCGACCAAGAAGAAGCTGCCTGAGGGGTCCTTGAAGCGCAACATTCCGGAGGTGCCACTGCCGCCCATGGTGATGGTGTGCTCGCCATCCACCTCGCTCCAGTATGCTCCGCTGGTGTAATGCCAACATGTCTTCTCCACAACGTTGAACCAACGGGTGGGCTTGGTTTGGATGACCCTCACGTGGATGGCGTAAGACATGGTGACAAACTGGAACGGAAACTTTGTGTGGAAAGTGAATGAAGAGCAATGGATCGAAGGAGTATGTATTGCTGTGGGACTGAAGATGATGAGCGAAGGTTGAAGCAGGAAGGAGTGAATGCTGGGACGAAGGGGCCGTATATGTAGCCTCTGGGAAGGGACGTAAGGATCAAGCTGCTTGTGGATGAATGGAAAATTTTATCCATTAAAACACTGCCGAGTTCGTGCATATGGCAACATGGTACCTATGCATATCATTCGCGCACACGATGTACATGTTTATCTGGGCTGTGTCGACTACTGCATCCCATTAATTGGGGCATATCCATTAAGCCAAAATTAATCTGATGGAGCAACTGAAAATATCATTCCAAAACAAAATTCTTTAGATTTATAAATCCCCTCAATGGACATTCCTAAATTGTTTGAGGTTCTTGATCACCTTTAAGCACGTAGACATCCACACTGTAGCTGAGGTAGTGAAATTAAGGTGTGTAACACCAATGTAGATTACAAATTTGGTTCAACTAACTCCTTCGTATTCCAAACATGAAAATGGCTCATATATTGTTTCCAGTATATCTCTTTAATTTGGCAAGATGAAGGAGCGAGTCAGCTTCAATATCCAAAACCTGAAGTTGTATTCATCATAGCCATAGGTACATTTGTGGGAGCACACGGACACCAAAAGTTCCGGATAGGCGCTTTTCAGTGCCTAATCCGGTCTGTCCGGATGATCCGAGTATCGTCCAGGGATTCTGTGAAGTGCAGGATGTCAAGGACCCTCTTTTCATGCTTGAAGATCGACCACCGGCCGGATCTGCTTTCCGGATCCGGATGGCCTTTTGGAGTCCTTATCCCGGGACTTGCTGTCACAAAAAATCCTCCACCCTTCGATTTCGTCTTAGCTCGAGTGGAAAAGTTTATAATGACATGTAGAGACTTCTCTCTTTGTAACCCAATATATAATTCCAATCTACCCTTGGAATATACACAACTTGATTAACACCACACTATGTAGTTTTACATTCCTTAATGTCGGGCAAGGTTATATCCTTAGCCTTTTCTAATGTCCACCCGGCCGCTTTGGCCATGCATGCCTTCAAAGATATCCCTCTTGTGAATCGAGTCCTTGCCGTCGACTCCACACTACTACATGCGTTCTCGCTTATTGATTCCGTGCTATCACATGTCATCGTGGTTGATTCCGTATTGGTACATGACACTTCGCTTGTGGATTCCATGAGCACATAGGCTTTAAATACAAGTATTAAAAAATACTTATATACTTATCCTTGCCCTTCCTTCTCTAAGTTCTTCTTGATGTAAATCTCTATCAATGTCTTCCTACTAAACTTCAGAATAGTATAACTCCCACCCAACTTATGTTCTTCAAGTAAAATTTGGTACACTTGTTAAGTACCTTATCGAAAATCTCCACACCAAATTTTGGTACAAACAAAGTTCATATGCAAAAGTTATGCATGAAATTCTAATTCTAACTACTTAGTATGAATGTTGTGATAAAGCATCCGGTCATTAAAACTCTAATAACTTCCAACTCCTACGTCCAATCAATCTAAAATTTTGACACAAGATAGATATATAAGTTCAAAAGGTAGTGTCAAATTTTGGTATCCATGTCTATAACCCTCTAAGAGATACATATTTTCAAACCTTGCTGCTTTGTTCCTAGACACCCTCCCCTTCAACTTTTAATAACTCTTTCATCCCAATGACTGAAGCTCTCAAATTTTTACCACAACTCCCATACTTTATAATAAACAATCCCTCAAATTTTCATACCCATTGAACACTTTGATCATCTATAATTGACAAATCTCTCACTATAAAGTTCTGCTCAAGTTCATAACTAATAAAACACTACAAGTAATGCACCTAGTACAATCTAGTCACTCTAAATGCCACAAGTTTAAACAAGTTTGAACTCTCTCACTTCAATATGAATCTCAATGCAACAAGTTGAAGTTTACAATCAAACTCCAAATTCCTTAAACCCAATCTACTTCTAACAAGAGGTCAATCCCTCTTCAAGGCTAAATAGCCTTGGCTCTTCTCCTAAGAACTAAGCACACACATGTGCTCCTATCTTGCTTTCCACACACCCACACTTATAACCCGTGGGGTGCTTAAGGAGCACGAAGGAAAGAGAGGATGAGTGAGGGAAGAATGAAGAATTATATAGTGAGTTGAGAGGGAGAGAGGGCATGAGGTAAGGATAGGGTGAGAGGATAAGAGCCTCCAATCACAACCCCTTAACCTTCTCCTTCTAAGTAGAGACTCATCCCATCCACAAGGCTCTCGATAAGCCTTCGAAATCTCCTCCTACTTTGTAGGCTCTCATCTAATCTCCTAAGCCTTCCTCCCTCAAATGATCAACAAAGATCCTAATTCAAACATTTAACTAACCTTGGCTTTCTACCTACCACACTTTACCAAGGTATGTCCTCATACTACTTAAATCCACTCCACACAAGCCTAATGCTTCAAACTTAGCTTTCTTCAAGCTTCACTCTTTTTTATATTTTTGTGAATAATCATAAATCAATAAAACACTACTTGTAATGTTTTACAAGTGTTAACAACACATGTGGACATCAATTTGGGATTACATTATTGGCGACCATTTGGGACCGGCTCCTAGAATGTCTTGCTTGAAGTCAAGTGTCTTCATGTGTGGAATTGCTTGCACCTACTTCCGGCCGTTCGTGTCGGGAAGCTTTGTCCATTGAGTGTCTCCAATTGTACCGAGTTGTTAGGAAAGGTATTCGCCACAATGTAAGGACCTAACCAAACCGCATCAAATTTGCCCGGAAAATCCTTTTTCTTCCCATCTTGGAGCATAACCAACATTCCTCGTTCTAATGCCCTCTTCTTGTGACGCTTGTCAAAGATAACCTTCCTTCGCCTTTGAATTTCTTCCATGTGTTGAGCGGCCCTCCGCCTCTTCTCATCCAACTCCTCTAGATCCCCGAGCCTATTTCTCAAAGACTCATTGTCGTTGAGGCGTGTCCCTATTGCAACCCTCAATGACTCCACCTCAAATTCAATAGGGAGTGTAGCCTCAATACCGTAAACCAAAGAAAACGGAGTAGCTTGTGTTGTCACTTTGTAAGTCGTCCGATAAGCCCACAAAGCCGCGTTTAACTTGACGTCCCAATCTCTCTTGGAGTCGATGACCGTCTTGCGTAAAATGCCCACTAGAATCCCGTTCACCCGCTCCGTTTGACCATTAGTTTGAGGGTGATAGGGAGTAGTCTTCCTATGGTCGATCTTAAACCTCTGAGTCATCTCTGAAATGAGGTCATTAAGAAAATGTGTACCTCTATCACTAACTAGAATCTTTGGGACTCCAAACCTAGTAATGATATTTTCATACATGAATGTGGCGGCATGTGCGGCCGTGTCGGTTTTTACCGCCTTGGCTTCCGCCCATTTAGTCAAGTACTCGGTAGCTACAACAATGTATGCCATCCCTCTCGAAGAGTGGGGATGGACCTCCCCTACATAATCTATTCCCCATTTCTCAAAGGGAACTAGTGGTAATGAAATGTGCAATGGCATCTCCATCCTAAGGTCATTTCGAGCGTACCTTTGGCAAGCATCACACCTTCTAACATAGTCGTGTGAATCTTGAAACAATGTAGGCCAAAAGTAACCTGCTCTAAGGATTTTCTGGCCGGTAAATTGACCAGAAAAATGCCCTCCACAAGCACTATCATGACAAGCCTCTAGAATATCCGGAACCTCTACTTGCGATACACATCTTCTCAAGATGGTGTCCGCTCCTCTCCTGAACAATCTATTGCCTATCACTGCAAAGTGCCTACTATTGACTCTAACCTTTCTTTTCTCCTCTTTCGTCCATTCGGTTGGTAATTGTTGAGTGGTCAAGAACTCTACAATTCCGGCATACCAATCCGGTGTGGACGTGACTACAAACAATCTATCATCCATGAGGCTATCATCTATTGGCGTAGTGCCCATCTCCTCCGACAATCTAGACAAGTGGTCGGCTTGTAAATGCATGCGGCCCGGTTTATATTCCACCGTGTAATCAAACTCTTCGAGTAACAAGACCCACCTAGCCAACCTTCCACTCAACTCCGGCTTGTTGACCAAATATTTAATGGCCATGTGATCCACAAAAAACACTACCGGATTACAAATAAGATAGTGCCTAAACTTCTTGACCGAAAATACCATGGCTAGACACTCTCTCTCCATAGTGGAGTAATTCCTCTCCGCGGAAGTCAATTGCTTACTAGCATAAGCTGCGGGTAGATCCTTCCCCTTCTCTCCCGTGGATTGACACAAGGCACTACCCACCGCTACGTTGCTAGCATCACAATACACATGAAAAGGCTTTTCCCAATCCGGGGGCCTTAAGACAGGATAAGTGCTCAATTTGGACCTTAACTCAACAAAGGCCTTTTGGCACTCATCCGTCCAAACAAATCTAACATCCTTCTTGAGCAAATGAGTGATAGGGACCGCTATCTTTGCAAAATCCGGAATCAACTCTCTATACCACCCCACATGTCCTAGCAACTTAGAGATCCCCTTGGCATTTTTCGGAGTTTCCAACTCATCAATGACCGCGATCTTGTCCGGATCCGGTTCTCTCCCCTTTTCACTCACAACATAACCCAACAAAACTCCCCTTTGTACCCCTAAAAATGTCTTGTCCGGGTTTAATGCCAACCGCATTTGCCTACACCTAACCAAGGCCTCCCTCACACAATGCACATGCTCTTTAGTACTAGATTGGGTACTAAAATCATCAATATAAACCGTCATGGACTTGAAGAGCAAGTCGCTAAAGATATACATGACTAGTCGTTGGAATGTTGCCGGTGCGTTGCATAAACCAAATGGCATCACCACCCATATGAAAGTCCCCCAAGGTGTCGTAAATGCCGTCTTGTGCAAATCCGCGAGCGCTATGGCTACTTGGTTGTAGCCGGCGTATCCATCCATAAATGTGTACCTCTCATGACCCCCTACCTCCTCTAACAACAAGGTAATGAACGGCAAAGGAAAGTGATCCTTTTGCGTACAATCATTGAGCTTCCTATAGTCTACACAAACTCTAAGCTTCCCATTCTTCTTTTTCACTAACACCATGGGAGAAACCCAATCCGTAATCTCTACCGGCTTTATAAACCCAGCCTGCAACAACCTCTCTAATTCCGCCTTGACCAATAATTGCAATCTAGGGTTCATCCTTCTTTTTTTTTGTCTCACCGGTTTTGAGCCCGGAACTAACGGAATACGATGCTCAACCATCTCTCTAGGAATCCCCTTGAGCTCATCGTATGACCAAGCAAAAGTATCACTAAATTCATCTATCAAATCACTATACTCCTTAATCTCCTTCTCATCGAGTTTAGAGCCCATCTTCATTGGTCTAACTTTCCCATCCTTCATTTTGACATCCACAAACTTCCAATCCTCTTCGACCACTCGTGTTTGCTCCTCGGTATCTCTATACCAATCGTTGGGTACATTAGGGTAGTCCTTGACATCATGACCCACGATAATGCCCGTAGAAGTAGTTTTAAAATGCAAAGCGGGCTCTAACTTTGAGAGTTCTAACATGGCCTCCTCATCTTGAGTCCCATCTACATGTACCAAACTCACATCACTCAACTCAATATCATCTAACCATGGAGTGAGTCCTCCCTTCACCCATTCTTCCTCCGTGAGAACCTCACACGGCTCTAAGGACAAATAATCCTCTCTAGACACCCTATCTTGGAGAATACAACTATGAGTCATCATCATGACGTCGCTAATGGACTCCGTGTATTGTCTTGACCAATGTATAAAATCTCCATCAACATCTTGATTGTAAAAATTAGGACCTAAGAACCCGCTAGAAGAATACATTTTAGCCTTCTCCTTGTCTTGAACAACTTCCACCAATGTATCCTCAAAATCCTCCTTAATTCCACCATTTTCCTCTTCATCCGACATTGGATCAATCTCCTCCCTAACCCAACCACCTAAAGGTGCAATAGAGACCTTGACTCTATTACCTACGGGACCATAGGTGATAGAAGGTTTGTGTCCTCCCCAATCTACTACGGCGTTAGACATCCTTAACCAAGGTCGCCCTAACAAAATGGGGAATGCATCCTTATTGTTGTGCATTTTAATGACTTGGAAGGTCACAATGTATTCTTCACCTCCCGTGTTAAGCCGACAATCTTTGGGAACCACCGGACTTTGATTGGCCATATTAATCACAAATGGCGACGGACCCGTCAAACTTAAGCCCAATTTCCGCATAGTGTGCTCGGGTAGAATATTGAGACTACTTCCACCATCCACCAAAACATGAGGAACCACCTTGTCCACTATTGTTACTTCAATCTCCACCGCCTTGACTTCCCGAGTTCTTCCTTGCATTTGGACCCTTGCCGACACTCCAGTCTTTGGCCTCTTGGCCCTCCTATTCACGGGCATCCCGTCCTTCAAAGTTTTCCTAGCTACCGGTGAAATTTCTAACAATTGGCCAAAGGTGATATCGGCCTTTAGTGAGCTAAGGTCGGCCCAAAGGTCGTATCCATCTACTCTATCGGCCTTAGGCCTTCTAACACTATCAAACTCCTCTACGGGAATGCCCGGACCTTCCCACTCTCCTACATCACCACCCTCTAAATCATGGATGACATTAGACCTCTCCCTCTCATTGGCAATTTCATTTTCTCTCTCTAATGCCTTAGTGGCCTTCCTAGCCTCTCTAGTTACATTCTCCAAATCCGAAAAATAAGGAATTTCCCCCAATGGATTTTCCTCTTCTTCCTCCTCCTCCTCTACTTCTAATGGTGCATTACCCCTCATTGCTCTAGTGGTAACGGCTAATGCCGGAGCCTTATGCACAATTTCCTCCTTAAGACTTTTTAACTCGTATGAAATGGAGTTAGCATGTGGAAGACATGAACCTTGACCATTTGTGGACATTTCTAAATTTACCGGAACGGTAGAAGAATCCATAAATCGGACATCTTGAGATGTAGACGGTCCCATTTGTTTAGGTGATTGTGTAACTTGCCCCGAAAGATTCGTATTCCCATCATAATAGAAGTTAGAAGGTTTAAGGGTATTATTACCTTCATTTTGTGAACCCCTCGTATTCTCTTGATCCGGTTGGGTTGGGTTAGTTGGAGGGTTCGGTGCTCCACTTACCTTGTCCGGATGACGACATTGGTTAGAAGCGTGTGGCCCCCCACAATTATTACACACTTGACCTTGGTTTTCGGACCAACATTGCCCTATGACGTGGTATCTACCGCAAAGATGGTGAAAATCCTTTTTTCGGTACTTTGGTTAGTTTGTCCACGTGGCGGAGGGCCCCGATTATTCCCTTGGTTTTGACTCGGACCCCTTAAGTTTTGTTGATGCCCATTATTGTTCGTTCGTTGATTGCGGTTCGGCCCGTTTCTACAAAATTGTAGTGTATGACCGTGTTGTTGACAATTAGTGCACCAAAATCCCGATGTGTGGTTTCCCGACTCTATTTGAGGTGGAGGACCGGGTTGTTGATTTTTGATCAACAATGCCATTTGGTCCGTTAGATTTTGAAATTGTTTTAACATTGTTTCTTGGAACCCTAGTTGAGTAGCACCTAGTCGTTGCTCTATCTCTTCAATTTGAGGGTCTACCCTAGGGGCCGGTAATGCTAACATGGTTGGGGGGGCCGTTACCGCTAAGGGAATTGAGGCCGCTTCAATGGCGACATATGGAGGGCGATTATGCGGCCTAATCGGGTCCATTCCCGTCTTAGGTAGGAGAGGGATGAATTGAGGGATCAACTCATCCTCTTTCCTCCATAGCCGCTCATAATCCCTCTCAATATGTTCCATATCCCTAGCGGCTACCTTAGCCTCGGCTAGGGTGCGAGGGTTCCTTTGTAATACACCCCTAATTGTAGTCGCTTTAACAAACCCTCTCATGAAAAATTGCATTAAAGTATCATCGTTGAATAAATCACCTACCCACCTTGCGCATACCCAATCAAATCTTCTAATGTATGCGGAAATCTCTTCATCTCTTCCTTGCCTCATTGTCATTAAGGCTCTAAAAGCCATACTTTGACCGACTTCGGGTCGAAACTCATTAAGGAACTCCCGTTGTAATTGGTCCCACGTTTGGAAGTGGCCCTCATCGTGGTCTCTATACCACTCATAGGCTTCCCCCTCTAAAGTCGTAGGGAACCAAACTAGCCAATATTGTTGGTTTGTAATTAGTGAGCTAATTACCCTCTCAACGAACCTCTCCATATGTCTAGACGGGTCTTCATCTTTAGTCCCGTAAAACTTCGGGAGGTTCGAAGGTATGTCTAACGAAGGTAACCCTTGAGGTACGATTATTGGTAGGCCTCGCGGCCTAACCAATGGATCGATGGGGGGGATTGGTAATATGGGAGGTGGAATTCCACCTCCCCCTAAATCATCCATGGTGTTTCGTGGTCCTCCTTCACTAGATTCTCTAGAGCTTACACTACTCTCTTCTCTAGTCCTATTAGGTTCTTCCACTAATTCTTCACTCAATAGGGAAGGAATATCTCCTTCCTCTAGTCGAGTAGTGACCGGAGATACTTCTACCAATGGTTCACCCCTAAAGCCACCCTCTACACTAGTGCCTACCCTTTCTACCACTTCCTCTATATTAGAAGATCTTCGTTTAGTAACATTTTTCTTTAGTCCTAATGCTAACTTAGGTTTCTGGGACCTCGTGTATCCTTGCATCCATCATTCACCGTTCAACCCTCACATTGACCAACCAAAGCCTCACAAGTTCTCTCTTTAATATTTCCGCTTAGTTCGTGTGATCATTGTTTTGGAGGTGAGGAAATAGAGACATACAATTTTCAATGAACAATCCCAATAGGGGATGGAAAACTCATGTTAGTTTCAGGGTTAGTGCGAGTATCACCTCGTCACACCCCCTTACGCTCAACACTTGCAACAAGACTCTTCGTGAGGGGCTAACCATTCTTGGGTACCGTGCTTGGAATCGAGGTTCACCCTTCGATTCCTTGCACTATACGTCTAAGTTTGGAATTACCCTCTCCGTTCGTCACGACAAAGACAATTACGAAAAAAAAATTTAATTTAATATTTTTTTCAATTGGAAGAGATTTTGCTTACCTCAAGCTCTCGCTTCCTCCTGTTTTGTTAGCTCTCTCTCCTCGATCGAATTGCTAAACATACAACACTCAAATAGTTGTAATTTAAAAAAAAACAATAAAACCCTCTAGTTTAAAAACTTTAAACTCTCACAACCGAGTGAGTATTTAAAGTTTGAGATCCTAATTCTTTAATTATCCCTCTACCTCTTAATTTTCTAGTGCGGGTCCTATTAAGGTAATCTTCGTTATGCCATCCCAAAAAGGTTTAGTAGGCGCACCTTTGCCGTGCTCCTTCCTCAAATTGAAATTGCATGAAATAAATACTAAATTCAAACCATACCTCTCACGAGCGCTCCGTCCTTTAATCGATCTTCACGTTTCGCCTCTCCTACCGCCTTCCAAGACTTCCGTCGCCCGCTCTCCAAGCTCCAAGCTCCAAACTCGAAACTCCCGGCGGACGCACCATTTATGTCACCAAAAATCCTCCACCCTTCGATTTCGTCCTAGCCCGAGTGGAAAAGTTTATAATGACATGTAGAGACTTCTCTCTTCGCATTTTTCCATGAGCACATAGGCTTTAAATACAAGTATTAAAAAATACTTATATACTTATCCTTGCCCTTCCTTCTCTAAGTTCTTCTTGATGTAAATTTCTATCAATGTCTTCCTACTAAACTTCAGAATAGTATAACTCCCACCCAACTTATGTTCTTCAAGTAAAATTTGGTACACTTGTTAAGTACCTTATCAAAAATCTCCACACCAAATTTTGGCACAAACAAAGTTCATATGCAAAAGTTATGCATGAAATTCTAATTCTAACTACTTAGTATGAATGTTGTGATAAAACATCCGGTCATTAAAACTCTAATAACTTCCAACTCCTACGTCCAATCAATCTAAAATTTTGACACAAGATAGATATATAAGTTCAGAAGGTAGTGTCAAATTTTGGTATCCATGTCTATAACCCTCTAAGAGATACATATTTTCAAACCTTGCTGCTTTGTTCCTAGACACCCTCCCCTTCAACTTTTAATAACTCTTTCATCCCAATGACTGAAGCTCTCAAATTTTTACCACAACTCCCATACTTTATAATAAACAATCCCTCAAATTTTCATACCCATTGAACACTTTGATCATCCATAATTGACAAATCTCTCACTATAAAGTTTTGCTCAAGTTCATAACTAATAAAACACTACAAGTAATGCACCTAGTACAATCTAGTCACTCTAAATGCCACAAGTTTAAACAAGTTTGAACTCTCTCACTTCAATATGAATCTCAATGCAACAAGTTGAAGTTTACAATCAAACTCCAAATTCCTTAAACCCAATCTACTTCTAACAAGAGGTCAATCCCTCTTCAAGGCTAAATAGCCTTGGCTCTTCTCCTAAGAACTAAGCACACACATGTGCTCTTATCTTGCTTTCCACACACCCACACTTATAACCCGTGGGGTGCTTAAGGAGCACGAAGGAAAGAGAGGATGAGTGAGGGAAAAATGAGGAATTATATAGTGAGTTGAGAGGGAGAGAGGGCATGAGGTAAGGATAGGGTGAGAGG